>VDFB02373365.1:329132905-329214075 GCA_007258455.2 Sequoia sempervirens | reverse complement strand
TTGGGTAAAAAAAAGTTGTCAGCCACATACCCTACAAATACCCATAATATTGCCACTTTTTGGCCCATCATGATCCTGCACATACCCATCTACACCAAAGACAAATTTTTGGATTTAATCTCATGTTATATTTTCACATTGTCTTTTTGATTTAAATATTTAGAAAGAACATCATCAACATAATCCTCCAAAATCATATGTATGTAATCATGAAATATCAATGTCATAGCTTGTTGATATGTTGTGCCTGTGTTCTTCAATCCAAAAGGCATGACTACCCAACAAAATGTTCCCAAACTATAGTAAATGTTTTTTTGTATTGATCTTGAGTGTTGATAAAGATTTGATTATATCCAGAGAATACATCCATGAAGGAAAAAAAATCATATCCCACCATTGAATCCACTATTGAATGTCGATATTAGGAAGGGGAAATCATCTTTTAAAGATGCTTTATTTAAATCACGAAAGTCTATACACATCCTAATATGATTATCGGGTTTCATGATTACAACAATGTTTGAGATCTAAGGAGAATAATATATATGATGTATAAAACTAGCTTTGAGGAGATTCTCAATCTTGGCTTTAACTAGCAAGGATATTTGAGGATTCATCTTTCATATCTTTTGTCTAATTGGTTTAGCATTTTCAACAAGTACTATGTTATGTGTTACTATCTTAGCATCAATTCTCGGCATATTTGAATAAGTCCAAGCAAAAATTTTAGGAAAGTCATGAAGTAAAGTTACATGGTCTTCTTATTCATCTTCATTAAGGAACTTTCCTATCTTAATCAAAATTTATTCATTGTTAATATCCATTGGTATGCCAATTGTATCTCCCAAAGGAAGTACACCTTGTTTCAAAAATTCAGGGTTGTATTCTTCATTGTCTATATCAATCTTTTTGCTTTCCTTTTCTCTATTTCCTTTCTTAGCACTAATCACAACACATGTAACCCATGTCTTCTTAGGAGTAAATGGATTGTCATAAACTCCTAACATTTCTTTCAAGGCTTCATCATCGTCAAAGTATTCCAATAATTCTTCACAAGTTGTATCAAGTAATTCAGGATGCTTCAAGGTGAGTTATTTTAGGTTTACACATAATGGTGTTGATTTTAATGGTGGTATTCTGTTTTCTTGTGTTATATTATAAGGGAAATACCCCAAACCACTTTTCCTCTCCTGTGTGTTAGGATCTATAGGAACATGGATGCCTTATTCTTTGTTTCCACATCCTTTTCCACTATAACTGGAAGTTTTTTCATAAGCTCATAACCTCTCCCATAAATTCTTTCAATTTCTTTTGGGTTTGGTGGTTGTTGATAATCTATCTCATCAAAGTTTTTTGTATATCTTATAACTTCTTCTAGAGTAGATGAGGTAGATACTTGTGAGTTTTCTTCCAAATTTTGTGTTGACATTACCATTGGTTGTTTCTCAGTTGCTTTTGCTATCATTTTGTATTCTCCCATAAATGTTGGTGTAAACTCTAAGGAACCCAAATCATCTTCTATTAATTGTGACACCTTTTCAATCTTTTGTTTATCTTCTTTCATAGGTTCTATGTTTGAAGTTGGAATTAATATGCTTAGGGGATTTTTCATTCCTTTTTTAACTTGTAAGTAACTTTCAGGCTCGAGGTCTATTTCAACCTAGTATACTTTATTGTTATAGAAATACTTCATGATACAATGAAGAGTTGAAGGAACCACATGCATCTCATGAATCTAAGGTCTTCCTAAAACAAGATTGTATGAAAGGTCATGAGGCATAACATGAATAGGAGTTTGTAAGGTAACCTTTCCAACTATAATAGGTAAAGTAATCAAACCAAGCGATTACTTTTGTACATTGTAAAATCCTTGGATGGGTAAGGAATCAGGTTTAATTCTTGATTTATCTACTCCAAGTCTATCCAAAATATGCACATGACATACATTAAGAGCAAAGCCATTATCAACAAGGGTCCTTTTTATTCTCATCCTATTGATTCTAGCTATTATCATGAAGGCATCATTTTTTTTCTCATATCCAAGTAAGGTAACTCATGTTGGTGAAAAGTAATGTTTACCTTAACCAAATTCAAAAGGTTGCATGTTCGATTCACGTTGGGTTCACCAAAATGAAAGATGGAAAATTGTCACTCTATTGTTTAGGACATAAAACAAGTTTTCTTCACTTTTTATTCAAGAAAACCCTAGATATCTCAATCCAAGGATGAAATGAGGGAAAGAGATCTACAATAGGGTGTCCTAGGGTATGATTAGAGGATAAAGAGGGGTTCACCACCAAGTCAAGGCTTGGAAACACAATTAGCATGAAAAACCTAATGATGCAATTTAATGTTATGTAGAACTCAAATGAATGACCTAGAAATGTATGCAAAATAGAACATGAAAGTGAGAATTCAAAAAGGTGCACCTAGAAACCTAAATGTGCTTGGAATAAGCTATGAAAATTTGAAAATGAAAACTTTAGGACACAGTGTGACTCATATGCCAGGTTGGGCATATCAATCCTAGACTAGGGTTTCTGGGTTGTAATATGTATCTGACAGTGTAGATTCAGGATCTTCAAAAATCTAGAAAATTGCCTATATTGGGATTCATACGCCACTTGTGGCGTATCAGTCCCATTTTGATATTTTAGAAAGTAAAAGTCCATATTTTCTCTCCAATCCATGCTCTTCCTTCCCAACCTAATTTTTGAATCTGAACTTGTAAGAAGACTTGCCAAACAAAATATAGTGTTAATTTGCTTATGGGGGGTTTTCCTCTGTCAAACCCCTAGTTTGGTACTAAAACTTGATAGAAACAATGGATCTTGAAATAAATTTCAAGATAAACCATAATATTAAGTGCATATAAGACTAGGAAATTTGAAATGCAATGCAACCCTATTCTAATGTGCTAGAATGAGATGCATGAATGAAACATCAAGATGATGACACACTTGGGAGATATATAATCACTTGGTAATAACATATAATAATTCAAGTACCTTCCTTAGGTTGAAAGTAGAGTGATAATGGAGGATGAAATCACTTACGAAACAAGTCATTAGGCTTTTCTTGATGGTTAGTTGCATCTCCCCAACCTAGAATCCATCATGATTCACCAAAGGAAATCATTATCAATCCTTGACAATGCTAGATCTTGAATGAAAGTGAGCTTGAAGACCTAAAAAACCACAATTATGTTGCTCCAGGACTTTAACCTTGCTTTCTCTTGAAAATTTGAATGCTCTTGTGAAAGTTTGCTTGAATTCTTGTGAATGCTTAGATCTTGAAAATTGCTTTCTCTAGATGAAAATAATGACTTGAGGGATTTTTTATATAGGAATTGCACCTAATTTACTATTTATTAGATCTCAAAAGCTGGCATTAACCAAAATTTTGAATTAAAAACTTGAATTTCCCACTCAAACCCTAAAAATGGGCCACATGGGACTCATATGCCACTTGTGGCATATGGGTCCCACCTAGGGGGACTCATACACCCAAGGTAGCATATGAGTCCCACCCTAGTTTTTTCAGGGTGGTCCAATGATGGCTTGTCAGAAAATTTAATGCTTTTGTTGATTTTGTTAGTCTTTTAGTTAAAACTTGGCTTGATATCTGAAATAAAGGGTCTTAGGGGCCTATTAATGATGGTTTAAAGAGTATTTAATGCAAGGGCACACTAAAAAAGGTCCAAATTAAGTGTTAAATTGTACCATCTTCAAGAGCTTACAATTTTGTACACTAAAAATAATATCTCTATAAATTATGATAAGACTATATTTTTTTGGATTTTGAATTGAAGAAGAACTCAACATATTTTCCTCAATTTTAATTCATGTAGAGAATGCTATCTTGGCCCTAGGTAAATTTATTAAAAGGTCATAAAGCTAGGTGGTTCCTATCTTTTAGCATTTGAGTTGGTATCTTAAAAATCATACTCATTGGATATATAAGCTATAGGTTCTAGCATAAGACATAGTCTATCAAATGTGGGGGTGAATGAATCATTATAGGGGACCTCCTCTTTAAACCTATCCAATTCTAACATGTTTTGGGGGTATCAAAATACAATATATTAATGGAGTAGAAATTAAGAGGGAGAAATATAGGTATCGAGAATATAAGTGAATGACATAAACTAGTTCAACTAGAAGGATTTATAGTTCATGTTGGGTTTACCAAAATATGTAATCATTAGTATTAACTCAAGAACCATGTTAATGAGTCAAAATATAGATAGTACACATGCTATATTATTTTTCAAAGGGACTTGCTAAGTCATTCCTACTCTCATATAAAAATATATTTGAGAGAGGGTTGGAATAAGGGGTTGGTCACATCACATGAAAGTATAGTTTCATGGATGAATTTAAAGTTGTTGTTGTGGTCTATTATGTTTTCTTGATGGATTTGAGTGAGATGATGATGGGTTATTTGGTCTTCATTTTATATATTGATTTGACACAATATAATTTCATGAAGACATTTTCATGAAGTCAACATAATAATTTGTATGGCTCATTTTTAAAAAGAAAAGGCTAAAACTATTATTAGACAGTTATGTTTTTTAGGTTGCTCACTAAAAGTAAAAAAATTGCATGAATGTTTTAAAGAAACTATCATTACAATGAGGAAATATTATTTTTTATTTTCTCAACTCTATAAAAGATAATTCAATATGATTTGGAAGGAGATGAGAGCTAAAACAATATGGATTTCGAAAAGTTTTATGGTTTCTCTTTCCTTGTAGAATTTATGTAGTGAATATGCATGTATTTGTTTTAATCTATATATTTAATTTCATTCATGGTGAATTATTTTTTAGAGCTATGCCAGAATTGGGTTCTTTAATAATTCTTACAATTTTAAGTGATTCGAGTTCACTAAGAGATTGTAGTAGCATTGTGGCTTTCTTATTTAATCTAGGTAACCAAAGTTTACTTTATTTTTTAGATTAATTTATTTATGCACATTATCATTCAAAAATAATTTCAAAGTTAGGATTATCCTTCATTCCCATTATTTTAATCCTTTTTTGTAAACTATTTAGAATTAGGAAATAATAGAAAAATATTGATTTTTTTTTTTCTTATAAGGTTCCTAACATTTATATTTTATTAGATCTAATATTAAGAAAAATAAAATATAGGCCTTTGGGCTTCATAAATTTGTTTATCATCAATATCTAATCCTTATTGTGTAGATTCTAGAATGAAATTATGTTTCCCTTTGTGAAAACAAAAAATAATGGAAAAATCGGTGAGCTAGTAAGTCATGATATAACTATAACCTTGGAGTAATCATATTCAAGTAATCATATCCCATTTAGGGTTTTGATTTCATTTTAGGAGACATGTGGTTTTTTTCAGAGTTGTATCTATGTTGTGATTGTTTCAAAACACACATCAACAAGACCCAAGTGACATTTTCACCACATCCTTTGACAACAATGCTAGCTCTATCTCTATTATAAAGTTTAGTTGCAATAAGACTTTAATAATACATTGATATATATTTTTTCCATTTAGATGATTTTTTTTATGTTATTACCACCATTATTATCACCATTTCTCTATAAGATAATTTCATTAAAATATCCTTAGATTTTATTTCTATACCTTTTTATTTTTTAATACATCCTATCCATCCATGAATCTAAGATATACATTAAATTGTCTATGTTAGGAGAAATGTGGGGTAAAATATGCTACTACCAATATAGTCACAATCTAGAGAGAAATTTAACACATTAAATGCAAGGGATTCTAGGGGGAGGTGACACCTTTCCAAACATGTAACATAAGTAACCAAATATAAAAAGTAGACCCATTTTTTCCTACCAACCATAGTCACAAAATGGTAATTCCAATAATCAAAAGCCTAGAAAAAATCATAGAATAATACCTAAGAAACCAATAAAACCAAAATGAGAGGCATACTATGATGACTTGAGAAATAATATAAATCAAATATAGGGAATAATATAGTTTTAAAAGCATCAAATATGGTTTTTCTTCCCCAAAAATATCTCTTGTTTCACCTTTTCCATAATTTTTTTTGGATAATAAGTCCTTAAAATGTATGTATCTTAGATATAGTTTATAGTTGAAGAATTATGGCTCATTGATCCATTTATAAGAAGTTTTATTTTCTTGATGAGACAAGTGGTTGGAGTACATATATACTGTACCATCTACTACTTCAAGATAAGCACGATAATATAATTTGAGAGTGAAGAAAATGAATTTGAGGACATTAAACATGAAGAAAAAGAAGATGGTCAAGATTTCTATCAGATAGAACAGATAATCCAATGCCATCCTCATTTTTGTACATAGAATACCCAAGTTTTCTTACTCTACTATGAACGATATAATATTATTGTTGATTATCAAGGTGAAGAAAGCTTGCAATATGAACTTAAATAAGTGTATGCAAACCTGAAATATGTAGATTAAACTTTAGCCTTAGTGTGAAGAAAGAATGAGAGAGAGAGATAGAAGAATCATAACACATGCAACAACAAATTTACATAGAGAAACCCCTAGGGGAAAAAATTCCACCATAGAAAGAGAGGAAAATATATTAATGATAATCTGAAATATTACATGTAGCAATAGATTTCTCTTATCAAAATCTGTAAAATCTAGTAGCACCTTGTTACCCTACAATACTGTAAATCTGAATTGAATAACTCTAGCTTAAGGCCCCAAGTTATATATATTTGTGAGGATGAAAACCATGATGGTTTCACCAAACAATAGGCAGAAATACCACCTAGAAAAACCCATGCCTCCCTCCTTGAAATGGTAAAATATACCAAAAGTAACATCTTACAGATGCTCTTGGGTGATCCCACAATATTGGTTTACAATTTTTGGCCAGATTGGACATTAAACTAATTTTTTAAAACTAAATCTTCACTTTTGGGAACCTATATCGGGTAAATCATGAGGAATTTGAAGATGATGCAAACTAGTGATTTGTGACATTTTGTCTATAGATTCTAAATATATATTTTTTAAATTTTTTGGAAGTGGATTGCATTTCTTTTTCCATCTCCTTCAAAAACTAGTTTTTAACAATAAACACCATTATTAAAGAGTGACATTATTGTCTAACACATAATTTTTTTTCTATGAAGGATAAAATTCTAAGTTTTTTGAATTTAGATTCGTTACTACAATATCTAGTGCATGGAATTTATTTCATAGCATTTCATTGAATATTTTTTTCTTAATTAAGTTTCAAAGTCAAACCAATTATAATTTAGACATGATTTACTAGATAAAACATAACTTTCTTTGTATGTATTGAAATTCTTTTTTTTTTTTGGATCAAGGACATCAATATCTAGTGCATAGATATTTTCTAGATTTTTTTTGATAATATGCTATTTTTCCACATGTGAAGAATAGAGAGCTTGACTTTTGGTGAAAACCTACATTCACAAGAAAAAAAAAAATATAATAATTAAATTAAATTTATTTAAAATTATATGTTTTGGGAAGCTTATAAAAATGACTACATACTTGCAATTTTTTTTTTAAATGAATTCATTTGATCCCCCAAAAGATAAATCAAAAGTGGTTTTTTTTAGCATTTTGATAGGTGTAAAGGAGATTCCATTACAGGTATGGTTTAAAACTAGTGGGGTTCTATCGAAGGGGGTTTGTTCTAAGGTGGTTTGATCAAACCCTCTTCATTTGGAATTCTTTAAGTGGAAATTTTCAAGGTAAATCATTATATTTTCTAAAAATATGTGATTTTAGCAAAAAATAGGATATCCCAAAAAGTGTAAACCACTATTGTGGGATCATCCTCTTATAGCTGTCATAAGGCATCTCTCATGCATGTGCGCTTGAGGTCCAAGAATAGCATATTCTATCGTAAGGAATCTATAATACTATCATAGCATCTTATGACAACTCTCATACATGTCATAGATGCTCTTACAACACCCTATTTTGACCCAACAACCTCATTCTAGAAGATTCCAAAGTTGGACACCTAGCTATTTTGTCCTTTTCCAAAAGAAAAAATGGTAATGGTAACATTGCATTTACATTTTCTCTTTCACCACCATTGGTCAAACAGTTTCACCTCTTATGGGTAAATGTACTAAACACTTTAGGAGAATAATTAATTAAAGGATTTACAAGGTTGATGGAACCTAAATCCTAACATTCTCCCACTTGACATCATACATTGCAAATTACACCCATAGAGATACAATTACATAGAATCAAGTACAGTGATCAAGGCCCATTGCCTCCTTGCACCAAGAGAACTTATTTGTGGTGATTGGATTTTTTAAGAGAATCTACAACATTATCCAAAGTGTCAACCTTTTTAATCAAGACCTATCCATTCTCAACCATTTCTCTCACAAAGTGATATTAAGCACTATATGCTTAGTACAAGCATGATACATAGGATTTTTAGCCAAACATATGGCACTTTGACTATCACATTTGATCCTCACTATCCTGTAATCAAAACCAATACCATTACAAATTCTTTGTAACCAAACCACCTCCTTAGAGGCATTTGTACCAATCATATACTCTACTTTAGTGGTGGAAAAAGAAACTATAGGTTGTCTTTGATTCATCCAACTCATTGCACCTCCAAAAAAAAGTAAACACATAGCCACTAGTGGACCTTTGACTGTCCAAGTCACCTACCCAATCTGCATCAACAAAAACCTGTATTTCCAATGACTTATCAACATTTTTAGTACCATGATAAACCAAATAGTAATCAAAAGTGCCTCACAAATATCTGAAAATCATTTTAACAAAATTCCAATGTTCTTTACTAGGGTTAGACATAAACCTACTTAGAACTCCCATTGCTTGTGCTATATCTGGTCTAGTACAAACCATTGCATACATTAAACTACTAAAAACACTAGCATAAGGAACATTAGACATTTCATCAATATCATTATCCGATTTAGGACACATGTCTAAACTTAACTTAGTACCAACAAGAAATGGAATATTTATTGGTTTATAGTCTTGCATATTAAACCTCTATAAAATAGTGTTAACATACTTACTCTAACTTAACAAAAGATTTTTGTGAACCCGATCCCTAATGATTTCCATCCCAAGAATATATTTAGCAACCCCTAAATCTTTCATATCAAATGTGCTAGAAAGTTGAGTTTTAATTTCCCTAATCATTGCCTTATTGTTACCAATGAAAAACATATCATCCATGTATAAGACAATAATCAGTATCTAATCATCAATAACTTTAAAATAAAAATAGTGTTCATCGTCACTTCTAACCAAACCCAAATTTAATAAAAAAAGCATCAAAATTCTAGTACCACATCCTGGGTGACTATTTTAAACCATATAGATGTTGAGAAGTTGTTGAGATGACTTAGCATTGTTGTCATTGATGTCAAAACCTGGGATCTAGAAGGTTGTGCTCCAGATGATATACATAAATTATCTATCCTATTGAGTATGTAGTGTGGATGTTATCCTTGATCTAGATATGGGAGTAATTTCTTTTGGTACATCCATGGAACACAATTAATGCAGAATAATGAAGTCTAATCTTTCAATGTTGGTTGTTGTGCTCAAAGCTTACTCTAGGTATCCTTGCTATTTGTACATTCATGTAGCATGTTACAAGTTTTGGTATGTCTAATCATGTTTCTCTAATTGCTACTGAAATTGATGCTAATCAAGATTTGGTCTTGGTTGTGGCATTCCCATTGGCTCCAAAATATATTTCATGTAATTCAAAGTTTGGTATCTTTTGATAATTATGTTATGGGTCCCTTGGTAATGTGGTAAGAAAATATTTATGTGTGACTTATCTTTTCGGTCTGGTGCTACTATGCCAAGCCTTATTGAATATTTCAAGGTTGTTCTTCAAGATGGCATTTTTTTGCTAGGCCTACTTAGGAGTCTATGGAAGTGATAGAACTTGCAATTTTTTTATGTTCCATCTCAAATCCTTATTACATTTGGAGTATTGGGCTGATATATGAGGGCTTAGGGTTTTGCTTGTCATCACTATTGAAGGGTTATTGTATTGGCTTGAAACCCTTCCTTAAGAATCCCTTGGCTCTGAACATTTGAAATATTCTATTTCATTGTTGACTTCTTGTTGCCCATTGCAAGTCACATTAAAACATCTTAAGCCATTCACAGCTGTCAGGTAATTGGTTCCCCAAGCTTAGGTTTGAGTTTCTTATTTTTATATTGTTAAGTAAAGAGCCTTTTTGGCGTTTACATCATTTGCATTTTATGACTTCGAAGCTTCCATTGGCCATCTCTCTTTATCACTCATTACAGATTACTTATGTAGTGTATGTTTCGAATCGGCGATAAGGCGGTGAGCACTACCTCTTAATCATTGTGTTCCATACAAAATTGGACCCTCTTGAGAAAAGAGACAATTTCACGCATAATTGAACCCATTTTTTTAGTCTCTTCACATCATTTCCCTTCAAAACAACATTTATAGGCCCCTTAGACCCATTAAATTTGATCTAGAGGCTCGTTTCACCTGAGAAATCATTACACCATACCTTGACAACCCACCTTCAAACAGTAGTAGTGGGACCCATTCGCCACCTTGGGCGAATGAGTCCCCTCTGGTGGGCCCATTCACCAAGGGTGGCAAATGAGTCCCCTTTGAGGGAAAATTCAAAATTAAGCGGGAATTTAATCAATTTAACTTTTATTTCTGGTAAATGTCAGCCTCTTGGGTCTAATTAATGGGAAAATAAGGTGTTGTTGCTTATAAATACTCATTTTAAGTCATTTGACACATCTTTTCATCATCTTTTTATCATACCTCAAGAGAAATTTTAGAGTAAAGTCTTCCACAACAAGTTTTATTAGCAAAAGTTAAAGTTTTAGGGAAGCAAACTAGGGTTTTTGTAGGTCTTGAACCTCACTTCTATTGTCAAGATCCAACATTGCAAAGGGTTGTTAATGGATACCTATGGTGAATCATGAAGAAATCTAGGGTGAAGAGGTTCAACTAGCCACCAAATCATGCCTAAGGACTTGGTTTCCTATTGATTCCATCTTCCATTTTCACTATATCTTCAAATTAAGGTGTGCATATTGTTTGTTTATCATTTGCATGTCATTTCATTCCTATTTTGCATGTGTTGTAAGGTTTCTATAGTTGAGATATTGCATCATATGAATCATCTTTTCATGTCTTATTCTAGAACAAGCGAATAGGGTTTTTGTTATGATTCAAACATTCCTAGTCTTTAACACATATAAGGCTAGGGTTTCCTCAAATTTTAATTACCCAACTAGGGGTTTTACTAAGGTAAACCCCCTATTATACAAACATTTTCAAGCTATTTTGCAATAATTTTTTGAGATCCGAGATTAGGTATCCGTAATTTTTTTTGTATAGGTGTCAAGGTGCAGAATAAAATTTTGAAGTTGCAAAAATTCCAAGGTGGACTGATTCCCCATGCTTGGTGAATGAGTCCCTCTTGAGGTGCAAAACTAAGTTAGATTCATATCTAGGTTCTTGACTGTCAGAGAATAGATTCTGTGTAGAAAAGTCCTAACCTAGGACTGATTCACCCATGGTGGCGAATGAGTCCTAGACAGCCTAAAGTCAAGCTTCATCAGTTTTCCAAATTGTTCTTCAGTCATCTATAGTCTTCCAGGTGCACATATTCTGAGAAACAACTTTTTGTTTAGGTTAATTTGCATTTTTTATTCATTCTTTCATGCTTTTTGCATATCACAGTGTGTTTTCAAACATAGCTTTAATTTCACTTTTGCATTCATTTTCATTCATTTAGATCATTCAATTTCATTTAGTTAACTTCATTTAGGTTAGACAACATAACACATAACATTATTTGAATGAACTAGTTTGATTTTTTTGCCTAATTCTCTCCTTTTAGGTGAAAAACCCTAGAAGAGTTAGAGAAGTCCTAAGAGCCAAAAATCTACAGTTCATTTTGGTGAACTAAAATCTTGAACATAATATCATTCTAATTTGCATTTCTAATTTCATCTTAGGTCTTCATTATTTCATAATCTTGCAATGTTTTATATCTTTAGGATTCTTAAACATTGCATTAGTAAAAGCATTATTTAGATCTCATTATTGCATTGCATTTCATTCAACCATTTCACCATTCTATATTTACATTCCGTTCCTTCATTTAATAGCTTTGAAAATCTTTAGAAACTGCAAAAAAAATAGAAAAATCTTAAAAACATCATCTCCTAGGACTCATTTGCCACCTAGGGCGAATCAGTCCCTTTGTAGTTTTGTATCAACATTTCCAGATTTTAATTTCTTGCATTGCATCTTTCTATTTTTTTGTCATTATCATTCTATTACAGTTCAATTATTTTTGTTTTCTTTGCATAAAGTTAATTTATTTTCATTTCATTTATGGATAGTCTTAGACTTTTGCAAGTTCTATCTTTAGTAATATTTTGTAGGCCTTTTAGATCAACCTACATTGAGGAAACTCTCGCAAATATCCATAACCAATCACACAACACATCAAATGATCCAATTAAACACATGATTCAAATTCAAACCAACATCTCATCCAAGCCACTTCGTAGTGATCATGTTGATAAGTTAGATGAAGCCCTTAAGGGTGTCCTCTGACTCACTTCATCCTCTAATTCTTGCAATGAGAAACCTAAACCCCTTAATGATAAAATTCCCCTCAAACCTTTTGATTGTGATGAATTTGATTTCTTAGATGAATCCCTCCAAGACTTCATCTTGCATAAGCCATCCACTAAGGTTTGTGGTAACCAACTCACGCTAGCAAACATTAACACTTCTAGTGCTTTTTCTAGAACATCCTAAACTAGTTGGCGATCGTTTACCCCTCAAAAATTTTAGTAGCGATGATTTGTATGTGCTAGATGAGTCTCTTTAGGACTTCATCTCATCTAACTCATCTAATTTGGTTTGTTGTGAGACCCCTACAATCAAATATGTTAATGTAATTCAACCTAAGCTTATTCTTTACCCACCCTCACATCTACTTCACCCCTCTAACCAACCCTGATACACCCTTTACCCACCTAACACCGATGTATCACAACAATCTAGTAATGATACTATTGCTCATACATATAACACCTGAAACAACCCACAACCACCACAACCACCCCCACCTTCCTTACCTTGACCCAATCTGCCTAGTTCTCCTCACTATAACCCACACACCAATGAGTATGATCTTGTTGAACAATTAAAGAATACTCCTACCAACATTTCCCTTTGGGATTTGCTTCAAACCTCACCAAACTATAGCAACATTCTTTAGATTGCTCTAAAACAAATCACAATTCCTCATGGTACCACTTTGAATGATGTGGAAGCTCTCATCCAAAAAAAAAATCTTGACATTACTTTTCACCACCATGAGTTCCCTCCTTCGGAGTTGCACAAACAACACAACGCATTTATGATAATTGCTCGATTCAATCACATAGGTATCCAATGCACTCTCATAGATAATGGTTTTCCCCTTAATGTGTGTAGTGTGAGTCTCCTTGATCACTTAAAAGTTGATCGGTCACAAATAATACCTAATTCTGTCTCTATTTGAGGATTTGATAATACAACAAAGCAACCGCTTGGGATAATTACTTTACCTATTATGGTTGGGGTGGCTACTTTGCAAACTCCGATCCATGTCATGCCTTATGATATTTCATATAATCTTCTTTTAGGCCGAACATGGATTCACGAGATGAATGCAATGCCTTCAACCCTTCTTTATCTCATGAAATATGTCTACAACAATCACATTTATCAAATTGAAATTGATCTTGAGCTTGAAAGTTGCTTGCACCTTGAAAAAGGGGTTACAAGTCCTTTGAAAAAATTCATTCCAACCTCTAACATAGATCCTCTTGAAATTGAACATAATGATATGGAGACGGTATCTAAATTATTTGGTGACAATTGGGGATACTTAGAAAATAACACCCTTGTTGATGGGCGAATATATCCTCATGCAAAAGAAAGATGTGAAACAAGAACAACCAAAAATTATGTCCACTCAAAACTCTGAACAATCATCTCAAGCATCTATCTCTTACAATATGGATGACAATGCAACATATACAACAAATTTTGATGAGATAGATTACCAATCCCCACCTACCCCGCACAAAATGGAAAGACTTTATGGAAAAGGCTATAATTTTGTAAAACAATTAAGCTATACTAGAAACTTAGGGTGTGGAAAACATGAACAAGGTATTCATGCCCCTATTGAATCTAATACACAAGAAACAAAAACTAGCAATGCTACTCAATTACCATCTTTAAAAATTAATGTTATAACATGTCACCTGCAACACAAACTCACAATCAAACATCCCAATTTGTTTGATATAACCTTACCGCCTTCATGGATGTATGTTGATAGTGATGAGGCTTTGAAAAAAATGTTTGGAATTTATGATACCCCATCCTCTCTTATTTAAATTAAACACATATCTTGTGCTTTGAACATTACCGAGCAAGAAGTCAGTGATATCACTAAAGAGTTTTCTGAATCTAAAGGTCCTAAATTCAATGCAGTCCCTTTAGGAGATACAATTGATGTGCTAATGGAAATTCATGATAAAGATAAAGTTATTAATATTGGGAAGTGCCTTGATGATGAGGAACAAGAAGATACGACCACTTTACTACATGATTTTCCTAAAAAAATTGCTTGGAAATATTCTGATATGCCGAGAATTGACCCAAAAATTGTGATGCATAACATTGTCCTTGCTGCAAATGCTAAAATTATCCATCAAAAGATTAGTAAAATGCACCCTAATGTAGCCTTGCATGTTAAAGAGGAACTAGAGAAACTTCTTGATGCAGGGTTTATTAAACCTATTGATTATTCTCCTTGGATCTCAAACATTGTCACAGTTTCAAAACTCGATAATCGTATTAGGATGTGCATAGATTTTTGAGACTTGAATAAAAACTCTTTAAAAGATGATTTTCCACTTCCTAATATAGACATGATCATGGATTAAACTATTAGACATGCTTTGTTGTCATTCATGGACAATTTTTTTGGTTATAATCAAATCCTTATTAATCCTCAAGATCAATAGAAAACTGCCTTTACAGTCAAAGAGATCTATTGCAGATATTGAAAATTTGGAAATGGATTATAGGCGAAGCTACATATTCAGCCTAGGGTTTCTCCTACATAGTTTCAGTGGGGGAGGCGTGGCCCTCCCCCATCCAAGTTTTCTTTTCTCTGTCCTTCCATTAAACTTGCATAGTTTCTGCCCTCCTAGTGTTGTTTTTCTTGTGTGCCTTCTCTATTTTAGTATTATTTTCCTACTTCTGCTATGTTTGTCCATGGTCTGTGAAGTGTCTTTGTGAACGTGCCTTCTTAATGGAGGGGGGAACAAACCCCCCCTCTCCCTCTGAACCCAACCCAGATATTTGGGAAGGAAGCCATACCACTTCCAAAACTTTTAGGTATGACATATTGGAGGACTCTGCTCCTTGCTTCGTGGGTGCCAAGTTTTTTATCCTTCCGAGCGACAGCGATAGGGGTCTTGGGGCCAATGAAGGAAGGTCTGGTCAGTGTTCTCTCTATGACCCTGACTCTGTTATCATTTCCCCTAATAATGAAATGGTTAATGAAATTTATAAAGAAAGGAACAAACTTTCTGGTATTGCAATCTTTTTGGCTACTGTTGACTTTGGGAACTTACCCACAAAAAAAATTTTAGATAACTGGTTGAGAAATTTTTGGCTTAAAAAGTTGAATGTACAAGTCTTTTTATGTAGAATGATTCAGTGAGGTCTGTTTCTGGTTTTCTTTAAGAACCATGAAATGCAAGAAAAAATCTTGAAAAAACCCTACTGGAACATAGGGAAAAGCATTTTTAGGGTTGTCCCCTGGACCCTTGGGGCTAATGGGGTTGAAATCCTGGCTCTTTCATGCCCTCGTTGGATGCTCATGAGGGACATCCCTCATGACCTCTGGTCCTTTATCCCCAAATTTCTTGGCCCTTTTGGAAATGTCTTAAAGATGGACAAACTGAATGTCACTCTACTGAACATGAATGCTCGCGTGCTTATTTCGCTTAAACATGGCATGGAGTTACTTGGTAAATTGGGCATCTTGATTGAAGGTTCCCTACATTTCTACCTGCTTGAGATTCTTGGTGGGTTGAACACATGTTATCTTAGTAGGCATGAGGGGCATATTAAAAAACATTGCCCCATTATCAAGAAAAGCAACAACTAAAACCCTAAGCCATAGGGTGTCATTGCTGCTATTCAGACCATGCCTTCACATTCTGAGGGAACTCCTTTGGTCACAACTCCCTTGGGAGTCTTTGCTATCTACTCTATCACTGTTGCTTCTTGTTCTCCTTTTGCTCATCCCTCCTCCCCCCTCTTGTTCTCCCTCAATTTTTCTCCTGAGGCTGTCTTGTTCAACCCTCTCCCTGGCACCCCCAACCCTTGCCAACCTTCCCATTGCTCTCTCAACCCTTTCACTTCCCTTCTTTTAGAGGACCTCTCCCCCTCTGTTGATGTTCCTATCTCTCCTCCCTGTCCCGTTCCTGGTGCGGTCCCCTATGCTCCTAATTGCATCCCTAATACTACTGTTGCTTTATTGGGCCCACACAAACTCAATGTGCAACAACTTGTTATGAAAGATATTACGAAAAATATTGAAGAAAATGATGTTAAGAACAACATGAAAAAATAACCTAAAACTGAGATCTTCCAAAATGGAATTAAAATTAGCGGCAGCTATAATGTGGTTATGGCCAATGAAAGCAGGGAAATTAATAATAGAGTAAAAATTCCCTCGAATGTCAAAAACCTGATTTCCAACTTTGAAGGTAGACACCATGTCACATTGGATGTGTAGGAAAACACTGCCTATTTAGGCTCTTGCCCCAACCAAGATGAGAAAAATAAAGAAAACTTGGTGCTTGGCACCCTAAATGATAGTACTATGTTGTACACCCAATCTGATATGACTATCTACCCCAGTTGTAAGCCACACTCTAAAATAAATTCCCTCCTCCCCATAAATCCTGACAGTAACCTTTTGAGTGGCACCGAGGAGGTTAGGAAGTTGGTGGGCTTGTCCTCACTAGAAGTTGTGGAAACTTCTCCAGAATGTGGAGTTGAGACACTCGAGCCTTTAAAAGAAAGCATGGAGGCCCTAACTAAGTTGGTCAAGAACTAGATTGTTGCCAAGGCTAACATCTCTAAAGAGATTAATAGTTCCTTCAACCTCTCTTCTAACCCTATAGATACTTGTAGGCAGTTTGGTAATAAGGAAATCATTAATGGACTTACGGAGCCCCAAGAGGTTGATGAAATAGTTGTGAATGTGGAGGACATGAAAGGATCTATTGAGACACTCAAAAATATGAAGGCTCTAAATGGAACTGACCCCGATGCTACCCTCGTAGTAGACTAGATGGGTATACCCTACCCTCCCAAAGAACCCAAAAAATGGGGAAGGAAAAATAAATCTATAGCTCTTAGCAAAGGAAACATTGGCATAAGGAAAGGTAAAAGAAATAAAACAAGTACGGTCCTCCCTACTCCTTCCTACAAAAGGCTAGAGAACAAGGAGCTTGGGCTAAAACTGTTTGAACTTTTTAAGAATGCTAAAGAGCCCCTTAAAGAAGCTTGTAATGATGATGCTTAATTGCATCTCCTAGAATGTCAAGGGATTGGAATCCCCTGACAAAAAATATATGCTAAGAATATTTCTTAATCTGGATAAAAATAAAGACTTTGTTTTCCTCCAGGAGCTTAAGGCACTGGGCTTCACCCTAGAGACAAACCTACAATTTGTTTGGGGCAATCCACCAATATTACCACCAAACATGACAAAGGAAGGGGGGGCACGATCATTTTGATCTCCAACAATTGGACTCAACACCTATTAGGGGCTAGGGACTCCCCTTGCAATAGGGTTGTATGGGCCACTTTTGAGAAAGGAGATGCAAGATTTGGTGTATGTTTAATTTATGCACCCAATGATTACAAAGAAAGGATCATTTTGTGGAAAAGGATCTTGGACCTCCTTGACATCCCATGGATTGTTGGTGGGGACTTTAACATGGTTGAAAATGATGAAGAAAAAAGAGGCAGCCTAAACATGGAGTGGAAGGGCAATGAGAAACATTTTTGGTTGAGGTTGAAGAATAAACTCAACCTAATTGATCCCATGGAAGGGTTGAAAAAGGAAAAAAAATCCATCTAGTACACATGGTGTAATGCCCGAAAAGGAGGCAAGAGAATATACTATAGGCTTGACAGGTTCTATGTAAACAAGGACTACTTTACCTTTGAGCCCCTTCAAGATGGTAACAAAGTTATGGTCTACCTGTATACACTATCATATCATCACCCCATCAAAGCTCACATTGTTCTAAATAATTCAGGAAGGAAAGTGCAAAAAGGGAAAAGTGGTTTCACCCTCAACACCAGGTTGTTGAATGATGAGGAATGTAGAGCTGCCATTACCACCTTAAGAGAAATTAACACGTAGATGCTTAAAGTACTCATTCCTATTGAAATATGGAATCGAAATGTGGAGGGTTGGAAGCTCTTGTTTTAGATCATTGGGAAAAAGGGGCTTTGGACTCTAAAAAGCAAGAAAACTAGATCCAAGAAGAGTTACTTGAGGTTGAATCAAAACTCCAAGAGGATCCTCACAATGACTCCCTATATGAGAGAATCAATGGGGTCAAAAGCTCCTTGAGAAGCCTTAAGGTTAGAGCCAAACTAAATTGGCTTAGCTATGGTGATAAGGGTTCAAGGTTTTTCTTTAGGTACATTAGAGAAAAAGGAAAAAAGGAGCAAATTGATCAAATCTACCACAATGGAACTGTTGTTTCCAACCAAGAAAACAACCAAGAGGAAATCATGGAACAGTTCTTCCTCTTCTACAAATAACTTTTCCAATCAGAAAGTAATAGGGGATAATGCATTTCTACCAGGAAGACAATAAAAAAGATAATTCCTACTAAGATCTCAGAAGAAGATGCTTTTGACCTTCCAAAACCTATTTCCAAGGAGGAAATCAAGAAGGCTATTAGTGGCATGAACAATGAAAAATCTCCTAGACTGGATGGTCTCTCTGTAGAATTCTACAAGGAGTTTATTGACTAGACTAGTGATGATCTGCATCAGGTTTACATGGAAGACATAAATAGGGGCTCACTTGTTAAGAACATATATAAGGGGCTTATCAAATTCCTCCCTAAAGAAGGTGACAAAATAATGATAAAGAACTGGAGACCAATCACTCTCTTGAATTTCTCCTATAAGATCTTGGCCAAAGTAATGGCCAACATGATTGTTAGCATTCTTCCCAAGTTCATAAACAACATGAAAATGGGTTTCATCAAAGGAAAATACATCTTGGAGAACTTGATAACTAGTTGGGAGGCTATGGAATGGGCCGGACATAGCAACTAGAACCTGTCCATGTTGTTGCTTGACTTTGAAAAAGCCTACGATAGAGTGGAATGGTCCTTCCTAAAAATGACCCTAGAGGCCTTTTGTTTTCCTCATATTTTCTGCAATATGGTTGATACACTTTTAAAGGATGCTATTTCCCAAATTGATATTAATGGCTCATATACTAAAACACTCTCCCTTGAAAGATTCATCAGGCATGGATGCACCCTAGCCCCTGCCCTCTTTTTCATTTCCTTGGATGCTTTGCACTATCTCCTTAGAGACTTCTCATACTCACCCAGGGTCAAGGGCCTAACCTTACCTAATCAAAATGAACTCCTCAATGTCAAATTTGCAAATTACACTACCCTCTTTGTTGATTTGGAGGAAGTGAACCTAGACAACCTAATGAGCAAGCTCAACTTATTCTGTTTGGCTTCAGGTGCTAAAATTTCAAAAATGAAATCTACTATGCTTGGATGGTCTGAGGCCCCTCCTAATTGGTTAAAGAAGCTTGAATTTCAATGGGATGGACCCCATAAACAAGTAAGATACCTGGATATTCCATTCTTAGTCTACCCTAACCTCAAAGTAATGTGGCTCTAGATCAAAGGAAAAATAGATAAGAAAATTGACAGTTGGAATAGACAATACCTTTCCCTTGTGGGAAGGCTCCAAGTGTGCCAAAAAATCATGTCCTCTTACACTGTCTAATTTTCTTTTGTTTGGTTCTTTTGTAGTTATCAAGTGATGGAGGTTCAGAAAAAAATCAAGCATTTCCTTTGGTTCGATAGGAAAGGGAAATAGAAGCTACATGTTGTTAAGTGGGATTAGTGTTGTCTGGATAAGGTACATGGAGGTCTAGGACTTAAAGACCTAAGGAAGCAGGCTGTAGCTCTTGCTGAAAAATGGGTTCTAAATGCTTTGAGTGGCAATGAACCTTGGAAAATACTGATAAGAAATAACATTGAGCACGTTGTGCCCAAATTGGTAAAATCCTGGAAAGCTCTACCCTTCAGTGATCTCATTATTACCAAGCACCAAATTGTACCTATAGGGTCAGTTGTCTTCAAAATCATTTGGAAAGCTTGGGAACTCATTAGATCTAATGTTTAGTGCCCTCTCTTTGTTGAGCACAATTCCAACTTCTTCCACCCAGCAAGTCCATCTAGTGGAAGATTGAGCATAATGGGAAACCACTAGCACTCCTTTAGGATTGCTTAGCCAGAAAATGGGCCAATGTTGGCATTAATAATTTCAATAAAATATTGAGGGATGGAAAGTTGGTGGATTGGTCTCAACTAAAAGAGAACTTTAACCTGCCTCAATCCAACTTTAGAACCTACTCGGTGCTCAAAGAAGCCTGTAAAGACCTTCCCCTTAATCTGAAGAGAAAAGGTATTGTCTATACTCCAATTGAGTTTAAGTGGATGGGTAGTACCCCTCTGTATGATGTCAACACCATATTTATTTATAATGAGATAATTAAGTCTAAGCTCCCCACAAATTACTTGAATCATATTTGGCATGTTAATAAAGAAGATAAGTTTTGGCTTAAGATTTTTACTTCTCTTTGGCATGATAATGTGGATGCAAAGAAATCATGTTTTAGATGGTTACTACTATTACAAAAACTCCAATTTAAATTGAATCATACTGATATTGACATATGTTCTATCTGCAGAGTACCTGAAACTATTTTTCACATCTTTTTTGACCGTCTATTTGCAAATGAAGTTTGGAATATGTTTTGTAATAGTCAGCTCTTCTTTGAAAGGAATGTAAAACTAAACTGGATGCTAATTTTATTTGGGCATGAGCTAAGTCTTAACAAAGAGTTGCATTTATTTTAGTATATCTTATCTACTGAAATCCTATGGTTCATTTGGAGGGCAAGAAATGAAGATAGGTTTAATGGAAGCCAGAGAACACTCACTGAGTCTTCCAAAAGACTCACACTATTTAACATTGCATTGCAGGTTACAACTACAATGGTGATCTCAAAGAAGTTCTTGAATCTCCTCAAGGATGGTGTTGTGCTACCAAGTCAGAAAGAATCAAACTTTGGTCATACTTGGCAGCAAGGACAACCCAATTTAGCAGTATTCATGAAGGCCCTTGAGGCATTCCAAAAGGAGGTGAAGGAGAAAGCTCACAAGGCCCAATAGGAACCTAGAAACTCCAAGCTACACACGAATGAGAATCAATAATTTGAGGAGGCTTTCTTGATTGAAGAGCTTGATGTAATTGCAACCTTAGCCAACTAGAAAGATACAAAATTTGGTGACGAAATAAAAAACTTCCTTTTTGGTCTCTGAGGAGCTGCTACAAATGTTCTTTGTACATAAATTGGAAACTACTTTTAGCATTTCTAAACTGTATCTCTCCTTGTTTAAACTGTATATTCCCTATATAATCCTGTAAATCTTGTAACTACATCTTTTACCGGCCCATTGTTGGGCTACTATGTATGTTTTTTTTGCTGCTAAAATGCTGAACTATTATAAGCTATAGGAATATCCCTGTGCATATGATGTAGTTGAAAGCTTAAACTATTATTAATACAAAAAAATTCTTTTACAACTATTTAGGGAATATTTTGTTGGGTTGTGATGCCCTTCGGTTTAAAGAATGTCGATGAAACTTATCAACATGCAATGACATTAATATTTCATTATTATATTCACAAAATTTTAGAAGACTATGTCGATGATATCCTCGCTATATTGTTAACACAACAAGACAATGTGAATGTCCTTTGTAAAATATTTGAATGCATAAAATGATACAACATGCAATTAAATCCAAAAAATTGTGTCTTTTTTGTAGATAGTGGTAAAATTTTGGGGTTTGTCATATCTCATAGAGGAATTTAGGTGGACACAAAGAAAATTGATGCAATCATTAACATGCCACCTCCTCAGAATATTTCTCATTTGTGTATGTTACAAGGTCGAATTCAAGATATTTGTCATTTCATTGCATCTTTAGCCAATTGCACATTACCTTTCATGCATCTCCTTAAAAATGGTGTCCCTTTTGATTTGGATGAGAATTGTAAATAGGCTTTTGAGAGTCTAAAGGAATATTTAGCCACTCCACCTATTTTACAACCTGTCGTGCCACATTGACCATTTATCTTGTACATCACCACATCTTCCCATGCTCTTGCAACATTATTGGTTCAACATGATGATCATGGTAAAGAAGACCTTGTTTATTACATTAGCCACACCTTAATTGACTATGAGACACAATATTCACCAATTGAAAACCAATGTTTGGCTCTTGTATTTACTAGTAGTAAGTTGTGACATTATTTACTAAATGATGAAGTAAATGTCACAAAGTTTGATCCTCTTAGATATCTTTTCAATAAAACTGATCTTTCAGGACACTTAGCTAAGTGGGTAATGTTATCAACTGAGTTTGACCTTAAATTTGTTTCCCAAAAAGCAATCAATGGCCAAGCCTTAACCAATCACTTAGCTGATGCTCCTTCACCTTTTGGTTTACCTACTCTTGATTCCTTCTCTGATGATCATGTATTATCTATTGACATTAACCAATGTGAGTTATTTTTTGATGGATCTAAGTGTAGAAAAGGATCTAGTGTTGATGTGATACTAATTCCACCTGATGGAAAAATTATTCCCTTATCTTATCGATTAAATTTCCTATCCACAAATAATACAACTAAGTATGAGACATTGATCACAGGTTTGCAAGCTGCTTTATCCCTACATGCCAAAAATATTAAGATATTTGGCAATTCACAATTGCTCATAAAAAAAATCAATGGAACACATCAAACTAAACATGACAAATTATTAAAATAAAAAGATGTTATAATGAGACTATTATAAAAATTTGACTCATTCATCATTGATAACATCCCATGCAAAGATATCGGACATGTAGATACAATGGTGAGTGAAACTTCTCTCATATCCCCCCTCGATCCTTCCACAATTTCACCTTTATTATCCATCACATCACCAAACCTTCGATTAATACTCCACTAGAAGATATTTTGGTGATAACTCATGATAATTCATGTGAATGGTATGATACAATATACAACTAATTGAAAGATGGAACCATTCCCAAACCTACCACAATGAATACTCGAAAGCACTTACATAAACTTGCAACTAAATATGTCATTCTTGCCAATGGGTATGTGCAGGATCATGATGGGCCAAAAAGTGGCAATATGATGGGTATGTGGTTGACAACTTTTTTTTTACCCAAAATTGATGAAATTTAAAGGGTTTTTAAAGGAGATTCTTAGCTTTCCACCAATAAAAATTATTCTTTACTTTGAATTTACTAAGTAATTATTATTCATTTTCTATTCAAATTATGACTAAAGTCCCGATTGATAGGATGATTGAAAAACATCTATATAGCTTTCAAATGGTATCACATTTTTGAATCCAAAACATGTGTCACATTCTATGCTTCGCATAATATAGGATTAAAAAATAAAATTTGAATTTCATGAAGTTTTCACCAAGCTAACGTGGTCGACATATGAGTTTTTATATTTTTAAAAGTTGTAATAAAAAATCATAAATAATTATTTACTTAGAAAAAATTATAAAAAATATGCATCACATCGGGACATGAGTCCTCTACTTAAATCTAAAATCTTATAAAAAAATAATATCATTTTATTGTGGTTAGGGTGGTAAGACAGACACCTACTTCTTATTTTTTCCCTAAAATTTAAGTACTACTGCATTGAAATTTCAAATTTTCACCAAATAGATTTTATTTTTTTTGAAACAAACCTAGTAGTTTAGAAACTACATTCAATTTTCTACAGATTCTATTCTTACATATTTTTGAAATAATATAGATAAATTATTCAAATTTTTACATCAAGTTTCCTAACTCTGATTTTTCTAAATTTTTTGCCACTTAAGGGCCTAGTTTTTCCATGATGATCCTACACATACCCCAACGCATTGTATAGAATATCTTTCAATGGTATCCTATTACATTGTCTTAAAGATTCTGAAATCCCTATAGCACTCGAACAAGCTCATGTTGGTGCTTGTGGAGGTCATTTTGGAGGTCATTCATTAGTGCAAAAACTTATTTGTATGGGTTATTATTGGAGACATATGGAGAAGGATTGCTTCACCTATGTTAAACAATGTCACAAATGTCAAGAGCATAAAAATTTGATCCATGCTCCTACTGTTGAGCTCCGTTCCAATGTGCCCATTTGGCTATTTTCAGTATGAGGGTTAGATCTTATTGGACAAATTTCACTACCTTCTTCCACTGGAAAGATGTTTATTATAACCGCAATGGATTATTTCACAAAATGGGTGGAAGCTATTCCCCTTTGCTTTACAACTACTGAAGCAATTTGTCATTTCATCTTGGAACACATAATTGCTCACTTTGGGCTTCCTTCCGCAATCATTTTAGACAATGGAACATCATTTAAGAATAGTGAAGTTCAAAAATTTCTTGAAACATTTAATATTCAACATCATTTCTCTACACCGTATTACCCGTAATCTAATGGAAAAGCTAAGAATACTAATAAACTTCTCAAACAAATCCTTAAGAAAACTATCAACAACAATCATAAAGACTGACATATGCAACTATCTTACATGTTTTGGGCTTATAGAACCAATGTTTGATCATCCACAAGAAATAACCCTTATAGCCTTGTTTATGGTACTAATGCCATTATGCCCTTGGAGTTAGAAATTCCTACTTTGTGAGTTGCTCTTTGAGATCTTTTTGACACTGACACTTATAAAGAACAACAATTACATCAACTAGAGATGCTCAATGAACAAAAAATTAATGCTCTAAAACATCTCCAAGCTCACATTAAAAAATTGCAATGCAAACACAACATTCATGTTATCCCTCGATCATTTTCTAAGGGTGATTTTGTTCTTATTGAAAATCATTGAACTGTTAGTGCTGACAATGAAGACAAAGATAAGTTCAACCCTGGTTGGGACCTTACCTAGTTGATACCAATTATGGGTTTGCTACTTATCTCTTAATGCAACTTGATGGAATGCCCCTTAGGGAACCTATTAATGTCATGCATCTACATCGGTATTATCTCTAATCCCCTTTGAATAGTATGAGTCGTATAGCAGTGTTGTTTAAAGTTATTTGATGTCGTAACTTTCACATTGCTTTGTTCTTGACAATTAAATTTTTGTTTGTCTTAAACACTAAGGTAATTACTTAAGTTCATTTTATAATTACTTTAGGCTTCATACTATTCACCCTCCTATTTTGTTAAATTAAATCCTTATTGGTGTATTTAATTTAGAAATTTCTTTTTCATTTATCAATGTTGTATCTATGCTAAAATTGAAATATGTTTTAAGCTCTAGATCACATCATTCTTGTTAAATCATGAAGCCATTAATTAAATAATTTTTAACATAAGTCATTTAATTAATCATATAACATTTAACATTCACATACAAGAGATACATAATCATAAAATCAAAGTGCGCATGTCTATATATATATATATCAAAGTTTTATTACATCTCAAAATCATATACAATGTCATAATGGTCTATGAGAGCTAGATCCCTCAGGATCTAGTGCTCGTGATCCAATCCCTAGTCATCGTGAGATGGTCATGTGTGATTGTGATCACAAACTACCGAGTCTTAGTGCATACTCCAAAACCTGTACTCAACCAACAACTATAAGCTACTCATCTGCCATTTGATCCCTCTCCGCTCATTTTTGTGCCAGCTCTACCTGCAGTCTCTCTACCTCTGCTGAGGTTTGTGTTGACTGTAGTGCACTCTTAGCCCGATGGAGTCATCTCCTCATGCTCTTGTATGTTTCCCATAATCTCATGAAATTTCTAAGTGTCTCTAGCTCCTCCTTGATCAGTGGGGGGATGTAGTTGAGATCCATTTCCTACTCCTCGATGGATGCAGGCACTATCTCTGTAGCAGCCCGATGATAGAACTCTCGCCAATCTCTCATCGTTCCTACAGGATAGACAATGTACACAATTAGTAACACATCATCATGATATATATACAAATAAAACATAAATCACTAAAAGAAATGCGTAAAATCAAATATCATCACTTATGTCTCTAGATGCATGAGGAATGTCAACCTCCTCATCTCTGGGCAGCATGGAGGATGTGCTAGCCTCTCTCTGACTATGAGTGTTCATGTTTTCTGTAGCTACTACCCATGATTTGGTCCTATGAGTATGTGATGACTCTCCATGCTCGTACCGATCCTCAATAGCTACCTCATCACCCTCACTCAGGGGTAGCTTCTCCTCATCAAAATATTCCTCCTCCTCTCCTCCATCTTGGTCCTCATAATCAAGATCTTTCTCAGACTGGTACTCCTCATCGACAATATCTATAAAAATGTCTGCTGGCCTATATCATACCTCCTCTTCTCTCTCCTTTGGCTCATCACCTTCATCTGTTGCTACCTTTGCATCACCTAGAGGAAAATCCATGGGGAACACATGAGATGGTCGTGCATATGACCACCACTCCTCATGCTCGTCTATGCTATCCACATCATCAACATCTGAGATCAGGGGCTAGTCATGATTTGAATCATTAGAATCACTCTTCTGCACATGATCTATCATTAGCTGAATAGTTTCACCTAGCCTCTGACACTCTGCACTGATCATCTAATGAAGGGGAACACCCTCAGTGGTGTTTGCACTTGTCCAAACTATCACATGACTTGTGCATAATAGAATGGTTGTACGATGTAGTCATGCCTCCTTGCTAGATATCTATCCATTTGCATCCTCTGTAATTTTCCAATGGGATCCAACTACTATTGAGTATGAAGATAGAGCCTCCATAGGATCTTGTCCTCCTCCAGCCAGTTGAATCTCACCCTCCAAAAGTGTAAATCACCATACTACCATAACCATCACAAAGGATAGCTGAATGCTCATGGATAGCCCATAGCTATAGTACAAGGGTATCTGACAAGCTTGGTACATGTGATATGCTCAAGGTACCACACCTGTAGAAGCGTACAATGGACCATATTATTGATCTCTAGAAATACAAACTGACCAAGATCATAATGCAAGTGTACTAGAATGCAGCAGGCCCAGGCATAAACTATCCTCTACTTGTACATCCCCCATATTAGGTGTACTAGTCCCCCATCCAAGTGTGCCACTCACCCATCTAGATTTAGAACTAGTGCCATTGTGTTTATCACAATCCATCTAACCACAAGAGCTCATACATACAACATGGGAAGCTCGATTTGTGCTCTAACCCTCTCATCATGTACAAGTTCATCTAAACAATACTGCATATCTCTCTTCTCTCAAAATGACCGATTCCCCTAGAAATACACACGTGCTCCTTGAATGGGAGCTCAGAGAATGTGGTGTACGTCCTTGAGTGTGATAGTCATTTCTCCAATGGGAAGATGGAAGGTATAGGTATTTGCATCCCAACACTCACACAAAGACATCAACATGGCATCATGGTACCTCATGGGTGTCATAAGATATTCCCAATAGATAACCACTAACTATAATGCTCTACCTCTGCAGCTGATAGCATTGGTGCATGATATGTTAAAAATTTTAACTATCTTGCCCCTAGCCGTTGCCACAACTGGGTGGGGACCTATCAAAATCATCACAAAATGCAAATGTGCTAAGGCTGATCTGTTGTACTTCCCTAATGGCCCTAGACACTTTAGAACCCTTTTAAGAAATTTCACAAAGAAACAGGGACACTTTACAAAGAAACTAGACACTTTCCGAACAAAAGGGACACTCTGCAAACAAATGGGACACTTTACGAAAAAAAGGGGACACTTTGTGAAATTTTTTCTAAGAACCCTAGATTCACCTATCCATGCATAAAAATAATTAAATAATCATAAAATTACAAGTAAAAAGTTACAAAATCAACTCACCTTATGATACAGATCGATGTGTGCTATCTGCTCATGAAGATCATCCAGTCGTGAAGGTTTGTAATCCTGTTTGCTTGACATGTTCTTCTCTCACTCATCGCTTTCAAGCTAAACAAAGGTAAAATGAATAGTAAGTGAAAAATTACTTTCACCTCCTCCTTAATCACCTTTTCATCTCTTTTTAATTTTACGCATTACCATAGGGTTATTGTCTTTTAAACACATTCATAATGTATATCTCCTTAAAATCATCATAACAGGTACTAGGGTAATCCATTATCAACACTGTTTGATGTGCTAGAATCATGATTCTACCCCCAATATCATCATTTTTCTATCATTACATGGCGTGGTACCTAGAAATTCCCTATGATATGATGTTTTTGGTTCACCGTGGCTAGATTGCTACCTTGATTCCACCTCCTTAAAGCAAGTAGAATCAAGGGGGGGCATACATCTACCCTCGAATTGGATTCCTAAGAGTTAGATAAAAGAATTTTTGAGCAATTAATGAATGTGTGTTGTAGGATGTGGTTCCTAATGTTGTGGTTGTGTAGATAACTACACTGGGGGATTTGTTCTCCTATCTTTTTGAAAATGTATCCTTTTATGTAGTAAGGTGCATAGTTTGGAGTCCTTTAGCTTACATATGCACATAGAGTCATATGGGTGCCAAAGTGGGGGCTAAATGTGCCATAGAAAATTGGACCCCCTTGAGAAAAGAGAAAATATCATGGATAATTGGACCCACTTTTGAGTTCCTTCACATAATTTCCCTTCAAAACAACATTTATAGGCCCCTTAGACCCATTAATTTTGATCTAGAGGCCTGTTTCACCTGAGAAATCACATAAAACCCAAAAAACAACATTTACACATACCTTAACAATCCACCTTCAAACAATAGTAGTGGGACCCATTCACTACCTTGGGTGAATGACTCCCCTCTAGTGGGACCCATTCACCAAGGGTGGCGAATGAGTCCCCTTTGAGGGAAAATTCAAAATTAAGCGGGAGTTTAATCAATTTAACTTTTATTTCTGGTAAATGTCGGTCTCTTAGGTCTAATTAATGGGAAAATAAGGTGTTTCTGCTTATAAATACTCATTTTAAGTCATTTCACACATCTTTTCATCATCTTTTTATCACCTCTCAAGAGCAAATTTAGAGTAAAGTCTTCCACAACAAGTTTTATTAGCAAAAGTTGAAGTTCTAGGGAAGAAAACTAGGGTTTTTGTAGGTCTTGAACCTCACTTCTATTGTCAAGATCCAAAATTTCAAAGGGTTGTTAATGGATGCCTATGGTGAATCATGAAGAAATCTAGGGTGAATAGGTTCAACTAGCCACCAAATCATGCCTAAGGACTTGGTTTCCTATTGATTCCATCTTCCATTTTCACTTTATCTTTAGATTAAGGTGTACATCTTATTTTTCTACTATTTTCATTTCATTTCATTCCTATTTTTCATGTGTTGTAAGGTTTCTAGGGTTGAGATATTGCATCATATGAATCATCTTTTCATATCTTATTCTAGATCAATAGAATAGGGTTTTTTTTATGATTTAGAATTTCCTATTCTTTAACACATCCAAGGCTAGAGTTTACCTAGATTTTTCTCTATTCAAGGTTTAATTACCCAACTAGGGGTTTGAATAAGGAAAACCCCTCATTAGATGAACATTTTCAAGTTGTTTTGTAGGAATTTTTTAAGATCCGAGATCAGGTATTTGTCAGAAATTGTTGTATAGGTGTCAAGGTGCAGAACAAAATTTTGAAGTTGTAGAAATTCCAAGGTGGATTGATTCACCATGCTTGGTGAATGAGTCCCTCTCGAGGTGCAAAACCGAGTCATATTCAAATCCAGGTTCTTGATTATTAGAAAATAGATTTTGTGCAGAAAAGTCTTGACCTAGGATTGATTCACCTAAGGTGGCGAATGAGTCCTAGACAGCCTAAAGTCAAGCTTCATCAGTTTTCCAAATTGTCCTTCAGTCATCTATAGTCTGCCAGGTACACATATTCTAAGACACAACTTTTTGTTTAGGTTAATTTGCATTTTTATTCATTCTTTCATGCTTTTGGCATATCACAATGTGTTTTCAAACATAGCTTTAATTTTATTTTTTCATTCGTTTTCATTCATTTAGATCATTCAATTGAATTTAGCTAACTTTATTTAGGTTAGAAAACATAACACATAACATTATTTGAATGAACTAGTTTTCTTTTTTGGCCTAATTCTCTCTTTTTAGGTGAAAAACCCTAAAAGAGTTAAAGAAGTCCTAAGAGCCAAAAATCTATGGTTCACATTTCTCATTATAGATAGCTTATGTAGCTCTTGATATCATTGTGTGATGAGTGATTCTCCTTGTTTCTCCTTGTATTGTTGAAGGTTTTCCTATTGCTAATGGATTTTGAGCCTTGAGTATCATAATAGCGATAAGCGATGGCCTCCGATCTTATGTTCTTATCTTCATCACTCATCACAGATGGTTATGAAATAGTAAATTTCAAACAGTGATGAGCAATATGATGGATCTCCTATGCTTCACTTATGGTGGATAAGTTTTGAGTGCTAAGTTATATATTAGCGATACATGATACACGTTTCCAATATCAATGTCTAGATCTCTCATCGCTAATTGCTCGCAAACTATATTAGGATAATTAGTGATGAGTGATGGCCTGATGGTTTTGTATTCTATTGCTCATCGTGGATTCATTCCAAATCATAAGCTCCAAAATAGTGATGAGTGATGGAATTCTCTGTTCAAGTTTCTTTCACTAATTTGAAAAGATCTTATGTGCAATGTCTTTTGTATCGTTGATTCTCATGTAGGTGTACGTGTCTTAATGTGACCTCTTTGATGAATCTCCTATCACTAATAGGATCCAAGGTGCGAAGTTTAAATTAGCGATGTGCGATGGGAAAATGAATGTGATCGAGGATGGTCCATAGATCCAAGGGCTAAGATTTCATCACATGGATGCTTGCATTGCTGATGGAGCTGATGAAGGATGAGATGTATTAGTGATACATAATGGCTATTGTTGGAAAAGGTGACGCGGTAGAATATTGAGGACATCATATGAAGCAAAGAGGAGAAAGTAGCAAGGAGAATGGAGAACCATTGATGTGGTTTTAAAATAAGATGATCCAAAGGGGTGAACTTCATTGCGGTAATACTCTCATCACTGATTGCACCCTAGAATTTGGGAAAGGCCCACGATGAGTGATGAAGTATATAAGGAACTTTCTGTTCAAAATTTTGGTCTTATGTACTTCGTCAATTTTAATGAAGGAGCACAGATTGAGTTGGCAATGCATGCCAATTGTCAGATCGAGTATGATTAATCAATATTAAGGGAAAACATGGCAACATTTGAGGTAGCATCACTATTTTCTAAGAAAAAGTTGCTAAAGGCCAAAAAATGATGCTCATGATCACCATCGATGAAGTTTTAAATGCTTTAAGATCAATGACCTAGATTCAAAGCTGAGCTGCTAAGTTATCAAGTCACTCACGTGAGGAGTTATTGAATCATTAATTTTGGCATGCTCCAAATTATCTATTTAATGCAGATTGCTTGTTGTTCATTTTGACCATCTTTCTAGTCTGTAGTGAATGTTAGGTGTGGGTTAGTGAAGAAAAGTGTGAGTGTTAGTTTTCCCTAAGTTGAATGGTGAAAATTCTTTTCTTGGGCATGTTTCCTTGCAACTTTGATTTAGAGTCTTTTAGGTTGCCAATTTTTTCTCATTTGAGACTAGCTAGTTTTGCGAGATGGGAAAGATTGATATGCCAATTTAAATAGTTAGGAGGTCTAGCAGGCTTAATGTGTTTGAGTGTTATGAAGACATGTCTATAGTTGAGAAAAAAATCGGGCAACCCTTGATGTTTCAAAGGGTAAGAGGAGGGCTCAAGGTCACAAGAAAGCAATTGTCTAGAGTAATTATAACTTAAGAAAAAAGACCATTTTAGAAGAATTGGTCAAGTTTAAGGGCAAAGAGCCAACTAAGCCTATGGAGAATGCTAGGAGAGAAGGCAAGAGTCATAGGGCCTACCTAGGAAAACATAATTCTTCCATTGTGCTCTTTGATAGTCCTTCGGATGCTGAAGGTGACACTGACTCAGGATATGGCTAGTATCTTCTCTCTCTAGTGCCATATGGGAGCTCTGATGATGATGTGGTAATGGTTCCTCCAATTCCATTTCAAACAAGGAGTGGTTGAGCATTCTCTGATGTTGACAACTCAGAATCGAGTCTTCTCCTTGTTTTCTTTTTTGATGACACCATGGTCTTTGCATAGGAGGTATTCTTTTCAATATGTCCATGGTTTTGTCTTTTACTCTTCCATGATGATGTGGAGGTCCTCTGGCTAATATGATACATAATCTTTTTGTTCAGCGTGGACATGGTGACAATGACTAATGGTTCCCTTCTCATGTGTTTTATCTTTTGTCTTCCCTTGTTCTTAAATGATTGCATAAAAACCATTCGGGGAGTCTCTCAAAAATTGGTTGAAATTAGGTTTTGAAATGAAGTGAAATGAAATTGTAACTTAGCCAGATGCTTGTTGCTCCCCTATTTATAAAGGGGATTTCATGGCTGAAGTTAGAGAGTTCAAAAAATTTTGAGTCTAAGAAAGGCTTAGGTGATAGCTATACAACACCTTCATTCTTTTCATTCTTGCAACACATTATTCCTCACTTTGGTCTATTGTAAATTAGTTTCAAATAATGGAACTCCATTTAAAAAGAATGAAGTGAAAAAATTCTTGGAAACATTCAATAGTCAACATTATTTCTCAACACCATACTATCCAAAATCAAATGGACAAGTAGAGGCAACTGGCAATACTATTGAACAAATTTTGCAAAAAATAGTAAACAAACATAATAAAGATTGGCATACAAAATTAACCTATGCATTATTTACTTATAGTATGAGTGTTAGAAAATCCATTGGAAATACTCCATATAACCTGGTCTATGGTGCTAAAGCAATAATTCCCCTAGAGTTAGAAATTCCTACTTTGAGAATCACTCTTAAGGGCTTATTGATGACACTACTTGAAAAGAGCAACAATTGCATTAGCTTAAAATGCTCGACGAATAGCATATCAATGCTCTCAAGCATCTACAAGCTTACTCTAAAATAATGCAACATGGTTACAACAATAATGTCATCCATCATTAAGTCAATCTAGGCAACCTATTCTTGTATGAAAATCAATGTAATGCCAATGCTCTCCCGAATGAAAAAGGAAAATTCAGTCCTAATTAGTTAGGACCTTACATTATCAAATAAAATTATGGGTCTAGAGCATACATTTTGACATAAATGGATGGAACACCTCTAAAAGAACTTGTAAATACCACACATTTGTGTCAGTATTAAATTTAGTGTTTCTTCTTTTGAATAGTGTATTAGAGCGATGTTAGATTGAGTAGATAATTTCTATTTTATCTCACATTGCTTTCTTCTTTGATACATTATAACATGTGTGTATCTTAGATTCTAGAGTAATTATTCAAATACTTTGATTAATTACTTTAGTTTCCATACTATTAAAAATTTAGTGTGTTATGTCAATTTAAATCCTTATATGAATTTAATATCATTAGATCATAGGAGTATTTAAGTTAACAAAGCATATTTAATCACAATGTAACAGCTAACAAAAATTGTAAATAGTTTAATTAGATCACATAAAGCATTAAATCATGGAGAAATTTATTAAATACTCTTACATAAGATAATTAATAAATCGCATTGACATTAAATTAAACACAAGATCATAAAAACACAAACATAAATGCTCATATATATATATATATATATCATCAAAACTTTAGGTACACATGCATCACTGAGTACAAAAGCTAATAGGGTTTGTTACTACTGTTTCCATCTAGGGTTGGTGATCTCCATGGTTGTCATGATATAGTACTATGTGACATAATCGTGTTTAGTCATAACCCCTCCACAAACCCAAATGATTTCACCTCCCATATGAGTGCCTCGATACACTCTCGATCTATGCTCTCCCTATCTGCCGATACCCTTGCAAGCTCCTACAGCCTCGAGACCTCTACCCATAGGTCACTCTCTACCCTATTGTCAGTAGAAAATAAAGAGGATAGGATTGTTGTGAGCTCTCCCTAAAGCTGGTCAGCGTGGCTCCTCGCCCTCTTCTACAGTGCACTTGTAGACACATAAAATATACTGATTGATATTGTGCATCTGATCCTAACTTACTAACATCGTTTCTTCCTAAATCATCCTTCGTTCTAACCATTTAATCAAATTCCCCTATTTGATTAAATTCATCAATATTCCTCTCTTAATTAAATAAATCATTTTATCTAATCAAGTCATCTATTTTGTTAATTAAATCAATCCATCTAATCTAATTATCCCTATTTAATTAAATAATCAATTTATTTGATTAAATCTCTAAAGTCTATCCATTAAATTAAATAAATTAAAACCTTATTTAATTTAATCTAACACCATCTCTTTTAATTAAATAAATCAAAATCCTTATTTAATTAATCTCTTGTCATATTCCTCTCTTATTTGATTTAAATAAATCTATAAATTTGAGTCAAATAGGTCACATCATCTAATCTCTCCATTAAATTAATTAACCCTTGATTAATTTAATCTCATCTCATGTCCCCATCCTCTAGATAATGCAAGTTGCACATGAAAATAGATTTAATTCATTTATTAAATCTCTATTTTCCTCACAAGGCATCTTTTGGAATATTATCTCAATTTGAATTCAAAAATTCCAAGTCAACATGTACATCCAACAAGGCAATAAATTCATCTTGCATGTCCTTTGCCTTGAGCCAAGTGGCATTTATTGCATTTTCCCTTCCCTCTTACATGTCATTTCAACAAATTTAAACTTCAAAATTATGCATTTATTGGCACAAACCCCAAATCTTGCACATCCTTCATCCATTCATAGCTTGGCAAGTTGCATCATATCATTGGATGAATGTTAGTCCCACATTTCTCAAATTTGGACATTCATCCATCTTGGAATTCTATAAATGAAGAGCTCATATCTTCATTTCATCATCCACAATCTAGGCAAAGTTACCATGCTCAAACATCTCTTGAATTTTATCCATTATCATTGAGTCATAGCTAGGTTTTGCAGATTTTTGTTTGGAGTTCTCATTCTTCACCAACAAAGTGGATCAATCATCTCCAACACATCAAGCTTGCATCATAGGAATGGGGAAAGGGCCAATTTTCACATCAAATTGGCACCAATTCCCCCATGGGATCATGAGTTTGCACATCTAATTAGGATTTAAGCTTTGTTTTATCATTTTCATTGTGTTCTTTGTTATTTTCTTTCCTAGTTTGAAGTTGTAAATGGATTTCATGGGGAATCCTTGTTTTGGCTTGGAATCTCTTTTCTAACTTGTTTATTCTTGTTGTTTTGTAGGTACCAAGGTTGGGGTTTGCACATTTGGCACTAGAAGGAGGGCAAGATATCATTATTTCTAATCTTTTCTTGAAATTTCTGCGTTTTCACTCATACACAAAAAATTCCAATGCTGGGAGCTCAGCGTCGCTATTTTGGCACCGCTATATGGCACCGCTCAAAACTAAAATTGTGACGTTGGACTCGTCTCGCCAATTTTTTTGAATTTTAAACTTTGCTGCTGGACTCGTTGACTTGCAGGACTTGCAGGACTTGAATTTTTTCACCCCGTTTGGCTGTCCTGCTGGGGTTTTGGACCCCCAAACATATTTTCATCCGGTTGAGGCTTGTTTTCCATTGTTTTATTGTGTTTAGACACATTTTTAGCCTCCTGGAGCCCTTTTCGACCTGTCGGGTAATTTTTGATCTTTTTTCACAAAATCACCCAAAAAAAATAAAAAAATTCATCTAGTCTCTCAAGGGGGCATTATAATGGCATGTTTTCTCTCACCATGCAACAGTGGGGCAAGTTTTTAATATCAAAAATTTTGGCTTTGATCGAGATCGTTTATTATTTGAACCAACACAATGAGTGCATTACTTCAAAAAGGGGAAAAATGTAGACACATAAAATATACCAATTGATATTGTGCATCCGATCGTGACTTACTAACATCGTTTCTTCCTGAATCATCCTTCAATCTAACCATTTAATCAAATTCCCCTATTTGATTAAATTCGTCAATATTCCTCTCTTAATTGAATAAATCATTTTATCTAATCAAGTCATCTCTTTTGTTAATTTAATCAATCCATTTGATCCAATTATCCCTATTTAATTAAATAATCAATTTATTTGATTAAATCTCTAAAGTCTATCCATTAAATTAAATAAATTAAAAACTTATTTGATTTAATCTATCATCTATTTTAATTAAATAAATCAAAATCCTTATTTAATTAATCTCTTGTCATATTCCTCTCTTATTTGATTTAAATAAATCCATAAATTTGAGTCAAACAGGTCACATCATCTAATCTTTCTCATTAAATTAATTAACTCTTGATTAATTTAATCTCTTCTCATTTCCCATCCTCTAGATAATGCAAGTTGCACATGAAAATAGATTTAATTCATTTATTAAATCTCTATTTTCCTCACAAGGCATCTTTTGGAATATTCTCTCAATTTGAATTCAAAAATTCCAAGTCAACATGTACATCCAACAAGGCAATAAATTCATCTTACATGTCCTTTGCCTTGAGCCAAGTGACATTTATTGCATTTTCCCTTCCCTCTTACATGTCATTTCAACAAATTTGACATCGAAAATTATGCATTTATTGGCACAAACCCCAAATCTTGCACATCATCCATCCATTCATAGCTTGACAAGTGGCATCATATCATTGGATGAATGTTAGTCCCACATTGCTCAAATTTGAACATTCATCCATCTTGGAATTCTATAAATGAAGAGCTCATATCTTCATTTCATCATCCACAATCTAGGCAAAGTTACCATGCTCAAACATCTCTTGAATTTTATCCATTATCATTGAGTCATAGCTAGGTTTTGCAGATTTTTGTTTGGAGTTCTCATTCTTCACCAACAAAGTGGATCAATCATCTCCAACACATCAAGCTTGCATCATAGGAATGGGGAAAGGGCCAATTTTCACATCAAATTGGCACCAATTCCCCCATGGGATCATGAGTTTGCACATCTAATTAGGATTTAAGCTTTGTTTTATCATTTTCATTGTGTTCTTTGTTATTTTCTTTCCTAGTTTGACGTTGTAAATGGATTTCATGGGGAATCCTTGTTTTGGCTTGGAATCTCTTTTCTAACTTTTTTATTCTTGTTGTTTTGTAGGTACCAAGGTTGGGGTTTGCACATTTGGCGCTAGAAGGAGGGAAGGATATCATTATTGCTAATCTTTTCTTGAAATTTCTGCGTTTTCACTCATACACAAAAAATTCCAATGCTGGGAGCTCAGCGTCGCTATTTTGGCACTGCTATATGGCACCGCTCAAAACTAAAATTGCAACGCTGGACTCATCTCGCCAATTTTTTTGAATTTTAAACTTTGCTACTGGACTCGTTGACTTGCAGGACTTGCAGGACTTGAATTTTTTCACCCTGTTTGGCTGTCCTGCTGGGGTTTTGGACCCCCAAACCTATTTTCATCCGGTTGAGGCTTGTTTTCCATTGTTTTATTGTGTTTAGACACATTTTTAGCCTCCTGGAGCCCTTTTCGACTTGTCGGGTAATTTTTGATCTTTTTTCACAAAATCACCCAAAAAAATAAAAAAAATCATCTAGTCTCTCAAGGGGGTATTATAATGGCATGTTTTCTCTCGCCATGCAACAGTGGGGCAAGTTTTTAATATAAAAAAATTTGGCTTTGATCGAGATTGTTTATTATTTGAACCAACGCAATGAGTGCATTACTTCAAAGAGGGGAAAAATGTAGACACATAAAATATACCAATTGATATTGTGCATCCGATCCTAACTTACTAACATCGTCTCTTCCTGAATCATCCTTCAGTCTAACCATTTAATCAAATTCCCCTGTTTGATTAAATTTGTCAATATTCCTCTCTTAATTGAATAAATCATTTTATCTAATCAAGTCATCTCTTTTGTTAATTTAATCAATCCATTTGATCTAATTATCCCTATTTAATTAAATAATCAATTTATTTGATTAAATCTCTAAAGTCTATCCATTAAATTAAATAAATTAAAACCTTATTTGATTTAATCTATCATCTATTTTAATTAAATAAATCAAAATCCTTATTTAATTAATCTCTTGTCATATTCCTCTCTTATTTGATTTAAATAAATCCATAAATTTGAGTCAAACAGGTCACATCATCTAATCTTTCTCATTAAATTAATTAACTCTTGATTAATTTAATCTCTTCTCATTTCCCATCCTCTAGATAATGCAAGTTGCACATGAAAATAGATTTAATTCATTTATTAAATCTCTATTTTCCTCACAAGGCATCTTTTGGAATATTATCTCAATTTGAGTTCAAAAATTCCAAGTCAACATGTACATCCAACAAGGCAATAAATTCATCTTACATGTCCTTTGCGTTGAGCCAAGTGGCATTTATTGTATTTTCCCTTCCTTCTTACATGTCATTTCAACAAATTTGACATCCAAAATTATGCATTTATTGGCACAAACCCCAAATCTTGCACATCATCCATCCATTCATAGCTTGACAAGTGGCATCATATCATTGGATGAATGTTAGTCCCACATTGCTCAAATTTGAACATTCATCCATCTTGAAATTCTATAAATGAAGAGCTCATATCCTCATTTCATTATCCACAATCTAGGAAAAGTTACCATGCTCAAATATCTCTTGAATTTTATCCATTATCATTGAGTCATAGCTAGGTTTTGCAGATTTTAGCTTGGAGTTCTCATTCTTCACCAAAAAAGTGGATCAATCATCTCCAACACATCAAGTTTGAATCATAGGAATTGGGAAAGGGCCAATTTTCACATCAAATTGGCACCAATTCCCCCATAGGTTCATGAGTTTGCAGATCTAATTAGGATTTAAGATTTGTTTTATCATTTTCATTGTGTTCTTTGTTATTTTCTTTCCTAGTTTGAAGTTGTAAATGGATTTCATGGGGAATCCTTGATTTGGCTTGCAATCTCTTGTCTAACTTATTTATTCTTTTTTTTTTTGCAGGTACCAAGGTTGGGGTTCACACATTTGGTGCGAGAAGGAGGGTAGGATATCATTATTTCTAATCTTTTCTTGAAATTTCCGCATTTTCACTCACACAGAAAATTCCAACGTTGGGAGCTCAGCGTCGTTGTTTTGGCACCGCTGACTCTTCAACATCGCTATATGGCACCGCTGAAAACTAAAATTGTGACATTGGACTCATCCCGCTAAATTTTTTGAATTTTAAACTCCGCTCCTGGACTCGTTCACTTGCAGGACTTGCAGGACTTGAATTTTTCCACCCCGTTTGCTGTCCTGCTGAGGTTTTGCACCCTCGAACCTGTTTTTGTCTAGTTGAGGCTTGTTTTCCATTGTTTTATTGTGTTTAGACAAGTTTTTAGCCTCCCAAAGCCCTTTCTAACCTATCGGGTAATTTTCCATTTTTTTTCGTGAGATCACCCAAAAAAAATAAAAAAATTCGTCCGATCTCTTGAGGGGGCATTATAATGGCATGTTTTCTCTCACCATGTAGTAGTGGGGCAAGTTTTTAATATCAAAATTTTTGGCTTTGATCGAGATTGTTTATTCTTTGAACTAACGCAATGATTGCATTGCTTCAAAGAGGGGAAAAATGTTGACACGTAAAATATACTGATTGATATTGTGCATCTGATCCTGACTTACTAACATCATTTTTTCTTGAATCATCCTTCGGTCTAACCATTTAATCAAATTCCCCTATTTGATTAAATTCATCAATATTCCTCTCTTAATTAAATAAATCATTTTATTTAATCAAGTCATCTCTTTTGTTAATTAAATCAATCCATCTGATCTAATTATCCCTATTTTATTAAATAATCAATTTATTTGATTAAATCTCTAAAGTCTATCCATTAAAGTAAATAAATTAAAAAATTATTTGATTTAATCTAACACCATCTATTTTAATTAAATAAATCAAAATCCTTATTTAATTAATCTCTTGTCATATTCCTCTCTTATTTGATTTAAATAAATCCATAAATTTGAGTCAAATAGGTCACATCGTCTAATCTTTCTCATTAAATTAATTAACCCTTGATTAATTGAATCTCAACTCATGTCCCATCCTCTAGATAATGCAAGTTACACATGAAAATAGATTTAATTCATTTATTAAATCTCTATTTTCCTCACAAGGCATCTTTTAGAATATTCTCTCAATTTGAATTCAAAAATTCCAAGTCAACATGTACATCCAACAAGGCAATAAATTCATCTTACATGTCCTTTCCTTGAGCCAAGTGGCATTTATTGCATTTTCCCTTCCCTCTTACATGTCATTTCAACAAATTTGAAATTCAAATTATGCATTTATTGGCACAAACCCCAAATCTTGCACATCCTTCATCCATTCATAGCTTGACAAGTGGCATCATATCATTGGATGAATGTTAGTCCCACATTGCTCAAATTTGGACATTCACCCATCTTGGAATTCTATAAATAAAGAGCTCATATCCTCATTTCATCATCCACAATCTAGGCAAAGTTACCATGCTCAAATATCTCTTGAATTTTAATCCATTATCATTGAGTCATAGCTAGGTTTTGTAGATTTTAGCTTGGAGTTCTCATTCTTCACAAACAACATGGATCAATCATCTCCAACACATCAAGTTTGCATCATAGGAATTGGGAAAGGGCCAATTTTCACATCAAATTGGCACCAATTCGCCCATGGGATCATGATTTTGCACATCTAATTAGGATTTAAGCTTTGTTTTATCATTTTCATTGTGTTCTTTGTTATTTTATTTCCTAGTTTGAAGTTGTAAATGGATTTCATGGGGAATCCTTGTTTTGGCTTGCAATCTCTTGTCTAACTTGTTTATTCTTGTTGTTTTGTAGGTACCAAGCTTGGGGTTCGCACAACACCCAATCTCACCACTTACTCAAAGAAGTTTGCATGTGGTCCCACAAAAAGTGGGGGCATGCACTATCAAAGTATATCATCCTTGACATGTAGCTGAGGCATCAATGCTATGATCACTCATTGGTAGAGCTCATGCCACTCTTGCATGGATCATGCAAAGTAGAAATCATAAGAATATCAGTAACCATCATAATAATATATAAAGCATGTATGCATAAAGAAATAATGTAAATATCAAATCATCACCTGGCTCTCTAGTCCACCAAGTGAGGTCTAACCTTATAATGGTAGTCCCTCTCTATGTTGGTGGTGTGGGTGGCCTACTACTACTAGCCTCCTTGAACCCATGCATGTGGATCTCTAGCTTGATGGTGACACGTGATCTGGTCAATTTGTTAGAAGGCATCTCTACCCTATCAAAGGTAAAGGGATCCTCCTTGGTCTCAATGTTATCCTCAGTCATAGACTGTGTCTCCTTGTAATCATCCTCCTCCTCATAATCCTCACCCTCATCCTCCTCACTTGAACCTAAAAAGGTGGTAGTCATGGTATCATCATCATCATCATCATCTGTATCTGCATCTATGTGATCATCATCTCTATCCTCTCTATGACCTGGAAGAGGTCTGGTGAAACCCACAGGGTGGTGTAGAGGGAAGATTAGCACTGACCTAGCTATAACCCACCACTCCTCGTAGGTTTGTGTGGTACCTACATCATCAACCTCAGAGACGGGGGCCAACTCATGGTCCTCATCCTCTAAATCACTAAAATGTACATCGTCACTAGTAAGATGACAACTACCCCTAGGACTAGCAGCACTCTGTGCTGATCATCGATATGTTGGTCTAGAATATGGGGGTAATTGGATGTTCCCAAATTGTCTCATCACATGATCATAATAGAATAGTTTAACTACATAATCATGTCTACCCAAAAGAAACTGATCCATTTGTAACATGTGCAACTCATATTTGTGATTTTCCCACTATGGTATCCACTGATATGGTATCCAATAGATGTCATCCTCATCCAACTGGTCAAATATAATCCTCCAATGTAACAAATTTCCCTCCTTCCATGGTCATTTGAGGGGATAACTGAAGACCCTCAGCTTGCCTAGGGCTATTGTGATAGGAAATCATGTGGGCCTCATACAAGTAACGTGCTCAAAGCACCATATCTATAGCAGTGTACAATGCACAATGCTATGGAGCTCTCAGAATACAAACTAACTCAAATCATGATACAAGTGGGTGAGCATGGTATAACACCAAGCATAAATAGTCCAATGCTCCTCCATACTCCTAATTGTATGAACTAGACCACCATCTAGGTGTGCCCCTCAACCATCTGACACTAATGTGAGCACTACTATCATAATAATAATCCATCAGTGAAGTGGTGACCATGCATTTAGGATCCATTTAAGCTCCATATGTGATCTGATGCTCAAACAACAAATACGCCGCTCTAGAAAATAAAGGATGTCATCTCTCATTTGAAAAAAATATTTGTGACTAGTTAGACGAATGAGCTCACCTTAGATAGGAATTTGTAGAATGTGATGTATGTCCTCCAAGGTGATTGTCATCTCCCTGGTAGGAAGATGGAAGGTAAAAGAACCCGTGTCCTATCTCTTAGCTAGGTCCAACAACATATCATTATGGTACCTCATAGGTGGCATGAGGTACACCCAAAATAAGCCAACCTCTTGAAGCAAACTAATCTCCTCCTCTGAAAATCATGTCACTGACTCATGTAGGAAGTGGAATTACCTCCCTCCTAGGTATTTTTGGGATTGAGGAGGCACCTAAGAGGAAAATTATATGGAATAAGTTCTAAATCAAATAATCAATATCACTAAGGTTGTTCTAAGACACTTTTTAGATAGGGATGTCTTGGCCATTGTTGGAGGGGGGTCTTAGACACTCTTAACTATTTTGGGACACTTTGTGCTAAAGTGGGACACTTTGCACTCTGTTATAAGATCATAAAATTACTTTAATTACATAGAAAAGTATAGTAAATGCACGAAAATGATGAAAAAGAAGAAACAAATCCACTCACTATATGACAAGGAATGCCCTATGTCACATCACTATGGATCTCATCCAATCTCATGGGCTTGTAGACTCTTCAGCTAGGAGTGATCACTCACTCAGCACTAGGGTAAATTTTCAACAAGGTAAATGTCAAATAAATAGTGAAAATAGTCATTTTCATTAGTATATATTAAAACCCTAGTAAATAAAGCTTATTCATATCAAGGAAAGTTCATTCAAATTAGCATATAGGGAGCTAGAGGACACTATTTTAGATGTTGTTTGTTGTGTTGGATTCATAATTCTACTCTCGGTCTCATCACATGTTTATTAGTATGTGGTATGGTACTTGGAAATAACCTATGATATGAACTTGGTAATTCAATTTGGTTTCGTGTTCACCTTGGTTCCACCTCCATAAAGCAAGTAGAATTAGGGGGCATACATCTAGCCTCAAATTCAATTCTCTGTAGAAGTTTGATCAGAGTATTTTTGAGCATCTAACAAGTCTATGTTGCAGGTAGCTATAGTGGTGACTTCATTCTCCCTAATAAATCCATATGAGTATCCTTTTCATACTAGTTATTTCCTTTAGCTTGCATATTCACATAGTATCATATGCTAGCTAAAGTGGGGGCTAAATCTAGTGTGAAAAGAATTAATCCTTTTCACACTTAATTTGGGAATAATTGATACAAAACTAACTTAATGGTTCCTTGGTTTATTGTTGTAATGTGTCATACACATTCACATTAATCTAGGGCCCCTTTTAAAACTAAATGAACTTAAATTGTACCTTTTCAAACTGTAGTAAGTGTTGTAACACATTTTCACACTTTTCTAGGGTTCCTTTAATAAATGGAGCCTAATGGACCCCTTTTCAAATAAAATGTACCTAAAATTTACCTTATTTATGGTGTTGTAAAGTGTTGTAACACACCTTCACACATATCTAGGGTCTCATTAATTAATTGTGGTTAATTGGCCATTTAATTTAAATTCAAGCCCTCTTAATTACATTTCCAAGAGATCAATCCCAACACCGAACATTCAAATTGCATAACACTTAATTTGGAAAATCAAGGTCCTAGAAAATGGTGCTAGGACCCATTTTCCCTGGGTGGCGAATGGGTCCTCCCTCTATAGGACCCCCCTTTCTTTTCATATTTAACATGGGATTTTGATGTTATTTCACCCCCCAAAGGCAAGGTCCTAGAAAGTTGTGCTAAGACCCATTCACCCTAGGTAGTGAAATGGTCCTCCCTTAATAAGGACCCCCTTTTTGAATTTAATCTTGGTGGGATTTTAATAATTTGTATTTCTAGATTTGAGGTTAGCTTGAATTATTTGAATTTCAAGGTTAATTCTCAAGTTATGTATAAAGGAAAGTTTATTTTACATAATTTCACCTAGAAGAATATTTCAAGCAAGCTAAGAGACAAAAAAAGATTCATGAGATCAAGCATTCATTGTCAAGAAACAAGCAAGAGTGAAGTTTGGAGCAGCATTACAAGTCTTTAAACTCATTTTATGTCTAAGATCAAGCATTATGAAGGTTGACAATAGATGCCTATGGAGAATCATGAGGGATTCTAGGTGTTGGGAGATGCATAACACATACAACCAAGCCTAAGGACTTGTTTCCTAAGTGATTCCATCTTCTATAATCATCCTATCTGCATCCCAAAAGAGGTATATTCAGATTTATGTCTTATTAAGTGAATTATACATCCTCTTTAGTGAGTAATTTTCATTGTTCATGTTACATCTTAGGGTTCTATTCCAACACAATTGGAATAGACACACTTAAGATTAAGACTACACACACAATTACATGTTTCAAATTTTCATTTATCATCAAAGGTTTAATTACCAACAAGGGGTTTTACTAAGGAAAACCCCTATCCACCAAAAAGCTACAAGATGTTTCTTGTAGATTATTGGTAGATCTGTATTTGGAAATAGGAAAGTGCAGAGAAGAAGAGTAGACCTGGAAGTTGTAGATTAGATTCAAAGAATTCTAGAGGGACCTAGCAGGACCCATTTGCCTTTAGTGGTGAATGAGTTCTTGTTAGGGTTTGAAGGGGAGAAAATCACACACTATACAAGCTTTTGTTTTAGGTTCATAATTTCCTAGATAGGCCTACCAAGACCCATTCACCTTTGGTGGCGAATGATTCCCTGTTAGTACTATAGAAAAGTTAGACTTGATCAGGTGCACAACATTATCTCCTTGTTCTATGAAAAAAATTCTTGTTTCCATTGTTTTGTGCTAGATTTATGCCTTACATGTATTAGACCTAGAGTTATGGTTTATGTTTTAATCCAATCCCTTCTCCTCAAGTTGTTATTTAGCTCACCACCTCATGCTTGCATAAAGTAAAGATTGAAAGATCCCTAAATCTTGACTCTATTCACCTCTTAGGTTGATTGCTATTTCAAGATTCTTGGATCTCATCTTTTGAATGAAACTCTAACTAGAAAAATGGGGTTAGAATTCATATACTTCTCCCTTTTCTCTATGTTTCATTAACAAGTTGTCTCTTAACATTACAGTCCAAAGCTTTAGCAAAAATAACAAATATGTAAGGAGAAAGAGGGTCACCCTGTCTTAGACCACAAACACATGAAGGTAAGCCTTACAACACCCCATTAACCAAGATAGAGTACTTAGGAGTTGTGATACAAGATATAATCAATTTGAGAAATTTTCCTTTGAAACCAAATTTTTTAAGAACAACAAAAAGGAAATTCTAAGAGACCTGATCATAGACTTTAGAAATATCAATTTTCAAAGCCATACCTTGTTTCATGCTAAGGTCCATAGAATGTAACACCTCATGAGTATATATAGTAGCATCCAAAAATTTTCTTCCCTAAACAAACCCCTTCTGATTAACAACAATCATCTTATTCAAAACTAATTTCAGTCTATTCACCATTATCTTAGAAAATATCTTATAAGTAGTGTCGTACAAACTGATAGGTCTATAGTCATTCATGGAAATAGCCTCATCCAACTTAGGGATAAGTGTTATAAAAGTGGTGTTGATTTGATTTAAAATCTTTCTAGTTCTGAAGAAATCCCTAACAGTATTGAAAAGGTTAGTTGAGACAATATCCCAAAATTCCTAAAAAAAACTAGGAGGCAAGCTGTCAGGCCTTAAGGATTTATATGCACAAAAAAAGAAAAATGCCTCCTTAACTTCTTGCATAGAAACAACTTTGGACATGCCTTTTAAATCCTATTCCAAAATGAAATTTGGAATCACTTGTAGAATATCTTCCCAATCAGAATTAACTACCCTAGGCATTTCAAGAAAGGTTGAGAAGAAGAAAACAACTTCCCTAGCAAGATCCTCCTCCCTATTCAGTCTTATCCCATTACTAATATCTAAGAATCTAATCCTATTTCTACATCTATGTTTTAAGTTGGAATGATGAGGGTATGTGTAGGATCATGATGGGCCAAAAAGTGACAATATGATGGGTATGTGGTTGATGACTTTTTTTAACCCAAAATTGATGAAATGAAAAGGGTTTTTAAATGAGATTCTTAGCTTTCCACCAATATAAATTATGCTTTGCTTTGAATTTAATAAGTAATTATTATTCATTTTCTATTCAAATTATGACTAAAGTCCTCATCGATAGACTGATTGAAAAGCATCTATAGCTTTCAAACGACATCACATTTTTTGAATCCAAAACATTCATCACATTCTATGCTTCACATAATATAGGATTAAAGAATGAAAAAATAAATTTCATAAATTTTTAACCAAGTTAAGGTGGTCAGACATACAAGGCTTTTATATATTTTTAAAGTTGTAATAAAAAATTCATAATTAATTATTTACTTGGAAAAAAATTACAAAAAAATATGCATCACATTGGGACATGAATCCTCTACTTATATCTAAAATCTTATAAAAAATATTATCATTTTATTGTGGTTAGGGTGGCCTTATACACCTACTTCTTATTTTTTCCCTAAAATTTAAGTGCTACTGCATTGAAATTTCAAATTTTCACCAAATTTTTTTAAAACAAACCTAGTAGTTTAGAAACTACATTCAATTTTCTATAGATTCTATTCTTACATATTTTTGAAATAATATAGACAACTTATTAAAAAATTTAAGTCAAGTTGCCTAACTCTAATTTTTCTAATTTTTTTGCCACTTAAGGGCTTATTTTTTCCATGATGATCTTGCACATACCCATGAAAAAAAATTGTATTTTCGTCTCCTTCCATCAACCATTGAATCCTTGATTTCTGTTTCCAGAAAATATCTTCTTTTTTATTTATTTTATATAATTAATATCTAAGGTCCCTTTCTTGGCTATAGATATTTTCATCAACATTTCCCAATTCCTTCAAATCTTGAATCTCTTTAATTTTTAAGCTAAGATATTTTTTGTGGTAAAAATATTCCCAAACAAGTATTTATTCCATCCCTTAACATTTTCTTTGACTTTCTTCAACTTTTAATTTAGACGATACATGGGAGTACCATCACAAGGAGCATTCCACCATTGTTTAACTAGGGATTTGAAGTCAGGATGAAGATACCACATAATTTTATATCTGAAAGGAAAAGTTCCTTTATCAAAATTTTCCTCCCACCCAAGGAGGAGAGCACTAAATATGAGCCATTCCTGGGGAGAGCCATAAGAATGAGGTTCTGTACAATTTTCAAGTTTGAGGAAACAAGGAAACAATATATTTTAACTTGAATTAAATGACTATCCTATCTTCTATTAGTCCATGTAAAAAGAGATCCATTGAAAGGGATATCCATAAGCCCCATAGAGTTGAGGAAACACAACAAATCCATCATGCTATCTGAGAAATCAATAAAGCCTCCACATTTTTTTAAAGGATAGAAAGGGGAATTAAAATCCCCTCCCAACATCCAAAAATCTTCCTTTCTATTGATAATAATACCCTCAAGCAAGTTCTAGAGATATAATCTATCCAAGCATAAGTTAGGACCATAAATATTAACTAGATTTCAATTGACCGAGGTAATAATATCTTCCATAGAGACTATTAGACAATTTTTGTTATAAAAATTTATGCCTCTAGAAAGCTTAGTAGGGTTCCAACAAGTCACAATCCCACCCGAGGCTCCATCAACATCACTTACTTCAAAATTATAACCAGGCCAAAGTCACTTGATCACTTTTTCAAAATTATCTCTTTTCATTTTAGTTTCTTGGATTAGGAGAACATCCGATTTCACATCTGCCAAATAGGCTTTCAACAAATGTTGTTTATGGGGGCCATTAAGTCCCCTCACATTCCAAGACAAAAAAATGCATAAGATAAAAAGGAATGGAAGTATCACCTTGATACTACTAAGGTTTAGGAGAGGGTCTCCCTCTACTTCTTTTTGAAATTACTCCCATCAAGGGAGTCAATAGTTATCTGTTTTCAAGAAGCCGCATCTCTCACTATATCTTTGTTCCTTAATTATTTTAAGGTAGGCCTTCCCACTTTTTTATTCCCTCCCATGCTTGGTTTCTTCTTCTTCCTTGATTTTTTATTTATTTGATTTCACTCTTCATCTACAACAACCTCTTTTTGGGGGGAACCAGAGTTCAATAGGATTTTCTTGTCTTCTTCATTATTTTCCTTCTCTTGATTATCATCTAGAGTTTGAACCACCACCAAACCTAGACCAACCTAAGAGAGATCAGGGGAGGAAGTTAATAACTCTTCCATCTAGATGTCTAACTCACCTTCCTCCAAGGTTTCCTTTTGTTGTTCCTAAGATTTGAAGTCAACTTCCTCCATTTATTGTGATAAATTTTGAGGATTATCAAACATTTAATTCTTATTTTTTGGTTTGAGGTACTTCTTCAGAGAAGGGGAAGAGGACAACCCTTCAACAATAACCCTAAGAATGATCTTTTTTAGAACTATTAGGGAAATTTCACTCATTCAAAGATTGACCCTCATCCCCAGCCAAAATTTGAGAGGGCACAAACACCTTATCAAAGAGCAAAAAAGCCGAGTTAGAGCTTGGTGTAATAGGTTACTTTAACAAGTTCACGAGAGAAAATTTTTTCAAGGGAGAGCACAACAACACACATGGCTAGGATTTTTTAGGTTCAAGAGGGATCCTCTTCTAGGCATCTTGTAAATGTCTAAATTATTGCACCCTTGAAAAAAAACCATATCCTTTTCATATTCCAAAGGTTGAACCCATCTACCACTTTTTGATTTTAAAGTCATATTGGTGGGAAGAACAGTATTGATAACAACCTTTACACACATTCTAGCATATACTAGTCATGACTTGAGAAGGGTCACTTTATCCACCATAACCAAGGTACCATAGGAATCAAAAATTCCTTTAAAAACATTTTGGTGCCAAAATTACAAGCGTAAACTAGGGAGCCTAACCCAAGCTGGGGCCACCTTATCCAAGTCCGTTGAGACATCAAAGCCTGGCTTCAACTTACACAAAGAAATAATATTCATAAAGCTTCTATCAAATGCCTAGGGTCCTCCCATGAGGACCTTAATCATATCCTTAGGGATAAAAAAAGTAAATAAAATTAAATCTTTAGGCATAGCACTGATTGAGACACTACCCTTGAGATTTCAAGTGTCAGTGGCCCACTTACGTGCCTGGTCAATATTAGGACAGGTGAAAAATAACTTTACAACTAGAGGTAGCTACAAACCCTCAATTACATCATTCAATATTACATATAGGAAATCCACTTCATCCCATTCCACCATGCAGAAAGTAGACAAAAACATGTATGGGGCACATTAGTCGAAACATTCCCACTCAAGAGATTTTCAACATATGACACAGGGTCCTTTCCCATCAAAAAGGCATGATTTCCACCAAGATTTTAAGTAGGTCATGCACTAGGAGTACCTTTTAATCCCTAAAAAGTTGAAGGAGAGGAGGTAGTTCTCTAAGAAGGAGCAAAGTGCATAGGTGGGGGAGCCCCGTTGGGGCCCCTGTCATTCTAGATCATCAGGAAACGTCATATTTTAGAAATTTGAAAAAAAAAAGTGTGTGCAAAGCTCAATTATGAGATAATGTTGGCAAGATGACACCTATTACAATGTTATCGTTAACCTAAGTGGGGATGTAAAGAGGAAAGGGATCGCTATTAAGGGGAAGGTCATGTGGTGTGAAATTTATGTTAAGAACCTTATCCAAATGAATCACAAGAGGAATAGGAGTGATAGAGACCATTGTCACATACTCACAGAAGTAGCTATAATTAAATTATCAGAATGGTATGGAAATGGATTTGTATAAATCTATAGTTGAATCTTAACCTTAGCTATATATTTTTTCAAGTTTCTCTTCCTATCACCAAGCTAGATGGCATCACTATCTATTTGGTCCTAAATTATATATCGAAGATGCACATAATGTTTAGTGTCATGACCTGGGGCCTAGTGATATTGACAAAAAATTTGCGCATCATACCAACTAGGGTATGGCTTATCATTAGGAAGTGGTCAGATTTTTGGAAGGGTAATTAAACTATCTTTTAATAGTTTTTGAAGAACACTAGCATAACATTTAGATAATTTTGTAAAAATTCTATTAAATCTTGTAGTGTTCTTTTTAGTAGGGATGGAGATAACATTCACTAATGCTTTATTATTTTTAGACTCTCCCAGACTAGGCATAGTTGTCCAATTATTGAGATAGGAAGACAAGGAGGAACCCATGTACTACATTACCATCTACAGATAATCTCTAAGCATAGTACATAAATGAGAAAACAATGGGTATTTCATTAGAAGAAAAATTTCCCTTAATGTTAGCTATAGATTCCCCATGAATACACATTGAACATTAGATTGGGTAGGGTTCATAGGGGATTTGAGAAAATAAATATTGATAATGAGCAATAAAATTAGTCACTTTCTTGTGATCTCCCTACTTATAGTGGATGAGGTCAGTGAATGTGACCTTCGACCCAATATTAGCTTGGAATTGTTGTAAGAATTGGCTGATTAATTGCTCAAAAGTGAAGATAGAGTTGTTAGGAAGGGAGTGCTGGAATGCATTTTTCATTGTGCCAAAAGATCGACATGTTAACGCTTGATACAAATGCTAGAGATAAATGGATCCATCGAAGATGATTATTCCATGTCATTAATCTAAAAGGAGATACTAGCAATTAGTCCACTAGGGAGAAAAATCATTCCAACACAATGTCCTTGAGGGACCACAAAAATAGTTTAGCTAGCAACTCATCCTAATAATGGGAATCGCTACACTTAAAAATGAATGATGAGACATGAGTCTTTAGATCACCTCTGCCATTTTATTTATCAAATTTCAAAATATTCAACCCCTAGGGGATAGGGACATTCAAAATGTTTATGGCCAAAGGGATATGATGATAATGAGGTTGTAAAGTAGAATGTGAGGTGGTTTTAGCTAAGCTAGCTAACTGTGATTGCATCTAATCCATATTTTACAATAAAGTATTTAAAATGGGATTAGATGGGGGTGGAAGCAAATTAGCCATGGAGGAAAATATTTGAGGTGTAGATTTAATTAGGTGGAGGAATATTGTACCCCAAAGGAGTGTGGGATACATTAATTCCAAGATTAATGGGGGGCATAAACATACCGTTTGTATCATCAACAATTCATGGAAGGTATAAAAGGATTAGTGTATATCATATGTATAGATACCTCGAGCATTAAAAGATTCAACTAAATACCTATGATATCCAATTAGGTATATTTTAGTAAACTCAAGACCGACATGTATGAAGGTACATGGGTCTCGAAAATGTTAGATAGTGCACAGAGAAGCTTAAGGCCTTTGCAATCTAAGATAAATAAGTTCCTTAGACTACTTACAATAGAAGCAAATCGAGTGTACATGTTACCATGATTTAGAAAATCTTCAAATTATTTAAGCCTTTCATCCAAAGAATGAACCTTCTCATAGGGGACCCTAAGAGAAGCTTCATAATAATTAGAGAGAGACCATGGAGGGGAATTTGAAGGAAAAATACCACCAAACACTAACTAAGGGCCAAAAGGATTAGCATTTCTATAAAACATTAGACTAGGTCTAGTAGGACTATATCTATTTATGGTATGGTAGGCCTCAAGATTCTTCTTACTATTTCTCTAGAGGTAGTATATCGGGTTGTAAATCTCATAGAGGAGTGATTAAAATGTACAACCTTACCAACTCAAATGAATAAGAGGACTTAAAAGGAGAGAAAGAGTTAAAATTTTAAAATGGCCACACTTTTGGAAGAAGGTGAGTTCACATTAGGTTCACCAAAATTTAGATGAGGGGATTTAATAATCTCAATATGATGAGGTCTCAAGGAGGAAATATCCCTCAACTACCTCAAAGAACATAACTTAGGTGACAAGATAAAATGATGAAGGGTGTCTATTTATGTTCTACATAGAGTTAAAAGGTAAGAGTTCCACAAATTGAAAGAGTAGATCCTAGAGATTTTTGGGACAAACTAGAAAGCTCTCAACCAATGATGAAAACATGACACATGGACATCCCCATAGCATGATGGCATCTTGTATAAATAAAAAACTGAGAATATATAAAAAAAATGGGAAGGTGACTACTAAAGTTTAGATTACTAGAAATTCCTAAAATGCTAGAAAATAATAGAGGATAACAAAAATCAAAGTAATGTAAACTAAATCAAATAAGGATAGTAAAACAAGAGGAAAGGAAGAAAACACTCCCAAGGAATTGAGAGATGAAACCTCTAACAAAGAAATATCTTCAATACTTGAACACATAAGACCAAGGAAAATTGTTGGGGTTATTTGGGGGCTTGCCTCGGTCAAACCCCCATTTTAGTGTTTCCACCTCCATAGATAAAGGAGGAGAACCCCTACTATGAATATAAGAAAATAAAGACGAGATTGTGTAGACAAGATAAAGTAATACGAGAGTGAACATACCAATAGCCTATGATTCTCCTCTTGAATCAATAGACATGATAAACTTGTGAGAGAGAATTTTTGTAGAGCTTCACTATGAAAGTGAGACAACAAGAGAGAAAAAGAGAGAAAAATATGATAGATATCATACAAAAGATTGATAGATAGATAAACTGATAAAATGAAGTGATTTAGGAAGGTATATGCATGCAATATTTATTCCAGCATGTCTATGAGCTAGCAGAGGTGGTACATTCATTGATAGGTGGGAAGTATAACATCTCAACAACTATTTCCTAGCCGAGAATCTATTTGGGATGTTTGCATGACATATAGACTTTTACATGGTGTGTGTTTGTTCAAGAATTCAATCCACCTTAATGATAGGAAATGAATGGGTTAAGAAATTAAGGATTAAATTAAAGTTGGTTAAAAGGATAATCACATTATTGTATTTAATATATCTATTTAGGGGAGGCTCATGGAATACGAAATTTCATATGGTGTAATTTATGACATTACAATATGTAAGAATAATGGCCAGGGAATGAATTGTAAATGGGTCTCCTAATGAGAGGAAGACAACACCTCGAGTGGAGGTATGATAGGTTTTGTAGATTCTTCATGGAGATGTAGAATGTAATCTATGTGGGGTGAATTTTGACTTATGTGTAGGTTTGGTGGATGAGATTGGCATATGTATATTTCATGTATATTCATCAAATTGGCATGAGGGATGTTTGGTGAATGAAGGACAAGTAAAGTAGATATTAATGAACATGAAACAAATGAAACAAAAACCAAGGATTTTAGAGAAGAGACTAAGTTTTCAAAACAATTAAAATTTTTGAAGTGACTTTATTTTCCCCCAAATTAAATAATTCTTGTTGTAGTAGATAATGTGAAGTCGGTATGTGCAGGATCATGATCGGCTAAAAAGTGGTGATATGATGGGTATGTGTAGGGTATGTGGCTGATGACTTTTTGTTTACCCAAAATTGATGAAATGAAAAAGGGTTTTCAAAGGAGATTCTTAGATTTCCACCAATATAAATTATGTTTTACTTTGAGTTTAATAAATAATTATTATTCATTTTCTATTTGAATTACAACTAAAGTCTTGATTGATAGGCTAATTGAGAAAAATCTATAGCTTTCAAATGATATCATATTTTTTTAATCTAAAACATGCGTCACATTCTATGCTTCGCATACTATAGGATTAAAAAAAATGAATTTCATGAATTTTGACCAAGTTAAGGTGGTCGACATGAGATTTAATATTTTTAAAAGTTGTAATAAAAAATTCATAATTAATTATTTATTTGGAAAAAAATTACAAAAAAATATGCATCACATCCAGACATGAGTCCTCTACTTATATCTAAAATCTTATAAAAAAATATTATTATTTGATCATGGTTAGGGTGGTCAGATAGACACCTACTTCTTATTTTTTCCTTAAAATTTAAGTACTACTGCATTGAAATTTCAAAATTTCACCAAATAGATTTTTTTTTTTTAAAAATAAACCTAGTAGTCTAGAAAATACACTCAATTTTCTATAGATTCTATTCTGACATATTTTTTAAATAATATAGATAACTTATTCAAATTTTTATGTCAAGTTGCCTAACTCTAATTTTTCTAAATTTTTTGGACACTTAAGGGCCTATTTTTTCCATGATGATCCTACACATACCCAAGTGTTTAATGTTATATGAACAAAGCTTTAAAATGAAAGACTATAGTTATTTGAGTATGGATCAATAAAGACTATAGTTATTTGAGTATGGATCAATAAAGACAAATAAAACAAGCATAGGGGTGAGGGAGCCCTAGTCCAATAATGCTAATTTTTGAAAGTTTAATAGTTTGAAACTATATTACAATGTTTAAGGATCTCAAGCTATACAAGTTCAAGTTTTAGATTAGAAAGAATTATGGAAATGTAAGAAAACCTATTTTTTTTACATGAGGCACATGCATGCATAAGTTTTTATGTTGCGAATCAATAAAATGAATGAAATAAGTTCCAATTTTCTAATAAATGACAATTTATAGAATGAAAAATGTTACAACTAACTGAATATTCCTCTAAAATATTGAAAATATACTTTTTTAAGATTATGAAATGCAAATTTTAACTTTTTTCAATGTATAGCATTCAATGCACTTTGAATGATAACTCTTTCAAACAACCTAAGATTTCACTCATATTTTAGGATAATAGGTATGTATATTAGAAGAACATAAATGTAAGATACATTAGGTTCACAAAAATATGGTGTAGGAAAAGAGGATCTAGGTTATAAATCACACCTTTAACCTACATCATTGGGGGGACATAAAAATGTTCATAAAAGACCACTTGGCTACTATCCTCAAGGAAGATCCATAATGGTTGATCAAGGTTTTGGTCCCGTTTGGGGAGGTTGATTAAGAATTGAATTATTTTGAATGTGTGTGATTTTGTAAATGTAAAACTAGGTCAAGTATGCAACTACAAAAAAATGATATCAATTTAGGATAACACATAATTTTTAAACATAATTTGAGAACAAATAAGTAGAGGGTAGAGACAAAGGAACCTATCATTGAAATCTAGACTCAAGTTGATTGGTTAGGGGTGTGGGTACCCTAGATTGAGAATTAGGGTTTATAGAATCTCTAAAAATGTATTAGTGAGTTACAGTTTGTAGGTGCTTCCTTATTGCAATCAACATCACAACTTCATTTATTGATGAATAATTGATCTTTCCTAATTTGATAGATGAATGCACTTGAATACTTGATCTTGATGTTGGGTCTTCAATCTTCTCCATATCCACTTCAAATCTGCCACCTACAAGAAAGAAAGGAGATAAAGGTTTGTGTCATATAGGGGCTTTCCTAAGTCAAACCCTATTTTGGTTTTTCCACCTCCACAATGTCTATGATGATGTTGGATAAAGAGTGCTTACCCTAGGTCAAGTTGAGGAAAATAAATGAAACAAATTATAAATCAGAAGTGATACAACTTAATACTTAAATCTACTTTCCTTGATGGACTGAAGTCATGTCACATATCTCATGCAAGGAGAAATTGATACTTGATTGAAGTTCATACAAGTGTTAGTACTCATAGTGATAATGAACATAAAACATGAAACAATCTTACATGATTGATTGCTAACATGAATCTTGACTGATGCAAATGTTGTAAACTAATGTTTATTCAACTAGATTCAATTTCCTTGACTACTTTTGGTAGTGTAGAAAAAAGTAACCCTTTTTCACACTTAATTTTGGAATAAGTGATATTGAACTAACCTAATTATGCCTTGATTTAATGTTGTAATGTGTTGTACACATTCACATTAATCTAGGGCCCCTTTTAACAAAATGTACTTAATTTGTACCTTATTTAGGGTGTTGTAAAGTGTTGTAATATTCTTTCACACTTATCTAGAGTTTCATTAATTAATTATGGTTAAATAAGCTTAATTAGCCCCTTTAACTCAAATTTGAGCCTTATTAATGAAACTTTCCAAAGGATCTATCCTAACAAAAAATAATGATATTACATGACATTTAATTTGGAAAATTTAGGGTCTTAGAAAACGGTGCTAGGACCCATTCACCTTTAGTGGTCAATGGGTCCTCTCCACATAGGACACCCCTTTCTTTGCATTTTTGACATGGGTTTTTGATGTTATTTCATCCCCTCAAAGCATGTGGTCCTAGAAAGTTGTGCTAGGACCCATTCACCTTTAGTGAAAAATGGAAGCGAATGGGTCCTCCTCACATAGGACACCCCTTTTTGAATTTAATTGTGGTGAGATTCTAATGATTTTTAATCCTAGATTTGGTGTCGATTTGAATTATTTGAATTTTTGGGTTAATCTCTAGATTTAGTATAAATATGGGGTTAATTCACATAGTTCACCTAGCAACTTTGAATAAGCATCCTAAGAGAAAGTTTATGAGTCCAAGAGCATTCAAAGGAAAATTATCAAGAGTTTATTGCAGTAATTCAAGATAATTACATCATGTCAAAGGCATAGTGCATTCAAGCATGTTGTTGAGCTAAGATTGTTGACGTAGCATTGCGGATCTACTTGCAAGCATTGTTTCACATCTAATTCAAGATCAGGATCTACATTCTTCATCGACACTTCATGTTAGTTTGTAGATTTATACTCCAAGACAACTTCCAAGGTATCGACATTTCATTGTTTCATGTTCATGCTTCAACTTCATTATTTATCATTTGGTTTAATTACCCGCAAGGGGTTTGACTTATGAAAACCACTATTCACTAACAATCAACAAGGTTTTCTCCTCTTGAATGTGTGTTTTCAGATTTATAGGTTGAAGATCAAGTGGAGAACAAGTTTGAAGCAAAATTTTCAATGTTGCCAAGTTGCAAAGTTGCCATTTATGGTGCAAGAACACATAAAGAAGGCTATAGAATTTGTTACAGGTTTTCAGGAGCTGATAACCAAGGATCTAAGAGTGTAAGCATCAAAAAACATAACCTAAATCTCAGTTTTAGAAACCATAACATAGACCCATTCGCCACTAAAGGTGAATGAGTCCTTTGTGACCTAAAAATAGGCTTCTTGTAGCAAGGTACACACCATTCTAACCTCTCAAAACTCCCCTCATAGTTGCTATATAACAGTTCTAGGGTTAGTTTTTGATTGTTATTTATGCATTTTGGTCTTCATAATTGAATGAAACATCCCTTAGAAAAATTAGTGATTTATCATCTTGTTCACTCATTTTGATAAACCCTCTATTTTTTGATGTTTCACTTTCTAGGGTGTTAAATTGTTCAAAATTACCTAGTAGATTCAAATGGTGAAAATGCTTATATTTATATACATTTCTTCATTTCCTACAACAGTTATTTTGAGAAATTGAAAAATGAATTTAAATTTACAAACATATTAATGTCAGCGATAAAATATTAAAAAATGAGACAAAATAAGGTGGTCAAGGGTGAGGGCACCCTAGACCAAACCTATTTTGGATTTTCCCAAATTTATTTGGATTTTCACAAAATGATGATGAAATGGGAAAATAATAAGTATAATTGGATCCAAGAACTTAAGGGGGAGCCAAACATAGTATGAAATTTTCAACATTGACAATTTATGATGCTACACAAGGAAAAAAGTTCACCCACTAAAAAGATTGAGGCCATAAATGTGATTTTGAGAATGATAGTTTATTTTGGTTTGAAAGTTGATTAGATGGATGTTAAGAGTGTTTTTTGAATAGAGATATAAACAAATAGATTTATATGATTGAACTAGATGGAGACAATGATAATTCCCTTTTCCTAGGTTATGTTTTAGGTCTACTTCAATTAGAGTGTCCTCTATGCAATACCAAGTCTATAGTAGGTATATTCTTCTATGAGAATTGGATCATAAACTTACCTTAGCCTAATCCTATCATCACTCAATCCCAAGAACTAATTTGAATTCCTAGATCTTCCATTTTCCACCCTTGACAAAATCCATGGGTGTGTAATCGTACTAGGTTACTTATGTGCACATATCTATCAACACCTTGGACTTTTAAAATTTGAAATTCATATTAAAGCCATTACTAACCTTTTGAAAAGATATTATGAGTTGGCCTAATAAATGCTGCATATTTGTGTGATATGTTTTTTGTTTTAGGACATTTCTTATCCATTTGAAATTATAGAGGAATAGATGTCAAGATGCCCTAATTCATTTGCACATCATTGTTAAAACACTATTGAAGATTCTAATTGCATCACAATCTAAGGAACAATGCATGTTATCTTTTTTCTCTTAAATCTTGATTTAGGATTGTTAAATTGATCTACTAAGGGATTTGACCATAACAAAATAAATCCTTGTCTAGCAAGTTCCCAAATGGTATCTCTAGACCCCAACCCACTTTAAAGACAAGAACATTAAGCTAGGACATACCAATTATTACTAATAAGTCTTTGCCAATTCACTTTTGTAGGTCTAGGTGGAATTTTGCATGCTACATTATTTCTAAAGGTATGGAGATTAGTTTTGTAGGCACTAATTTAAACTCTAGAGAAAAATATTGTTTGCAAATTTTGAGATATTTGTCTTAACAAGATCCTATATTTTAACATTTTAATACATCAAATTCTAATCTAATATCTTCAACAATATATATTGTCATTTAAAATCTATCTGAATATTATATTTAAATTATTTAAATTCCACATTTAGCATTCCACTCCCAATTGTAAATCTTAAAATTTACCTTTATTCTAATTATTTACCCAAAGATATTTTACATGCTAGGTATTCATTTTTTACAATATTAAATAAAGTATCTTTCTAAGAAGAATTAACATTTTTCCAAATCCATGCAATACATTCAAACGATACCCTTTGAAAAGAAAAAGAGAGAGTTAAAATTTTATTAGCTTTCTTTAAGGCCCAAAGTTAAATAACATATTCTTTTTCTTTGAGATTTTAGATGGTCAAACTTACCAACTGGTTAAGACTGAAGATATAAAAATGGTGGAATATTCAATTGAATCTGGGTCTGATCTTGGACTATACAGATACAGTGAATCTTGCATAGTCACGACTTTAATTATACTACACTATTTCTTCTTGTTGTCAAATCTTTCTTTTCTCGACAGTGACAAATATAAAACATACCATCACTCAATTCGTTTGAACATATTTCCTGCACGTTGCAGTCTTCAAATCCATAATTTTCAGTAGAAACATAATGGGCCAAGCTCCTGTTCATAAACGAGACTGAAGAACAAGTAATGAGATAAATAATATGTATAAACAACACCCACCAACCATGGAAAACGATGCTAAGTGCTTAGACTTATCTTGGGAAACCAGGATTTTCCAAAGGCAAAGCTAGAATGGGTATGAAATAATCATATCTAAAGTAATGTGGGAAGACTGCCCAGAATGTCTGTATTTCATGTCTGCATGGGCAGAAAATGATATACTTGAATAGCATGGATGCTGCAAACATTAATCCTCATCTGCTCTGGAATGTGGACTTGTAGGCTAATGATGATGATAGGGATATCATGGATTACTGGTTAAGTGGGTTTATTTTCTAGTCTTTTTCTATTTCTGTGGTAAGGGAGGGTGTGTCATGTCAACATCGACAGTCATGTGAAAACGCTTATCAGCCGCTCTACAGTCTTAAAAATAAATAAATTTGAATATGATTATAATGAACAAGAAAATTAAAGAAAAAAGTAGGAAGAAGCTATTTCAAATGAATGAAAAGATTATAGTATTCACAACTTAATGAAATATTGTGATAGTAAAGAGGTTTTTAATTTTTAATTTTTAATTTAAATTTATGAAATTATATATATATATATATGTGTGTGTGTGTGGGGTGGGGTTGTGTATATATTCATAAGTTAAATAAAAATAAAAAAAAATATTTTAATATTTTTAGTTATAAGTTGAATTTATTTATCTCTAAATTCTATTTTCTTAATTTCAACAAAGTCCTTTACAAGTATGTTACTTAACTTTTATGATTTAAGAATAATTATTAAATTTTGGTAAATTTTTTTAACTTCGTCATTTTGATGTTTTTCATCGAATTTTATTATTTGACTTTTCTTTAAATTCTATTTTCTTAATTTCAACAAAATCTTCATTAAGTATGTTACCTAACTTTTATGATTTAGGAAGATTCATTAATTTTTTTTATCTTTTTTTTAACTTCGTCACTTTGTTGTCCTTCATGGAATTTTATCATTTGACTTTTCATTGTTTTCAATATTTTTCTTAAATGTATACTAGATCAAAAGTTTCAAATTTTGTGACAATTATTCTCAATATTTTAGTATCTTCTTAGTAGTTGATGGAGATTTAATCATTCCATGGTTGAATATAAGAGTTGTGAGAGGCAAGCATTAGGAAAAAAATGTTATATGGAAAGAGTAGTGAGTGATTTTATGTTACTATTTTTCTATTTGAATTATGTAGGTTATGTGATTTATAAATTTTACCTACATGCAAGTTGAAAAGAACAATTAATTATCATATTATTTCTTATTTTCAATGAATATATAAAGTGGATTAATACTTTAATTTTCCATGCCTAATATGATTATGATTTGTTCAACATGATTTTAGTTGTCATAGTCATTTTTCTTTAAAAAATATCTTTAATGCAATATTTGAATTAGGATTAAGATAGTGTCATGGATAGCTTTTGGAATAAGTTGAACTTGTAACACTAGTCATCAAATCCATAATTCTCAGTAGAAATATAATGGGCAAGCTCTTGTTCATAAATGAGACTTAAGAACAAATAAGAAGATAAATAATATGTGTAAACAACACCCACCAACTATGGAAAACGATGCTAAGTGCTTAGACTTATCTTGGGATACCAGAATTTTGGAGATGAGGGAAGGAGGTTCCAAAGGAAAAGCTAGAATGGATATGAAATAATCATATCTAAAATAATCTGGGAGGACTACCCAAAATGCCTCTATTTCATGTCTCAAGAAAATTAAATAAAAAGTAGCAAGAAGCTATATATATATATATATATAGTTTTATATATATTTTTTGTTTTATATATTTTAATACTTTTAATTACAAGTTGAATTTATTTATCTCTAAATTTTATTTTCTTAATTTCAACAAAGTCCTTATGAAGTATGTTACCTAAATTTTATGATTTAAGAATAATTATTAAATTTTGGTAAGCTTTTTTAACTTCGTCACTTTCATGTTCTTTATAGAATTTTAAATTATTTGAGTTTTCATTAAATTCTATTTTCTTAATTTCAACAAAATCTTTATTAAGTATGTTACCTAACTTTTATGATTTAAGAAGATTCATTAAAGTTTGGTATTTTTTTATAACTTCGTCACTTTGATGTCCTTTGTAGAATTTTATCATTTGACTTTTCATTGTTTTCAATGTTTTTCTTAAATGTATACTAGATCAAAAATTTCAAATTTTGTGACAATTATTCTCAATATTTTAGTATCTTCTTAGTAGATGGAAATTTAATCATTCCATGGTTGACTATGAGAGTTGTGAGAGGCAAGCATTAGGAAAAAAATGTTGTATGGAAAGAGTAGCAAGCGATTTTATGTCATTATTTTTTATATGAATTATGTCCTTTATGTGATTTATAAATTTTACCAACATGCAAGTTGAGAAGAACAATTAATTATCATATTATTTCTTATTTTCAATTAATATATTGAGTGGATTAAGACTTTATTTTTCCATGCCTAATATGATTATGATTTGTTCGACATGATTTTAGTTGTCATGGTCATTTTCCTTCAAAAATTGTCTTTAAAGCAATATTTGAATTAGGATTAAGATAGCATCATGGATAACTTTTGGAATAATTTGAGCTAGGATTGAATGTCAAGATCTCCTTGCACCTTGGATATGTGTATGAAAATGGGGGCCCAAAAAGTGGGAAATAATATATTTTAAGTTATAATGATATTGCTCTATCAAATTGTGATTATAACAAGAAAGAAAATCAAGGGAATAGGAAATGTAGAGCTATAAGCAATAATCTTGATGGAATATGGACTTGTAGTCTAATAATAATGATTGTGATAACATAGAATACCATTGTGACGAAATGTTTTTTTAATATAATTATAACAAGAAAGAAAATAATGGAAAAAACTAGTAATCTTCATTATATGAAAGAAAAACAATAATCTTAATTATAGGAAAATCATAATAAGAAAGAAAGATTATAGTCTCTACAACTTAATAAAATTTAAACTCTCAATGAAAATTTTTGGTAAGAGGTTTTTTTTTCAATATTTGAATTTATCATAATACATATATATATATATATATATATTATAGATTCCGTTTTCTAAATTTCTTTTTGATTTTGACAAAATCTTCATCAAGTATGTTATCCATCTTTTATGATTTAAATATATTTATTAAATTTTGATAAAAAAATTCTAGCTTCATCACTTTAATTTCCCTCATTGAGTTTTATTACTCAACCATTCATTGTTATCAATATTTTCCTTAAAAATATGTCAAATTGTAATTTTAAACTTTGTGACAAAGATTCCAAAATTTTCATTATTTTCTTACTAATTGATGGATATTCAACCATTAGGTACCATTGAAAATAAGAGTTGTGTGATGTGAGCATTAGAGAATAAGTGTTGTATGGGAGGGAAGACAATTAGGGTTATATAATTGTTGTTTTACATGAAAAGTGTAGCAAATACATGATGTATACATATTACCACTAACATGCATAATCAGATATATAATATTATTTACTATTCTCAATAAATATATAAAGTGAATTAAGACTTGATTTTTTCATTTCTAATAGGATTATGTTTTTTTTTACATGATTTTATTTGCGATGGTCATTTTCTTTCAAAACTTGTGTCTTTAATGTGATAATTGAATTAAGATAAAAAATAGTGTTATGGACATATTTTGGAATCAGTTGAGCTAGGATTGAAGTTAAAATATTTCCTTGTTCCTTAGACATGTGCATTGAAATGGGGGTGCAAAAAGTGACCAGAAATATATTGCAGTTATAATGAGATTACATTACTAAAATTGTGATTATAATAAGAAGAGTTATGAAAAAAAATAGCAATGTTCATTATAAGAAAGTGACTTTAAATGATTTAGAAAGATTATGATCTTGATGTAAATTTAACATAAAATTTAAGAAGTAAGAAGATTTTTTATTTTCTATTTTTTTAATTTAATTTATGAATTAATTAAAAATGTATATAACATTTAGGTGGGGTTGTGTATATACTCTTAATTTAAAATATATGTTCATATTTTATATATTTTAATATTTTAAATTCATCATTACAAGTTGAATTTCTCTTTCTCTAAATCCTACTTTCCCAATTTCTTCTTGATTTAAACAAAATCTACATCAAGTATGTTACCTAAATTTTATGATTTAAGAAAATATATTAAATTTTGATAAAAAAATAATAGCTTGATCACTTTAATGTCCTTCATATAATTTTATTATTGGACCTTTATTTTTTTTCAATGTTATCTTGAAATATCTGTCAAATAAAATTTTTCAAACTTTTGTGACAAAAAAATCTAAAAATTTCAATATCTTCTTAGTAATTGATGGATCTTTAACCATCAGGTGGTTGAACAAAACAATTATGTGAGGTGAGCATTAGAAAAAAAAAAATTGTTTTAAATGAAAAGTGTTGTTAATGTCAATTTATGCATCTTACAAAAAAAAATGCAAGTTGAGAAGAACAATTAATTATCATATTATTTCATTTTTTATTTATGAATGTATAGAGTTAATCAAGAATTGATTTCATAATTTCTAACTTGATTATGATTTGTTTGACATGATTTTATTTGTGATGTTCATTTGCATTCAATTTTTTTGTCTTTAATGTAATGTTGGAATTAGGATTAAGATAGTGTTATAAACACAATTTTGAATTAGTTGAGATATGATTGAATTTCAAGAATCCCTTGAACCTTGGAAATGTGAATAGAAATGGGGACAAAAAAAATTGATCAAAAATATATTTTAGGTTATAATAAGATTGCACTACTAAAATTGTGATTATAAAAGGAAACAAAATTATGAAAAAAGTGATATTCCTTAAAAGGAAGTGACTTAAAATGATTTAGAAATATTATGATCTCTACAATGTAATGAAAATTTCAAATAAAATTTAATATCTTAACGAAAATTTTGATATTAAGGTTGTTTTTTAATTTATTTTTAATTGAATTTATGAAATAGTTAAAACTCTATATAAAAGTAGGTGGGGCTATGTATATACTCTTTATTGAAATAGTATTTTCTTATTCTACATATTTTAATTTTTGTACTCTAAATCTTGTTTCCTTAATTTTTCTTGATTTCAACAACCTCATCTTGTATGTTACACAAATTTTGTGATTTAAGTATATTCGTTAAATTTGAGTTTTTTTTTTATTTTTAAAAGTTGTCACTTTAATATCCTTCATAATTTTTTTATTTTTTATTTTAGATTGCAGGAATCAGGTAGCACGACCCCCTATAAACTGCAGTGCGCCTGGTAAACTTTTTAACGTGACTGATAGTGTTGGCGTAACAAACCCTCCAGTACCACGGGGGTGGGGAAGACTAGACCTCCTGACCAACCTCTTGCAACAGGAAAGATTTAGCCAACCAAGCTAGGGCCCCCACCCCATCCTTCATAAAATTTTATTATTATTTTCCACTCTTGATTATTTTCAATGTATTCCTTAAATGTATGCCAAATCAAAATTTTCAAACTTTGTAACAAAGATTCCAAATAAAATAGTATCTTTTAGTAATTGATGGAGCTTTAACCATTATATGGTTGAACATAAGAATTGTGTGATGCAATCGTATGAGAAGAAAATGTTGTATAGAAAGAAAGGTTATATGGGATGAAATGCAAATAGTGTTCTATCATTATTTTTTACAAGAAAAGTGTAGCAAATGCAATACACAAATATCTCAAACAACAAGCAAGTTGAGAAGAATAATTAATTATCATATTATTTTTTATTTTCTAATAAATATATAAAGTGGATTAAGACTTAAAATTTTCATGTTTAATATTATTATAATTTGTTTGACATGATTTTATTTGTGATTCATTTTCCTTCAAATCTTGTGTATTTAATGTGACATTTGAATTAGGATTAAAATCGTGTTATGAACACCTTTTGAAATTAGTTGAGCTAGGATTGAAGTTTAAGATTTCCTTTCACCTTGGACATGTGTGTGGAAATTGGGGAACCAAAAAGTAAGCAAAAATATATTTTAGATTATAATGAGATTGTACTACTAAAATTGTGCTTATAACAAAAAAAAAAATTATGAAAAAAATAACAATCTTCATTATAAGGAAATAACTTCAAATAGTTTAGAAAGACCATGGTCTTTACAACCTAATGAAAATTAATGTAAAATTTAAGACTTAAATGAGAAAATTGTGATACTAAGGAGGTCTTTTATTTCTTATTTTTAAATTTAATTTATGAAATAGTTAATAATAGATATAAAATTTAGGTGGGTTATTGTATATACTCTTACTTTTAAATTTTTTTTTTCTAGTATTTTATATTTCTTATACAAGTTAAATTTATCTATCTATAAATCATATTTTCATGATATCAACAATATCCTCATCAGGTATACTACCTAAATTTTATGATTTAACTATATTGATCAATTTTTAGTAAAAATAAAATTATAGCTTGTTCACTTTAATGTCCTTCATAGTTTTTTTATTAATGGACCCTTCATTATTTTAATATTTTCCCTCAATGTATGCCAAACCATAATTTTCAAACTTTGTGATTAAAAATACAAAAGTAGTACTATATTCTTACTAATTGATAGAGCTTTAACCATTAAGTGGTTGAACATGAGAATTATGAGATGAGAATTAGGAAAAATAAATGTTGCATGGGAAATGTAGAAAGTGGCATTATTATATTATTATTTTACATGAAAAATATAGAAAATATGATTTATGATCTTATCAATAATATGTAAGTTGAGAAGAACAATTGATTATCATATTATTTATTATTTTTGAATCAATGTATAGAGTGTATTAATAATTTATTTTTCATGTGTAATATTATTATGATTTTTTTGACATGATTTTATTTGTGTTGGTTATTTTCTTTCAAAATTTGGTCGTTTAATGTGATATTTGAATTAGGATTAAAATAGTGTTATGAACACCTTTTAGAATTAGTTCAGCTAGGATTGAAGTTCTAGACTTCTTTGCACTATGGGAAATTCCATAGAAATGGGGGGTCAAAAAGTGGTCAAAAATATATTTAAATAAGATATAATGTGATTGCACTGCTAGATTTTTTTTGATTGATTAAGGGAAGGGCCCTAATCCCATATAGAAACAACAAAATAGTTAGGGGAAACAACACCCAGACAAACCAACAAAACATAGGAGATAACAAGATTAGAAACATCAACACATCAACCAACACCAATAGAATCAACACATTTATGTGCCTATCCAAGATCTAGTAAATTTTTAACCAATCCATATTATCATCAACCAAAAAAACTAAATAAGACAGTTATAACCTATCATAAGTTCCTAGCAAGGAAATAATCCTTAGATCAAAAGTATAGAATAAATTAACACAGATTAGGCTTATCAAGCCATTATCCAAAACTAACATAAGAAAGATACCAAAAAAATAGTTAACTAAAGACATTAAGAAGAAGAACTAGACACAGAATAGAGGAATTAGTTTCCTCAATTAGATTCCAATCCATCTTCAGGTCTCCCAATATTTCCTGAAGGTTGTCCTTGGTCTCCATCTTTTTAGACTGGTCGACTTCATCCCTGTTTCCTATTTTTCTCTGTTGCTTTTTGATCTTGCCTTGTCTAGATATAGTTTTCATCACCCCCCTTTTCATTACACTATCCATAACCCTACAAGCATTCCTTATTTCCTCCTCAATAATTTGGAACCTATTTGAGTTGTATTCTTTCTGCAACATCCATTCGAGTGGCTCCATCCTACCTTACATTTCCATTCTTGTCTTAACAACTTTTGTTTCCTTTTCTTTCAGATTATCAATATTACAAGGGGGGTCTCAGTGTTAATTTCAGTATCCTCTAGGTTGATAGGGATTTCATTCATTTTTTCCTTTCCATCTTCCATGATTTTCTCCTCCTCCACATCATGCTTCTCCTCTTATTGATTATTACCAACTTCCTCTTCTTGACTCAAATCTTCAATATTCTTAGAACTCAACACCTCTTCCTCTAAATATACACCTTCACCCAAATGGTCAGGCACATACTCCTCTAAGGAAGTATCTTTCTCATTCCTTGCAACCCTCTTCCCTTTTTTCTTCTTGAGACCCCCAAGAGCTTCCATTTTCTTGTCATCATAAATTTTGGTTTTCTTGCTATCATCCAAACCTTTGGATGCAGCCAAAGCAAGATGGGTTGACTTACGACCTGTGGGGGTAATGGAATTACTTTTTGGGCTTTTATCATGATCATCTAAATTTTTTATTATGGTATTTTTAGATCCAAGTTCTTTGATCAACAATTTTATTTCTTATTGGTGGCTGAAAAGAGGGGAGTAGTATTCCATTTTTTAGGGGTCATTTTTAGGAGCACCGTCCATGAGGGGTCCATAACTTTAGGAGAAGGGTTCATGTTGATTTTTATTTTCTTCTCATGGGAGTGGGGTTGGATTTCTAGTAGTTTAATTTTAACTTTAGAAGCTTTTACAGGTCAGGTTGTTCTCAATTAGATAATGAAAAGTGTTCATTTTTTGGGTGGTAGTAAGGACATTCTTGCAGATAGTTGTAATTAAACCTTAATGTAGGGGCTAGTTAGCACCATGATTCAAGCTTTGTTTCAACAACAAGAGGAGGAAAGAAGGGAGGTTTATTTTTTCCATATTCCTAATATGGTTTAGGATGGGGAAATGGTACCCATGCATAGACTAGAATTGACCCTCTAAAGTAAAGTATTTGATAACAAAATAAAAAACTTTCTTGTAAGGAGGCGAGAGCAATAAACTGGAGTAGTCATTATGAAATCTCTAAACTTTCGAACTTTGGCTTTAGAAAAATTATCAATATAGGTCTGGTAATTACCCGTCCTCCCCTTGGAAATTTTGTTTCCTTCATAATTAAGACCCATGGCTTTGGCTATTCACTTAGCATCCACAGCAAAATGGATCCCACCCAACTCAACCTCACCATCCTTCCATACATTGTAGAACTTATAGCTAAGCTCCTCATTATAACCCTCCATGGCTTTAAAGTATGAGGTAAAGCCAACACATTCAAAGAGGCTCCATAGCTCCTCATTTTTCCTCAGGGAGTCATGTTTTCTTGCCTCAGTTCTCTTTCTAGGACCTCCCATTATTTCTTCCCTGGTAAGATAGTCCTTGCATAGAAGTAGATAATTCACACTTAGACCCTTCTCATCCTCAAAAAAAACCACTAGGAGTTCAAGAATTTCAACTTTGATAGTAACTTGGGGGTTTTTCATTTGTAGTAGTGACAACTTAAATATTCTAGTGATAATTTTAAAAGAATCATGTTGTTCACTTGGAAATAATTCACATCTTCCAAACCAACCTTTACTGGAAAGGACAACACCCCAACCATTAAGACACATAATTAATCTTTCTTGATTATCCTCCATTCTGTCATCACTAACACATGTGAAAATGTCATGTTGATAATCCTTTGCATGATTTTTAGGGATTTGGGTAGTTAACATCATTACATGCCATATAAAAAATGCCTTTTCTTTTTTTACTATTACATGAGACTTCTAAAAAATCATTTATTTATGTATTATTTCTTTTATACTACTGAAGATTTATCGTGCTCTTGTCATTATTAGAGTATCCCAAATCCTTATTCATCAAATTACCTGTCTTCATTATGTATATGGTAATGATTATCATGAAAACTTGGTAACTATTCGAGTACTCCATCATCACCAAATTATTTCTATCCACATAGGATTACTTAAAATCCCAAATTTATCTTTGGATATAATCTCCTTGATTTGACTTGGCAATTAGAAGAAGTTCTAATATTTCCACTCTGATTATCTTAGGAAAATATTTTCCACTGCATCAATAGCCATATTACCCTCCCAAAAACATGGCCAATCTTATACTTTTGAAAGGTTTTAATCATCTTTCAACAATCAACTAGGATGTCCTTTAATTCCCATGGTGCATTAGTTGAACTATTTAAAGAGTTTATTATAAGCTTGGATTCACCTTATACCTAAACTTTACTGTAACCTTTTTCTTTCAAATAATTTATTCCTACATGCACTGCTTTAACCTCTTCCATGTTGTTTGTAGTAGTACCTAGGACTCTGCCAAAACCAGCAACAAAATTACCCAAATGATCTCTAATTATCCCTCCCACTCCCACCAAACTAGGACCCTCCTTGGAAGACCCATCAAAATTACACTTTATCCATCCTGAGTTCAGAGGTATCCATATAGTGCTCCTTCTAATAATCTAGTTTTCCTAGTTAGTATTGGTTAAGTCTTGTGATATAGCACATAGTTTCTTAGTTTACAACTCTTTGTAGGAAGATATATTCTTTGAAGGAGAATACTTGCAATTGTAAATGTTTTCTTGTATATGCTTCCTTATTGGCATACACAACTCTTTATTGTTCTTAGTGTTGCAAGTATGAGCAAGTTTTGTAATGTTGTCATTAATGTTGTCATTGATGTCAACATAGTTCAAAATGTTGTAGATTGTGCATGTATAGTTGAGATGTTGTGAGTACATAAAGCTATCTTACAATGTTGTAGATGTGCTAAAATGATGAGTTACCAATTACTTTTGAGAAAATTAATAAAGGGCTCAAATTCAGAAGTATGTATGTGTTTAAAATGTGCTCTAGTATGTGCTCTGCATTTATTTTGTGTTGATCCTATTCTTGTGTGGATCTGAAGGATTGTTGTTAGAGATCTATTGGTGTCATCTCCTAATTTTTAGCTTCTGGTTTGATGGAGAGTAAAAGTTGTGTTCATCGGTGTGTGAATTAGTTTGACAAAGTTGTTTGTTTGTGGACTAGGAGAAAGGTTTTTGCTCCACAGTCCTCCACTATTTGTTTTCAGGTCTTGTGGATATTGAATATGTCTAGTAATGGTGTTCTCTAGATTTTGGCAAAGATGTTCATGGTTTGGTGCTCTGAAAGTTAAGTTTTACAGTTGTTGTATGTGTTTGCATAGTCTAGATTGACTGATGGAATGCGTTTTGTGTTCAAAGGTTGTTGGAATTGTTGTAGATGTATCTGAAGGTATCTAAGATGTGTTCTCATGCATGAAAAAGTGTGTTACACATTTTCATGTTATCTTCCTATTGGGAAGTGTGTACTTCAATTCTCATTTATGTTTTCATTAGGTTTGGTCAACCTGGTGTTTACACTTCATATGAAGAATTAAAATTTAAGTAAGGAAGAATGTGGTCAATCCAAGATGTTGGTTTTGATCTTGGTTAGGTGGTTAATTGGTCTACTCTTATTCCTTTCCACCATGGGAATGTTGAGTCACTGACCTAATTTGAATTTATGAAATGAAGTGTATGTGGCCGACCTTGGAGAAATTTTCTAAGGTTGAAAAGGGTATAAATGCAAGTTGATTTGTGAAGGATTAATACATACAAGATAAAAGTTGTGAAAAAGTGAGTTGAGGCAGTAGTACTTTATGGTGTTAGATTCCTAAAAGCAATGAGGTGCAATCTTCTAATCAAGGTTGTGGATGTGTGTAAATTGTTGTGGTGGATCTTTCTGTTATCTTTTGTATCTGTAGGTAGTGAGCCTCCCCATTGGATAGTGATTCCTTTATATAGGTAGTGAGCCTCTTTTATTTGGTTTTTCTATCACTTTATATTGTGAGTTAATCCTCACTGCATTTTTTACCTTATTGGGCTTTCTAGGTAAAATTTGGTGTTCATTGTATTGATTTTTCTTTCTATTATCTGCATTACATGTTCACACTTAATAACATACTAGTGTGGTTGTGAAGTTGATCTATGTTTGAAGTTTTGTGTTTGAATTTGGTGACAAATGATTCACACCCCTCTTAATTGTCCTATGCCTTTTAACAATTAGTATCAGAGATTTGGTTCCTTGGTGTAAGATTTTAATTGCTTAAGGAAGATCCAATGGCACACAAGTTGGTGATCCCTATGTTTGATGGATCTGATTATAGTGATTGGAAGGTACAGATGAGAGGATATATTATCTCTCTTTGTTACAAGACCTAGAAGGCTATTGAGATAAAATATGTTGCACCGATGAGTTGTCCTACTACCGCAGATGAGGTTTCTGCTTATGATGAGAATGAAAATGTGAGGTATGCTATTTATAGTGATTTATCCAAGACTAATCAAACCAAATTTATTTCTTTGGGAACTGCTTATGAAGTTTGGAAGAAGTCAGAATATCTTTATGAAGAAAATGATAGAGTGAAATTGACAAAGAAGCTAACTGCAAAACATAGATATGAGAATATGAAAATGGAAGGAGAAGATATTGCAAGTTATTTTTAGAGGATTGATCTAGAAGAAAATGAAGTTAGAAATCAAGGGGGTACTCTGACTGATGAAGATATAATTGAGAAAATTCTAATGACCCTACCAGAGTGTTATAGTGCAAGGTTTCAATTATTGAGGAGACATATGATCCTAAGAAATATACTAAACAAGAGCTATTTGGCACCTTGACTACATTTGAGATGAGAAAGTTTGGAAAGAAGGAAAAGATAGAAATGACATTTAAAGAAAAAAAAGATTGAAGATGATCCGAATAGTGATGGTTCAGATGAGTTGGAAGCAAACTTTACAAGGAAGTTGAAGAAAGGTACTAGTAAGTGTAAAGGTATGCTTCCCTTTAAATGTTTTAATTGTGGTAATATTGGTCATTATGCTTCAAGATGTCTGAATAGAGCAATACATAAGAAGAACATAGATCATAAAGATAGAAAGGATAAGAAATACAAAAAGTTGTACTATGTTAGAGAAGAAGTTGTAATCTCGAATGATTAATCTGATTATGAGGGTGATGATAGTGAATGTTCTTAGCTTTGGAGAGTAAATTTGTGTCTACTAACTCTAGAAAATGTGCAAGAAAAAGTGATTCGTAGAACAAGAAGGATGAGATGGAAGGTACTTTGGTCACCGCATTTCATGCTAGATAGGATGAAGACTATTGGGTGATTAATAGTGGATGTTCTAATCACATGATAGAGATAAAATTAAGTTCACTAAACTTCAAAAGTATTATGGTGGTTTGATCATGTTTGGTGATGATTTTGGAGAAAATATTGTTGGGAAAGGTACAATTAGTTTTGATGGAATTCATAGCATCGATGATGTATATTATGTAAAGGGCCTAAGGCATAACTTTTTGAGTGTTGGATAGATGTGTAGCAAAGGTTTTAAACTTGTGTTTTAGGATAATACATGTGAGATCAGAAAAGGATTCAAAGCTATGGTTTCTATAGGAAGGAGAACACATGGAAATATCTATTAGCTTAAGTGTGTTGATGGTCAGTGCCTTGTATCTCAAGTTAATGAAAGTTGGCTATGGCATCAGAGAATGGTACATGTAAACTTTGATGATTTGGTCAGGATCAGTTCAAGAGATGTTTTCTGAGGTCTACCTAAAATCATAAAGCCTACTAATACTATTTCAAGAAGTTGTCAATTATGGAAACAAACAATGTTGGATGTTGTGTTGTGTTATTGATATGTGGTTTTCATTGATGTCAACACTATTAGCATTGTTGCATTAGAATTTTTTTATATTGAGGATATTGAGAAAATTGTAATAAGAAGTGCTACAGGTTGTCAAGCATGTGTAGGTCATGATGGGCCAAAAAGTCACGATATGATGGGTATTTGTAGGGTATGTGGCTGACGAATTTTTTTGTACCCAAAATTAATGAAACAAAAAGGGTTTTTAAAGGAGATTCTCAGTTTTCCACCAATATAAATTATGCTTTACTTTGAATTTAATAAATAATTATTATTCATTTTCTATTTGAATTATGACTAAAGTCCTAATTAATAGTCACATTTTGAATTGATATGGATAATAGAGGATTTAAAAAAATGAATTTCATGAATTTTTGACCAAGTTAAGGTGGTTAGACGCATAAGTTTTTATATTTTTAAAAGTTGTAATAAAAAATCATAATTAATTATTTACTTGGAAAAAAATTATAGAAAAATATGCATCACATTGGGACATGAGTCCTCTACTTATATCTAAAATATTATAAAAAAAATTATCATTTTGTTGTGGTTAGGGTAGTCGATAGACACCTACTTCTTATTTTTTCCCTAATTTTACATACTACTGCATTGAAATTTCAAATTTTCACCAAATAGATTTAAAAAAAAAAAAAACCTAGTAGTTTAGAAACTACATTCAATTTTCTACAAATTCTATTCTTACATATTTTTGAAATAATAGAGATAACTTATTCAAATTTTTACGTCAAGTTGCCTAACTCTGATTTTTCTGATTTTTTTGCCACTTAAGGGCTTGTTTTTTCCATGATGATCTTGCACATACCTTGTCAGTGATGAAGTGAAGTTCTTTCTACTAGTGTGATCAATATGTTTTGTTTTAGAGGTTGTGGACTAAAGGGTTTCTTGTTGAGTATATCTATTTTATCCTCATCAAGTTTTAGAGATCCACGTGAAGATTTGATCAAGTTATGGAGATTTGTATTCTGACAATTTTTTTGTTACTTCAGTTTGTGTTCCTGGATGAAGATAATGTGATTCCAGTAAGTACAATTGTTGCAAATGCCTCTCTAATGTTTCATGATGCTTGTGGATGTTTCTAGTTCATGCTTTATCTGTTTTGCATGTCCACATTGATTGTTGTGCTCATGATCTAATATTTTCTCTTGTGTGTTCATGTTTTTCATTTTCTTGGCCGAGAAGGTGTTGAAGTGTGTTGTGGATCTTCAAGGATTAACTAATTGAAGTGGTTCATGTTTGAGGATGTTATTTTCAGTCTTCACTATGTTTTGACCGACCTTGGTTGATTTACATGAATAATATTTATTGATTTGGGCCGACTGTTTATGTTCATTTTATTATTTCTTTGGAGTCGACTTATAGCGATGCAATTTCTTATTGCAGATATATAAGAGTGATTGTTTTATCATTTGAAGGCATGTATGTGTCTGTGTGTGAAGTGTAAGATTATTGTGTGTGAATAAAGTTCAGATCATTCAAAGGTAAAGCAGAGAGTGAAGAAGAGTGAAGAAGAGTGAAGAAGTGTTCATGTGTGTTAACCGGAACTGTAACCAGGAATTAGCGGATGCTAATTTTCTTAGTTCAAAGTCTGATGGATTTAATTAGAACATTTTTGTAAGATAGTGTGTCTTCCTTTGGGCAGTAAGCCTATTTTTTATTTGAGTAGTGAGCTCTAGGAAGTGTGCCTGAATGTATGTGCATTCCCCATTTATGTTCTCTTATACTTTTAATAGCGTATAATCTTGTGGACTAACCTCCTCCATAGTTTTTCCCCCTAAAGGGTTTCCACATAAAAAATCTTGGTGTTATGTGTGATTCTGATGTGTTTTTCATTTATGCTTTCATGATTAATGATCTAATCTAAGAATAAGGAAAATAAGTTGAATAAGTTTGAAATTCAATGACAATTGATTCACCCCCCTCTTAGTTGTCTACCCTTGAGTTGCCAACAATTGGTATTAGAGCTTGTGGTTCCTTGGAAGAAGTTTAACAAATTGAGGTGATCCGAGATGGAAACTTATAAGAAGGACATTCCTAGATTTGATGGAACAAATTATTCTTTATGGAAGACTCAAATGGAGTGCCATCTAAGATGCATTGGTGAACCCTAATAGAGCATTACAAAAAAATATAAATGTTATTCCACATAATGGTCCTAGTACTTATGCTGAGATCAGGGATGTTGAGTATAATATTAGGGATAAGGAAGTGTTGTTGAGTGCTTTGACTAATACTGAGATGAAAAATGTGATGGATTTGAAGACTGCTTATGAGATCTAGAAAAAGTTGGAAACCTTGTATGAAGGTGATGCTAATGTGAATATTGCTAAGTTACAAAGTTTGAAAGGGAAATATGAAAAGTTGAAAATGGGTGATGATGAAAATGTTACTACTTTCATGCAAAGAGTGAATGAACTTGCGTGTGGTATTAGATGTGTTGATGGATAGATAGATGAATCATAAATTGTTGCTAAAGTGCTTAAATCCTTTCCTAATTCTTACAAAGTCAAGGCTAGTGCTATTGAAGAGCTCCAGACTATAACTAATGTTACTAGAGATATGTTGATTGGTAAGATTACTACTTTTGAGTTGAGTGAATTTGTTGATACACTTCATAAGGTTGAATCTCCATTCAAGGCCACTACTTCTAGAAGAGATAGACAAATATATGATCTAGGTGAAAGTTCATCTAGAAATACATTCAAGTATGAGGATGAAATGAGACAACTCAATGAAGAAGAAAGAGAGCTTGAAGAACCCGAAGCATTGATTGTGAGAAGAGAAGCTAGAGGACAAGGTAAGTATAAAAGAAAACTACCTATTAAATGTTTCTCTTGCAATTTAAGATAGGTCATTTTGCATCAAGGTGTCCTGAGAGAGTTTCCAAGCCAAGATTTAACAAGCCTAAATTCCAAAATAAGTGTTACTATGTTGCTGGTGAAGGTGTGACAGATGATGAATCTGACAAAGGAAATACAAGTGAAGATGAATTTGTGTTTATTTCTATCAAGGAAAATAATGTGTACTGAATCTACTAGTTGTACAAATGTGGAGAGATCCCTAGCTACTTGAGTTGAAGAGAAAGATGAATGGGTAATTGATAGTGGTTGTTCTCATCATATTACACGAGATAAAAGTAAGTTTGTGAATATGGAAAAGTATGATGGTGGTGTTGTGAGATTTGGTATAATACAACTAGTGTGATTTGTGGAAGAGGATGAATTTCTCTTGATGGTAAGCATAATACTGATGATGTCTTGTATGTTGAAGGTTTGAAGCATAATCTTTTAAGTGTTGGACAAATGGTTGATAAGGGATACAATCTTCAATTCATGGATGCTAGGTGCAAAATATTGCAAAATTCTAGAAATGTGTTTGCATTAGGTATAAAAACTAAAAGTGATATTTTTCACCTGAGTGTTGCTAGTAAAATTTATTTGCTTGCTCAAATTGATGAAAGTTGGTTGTGGCATAGGAGAATGTCATGTTAACTTTGATAATATTGTTAAGATAAGTTTCACTAAGGCTGTGAGAGATCTTCCTAAGTTGATGAAACCTATGAATGCCATATGCAAAGAATGTCAATTAGGAAAGCAAACAAGAATTTCATTTAGAAGTAAACAAAAAAATTCAAATGGATTGTTGGATCTTGTGCATACTGATTTTTGTGTTCCTACTAGAACTAGAAGTTTACAAGGATACAGGTACTTCATGTTGCTTATTGATGACTATTCAAGGATGATGTGGGCTACTTTCTTAAGGGAGAAATCTGAAGCTTTGGAAAATTTCAAGATCTTAAGGCTATGGTTGAGACAAAGATAGGTCCGAAGATTAAATGTCCAAGATTAGATAGAGGTGGTGAATTCACTTCTAGTGAGTTTAATTCTTTTTGTGAAGAGCATGGAATAAAGAGACAATTATCTGTACCGTAGACCCCTCAACAAAATGGATTTGTGGAAAGGAAGAACAAAATAGTTCTAGATGCTACTATAACCTTGATGTTGGAAGGAAATGTACCTCATATCTATTGGAGAGAAGTTGTGAGTATTGTTGTGTACACACTTAACTAGGTACAAATCATAGGTGATATTGGTAAGACTTTTTTTGAGCTATGGACTGATCAAAAACCTACTATTAGATATTTCAAGATCATTGTAAGCAAGTGATATATCAAAAGAGATGAAGATATAGAAAATTTTGGTGCTAGGAGTGATGAAGGAATATTTTTGGGTTATGCTACTAAAATTAAGGCCTACCGGTGTTACAATAAGAGATTGAAGAAAATGGTTGAAAGTGCAAATGTTAAGGTTGATGAAGACATAGCTGCACTATCCAAAACTTGTGGATATGATTCTGATGATTGGAATGATAGTACAAACAAAGGTCAGAACTCAAGTGAAGTGCAAATCATTCTAGTGAATCAAGAAGATCAAGAGGAAGGAGGAACTGGTGGAAGAATAGAAGAGAGATCAGAAGAGCCTAAAATTGAAGAACATTCTAAGAAGACTCCAAGGTATGTAAGGTTGAATCATTCAAAAGATAAAATTATTGGTGATAAGAACAAAGGTTTCCAGACTAGGAGAAAGATTGTAGAAGAATATTGTTTGATTTCAAAGACAAAGCCTAACAATGTGAATGAAGCATGCAAAGATGAACATTGGGTTGAAGCAATGAAAGAGGAACTACAACAAATTGAGAAGAATGATACATGGATTCTTGTTCCCAGACATAAGGATAAGAATATAATTGGAACTAAATGGGTCTTTAGAAACAAACTAAATGAACAAGGTGAAGTGGTGAGAAACAAATCAAGACTGGTATGTAAGGGATATTCACAAATGGAAGGTATTGATTTTGAAGAAACCTTTGCCCTTGTTGCTAAAATTGAAGTTGTGAGATTGTTTCTTGGTCATGCTACTTACAAAGACTACAAATTTTATCAAATGGATGTCAAGTCTGCTTTTCTAAATGGTGAGTTGGAAGAAGAAGTGTATGTTGAACAACCTAATGCATTCCAGTTGACTAATTAGGGAGATATGTTTTGCCGATTGAAGAAAGCATTGCATGGACTCAAAAAAGACCCTAGAGTATGGTATGCTAGATTAGATAAGTACTTGGTGAAGCTTGGATTTAACAAAGGTACTACTAATAGTAATTTGTATTTCAAGAATGATGATAAAGATTTGATTTTGGAATTTTTGTTGATGATATCATATTTGGAGGAGATGATAGCTTGTGTATGAAGTTTTCTAAAGAGATGTAGAATGAGTTTGAGATGTCAATGATTGGAGATTCAAATTTCTCTCTTGTTCTTCAAGTAAATCAAACTGATAAGGGGACAATTGATCCTAAAGAATCTCATGTGACTATTGTAAAGAGGATGTTTAGATACTTGAAGGGGACAGTTGATTTTGGTTTATGGTATCCTAAAGATGATGATCTTACTTTGAGTGCCTTTATTGATGTTGATTGGGAAGGAGATGTGAATGATAGGAAAAGTACTAGTGGTGGAGCATTTTTCTTGGGAAAGAAGTTGATTTCACGGTTAAGCAAAAAGTAGAATGCTCTTTCTTTATCTACTGCAAAGGTAGAATACTTGTTGCTGCTAATAATTGTACTCACATATTGTGGATAAAATATATGTTGAAGGATATCAAAGTTGTGTATGATGAGCCTATTGCTATATTTTGTGATAACTCAAGTGCTATTAACATTTCTGAGAATCTAGTGTTGCATTCCAAGACCAAGCATATATCTATCAAGTTTCACTTTTTGAGAGAGAAAGTATGTGAAAAGGAAGTCAGATTGGAGTATGTGGCTACTACGGAGCAGATTGCAAAAATATTTACCAAGTCATTTCCTAAGGATACTTTTGAGTATCTCAAAGGGAAGTTAGGGGTGATTGCCCCTCCTAATTAGAACTAAGTATGCATTGAATTGCATCAATTTGTGAATTTCATGATCATATTTTGATCCGGATTGATGTTATGGCATCTGCTACTTAGGGGGAGTAGTCATATGTTCAGAGGTTTAGGTGTTTAGATATGTGGTTCAGAGCTTGTATACAAGAAATATTTTCCATTGATGTCAAAGGGGGAGAAGAGAAATGCAAAAAATATTTGTGGGGAGAAGAGTTGAGGAAAGAAGAGTCAAAACCTAAGGGGTAGTAAGCATAGTTGTGTTGATGGTATTTTTCACATCATGTCTTGCCATCAATGCCAAAGGGGGGGAATTGTTGGATTGCAACATCCTACTATGCAACCCCAAAGGGTAAGAGCCAAAAGAGAACAATATATATATATATATATATATATATATATATATATATATATATATATATATATATATATATATATATATATATATATATATATATATATATATATATTTTAATTTTTTTTTTTGAAAACATAAAGAATAGCTTACACATAAAGCAGTTGTCAATATGATATATTGACAACAAACATGGTCAAGCATGGCTGAATGCATTACCAAAAGGAGAGGACTAATCCACTCTCTAGAGAAAATATGAATAGGAGCAAACATGATAGCTTCAAAAAAAATTCTTTGGAACCCCCAGGTTCAGAACTTTTTGCTCCGGAACCTTTTGTTTCGGAACTTCATACTCTGAAACTTCTTGCTCTGGAACTTCCTGCTCCAAAACTTCCTGCTTTGGAACTTCCTACTACAGTAACATAGATTAGAAACATAAAGTTGCGATGCACCAAAACTTTGTAGACCAATACATGAAGGAAATTACATAGCCATAGATCTAATTTTACATGAAATTTTTGAAATAAAAGCCATAATGAGGGTATGTGCAGGATCATGGTATGCCAAACAAGCCCTTAAGTGGCAATGAAAATTCAGAACAATTAGAGTTAGGCAACTTGATGTAAAAATTTGAATAAGTTATCTATATTATTTCAAAAATATGTAAGAATAGATTCTGTGGGAAATTGAATGTAGTTTCTAAACTACTAGGTTTATTTTTTAAAAAACAAAATCTATTTGGTGAAATTTAAAATTTCAATAGACACCGGTCCCCAATGGTAGTGGCAATGTCTCCCTACCATGTGGACTCAAAAGAGAGAGTAGCAAAGAAAAATGTCATTTTAACAAGTAGGCACAAATTTGACCAAAAATAAAAGTGCCCAAAATTAAAATCTGGCAAAGACCCAGTTGAGATTTGGCCATTTCTACATGGAATCCACCTTTATTTTTCATTTTTAACAAGTGGATAAAGAGAAACAAGGAAAAAAAAAATATTTTAACAAGTTGGGAAAAAGAGTAATAAAAATAACATAATTAAAAGTGCCCAAAAATCCATTTTTCCAACAACCCATTTTAGATTTATTGGAATGCACAA
>VDFB02373365.1:328941370-329132805 GCA_007258455.2 Sequoia sempervirens | reverse complement strand
GAGAGATTTTGGGGGTTGCCTTCTTTCAGGTTTGCAGGCTTGTAAGATTCTTTGTTTTTCCCAACTTCATAGTTCTGAGCAGCTATGGAGTCCTTTACTTTCCATGCACCTTCAGGTTTTCCAAGTCATAGTCTACTTCCTTGATGGTTCAGGTATACATTTCTAACCCTACTCTTTCTTCATCTACTTTACTGATCACTCATCGCTAAAGTGGGGGAAAAATGTATAAGAGTGAATTTTCATCCCATGTGAAAATCCCCTTTTTTCCTTTATCTACCTTACAAAACCAAGTTTGGAGGCTTAATTCCACCTAAGCCCACTGCTTGCATCTCACTTGGCACCTATTTTAAGCTTCGGTGGAGGCCTTTCTATTAGCGATGTGTGTGTATCATGCAAACATCTGCATGACGTGCTTATGTTCCTAGCAGATTCCTACGACTGAACCTATAGAGGCATTACTCTTCTCATTGGAGGTGAAGTTGTAATGCCCCCTTTGGCCAGCTGACCTGAATATAGCCATTTTTCTCCATTCCTCCTTCAAATTCATCCCTTCAACATGCATTCTAACTTCTTGACTAGATTCACAAGCTTCTTCACTTCACTCTCAAGCTCACTTTCACTCACTCCAAGCATTTCAAGCATTCCATTGTAGCCAAAGCAACACTCCATCACTTTGGTAGAGCAAGTTTGGGACCATGCCATTGCAACAAAGGCTCGAGTACTCTCATATTCTCCCCCAAGTGGCCTTGAGTGCTCTTGGTGGAGGTGGTAAGCTTCCCTCTCCTCTCCTCTATCACTTGGTTAAGTAGCATAACATTGTTTTGTAGTGATTCTTTTCTCTTTACTATATTATTTCCTTTATCTTGTTTCCTTAGCTGTTCATGGAGGTGGAAACACCTAAATGGGGGTTTGACTAAGGTAGGCCCTTATACAGCCACCCAACATTCTCCTCTCTTTCTGTGTGTAGGAGTACGTGCTTCTTGAAGGATCAGCTGGTAAACGAATTCCTTGGTGAGATTCTCCTTATTCTCTTCACTCTTGCATATTTTCTTTATAATATTAGAGAGTATTTCATTTACTTAATCACATCATTCTGGCCCTTTAGTTAATTAGTTGGGTCATTAGCTAGTTTTAATGGTTTGACCTCATCTTCATTGTTGTCTAGCCATACAAACGCCAGTGCACTTTTGAGATGCCAACACATCGCGTCGACGTCTAGAGATAATGCTTTTTTCCTTAGACAAAGAGCTTCCTGAGGCGTAGTGTTAGACCTAAAAACCAGCTTGCTTAGCCCTTTCCTGTGTTTTGGTTCATCAGAGTAATTGAGAGGCCTCTAGGTCCTCATTATTCTCACCTCACATTTCCAAACATTACACTTAGCTAAGGTAAGTTAGGGAAGCCTCTCGCATCGACCTAGGGTCTTGCAAGCAATGTTCCCCCTATCTTACAATGCATAAAAGGAAGAAAATAAGGGAAATATTTTATAGAATGTATGGTGATTGATACCTATTTTATTATTTTGAGGTTGGATGATGGATTTTCCTATGGTCTTATGAATCTTACTTATTCCAAAAATAATAATTTTAAGGCTAAAGGATCCTTGTACTATGGTTGAGCAAAAAGCAATGTAAAAATTTAGCTTCAATTGGGTTGGTAGGTTGAAAGAATTTGTAGTGTCTTATTTTGTAGTTTCATCATGCTTCGATGGTAGTCTTTTGCTATTGTGTTGTGCTTAATGTTTAATATTTCTTTTTTGAAGGGTTTGGGCACTTTCAAAATCATTTCTTACCTTAATTTGAACCAAGCAAAAAAAATCAGCAAAATTCAATAGATATATTTAAATCATAAAAGTTAGGTAGCATAATTGATGAGGTTTTTATTGAAATGAAGAATAAATCAAGAAAGTAGAATTTATAAATAAGTAATATAAAATATAAAATATAAAAAAATAAGAAAACATTATATGAATTAACAAAATATACAGAGCCCCACCTAGCTTATATATATTTTGAATTAGTTCATAAATTTAAATAAATAGATAAATAAATAATAACCAACCTCCATATCATCATAATTTCTCATTAAGGTCTTAAATTTTAAGTTAAATTTTCACTAAGTTGTAAACATCGTAATATTTTTAATTCATTTCAACTCTTATCATAAATATTATTATTACTTTTACATAATTCTTGTTCTTATTATAATCAATATTTTAGAAGTGAAATCAATAAAGTTGTTTTTGTGTGTGCACCTACAATTTTCAAATTTTTGTGTTGTTTGTGATTCTGATGAACTGGGATGGCGGGGGGGCCAATGGGGCTCCCCCACCTATGCATTATGCTCCTTCTAGCAGATTTTCCTCCTCTTCCTCACCTTCAAGGGTGTTTAAAAGTACACCTGATAAATCTCCCATTTCAAATTCCCCGAATAAAGACACTTTTCTAGTTAGGGAGGACCTAGTTTCCTATGTGGAGAAGTTGGTTGGAGAAAAGGTTTTGGAAAATGCTTCATTGGATTCTTGGGTTGCTTTCTATATTGTAGATGGTGATGAAGTGGACATCCCCAATGTGCTCTTGGACGAGGCCATCAAGGGATTGAAGTTGTCCCTAGTAGGGAAATTCTTTGTGTCCCACCCGCATATCGATCAATTACAAAAGTGGGCCTCTAACACTAGGAATCCCAAGGGTAGTGTCTCTATTTCTACCATGCATATAGGTTTATTTTTGTTTAGCTTTGTTGTCCCTAAAGATATGATCAAAGTTCTTACGAGAGGACCATAGGCCTTTGATAAAGGATTTAAGAATATTTTTTCTCTAAGTAAGTGGAAGCCAGGGTTTGATGTCTTGACAAACCTTGGTAAGGTAGCTCCAACCTGGGTTAAGCTCCTAGGTTTTCCTTTTGGAATTTTGGAACCAAAACGTTTTTAAAGGAATTGTTGATTCCTTTGGTACCCTTTTGGCTATGGACAAAGTATCCCAACTTAAGTCGTGGTTGGTCTATGCTAGAATTTGTGTGAATGTCATTGTCAACATAGTCCTCCCAACCATGTTGACCCTTAAATCAAAGTTTGGTAGATGGGTGCAACCTCTGGAATATGAAAATGCCAAGGTTTATTGTTAGGGATGCAATAAGTTCGGCCACTTACAAGATACCTATTAAAATATTCCTATGGAACTGAATAATAACCAACAAGAGTTATTGCTTAACTCTCATACTAAAAATGCTACTCCTAAGGCTATATTGAAGGAACCTACCACTCCTTGCTCCTCTTCTAGTTTTTTGTTTCCTGGTAAGGAGGAAGTGTCTTCCCAAGACAACTCCATTGAGGATAAGGTGTTGTCCTTGAAGGGGATTTCCCTTCTTGATAGATTAGAAATGACTGTCCTAAATTTTGTGGTTGAAACGAATCCTTTACCCCCTTCTATGGTGACTTAATTTAATCCTCATTGTGTTACTGAAATGCTTGACAACAAACTTGTGTTAAATAGAATGCAAAATTTGTCACAACAAGTGGAGGGAGTATATTTAGTACTCCAAAAATAAAATATGGAAAACCTAGAAGAATGAGAGATAGATACTCATAAGGTTTGAGAATTGGTGTCCTCCCTTGACCATTATTTGGTTGTTCTTGGTTTGGAGATGGCTCAAATGCCAAATGCTAAACAAGAAAATGATAAAAGTAATGAAGATGAAAAGATTCTGAGGAACCAACTTGTAAATACAAAATAAAGAAAGAAGAAGAAGTTGGAAGTGGGAGGATGTAATAAAGTGGAAAACCATCGTTAAAAGAAACAAGGAATAAGGATATTTCAAGGGTTGTTGCTTTAGGAAAATAGAGAAATCTTGACTCCCTTATAGGAAACAAATCTAGAAAAAAGTAGGGGAGGTTTGTCCCCTTATTTTAGTAGTATCAAGGTGATACTACTACTCTCTATTTCCAATGCATCTGGTCTCATGAAATATTAGGGGACTTAATGGACCCTATAAACAAAATTTGTTAAAAGCCTTCCTAGTGGATGTGAAACTAGATGTTCTACTAATCCAAGAAATGAAAAAATGAAAAAAGATAATTTAGAAAAAGTGATAAAATCGCTCTAGCCTAATGCCAACTTTGAGGTAAGTGATGCTGAAGGAGCTTCGAGGGGAAATAGCGACTTGTTGGAATCTGACTAGATTATATGGTGAGTTGGGGTTTAGTTGCAGAAACTATTTGATAGTTTCAATGGAAGATGTATGTACTTCTACTAAATGGAATCTAGTTAATATTGATGGCCCTAATTCTTGCTTGGATAGAATAAATATTTTGAATATGCTAGAAGGAATTATAAACAATAGAAAGGAGGAGTTCTGGTTTTGGGAGGGGATTCTAACTCTCCCCTGTTTCCTTCAGAAAAGTGTGGAGGACTTATGGAATTCTTAGATAGTATGTTGGATTTGGCAACCTTCATCAACTCTTTGGGTCTATTGGACATCCCTTTGAATGGGTCATTTTTTACATGGTCTAATAGATAGTAGAGTAATCATTTAATCCAAGTGAAACTTGACCATTTCCTTATCTCTTTGAATTGGAACATTTTACAAGACCTCTCCCTCACTACTCTTCTAAGAACTGGCTCATATTATAGTGCACTCCTTGAGTGGGATGATCAAGTGGTGAAGGGAATTTTTCCATTTAGGTATGAAATAATGTGGTCTCACCATTCAGGCTTCAAAATTCTTGTTGAAGGTTGGTGGAATGCTCCTTGTAGTGGTACTCCCATGTTCTATTTAGCTTAGAAACTTAATAAAGTTAAAGATAGTGTTAATGGATGGAAAAAATACTCTTTTGGGAACATATTCACAACAAAGAAAGAGCTAAGTTTAAAAATAAAAGAGATTTATAATCTGATGGAGCTGGGTAACATTGATGAAAATATTTGTAATCAAGAAAGAGATTTAAGGTCTCAATGGTTTTTTTTTTTTAAAGAAGAGGTTTTTGGAAACAAAAATAAAGGATACAATGGTTGACTGAAGGTGATAGAAATATGATTTTTTTTCATCAATCTACCCTAAAACATAGGTGTGCAAAAACAAGATTAGATCTGTAAAATCTAAAAATGGGATAAGTCTATATGGGGAGGATGAAATTGCTAATGAGGTGGTGTCTTTCTTTTCAAACATCCAACAACTGACTGAGATTGATAAGGAGGAGTTGGAAGATGTTATGTAGGTGATTCCACAAGTCATTCCAGAGCAAGGTTTGAAAGAGATGTCTAAAGTTGTTTCTCTCCAAGAAGTAAAAGAGGTGATTTTATCCTTTGGTGCTTATAAATCCCAAAGGCCTGATGGATTTCCTCCCAGTTTCTTCTAGGAATTCTAGGATATTGTTTCAACTGACCTTTTTAATGCTTCTAGAGATTTCTTTAGATTTGGTAGACTTGTAAATTAGCTAAATGCTACTTTTATAACACTCATCCCTAAATCTAAAGAAGTTTCATCCATGAATGATTTTAGAACAATTAATTTGTGCAACACTACTTATAAGATATTCTCTAAGATAATGGTCAATAGATTGAAGTTGACTCTAAATAAAATGATAGCTATTAATTAGAAGGTTTTTTTTCAAGGAAGAAATATCTTGGATGCTGCAATTTACACTCATAAGGTGCTACATTCTATGGACCTAAGCAAGAAGCAAGGTATGGTTCTAAAAATTGATATCTCCAAGGCTTATGATTGTGTCTCATGGCCTTTCATATTTTCTATGTTAAAAAAATTTGGCTTCAAGGGAAAATTTCTTAACTTAATCATATCTTATGTTACTACTCCTAAGTACTTAGTTTCGGTTAATGCGGTGCCTAAAGTCTTCTTCTTTTGTGGTAGAGGTTTGGCACAGGGTAATCCTTTGTCTCCTTACCATTTTGTTATTATTGCAGAATCATTGAGGTGAAATATTTAGAAACAAATTATAATCAATAAGTTGAAAAGGTTCAAAGTTGCTTCCTTAATCCCTTTGACCTCTCACCAACAATTTATGGATGACACTATCCTTTTAGGGGAGGATTTAGTTCTAGAAGCTAGATAGTGGAAATATATCTTGGATAAATATGCTAGAGTTTTGGGCCAATATATCAATTATAAAAAAAGCAAGATATATTTCCTCAATACTACCTAGAAAATAAACGAGAGAGTTATAAAAATTGTTAGTTGCCATGAAGCTGATCTGCCAACCACCTACCTTGGTCTTACTCTAAATTCAATAAAACCTCATAGTAATTATTTGAATCATATTATTTAAAATATCCAAGAGAAACTAGTTGGGTGGAAAGGAAAGTTGTTAAGATAAGCTAGGAAATTACAACTTTTGAAAGCTTCTTTACAAAAAATCCATTTTTATTATCTTTCCCTCTTTAACATCCCTTCCTTTATAGCTAAGAAAATTAAAATGATTCAAAGGAGATTCTTATGGTTGGGTGTGGAGGAAAGAAAAAGGTTGGGTCTTGTTGGTTGGGATAAAGTTTATACCCTAAAAGGAGATGGTGGTTTAGGCATTCGAAGAATAAAACTATTCAATAAATCTCTAGTGGCAAAAATGAGCTAGTATTTTCTAGAAGAAACTAAAGACTTGGTCCAAATTCTTAGAGCCAAATATCTGGGAAACAAAGATCAAAGCTATTTTTTGAGGAAAGAGAATCTCCCCTATGGTTCAGTATTTTGGAATAACTTGATCAAGGTTAGATGTACTCTAAGACAAGGTGTGAAATGGAGAATATGGAATCGACAAAGAATATACCTCTAGGATGATGCTTGAGAAAGTTGCTCTCCTTTTTCATCAAACAATAATCTTCAACAAATTAAAATTAGAATGAATTTTTTTTTTGGCAAAAAGGTCAGTAATTATATTAATTAAGATGGTTTGAGGCCAAAATGGATTAATTTTAAAAATTATATCAATAATGTTGTTCTTAGGGGGGGGAGACAGTACAATTGGGATATTGGTTTGCACATTCTTTTGCAACAAATTGGTGAATCTGATATTTTCTTGAAGGAAAAGGATGATGAGTGGATATGGACTAAAAGTCCTTCTGGCAGAGTCTTTGTCAAATCTGTGTATGAATTTTTGGAAAACTAGTTGATCCAAAAGGGTGACTTTAATTGGAATATGGCTTGGAGTAAGAATTTAATACCAAAGATTAATTTCTTTTGGTGGACAATAGCTCATGGCTAGATTCTCACAATTAATAATCTTAAGAAAAAAGGCTTCTACTTAGTCAACATATGTTATCTTTTTAATGATTCTAAAGAATCCATCATGCATTTGTTGTTTCATTGTCCTTATTCGTAGGAGGTTTGACCTTTTTTCATGAGGAATCTGATAATTGAGTGGGTTTTTCCTCCTTTAGTTAATTCTTTTATCAATGGATGAAACCTTTTTTCATATTACCATAATTTAAATTATGGATCTCCAAATGTAGGTGCCCTTATTCCTTACTTGGGGGTTGTGGAAAGAACAAAAAAATAGAGCTTTTAGGGATGAAACTAAGTGTTAAAAGGTGTACGACAACTAAGAGGGGGAGGGTGAATCAATTGTCACAAAATTCAAACAAAAAAATTCAAACACAGATCAACTTCAAAACCACACTAATCTGTTATTAAATATGAACATGTAATGCATATAATAGAAAGCAAAATCAACACAATGAACACCATATTTTACGTGGAAAACTTAATAAGGGAAAAACTACGGTGAAGATTAACTCACAATATAAAGTGATAGAAAATTTGAATACATGAAACTCACTACCAAGGGCTCACTGCCCAAATACAAAGGATCACTGCCTACAAAAAGCACTCATTTTCCAATGGGGAGGCTCACTGCCTACAGATACAAAAGATAATAGAAAGATACACCACAACAATTTACACACATCTGCAGCCTTGATTAGAAGATTGCAGAAACCTTCAGCTAACTGCTTTCAAAAATCTAACACAATAAAGTACTACTACCTCAACTCACTTTTGTACAGCTCTACTCTTCTCTTGTGGCTTACTTTGTTACTTTTTATGTCTTAATCCTTCGCAACTCAACTTGCATTTATACACTCTTATATGTTAGAAAATTTCTCCAAGGTCAGCCACATATGCTTCATTTCATAAATTAAAATTAGGTCGGCGACTCAACATTCCCATGGTGGAAAGGAATGAGAGTGGACCAATTAACCACTTAACCAAGACTAAAAGCAACATCTTTTATCAACCACACACTTCCTTAGTTAAATTTTAATTCTTCATATGAAGTGTAAACACCAAGTTGGCCAAACCTAATGAAAACAAAAATGAACATTGAAGTACACACTTCCCAGCAAGAAGATAACATGTGAATAATGTAACATGATTTTTCATGCACGAGAACACATATTAGATACATTTAGATACATTTGAAGCAAGTGCAATAACCTTCGAACACAGAATACCTTCCATCAGTCCAATCAGACTGTGCAAACACATACAACTCTAAAACTTAACTTCTGGAGCACCAAACCATGAACATCTCTGCCAAAACCTAGAGAACACCATTACCAAACACATTCTAGATCTGTAAGACCTGAAACAAAACAACAAAGGATTGCAAAGAAGAAACCTTTCTCCCAGTCAACAAACAAGCAACTCTGTCAATCCAGTTCACACACTGGTGAACACAACTTTCACTCTCCATCGAACTAGAAGCTACAAATTAGGAAATGACACCAATAGATCTTTAACAAAAACCTTTCAGATCCAAAAAAACATAAGATCAACACAAAATAAATGCAAAGCACATACCAAAGCACATTCTAAACACATACATACTTCTGACTTCACTCTGTATTAATTTTCTCAAAAGCACTTGGTAGCTCATCATTTTAGCACACCTGCAACATCATAAGGATATCTCCATATACTCACAATATCTCAACAACATCTCAACTATACATGCAAAATCTACAACATTCTGAACTGTGTTGACATCAATGAAAACATTAATGAAAACATTACCAAACTTTCTCATACTTGCAACAATCTCCCCCTTTGTCATTGATGGAAACACATTATGTGAAAAATCATCAAATACAACACTCTCCTCTTCATCTTCTTCTATTTTTCACATGACTCTCTCTCCCCCTTTGACATCAATGGAAATGATCAAAATCTCTGATCACTCCCCCTTAGGAGTGCACCCATACAACTCATAATGCAACAATGAAAACTTTTCTACTCCCCTTGCGGAGTAGACTCATTCATTAGTCTAGATAAATGAAGAATTTGTGGATCCACTAGACTGATGCACCTCCATGTGCACCTAGTTCAGAGGACCAATGACCCCCAACCTCTCCCTGAGCTACTAAAAAGTATCCTTGAAAGAGCCTTAATGAATATATCTATAATCTATTCCTTTGTAGACACATACTCCAACCTGACTTTAGTGTCCAATACCTCCTCTCTCAAGAAATGATATCTAATAGATATATGTTTTGTTCTTGCATGGATTACTGGATTATTTGAAATGTTTATAGCACTTGTATTCCTATGTGTCCAATACCTCCTCTCTCAAGAAATGATATCTAATAGATATATGTTTTGTTCTTGCATGGATTACTGGATTATTTGAAATGTTTATAGCACTTGTATTCTTACAGAAGATAGGAATAGGCTCATCACATGTCACTCCAATATCCTTTAGTGTTTGCTTCATCCACAAAACCTATGTGTAGCAAGATGTTGCAACAATATACTCTTCTTTTGTAGTGGATAAAGAAATTGAGTCATGTTTCTTACTTATCCATGCAACCAATCTTCCACCAAGAAAGAAAGAACCTCCAATGGTACTCTTTCAGTCATCTACAGAACTATCCCAATCTGTATCTGTGTAAGCACTTAAAGTGAAATCAGTATCCTTGGGATACCATAAGCCATAATCTAGTGTGCCTTCAAGATATCTAAATATCCTCTTTACAACTATAACATGTGCTTCTTTAGGATCTACTTGAAATCTAGCAACTAAACATACTGCATGCATGATATCCTGTCTGGTAGTAGTAAGATACAATAGTCGACCAATCATAAGCTTGTATTTTCTCTAATCAGCTTTAACAGATTCATCATTTTTACTTAGATTACATTTGGTCACCATAGGAGTACTAACCGGTTTCGAGTCATCCATTCCAAACTTCTTTAACAACTTTTTCACATATTTTGATTGTGAAATGAATATCCCCTTATTAGTTTGATTGACTTGAAGACTAAGAAAGAAATTTGAATCACCAATCATAGACATTTCAAATTATTTTTGCATTTCCTTTCCAAATCTCTTACACATACCTTCATTTAATCCAAAAATGATATCATCAACATATATTACCACTATCAACATTTTGTTATTTTCCACTTTGAAGTAAAGATTGTTGTCAGCAAAGCCTTTGTTGAATCCTTGTTGTGTTAGGTATCTATCCAATCTTGCGTACCATGCTCTAGGAGCTTGGTTTAGTCCATACAACACCTTCTTCAATTTACAAACCATATCTGGTTTGTCTAAAAAATGAAATCCTTAAGGTTGTTCCATGTACACTTCTTCTAATTCACCATTTAGGAATGCAAACTTGACATTTGTATGATATACTTTGAAGTCCTTGTGGATAGAACATGCCAAAAACATCCTAGTAGCTTCCATTCTTTCCACCAAGGAAAATTTCTCTTCTAAGTCTATGCTTTCAATTTGTGAGTATCCCTTGCATACAAGTATTGGGTATGTGCAGGATCATTATGGGCCAAAAAGTGGCGATATGATGGGTATGTGTAGGGTATGTGGCTAATGACTTCTATTTTACCCAAAATTGATGAAACAAAAAGGGTTTTTATAGGAGATTTTTGGCTTTCCACCAATATAAATTATTCTTTACTTTGAATTTAATAAATAATTATTATTTATTTTCTATTTGAATTACAACTAAAGTCCTGATTGATAGGTTGATTGAAAAACATCTATAGTTTTCAAAGAGTATCACATTTTTTGAATCCAAAACATGTGTCACATTCTATGCTTTGCATACTATAGGATTAAAAATAAAAATTGAATTTCATGAAGTTTTGACCAAGTTAAGGTGGTCAGACATACAAGTTTTTATATATTTTTTAATTTGTAATAAAAAATTAATAACTAATTATTTACTTGGAAAAAAATTACAAAAAAATATACATCACATCAGGACATGAGTCCTCTACTTATATCTAAAATATTATCATTTTATTGTGGTTAGGGTGGTCAGATAGACACTTGCTTCTTATTTTTTCCCTGAAATTTAAGTACTATTGCATTGAAATTTCAAATTTTCACTAAATAGATTTTTTTTCTTTTAAATAAACCTAGTATTTTAGAAACTGCATTTAATTTCCTACAAATTCTATTCTTACATATTTTTGAAATAATATAGATAACTTATTCAAATTTTTACGTCAAGTTTCCTAACTCTGATTTTTCAAAAAAAATTGCCACTTAAGGGCTTATTTTTTCCATGATGATTCTACACATACCCTATTGCTTTCTTTCTTATAATTTCACCATATTCATTCAACTTATTCTTGAACACCCACTTTGAACCAATTACATTCTTATTCATAGGTATAGGAACCAATTCCCATGTCTAATTCTTCTCTATTTGTTGCAACTCTTCTTTCATAGCTCTAACCCAACTTTCATCTTCACATGCTTCACACACAAACTTAGGTTCTATTTTAGAAAGTAAACACAGATTTATCTCATCTGCTACTTTACTTCTTGTCTTCACACCATTACTCTTATCTCCAATTATTTTTTCCTCTAGATCATTCTTTTGGACATACTTAGGAGTCTTAGGGCCAAGTTCTAGTTCATTTTGTTCTTCTTCCTCTTCCTTATTCTCTCCAGGTACTTGTGTGCTAATAGGATCACCAAGTTCAACTTCACTTATCTCAATAGGTTGGTGTAAATCATCATCAACCTTCACATTAGCACTCTCAAAAATCTTCCTCAAATCTTTTATTAAAGCATCTATATGCTTTGTTGGTAGTTGAATACCCAAGGCAAATCCCTTCATCACATCTAGCATCAAATTTTCCAAGATTCTCATCATCTATTTTAATGTAACATCTACTTTCAAATACCTTAAAGTATTTCATAGTAGGAGCCTTATCAGTCCATAACTCATAAGGAGTCTTTGTGTTGTTGCCTTTGATCTGAACTCTGTTAAGAACATAAGCAACAGTGTGTATTGCCTCTCTCCAATACATATTAGGTACATTTACTTCTTTCATCATGGTTCTTACAGCTTCCTATACAATCTGGTTCTTTCTCTCAACCACTCCATTCTACTAAGGGGTTCTCGAAGCAAAAAAAAGTGTCTCTTTATGCCATTCTCTTCACAAAATGCATTAAACTCACTAGAAGTGAATTCTCCACCTCTATCAAATCTCAAACATTTGATGCTTAGGTTCACTTCACTTTCTACTCTTGCTTTGAATACTTTAAAGTTATCTAGAGCCTGAGTCTTTTCTCTAAGAAAAGCAACCCATGTCATTTGAGAATAATCATCAATAAGTAGCATGAAATACCTGTCACAATTTAGGCTTTCTCTTCTAGTAGGACTATAGAGGTCTGTATGAATTAATTCCAGCATTTTGGTAGTAGTTTTCTCTTTTCCTTTGAAACTACATCTTGTTTGTTGGCAACTCAACGACAAACAATTGAGAGGGGGGGTGAACCAGTTGTCACCGAATTTCAAACTTATTCAAATTATTTTCCTTATTCTCATATTTTATCATTAATCATAAAAGCATAAATGAACAAAACATCATAATCACACATAACACCAAGATTTTTTATGTGGAAACCCTTTAGGGGAAAAACCACAGTAGAGGTCAATCCACAAGATTATACCCTATTAAAAGTATAGGAGAATATAAATGGGGAATGAACATGCATTCAAAAACACTACCTAGAGCTCATTGCTCAAATACAAAATAGGCTTATTGCCCAAAGGAAGACACATTGTCTTACAGAAAGGTTATGATTAAATCCATCAAACTTTGAACTGAGAAAAGTAGCATCTGCTAGTTCCTAGTTATAGTTTTGATTAATCAAATGAACACTTATTCACTCTTCTTCACTCTCTACTTTTCCTTCAAATGATCTAAACTTTATTCACACACAAGACTCTTACACTTCACACACACACACACACACACATGCCTTCAAATGATAAAACAATCACTCTTATATACCCACAACAATAAATTACATCGCTATAAGTCAGCTCCAAAGAAATAATAAAATGAGTATAAACAATTGGCCCAAATCAATAAATATTATTCATGCAAATCAACCAAGGTCGGCCACAACATAGTGAAGACCAAAAATAACATCCTAAAACATGAACCACTTCAATTAATTACTCCTCAAAGATTCACAACATGCTTCAACACCTTGTCAGCTAAGAACATGAAAAACATGAACACACAAGAGAAAATATCGAATCACGAGCACAACGATCAATGAGGATGTGAAAAAAAATAGAGCACAAACTAGAAACATCCACAAGTATCATAAAACATTAGAGAGGCATCCACAACAACTGAACTTACTGGAATCACATGATCTTCATTCAAGAACACAAATTGAAGTAACAAAAAAACTGTTAGAATACAAATCTCCATAACTTGATCAAATCTTCACATGGATCTCTAAAACTTGACATGGATAAACTAGATATACTCAACAAGAAACCCTTTAGTCCACAACCTCTGAACAAAAACATACTGATCACACCAAAAGAAAGAACTTCACTTCACCACTAACAACCTACAACACTTCTTATTACAATTTTCTCAATATCCTCGACATATATAGCTTCTAATGCAATAATGCTAATAGTGTTGATATCAATCACAACCACATATCAGCAACACAACACAATATCCATGTAACACCTCTCTAACTCCAGCCTAGGTAAGATAGTATTTTTATTTTGATTTGACATTTAAATGTTAAATGTTGTTATAATGAGATTAGACATTGATGGTTATGTGAAAGGTTATCATGTTTAGCTATTGTTCTAGATTACATGTTTATATGATTATGGATAGAAAATGGATGATGTTGTAACACTTGTATCTGATCGGCTTATGATATCATGACCCTCTTCCTATGATTGATGTTGCTTTGACTATATGATATATGTTATATGCACATGTTCTTTGATGTATAATTGGAGTGATGCAGGTACTGAGTATCGACTCCACCTAGATCCACAGGCCTGAGTGTACTCATATTCCCCGATGGTGGTTACTGGAGGTAGTCACACGCCAAATGTCCCCTACCCTAGCCTATTGTACCCTGTTAGTGTAGTGTTTCCTTGTTGATGTCTTATCATCTGGTTACCTAACGGTAATGTCTGGAGCACCTTTCAATTGTATGTGGTTTTTCAATATGTCTTGTTGAGGTATTTTGTTATGGTTTTCGTTAATCTGTCATATGGCTCTTTATTTTGGTTTTCATTGTTATGATGTGTTTTCATTGACATCTTTTCGTGGTTTCATATATGGTATTTCATTGTGTTTAATTGATTTGAGATTTGGATGGTTTATCCATGAGGTTTTAAATATATTTTTTTTAATGATTTTCATTGATCATTCGAGAGAATGATATATTTCATTTGGAAATTTTAAATTATTTTATTAATCCTTTCTGTGAGCCCTCATAGTTTTATTTAAATCTTCTTGGGGAGCTTGTGTGTATTTAATGTTGGATTTAAATTATCATTTTATCTATAGTAGAGAATGTGTATATTAGTGATTTTAATTAATTTCTTTGAAAAACTTTAATAGTTTATTTAATTAAATGTTTTTATTCATTTTTAGTTGGGAAATTTTTTAAAAGGGAATTAGGTTTTGTTTTGAGAAAGATACATTTTTTTATTTTTTTTGTTTTGGAGAGAGTCATTCTTTTGGGGAGGAGAAGAAATTTTCTGTTTTTTGGAGAAGAAAAAACCCATGAATTGGACAATAGAGTTGGGGAGCAATGTGTAGATTTTTTAAAAGGAAATTTGTGGGCATCTAATTGTTGATTTCAGCATGCCATTTCCTCCTTGTTGTCTTATTTTGGAACCGAGCCACACCTTCTATTCAGAGAAATCTTTTATTTCAAATTTGGGGAAACAATGAGCTATTTTTTTGTGGTTCTTGAATCCCTTGAATTTTTGGTGGTATTGAATGTGTTCTAGCTTGGGAATGGTAAGTTTTGCATTTCCTTATGGTAGGTTTATTCTTCTATTCTATTTTGTGAATATTTTGGGGATGGATAATGCTTGTGTTGGGTTCAAATGGCTGCCCTGTAATTTTTCTTATGGCATATTTTGTGCATTCCAATAAATCTAAAATGGGTTGTTGGAAAAATGGATTTTTGGGCACTTTTAATTATGTTATTTTTATTACTCTTTTTCCCAACTTGTTAAAATATTTTTTTTTTCCTTGTTTCTCTTTATCCACTTGTTAAAAATGAAAAATAAAGGTGGATTCCATGTAGAAATGGCCAAATCTCAACTGGGTCTTTGCCAGATTTTAATTTTGGGCACTTTTATTTTTGGTCAAATTTGTGCCTACTTGTTAAAATGACATTTTTCTTTGCTACTCTCTCTTTTGAGTCCACATGGTAGGGAGACATTGCCACTACCATTGGGGACCGGTGTACAAATTTTGGAGCACCAGTTGGAGTTGATCCCTCTTGTACTTGTCTTATATGTTGATGTATTTCATTCATGACTATGCCTTTCTACTCATGTATATTATTTTTATATATTTTGTAATCACTTGAGAGTGAAAATGTAATAATTTAAATTAATGAGAAGAAATGTGATGTTTTACATTTGGCTTATGAGTTCTGATGTTGGTATCAGAATCACTTGTATTATGATGATCATTATGGCTTTTATTTCAAAAATTTCATGCAAAATTAGATCTATGGATATGTAATTTCCTTCATGTATTGGTCTACAAAGTTTTGGTGCATCACAACTTTCTGTTTCTAATATATGTTGCTGTAGTAGGAAGTTCTAGAGTAGGAAGTTTTGGAGCAGGAAGTTCCAGAGCAAGAAGTTTCAAAGTATGAAGTTCCGAAACAAAAATTTTTGGAGCAAAAAGTTCTGAACCTGGGGGTTCCAAAGAATTTTTTTTGAAGCTATCATGTTTGCTCCTGTTCATATTTTCTCTAGAGAGTGGATTAGTCCTCTCCTTTTGGTAATGCATTTAGCCATGCTTGACCATGTTTGTTGTCAATATATCATATTGACAACTACTTTATGTGTAATCTATTCTTTATGTTTTCAAATATATATTGTTCTCTTTTGGCTCTTACCCTTTGGGGTTGCATAGCAGGATGTTGCAATCCAACAATCTCCCCCTTTGGCATTGATGGCAAGACATGATGTGAAAAATACCATCAACACAACTATGCTTACTACCTCTTAGGTTTTGACTCTTCTTTCCTCAACTCTTCTCCCCACAAATATTTTTTGCATTGCTCTTCTCCCCCTTTGACATCAATGGAAAAGATTTCTTGTATACAAGCTCTGAACCACATATCTAAACACCTAAACCTCTGAACATCTAACTACTCCCCCTAAGTAGCAGATGCCACAACATTAATTCAGATCAAAATATGATCATGAAATTCACAAATTGATGCAATTCAATGCATACTTAGTTCTAATTATGAGGGGTAATCACCCCTCACTTCCCTCTGAGATACTCAAAAGTATCCTTAGGAAATGACTTGGTAAATATGTTTGCAATCTGCTCCTTAGTAGCCACATACTCCAATCTGACTTCCTTTTCACTTACTTTCTCTCTCAAAAAGTGAAACTTGATAGATATATGCTTGGTCTTGGAATGCAACACTAGATTCTTAGAAATGTTAATAGCACTTGAGTTATCACAAAATATAGCAATAGGCTCATCATACACAACTTTGATATCCTTCAACATCTATTTTATCCACAATACTTGAGTACAATTATTAGCAGCAACAAGTATTCTACCTCTGCAGTAGATAAAGAAAGAGCATTCTACTTTTTTCTTAACCGTGAAATCAACTTCTTTCCCAAGAAAAATGCTCCACCACTAGTAATTTTCCTATCATTCACATCTCCTTCCCAATCAACATCAGTAAAGGCACTCAAAGTAAGATCATCATCTTTAGGATACCATAAACCAAAATCAACTATCCCCTTCAAGTATCTAAAAATCCTCCCCTTCAAGTATCTAAAAATCCTCTTTACAATAGTCACATGAGATTCTTTAGGATCAATTATCCCCTTATCAGTTTGATTTACTTGAAGAACAAGAAAGAAATTTGAATCTCCAATCATTGACATCTCAAACTCATTCTACATCTCTTTAGAAAACTTCATACACAAGCTATCATCTCCTCCAAATATGATATCATCAACAAAAATTTCACAATCAAATCTTTATCATCATTCTTGAAATACAAATTACTATTAGTAGTACCTTTGTTAAATCCAAGCTTCACCGAGTACTTATCCAATCTAGCATACCATACTCTAGGGTCTTTTTTGAGTCCATGCAATGCTTTCTTCAATCGGAAAACCATATCTCCCTGATCAGTCAACTGGAATGCATCAGGTTGTTCAACATACACTTCTTCCAACTCACCATTTAGAAAAGTAGACTTGACATCCATTTGATAAAATTTGTAGTCTTTGTAAGTAGCATGAGCAAGAAACAATCTCACAACTTCAATTCTGGCAACAGGGGCAAAGGTTTCTTCAAAATCAATACCTTCCATTTGTGAATATCCCTTACATACCAGTCTTGATTTGTTTCTCACCACTTCACCTTGTTCATTCAGTTTGTTTCTAAAGACCCATTTAGTTCCAATTATATTCTTATCCTTAGTTCTAGGAACAAGATTCCATGTATCATTCTTCTCAATTTGTTGTAGTTCCTCTTCCATTGCTTCAACCCAATGTTCATCTTTGCATGCTTCATTCACATTGTTAGGCTTTGTCTTTGAAATCAAACAATATTCTTCTACAATCTTTCTCCTAGTTTGGAAACCTTTGTTCTTATCACTAATAATTTGATCTTTTGAATGATTCAACCTTACATACCTTGGAGTCTTCTTAGAATGTTCTTCAATTTTAGGCTCTTCTGATCTCTCTTCTATTCTTCCACCAGTTCCTCCTTCCTCTTGATCTTCTTGATTCACTAGAATGATTAGCACTTCACTGGAGTTCTGACCTTTGTTTGTACTATCATTCCAATCATCAGAATCATATCCACAAGTTCTAGATAGTGCAGCTATGTCTTCATCAACCTTAACATTTTCACTTTCAACCATTTTCTTCAATCTCTTATTGTAACACCGGTAGGCCTTAATTTTAGTAGCATAACCCAGAAATATTCCTTCATCACTCCTAGCATCAAAATTTTCTATATCTTCATCTCTTTTGATATATCACTTGCTTCCAAAGATCTTGAAATATCTAATAGTAGGTTTTTGATCAGTCCATAGCTCAAAAAATGTCTTACCAATATCACCTATGATTTGTAACTAGTTAAGTGTGTACACAACAGTACTCACAACTTCTCTCCAATAGATATGAGGTACATTTCCTTCCAACATCATGGTTCTAGTAGCATCTAGAACTAGTTTGTTCTTCCTTTCCACAAATCCATTTTGTTGAGGGGTCTACAGTACAGATAATTGTCTCTTTATTCCATGCTCTTCACAAAAAGAATTAAACTCACTAGAAGTTAATTCACCACCTCTATCTAATCTTGGACATTTAATCTTTAGACCTGTCTCTGTCTCAACCATAGCCTTAAGATCTTGAAATTTTCCAAAGCTTCAGATTTCTCCCTTAAGAAAGTAGCCCACATCATCCTTGAATAGTCATCAATAAGCAACATGAAGTACCTGTATCCTTGTAAACTTCTAGTTCTAGTAGGACCACACAAATCAGTATGCACAAGATCCAACAATCCATTTGAATTTTGTTGTTTACTTCGAAATGAAATTCTTGTTTGCTTTCCTAATTGACATTCTTTGCATATGGCATTAGTACGTTTCATCAACTTAGGAAGATCTCTCACAGCCTCAGTGAAACTTATCTTAATAATATTATCAAAGTTAACATGGCATTCTCCTATGCCACAACCAACTTTCATCAATTTGAGCAAGCAAATAACTTTTACTAGCAACACTCAGGTGAAAAATATTACTTTTTGTTTTTATACCTAATGCAAACACATTTCTAGAATTTTGCAATATTTTGCACTTAGCATCCATGAATTGAAGATTGTATCCCTTATCAACCATTTGTCCAACACTTAAAAGATTATGCTTCAAACCTTCAACATACAAGACGTCATCAGTATTATGCTTACCATCAAGAGAAATGCATCCTCTTCCACAAATCACACTAGTTTTATTATCACCAAATCTCGCAACACCACCATCATACTTTTCCATATTCACAAACTTACTTTTATCTCATGTCATATGATGAGAAAAACCACTATCAATTACCCATTCATCTTTCTCTTCAACTCAAGTAGCTAGGGATCTCTCCACATTTGTACAACTAGTAGATTCAGTACACATAATATTATTTTCCTTGATAGAAATAAACACAAATTCATCTTCACTTGCATTTCCTTTGTCAGATTCATCATCTGTCACACCTTCACCAGCAACATAGTAACACTTATTTTGGAATTTAGGCTTGTTAATTCTTGGCTTGGAAACTCTCTCAAGACACGTTGATGTAAAATGACCTATCTAAAATTGCAAGAGAAACATTTAATAGGCAGTTTTCCTTTATACTTACCTTGTCCTTTGGCTTCTCTTCTCACAATCAATGCTTCAGGTTCTTCAAGCTCTCTTTCTTCTTCATCGAGTTGTCTCATTTCATCCTCATACTTGAATGTCTTTCTAGATGAACTTTCACCTAGATCATATATTTGTCTATCTCTTCCAGAAGTAGTGGCCTTGAATGTAGATTCAACCTTACGAAGCGTATCAACAAATTCACTCAACTCAAAAGTAGTAATATTACCAATCAACATATCTCTAGTAACATTAGTTATAGTCTGGAGCTCTTCAAAAAGCACTAGCCTTGACTTTGTAAGAATTAGGCAAGGATTTAAGCACTTTAGCAACAATTTACAATTCGTCTATCTATCCATCAGCACATCTGATACCACACACAAGTTCATTCACTCTTTGCATGAAAGTAGTAACATTTTCATCATCACCTATTTTCAACTTTTCATATTTCCCTTTCAGACTTTGTAGCTTAGCAATATTCACATTAGCATCACCTTCATACAAGGTTTCCAACTTTTTCTAGATCTCATAAGCAGTCTTCAGATCCATCACATTTTTCATCTCAGTATCAGTCAAAGCACTCAACAATGCCTCCTTATCCCTAATATTATACTCAACATCCTTGATTTTAGCATAAGTACTAGGACCATTATGTGGAATAACATATATATTTTTTTGTAATGCTCTATTAGGGTTCACCAATGCATCTTAGATGGCACTCCATTTGAGTCTTCCATAAAGAACAATTTGTTCCATCAAATCTAGGAATGCCCTTATAAGTTTCCATTCCGGATCACCTCAATTTGTTAAACTTCTTCCAAGGAACCATAAGCTCTAATACCAATTGTTGGCAACTCAAGGGTAGACAACTAAGAGGGGGGTGAATCAATTGTCATTGAATTTCAAACTTATTCAACTTATTTTCCTTATTCTTAGATCAGATCATTAATCATGAAAGCATAAATGAACAACACATCAGAATCACACATAACACCAAGATTTTTTATGTGGAAACCCTTTAAGGGAAAAAACTATGGAGGAGGTTAGTCCACAAGCTTATACCCTATTAAAAGTATAAGAGAACATAAATGGGGAATGCGCATACATTCAGGCACACTTCCTAGAGCTCACTACTCAAATAGAAAATAGGCTTACTACCCAAAGGAAGACACACTATCTTACAAAAAAGTTCTAATTAAATCCATCAAACTTTGAACTAAGAAAATTAGCATCCGCTAATTCCTGGTTATAGTTCCGGTTAACACACATGAACACTTCTTCACTCTTCTTCACTCTCTGCTCTACCTTTGAATGATCTGAACTTTATTCACACACAATAATCTTACACTTTACACACAGACACATACATGCCTTCAAATGATAAAACAATCGCTCTTATATATCTTCAATAAGAAATTGCATCACTATAAGTCGGCTCCAAAGAAATAATAAAATGAACATAAACAGTCGGCCCAAATCAATAAATATTATTCATGTAAATCAAGCAAGGTCAGCCAAAACATAGTGAAGACTGAAAATAACATCCTCAAACATGAACCACTTCAATTAGTTACTCCTTGAAGATCCATAACACACTTCAACACCTTCTCGGCCAGTAAAATGAAAAACATGAACACGCAAGATAAAATATTAGATCATGAGCATAACGATCAATGTGCATGTGCAACACAGATAGAGCATGAACTAGAAACATACACAAGCATCATGAAACATTAGAGAGGCATCTGCAACAATTGAACTTACTGGAATCACATTATCTTCATCTAGGAACACAAACTGAAGTAACAAAAAAATTATCAGAATACAAATCTCCATAACTTGATCAAATCTTCATGTGGATCTCTAAAACTTGACGAGGATAAAATAGATATACTCAACAAGAAACCCTTTAGTCCACAACCTCTAAAACAAAACATACTGATCACACTGGTAGAAAGAACTTCACTTCATCACTGACAGGGTATGTGCAAGATCATCATGGAAAAAACAAGCCGTTAAGTGGCAAAAAAATCCAAAAAATCAGAGTTAGGCAACTTGACGTAAAAATTTGAATAAGTTATCTATTATTTCAAAAATATGTAAGAATAGAATTTGTAGAAATTGAATGTAGTTTCTAAACTACTAGGTTTTTTTTTTTTTTTTTAAAATCTATTTGGTGAAAATTTGAAATTTCAATGCAATAGTACTTAAAATTTAGGGAAAAAATAAGAAGTAGGTGTTTGTCTAACTACCCTAACCACAATAAAATGATAATATTTTTTTATAATATTTTAGATATAAGTAGAGGACTCATGTCCCGATGTGATGCATATTTTTCTATAATTTTTTTCCAAGTAAAGAATTAATTATGATTTTTTATTACAACTTTTACAAAATATAAAACAAATACATCTAACCACCTTTAACTTGGTCAAAAATTCATGAAATTCATTTTTTTTTAAATCCTTTATTATACGAAGCATAGAATGTGACGCATGTTTCATATTAAAAAAATGTGATACCGTTTGAAAGCTATGGATGTTTTTCAATCAACCTATCAATCAGGACTTTAGTCGTAATTCAAATAGAAAATGAATAATAATTATTTATTAAATTCAAAGTAAAGCATAATTTATATTGGTGGAAAACTGAGAATCTCCTTTAAAACCTCTTTTTGTTTCATTAATTTTGGTAAAAAATTGTCAGCCACATACCCTACAAATACCCATCATATCGCCACTTTTTGGCCCATCATGATCCTACACATAATTGACAACCTGTAGCACTTCTTATTACAATTTTCTCAATATCCTCAACATAAAAAAATTATAATGCAACAATGCTAATAGTGTTGACATCAATGAAAACCACATATCAATAACATAACACAACATCCAACATTGTCTGTTTCCCTAATTGACAACTTCTTGAAATAGTATTAGTAGGCTTTATGATTTTAGGTAGACCTCAGACAACATCTCTTGAATTGATCCTAACCAAATCATCAAAGTTTACATGTACCATTCTCTGATGCCATAGCCAACTTTCATTAACTTGAGATACAAGGCATTGACCATCAACACACTTAAGCTAATAGATACTTCCATGTGTTCTTCTTGTAGAAACCATAGCTTTGAATCCTTTTCTGATCTCACATGTATTATCCTAAAACACAAGTTTGAAACCTTTGCTACATATCTATCCAACACTCAACAAGTTATGCCTTAGGCCCTTTACATAATATACATCATCGATGCTATGAATTCCATCAAAACTATTTGTACCTTTCCCAACAATATTTTCTCCAGAATCATCACCAAACATGATCAAACCACCATAATACTTTTGAAGTTTAGTGAAATTAATTTTATCTTTGATCATGTGATTAGAACATCCACTATTAATCACCCAATAGTCTTCATCCTATCTATCATGAAATATGGTGACCAAAGTACCTTCCATCTCATCCTTCTTGTTCTACGAATCACTTTTTCTTGCACATTTTCTAGAGTTAGTAGACACAAATTTACTCTCCAAAGCTAAGAACACTCACTATTATCACCCTCATAATCAGATTAATCATTCGAGATTACAAATTCTTCTCTAACATAGTACAACTTTTTGTATTTCTTATCCTTTCTATCTTTATGATCTATGTTCTTCTTATGTACTGCTCTATTCAGACATCTTGAAGCATAATGACCAATATTACCACAATTGAAACATTTAAAGGGAAACATACCTTTACACTTACTAGTACCTTTCTTCAACTTCCTTGTAAAGTTTGCTTCCATCTTATCTGAACCATCACTATCTGGATCATCTTCAATCTTTTTTTTCTTTAAATGTCATTTCTATCTTTTCCTTCTTTCCAAACTTTCTCATCTCAAATGCAGTCAAGGTTCCAAATAGCTCTTCTTTAGTATATTTCTTAGGATCATATGTCTCCTCAATAATTGAAACCTTGTGTTGTAACACTCTGGTAGGGTCATTAGAATTTTCTCAATTATATCTTCATCAGTCCCCCTTGATTTCTAGCTTCATTTTCTTCCAGATCAATCCTCTGAAAATAACTTGCAATATCTTCTCCTTCCATTTTCATATTCTCATATCTATGTTTTGCAGTTATCTTCTTTGTCAATTTCACTCTATCATTTCCTTCATAAAGATATTTTGACTTCTTCCAAACTTCATAAGCAGTTCCCAAAGAAATAGATTTGGTTCGATTAGTCTTGGATAAAGCACTGTAAATAGCATACCTCACATTTTCATTCTCATCACAAGCAGAAACCTCATCTGCAGTAGTAGGACAACTCATCGGTGCAACATATTTTATCTCAATAGCCTTCTAGGTCTTGTAACCAAGAGAGATAATATATCCTCTCATCTATACTTTCCAGTCACTATAATCAGATCCATCAAACATAGGGATCACCAACTTATGCGCCATCGGATCTTGCTTAAGAAATTAAGATCTTACACCAAGGAACCAAATCTTTGATACCAATTGTTAAAAGGCATAGGACAATTGAGAGGGGTGTGAATCATTTGTCACCAAATTCAAACACAAAACTTCAAACACAGATCAAATTCACAACAACACTAGTATGTTATTAAGTGTGAACATGTAATGCAAATAATAGAAAGTAAAATCAATATAATGAACACCAAATTTTACCTAGAAAGCCCAATAAGGTAAAAACTGCAGTGAGGATTAACTCACAATATAAAGTGATAGAAAAACCAAATAAAAGAGGCTCACTACCTATAGAAAGGAATCACTATCCAATGGGGAGGATCACTACCTACAGATACAAAAGATAACAGAAAGATCCACCACAACAATTTACACACATCCGCAACCTTGATTAGAAGATTGCACCTCATTGCTTTTAGGAATCTAACACAATAAAGTACTACTGCCTCAACTCACTTTTTCACAACTTTTCTCTTGTATGTCTTAATCCTTCTCAAATTGACTTACATTTATACCCTTTTCAACCTTAGAAAATTTCTCCAAGGTCAGCCACATACACTTCATTTCATAAATTCAAATTAGGTCAGTGACTCAACATTCCCATGGTGGAAAGGAATGAGAGTAGACCAATTAACCACTTAACCAAGACCAAAACCAACGTCTTGGATTGACCACATTCTTCCTTAGTTAAATTTTAATTCTTCATATGAAGTGTAAACACCAGGTTGACCAAACCTAATGAAAACATAAATGAGCATTGAAGTACACACTTCCCAATAGGAAGATAACATGCAAATGATGTAACACACTTTTTCATGCATGAGAACACATCTTAGATACCTTAAGATACATCTGCAACAAGTCCAACAACCTTTGAACACAAAACACATTCCATCAGTCAATCTAGACTATGCAAACACATACAACAACTATAAAACTTAACTTTCGGAGCACCAAACCATGAACATCTTTGCCAAAATATAGAGAACACCATTACCAAACATATTCAATATCCACAAGACCTAAAAACAAATAGTGGAGGACTGTGGAGCAAAAACCTTTCTCCTAGTCCACAAACAAGCAACTTTGTCAAACTAGTTCACACACCGATGAACACAACTTTTACTAGATCCATCAAACCAAAAGCTAAAAATTAGGAGATGACACCAATAGATCTATAACAACAACCCTTCAGATCCACACAAGAATAGGATCAACACAAAATAAATGCAGAGCACATACCAGAGCACATTTTTAACACACATACTTTTGAATTCGAGCTCTTTATTAATTTTCTCAAAAGCAATTGGTAACTCATCATTTTAGCACATATACAACATTGTAAGATAGCTCCATGTACTCACAAAATCTCAACTATACATGCACAATCTACAAAATTTTGAACTATGTTGACATCAATGACAACATTAATGACAACATTACAAAACTTGCTCATACTTGCAACACTAAGAACAATAAAGAGTTGTGTATGCCAATAAGGAAGCATATACAAGAAAACATTTACAATTGCAAGTATTCTCCTTCAAAGAATATATCTTCCTACAAAGAGTTGTAAACTAAGAAACTATGTGCTATATCACAAGACTTAACCAATACTAACTAGGAAAACTAGATTATTAGAAGGAGTACTATATGGATACCTCCGAACCTGGGATGGATAAAGTGTAATTTTGATGGGTCTTCTAAGGGGGGTCCTAGTTTGGTGGGAGCGGGAGGGATAATTAGAGATCATTTGGGTAATTTTGTTGTTGGTTTTGGCATAGTCCTAGGTACTACTACAAACAACATGGAAGAGGTTAAAGCAGTGCATGTAGGAATAAATTATTTGAAAGAAAAAGGTTACACTAAAGTTTAGGTATAAGGTGACTCCAAGCTAATAATAAACTCTTTAAATAGTTCAACTGATAAACCATGGGAATTAAAGGACATCCTAGATGATTGTGGAAAGATGATTAAAACCTTTCAAAAGTATAAGATTGGCCATGTTTTTGGGAGGGTAATATGGCTACTGATGCAGTGGAAAATATTTTCCTAAGATAATCAGAGTGGCAATATTAGAACTTCTCCCAATTTCCAAGTCAAATCAAGGAGATTATATCCAAAGATAAATTTAGGATTTTAAGTAATCCTATGTGGATAGAAATAATTTGGTGATGATGGAGTACTTGGATAGTTACCAAGTTTTCATGATAATCATTACCATATACATAATGAAGACAAGTAATTTGATGAATAAGGATTTGGGATACTCTAATAATGACAAGAGCAGGATAAATCTTCAGTAGTATAAAATAAATAAGACATAAATAAATGATTTTTTAGAAGTCTCATGTAATAGTAAAAAAGAAAAGGCATTTTTTATATGGCATGTAATGATGTTAACCACCCAAATCCCTAAAAATCTTGCAAAGGATTATCAACATGACATTTTCACCTGTGTTAGTGATGACAAAATGGAGGATAATCAAGAAAGATTAATTATGTGTCTTAATGGTTGGGGTGTTGTCCTTTCCAATAAAGGTTGGTTTGGAAGATGTGAATTATTTCCAAGTGAACAACATGATTATTTTAAAATTATCACTAGAATATTTGAGTTGTCACTGCTACAAATGAAAAACCCCCAAGTTACTATCAAAGTTGAAAATCTTGAACTCCTAGTGGTTTTTGTTGAGGATGAGAAGGGTCTAAGTGTGAATTATCTACTTCTATGCAAGGACTATCTTACCAGGGAAGAAATAATGGGAGGTCCTAGAAAGAGAATTGAGGCAAGAAAACATGACTCCCTAAGGAAAAATGAGGAGCTATGGAGCCTCTTTGAATGTGTTGGCTTTACCTCATACTTTAAAGCCATGGAGGGTTATAATGAGGAGATTAGCTATAAGTTCTACAATGCATGGAAGGATGGTGAGGTCGAGTTGGGTGGGCTCCATTTTGCTATGGATGCTAAGTGAATAGCCAAAGACATGGGTCTTAATTATGAAGGAAACAAAATTTCCAAGGGGAGGACGGGTAATTACCAGACCTATATTGATAATTTTTCTAAAGCCAAAGTTTGAAAGTTTAGAGATTTCATAATGACTACTCCAGTTTATTGCTCTCGCCTCCTTACATCAAAGTTTTTTATTTTGTTATCAAATACTTTACTTTAGAGGGTCAATTCTAGTCTATGCATGGGTACCATTTCCCCATCCTAAACCATATTAGGAATATGGAAAAAATAAACCTCCCTTCTTTCCTCCTCTTGTTGTTGAAACAAAGCTTGAATCATGGTGCTAACTAGCCCCTACATTAAGGTTTAATTACAACTATCTGCAAGAATGTCCTTACTACCACCCAAAAAATGAACACTTTTCATAATCTAATTGAGAACAACCCGACCTGTAAAAGCTTCTAAATTTAACATTAAACTACTAGAAATCCAACCCCACTCCCATGAGAAGAAAATAAAAATCAGCATGAACCCTTCTCCTAAAGTTGTGGACTCGTCATGGACGGTGCTCCTAAAAATGACCCCTAAAAAATGCAATACTACTCCCCTCTTTTCAGCCACCAATAAGAAATAAAATTGTTGATCAAAGAACTTGGATCTAAAAATACCATAATAAAAATTTTAGATGATCATGATAAAAGCCCAAAAAGTGGTTCCATTACCACCACAGGTCGTAGTTCAACCCATCTTGCTTTGGCTGCATCCAAAGGTTTGGATGATAGCAAGAAAACCAAAATTTATGATGACAAGAAAATGGAAGCTCTTGGGGGTCTCAAGAAGAAAAAAGGGAAGAGGGTTGCAAGGAATGAGAAAGATACTTCCTTAGAGGAGTATGTGCCTGATCATTTGGGTGAAGGTGTATATTTAGAGGAAGAGGTGTTGATTTTTGAGGATATTGAAGATTTGAGTCAAGAAGAGGAAGTTGGTAATAATCAATAAGAGGAGGAGCATGATGTGGAGGAGGAGAAAAGCATGGAAGATGGAAAGGAAAAAATGAATGAAATCCCTATCAACCTAGAGGATACTGAAATTAACACTGAGACCCCCCTTGTAATATTGATAATCTAAAAGAAAAGGAAACAAAAGTTGTGAAGATGAGAATGGAAATGTCAGAAGGTAGGATGGAGCCACTCGAATGGATGTTGCAGAAAGAAGACAACTCAAATAGGTTCCAAATTATTGAGGAGGCAATAAGGAATGTTTGTAGGGTTATGGATAGTGTAATGAAAAGGGTGGTGATGAAAACTATATCTAGACAAGGCAAGATCAAAAAGCAACAGAGAAAAATAGGAAATAGGGATGAAGTCGACCAGTCTAAAAAGATGGAGACCAAGGACAACCTTCAAGAAATAGTGGGAGACCTGAAGATGGATTGGAATCTAATTGAGGAAACTAAGTCCTCTATTTTGTGTCTAGTTCTTCTTCTTAATGTCTTTAGTTAACTATTTTTTTGGTATCTTTCTTATGTTAGTTTTGGATAATGGCTTGATAAGCCTAATCTGTGTTAATTTATTTTATACTTTTGATCTAAGGATTATTTCCTTGCTAGGAACTTATGATAGGTTATAACTATCTTATTTAGTTTTTTTGGTTGATGATAATATGGTTTGGTTAAAAATTTACTAGATCTTGGATAGGCACGTAAATGTGTTGATTCTATTAGTGTTGGTTGATGTGTTGATGTTTCTAATCTTGTTATCTCCTATGTTTTGTTGGTTTGTCTAGGTGTTGTTTCCCCTAACTATTTTGTTGTTTCTATATGAGATTAGGGCCCTTCCCTTACTCGATCAATCAAAAACATTTTAGCAGTGCAATCACATTATATCTTATTTAAATATATTTTTGACCACTTTTTGACTCCCCATTTCTATGGAATTTCCCATAGTGCAAAGAAGTATAGAACTTCAATCCTAGCTAAACTAATTCTAAAAGGTGTTCATAACACTATTTTAATCCTAATTCAAATATCACATTAAAGGACCAAATTTTGAAAGAAAATAACCAGCACAAATAAAATCATGTCAAAAAAATCATAATAATATTACACATGAAAAATAAATTATTAATACACTCTATACATTGATTCAAAAATAATAAATAATATGATAATCAATTGTTCTTCTCAACTTACATATTATTGTAAGATCATAAATCATATTTTCTATATTTTTCATGTAAAATAATAATGTAATAATGCCACTTTCTACATTTCCCATACAACATTTATTTTTCCTAATTCTCATGTTCGTTAAAGCTCTATCAATTAGTAAGAATATAGTACTACTTTTGTATTTTTAATCACAAAGTTTGAAAATTATGGTTTGGCATACATTGAGGGAAAATATTAAAATAATGAAGGGTCCATAAATAAAAAAACTGTGAAGGACATTAAAGTGAACAAGCTATAATTTTATTTTTACTAAAAATTGATAAATATAGTTAAATCATAAAATTTAGGTAGTATACCTGATGAGGATATTGTTGATATCATGAAAATATGATTTATAGATAGATAAATTTAACTTGTATAAGAAATATAAAATACTAGAAAAAAACATAATTTAAATTAAGAGTATATACAATAACCCACCTAAATTTTATATCTATTATTAACTATTTCATAAATTAAATTTAAAAAAAATAGCGAAATGAAGCACACCTTTAAATACAATTTCTTGTGTACTCTGAAATGTCACAAGTAATCTTACTATGCTCACTGGTCACGAAGCCTTAGTCTCCCCATCCCTGGTACCAGAGGGTTTGTCAGCTAACGCCATCGGGTCAATGCTAAAGTTTACAAAGATCATAGCTTTTATAGGGGGTCGCCAATTCAATTCTAAGCAGTCAAAAAAGTATCACAATTTTCTCATTTAAGTCTTAAATTTTACATTAATTTTCATTAGGTTGTAAAGACCATGGTCTTTCTAAACTATTTGAAGTTATTTCCTTATAATGAAGATTGTTATTTTTTTCATAATTTTTTTTTTTGTTATAATCACAATTTTAGTAGTACAATCTCATTATAATCTAAAATATATTTTTGCTTACTTTTTGGTTCCACAATTTCCACACACATGTTCAAGGTGAAAGGAAATCTTGAACTTCAATCCTAGCTCAACTAATTTCAAAAGGTGTTCATAACACTATTTTAATCCTAATTCAAATGTCACATTAAATACACAAGATTTGAAGGAAAATGAATCACAAATAAAATCATGTCAAACAAATTATAATAATATTAGACATGAAAATTTCAAGTCTTAATCCACTTTATATATTTATTAGAAAATAAAAAATAATATGATAATTAATTATTCTTCTCAACTTGCATGTTGTTTGTAATATTTGTGTATTGCATTTGCTACACTTTTCTTGTAAAAAATAATGATTGAACACTATTTGCATTTCATCCCATATAACCTTTCTTTCTATACAACCTTTTCTTCTCATATGATTGCATCACACAATTCTTATGTTCAACCATATAATGGTTAAAGCTCCATCAATTACTAAAAGATACTATTTTATTTGGAATCTTTGTTACAAAGTTTCAAAATTTTGATTTGGCATACATTTAAGGAATACATTAAAAATAATCAAGAGTGGAAAATAATAATAAAATTTTATGAAGGATGGGGTGGGGGCCCTAGCTCGGTTGGCTAAATATTTCCTATTGTAGGAGGTTGGTCACGAGGTCTAGTCTCCCCCACCCCCGTGGTACTGGAGGGTGTGTCGCACCAACACTACCAGTCACGTTAAAAATTTTACCAGGCGCACTGCAGTTTATAGGGGGTCGCGCTACCCAATTCCTGTAGTGTAAAAAATATATAAAAAATTATGAAGGATATTAAAGTGACAACTCTTTAAAAAAACTCAAATTTAATGAATATACTTAAATCACAAAATTTGTGTAACATACATGATGAGGTTGTTGAAATCAAGAAAAATTAAGGAAACAAGATTTAGAGTACAAAAATTAAAATATGTAGAATAAGAAAATACTATTTCAATAAAGAGTATATACATAGCCCCACCTACTTTTATATAGAGTTTTAACTATTTCATAAATTAGATTAAAAATAAATTAAAAAACAACCTTAATATCACAATTTTTCGTTAAGATATTAAATTTTATTTGAAATTTTCATTACATTGTAGAGATCATAATATTTCTAAATCATTTTAAGTCACTTCCTTTTAAGGAAGATCACTTTTTTCATAATTTTGTTTCCTTTTATAATCACAATTTTAGTAGTGCAATCTTATTATAACCTAAAATATATTTTTGATCAATTTTTTTTGCCCCCATTTCCATTCACATTTCCAAGGTGCAAGGGAGTCTTGAAATTCAATCATATCTCAACTAATTCAAAATTGTGTTTATAACACTATCTTAATCCTAATTCCAACATTACATTAAAGACAAAAAAATTGAATGCAAATGAACATCACAAATAAAATCATGTCAAACAAATCATAATCAAGTTAGAAATTATGAAATCAATTCTTGATTAACTCTATACATTCATAAATAAAAAATGAAATAATATGATAATTAATTGTTCTTCTCAACTTGCATTTTTTTGGTAAGATGCATAAATTGACATTAACAACACTTTTCATTTAAAACAATATTGTTTTTCTAATGCTCGCCTCACATAATTCTCTTGTTCAACCACCTGATGGTTAAAGATCCATCAATTACTAAGAAGATATTGAAATTTTTAGATTTTTTGTCACAAAAGTTTGAAAAATTTTATTTGACAGATATTTCAAGATAACATTGAAAACAAATAAAGGTCCAATAATAAAGGACATTAAAGTGATCAAGCTATAAATTTTTTATCAAAATTTAATATATTTTCTTAAATCATAAAATTTAGGTAACATACTTGATGTAGATTTTGTTTAAATCAAGAAGAAATTGGGAAAGTAGGATTTAGAGAAAGAGAAATTCAACTTGTAATGATGAATTTAAAATATTAAAATATATAAAATATGAATATATATTTTAAATTAAGAGTATATACACAACCCCACCTAAATGTTATATACATTTTTAATTAATTCATAAATTAAATTAAAAAAATAGAAAATAAAAAATCTTCTTACTTCTTAAATTTTATGTTAAATTTACATCAAGATCATAATCTTTCTAAATCATTTAAAGTCACTTTCTTATCATGAAGATTGCTATTTTTTTTCATAACTCTTCTTATTATAATCACAATCTTAGTAATGTAATCTCATTATAACCTGCAATATATTTCTGGTCACTTTTTGCACCCCCATTTCAATGCACATGTCTAAGGAGCAAGGAAATATTTTAACTTCAATCCTAGCTCAACTAATTCCAAAATATGTCCATAACACTATTTTTATCTTAATTCAATTATCACATTAAAGACACAAGTTTTGAAAGAAAATGACCATCACAAATAAAATCATGTAAAAAAAAACATAATCATATTAGAAATGAAAAAATCAAGTCTTAATTCACTTTATATATTTATTGAGAATAGTAAATAATATTATATCTAATTATGCATGTTAGTAGTAATATGTATACATCATGTATTTGCTACACTTTTCATGTAAAGCAACAATTATATAACCCTAATTGTCTTCCCTCCCATACAACACTTATTCCCTAATGCTCACATCACACAACTCTTACGTTCAATGGTACCTAATGGTTGAATATCCATCAATTAGTAAGAAAATAATGAAAATTTTGGAATCTTTGTCACAAAGTTTAAAATTACAATTTGACATATTTTTAAGGAAAATATTGATAACAATGAATGGTTGAGTAATAAAACTCAATGAGGGAAATTAAAGTGATGAAGCTAGAATTTTTTTATCAAAATTTAATAAATATATTTAAATCATAAAAGATGGATAACATATTTGATGAAGATTTTGTTAAAATCAGAAAGAAATTTAGAAAACGGAATCTATAATATTAATATATATATATATATATGATTTTAAATTCAAATATTGAAAAAAAAACCTCTTACCAAAAATTTTCATTGAGAGTTTAAATTTTATTAAGTTGTAGAGACTATAATCTTTCTTTCTTATTATGATTTTCCTATAATTAAGATTATTGTTTTTCTTTCATATAATGAAGATTACTAGTTTTTTCCATTATTTTCTTTCTTGTTATAATTATATTAAAAAAACATTTCGTCACAATGGTATTCTATGTTATCACAATCATTATTATTAGACTACAAGTCCATATTCCATCAAGATTATTGCTTATAGCTCTACATTTCCTATTCCCTTGATTTTCTTTCTTGTTATAATCACAATTTGATAGAGCAATATCATTATAACTTAAAATATATTATTTCCCACTTTTTGGGCCCCCATTTTCATACACATATCCAAGGTGCAAGGAGATCTTGACATTCAATCCTAGCTCAAATTATTCCAAAAGTTATCCATGATGCTATCTTAATCCTAATTCAAATATTGCTTTAAAGACAATTTTTGAAGGAAAATGACCATGACAACTAAAATCATGTCGAACAAATCATAATCATATTAGGCATGGAAAAATAAAGTCTTAATCCACTCAATATATTAATTGAAAATAAGAAATAATATGATAATTAATTGTTCTTCTCAACTTGCATGTTGGTAAAATTTATAAATCACATAAAGGACATAATTCATATAAAAAATAATGACATAAAATCGCTTGCTACTCTTTCCATACAACATTTTTTTCCTAATGCTTGCCTCTCACAACTCTCATAGTCAACCATGGAATGATTAAATTTCCATCTACTAAGAAGATACTAAAATATTGAGAATAATTGTCACAAAATTTGAAATTTTTGATCTAGTATACATTTAAGAAAAACATTGAAAACAATGAAAAGTCAAATGATAAAATTCTACAAAGGACATCAAAGTGACGAAGTTATAAAAAAATACCAAACTTTAATGAATCTTCTTAAATCATAAAAGTTAGGTAACATACTTAATAAAGATTTTGTTGAAATTAAGAAAATAGAATTTAATGAAAACTCAAATAATTTAAAATTCTATAAAGAACATGAAAGTGACGAAGTTAAAAAAGCTTACCAAAATTTAATAATTATTCTTAAATCATAAAATTTAGGTAACATACTTCATAAGGACTTTGTTGAAATTAAGAAAATAAAATTTAGAGATAAATAAATTCAACTTGTAATTAAAAGTATTAAAATATATAAAACAAAAAATATATATAAAACTATATATATATATATATATAGCTTCTTGCTACTTTTTATTTAATTTTCTTGAGACATGAAATAGAGGCATTTTGGGTAGTCCTCCCAGATTATTTTAGATATGATTATTTCATATCCATTCTAGCTTTTCCTTTGGAACCTCCTTCCCTCATCTCCAAAATTCTGGTATCCCAAGATAAGTCTAAGCACTTAGCATCGTTTTCCATAGTTGGTGGGTGTTGTTTACACATATTATTTATCTTCTTATTTGTTCTTAAGTCTCATTTATGAACAAGAGCTTGCCCATTATATTTCTACTGAGAATTATGGATTTGATGACTAGTGTTACAAGTTCAACTTATTCCAAAAGCTATCCATGACACTATCTTAATCCTAATTCAAATATTGCATTAAAGATATTTTTTAAAGAAAAATGACTATGACAACTAAAATCATGTTGAACAAATCATAATCATATTAGGCATGGAAAATTAAAGTATTAATCCACTTTATATATTCATTGAAAATAAGAAATAATATGATAATTAATTGTTCTTTTCAACTTGCATGTAGGTAAAATTTATAAATCACATAACCTACATAATTCAAATAGAAAAATAGTAACATAAAATCACTCACTACTCTTTCCATATAACATTTTTTTCCTAATGCTTGCCTCTCACAACTCTTATATTCAACCATGGAATGATTAAATCTCCATCAACTACTAAGAAGATACTAAAATATTGAGAATAATTGTCACAAAATTTGAAACTTTTGATCTAGTATACATTTAAGAAAAATATTGAAAACAATGAAAAGTCAAATGATAAAATTCCATGAAGGATATCAAAGTGACGAAGTTAAAATAAGAATACCAAAATTTAATGAATCTTCCTAAATCATAAAAGTTAGGTAACATACTTAATGAAGATTTTGTTGAAATTAAGAAAATAGAATTTAAAGAAAAGTCAAATAATAAAATTCTATGAAAAACATCAAAATGACGAAGTTAAAGAAATTTACCAAAATTTAATAATTATTCTTAAATCATAAAAGTTAAGTAACATACTTGTAAAGAACTTTGTTGAAATTAAGAAAATAGAATTTAGAGATAAATAAATTCAACTTATAACTAAAAATATTAAAATATATATAATTTTTTTTTATTTAACTTAAGAATATATACACAACCCCACCCCACATATATATATATATATATATATATATATAATTTCATAAATTTAAATTAAAAACCTCTTTACTATCACAATATTTCATTAAGTTGTGAATACTATAATCTTTTCATTCATTTGAAATAACTTCTCGCTGCTTTTTCCTTTAATTTTCTTGTTCTTTATAATCATATTCAAATTTATTTATTTTTAAGACTGTAGAGCGGCTGATAAGCGTTTTCACATGACTGTCGACGTTGACATGACACACCCTCCCTTACCACAGAAACAGAAAAAGACTAGAAAATAAACCCACTTAACCAGTAATCCATGATATCCCTATCATCATCATTAGCCTACAAGTCCACATTCCAGAGCAGATGAGGATTAATGTTTGCAGCATCCATGCTATTCAAGTATATCATTTTCTGCCCATGCAGACATGAAATACAGACATTCTGGGCAGTCTTCCCACATTACTTTAGATATGATTATTTCATACCCATTCTAGCTTTGCCTTTGGAAAATCCTGGTTTCCCAAGATAAGTCTAAGCACTTAGCATCGTTTTCCATGGTTGGTGGGTGTTGTTTATACATATTATTTATCTCATTATTTGTTCTTCAGTCTCGTTAATGAACAGGAGCTTGGCCCATTATGTTTCTACTGAAAATTATGGATTTGAAGACTGCAACGTGCAGGAAATATGTTCAAAGGAATTGAGTGATGGTATGTTTTATATTTGTCACTGTCGAGAAAAGAAAGATTTGACAACAAGAAGAAATAGTGTAGTATAATTAAAGTCGTGACTATGCAAGATTCACTGTATCTGTATGGTAATCCAAGATCAGACCCAGATTCAATTGAATATTCCACCATTTTTATATCTTCAGTCTTAACCAGTTGGTAAGTTTGACCATCTAAAATCTCAAAGAAAAAGAATATGTTATTTAACTTTGGGCCTTAAAGAAAGCTAATAAAATTTTAACTCTCTCTTTTTCTTTTCAAAGTGTATCGTTTGAATGTATTGCATGGATTTGGAAAAATGTTAATTCTTCTTAGAAAGATACTTTATTTAATATTGTAAAAAATGAATACCTAGCATATAAAATATCTTTGGGTAAATAATTAGAATAAAGGTAAATTTTAAGATTTACAATTGGAAGTGGAATGCTAAATGTGGAATTTAAATAATTTAAATATAATATTCAGATAGATTTTAAATGACAATATATATTGTTGAAGATATTAGATTAGAATTTGATGTATTAAAATGTTAAAATATAGGATCTTGTTAAGACAAATATCTCAAAATTTGCAAATAATATTTTTCTCTAGAGTTTAAATTAGTGCCTACAAAACTAGTCTCCATACCTTTAGAAATAATGTAGCATGCAAAATTCCACCTAGACCTACAAAAGTGAATTGGCAAAGACTTATTAGTAATAATTGGTATGTCCTAGCTTAATGTTCTTGTCTTTAAAGTGGGTTAGGATCTAGAGATACCATTTGGGAACTTGCTAGACAAGGATTTATTTTGTTATGGTCAAATCCCTTAGTAGATCAATTTAACAATCCTAAATCAAGATTTAAGAGAAAAAAGATAACATGCATTGTTCCTTAGATTGTGATGCAATTAGAATCTTCAATAGTGTTTTAACAATGATGTGTAAATGAATTAGGGCATCTTGACATCTATTCCTCTATAATTTCAAATGGACTTAAGAAATGTCCTAAAACAAAAAACATATCACACAAATATGCATCATTTATTAGGCCAACTCATAATATCTTTTCAAAAGGTTAGTAAGGGCTTTAATATGAATTTCAAATTTTAAAAGTCCAAGGTGTTGATAGATGTGTGCACATAAGTAACCTAGTACGATTACACACCCATGGATTTCGTCAAGGGTGGAAAATGGAAGATCTAGGAATTCAAATTAGTTCTTGGGATTGAGTGATGATAGGATTAGGCTAAGGTAAGTTTATGATCCAATTCTCATAGAAGAATATACCCACTATAGACTTGGTATTGGATAGAGGACACTCTAATTGAAGTAGACCTAAAACATAACCTAGGAAAAGGGAATTATCATTGTCTCCATCTAGTTCAATCATATAAATCTATTTGTTTATATCTCTATTCAAAAAACACTCTTAACATCCATCTAATCAACTTTCAAACCAAACTAATCTATCATTCTCAAAATCACATTTATGGCCTCAATCTTTTTAGTGGGTGAACTTTTTTCCTTGTGTAGCATCATAAATTGTCAACATTGAAAATTTCATACTATGTTTGGCTCCCCCTTAAGTTCTTGGATCCAATTATACTTATTATTTTCCCATTTCATCATCATTTTGTGAAAATCAAAATAAATTTGGGAAAATCCAAAATAGGTCTAGTCTAGGGTGCCCTCACCCTTGACCACCTTATTTTGTCTCATTTTTTAATATTTATCGCTGACATTAATATGTTTGTAAATTTAAATTCATTTTTCAGTTTCTCAAAATAACTATTGCAGGAAATGAAGAAATGCATATAAATATAAGTATTTTCACCATTTGAATCTACTAGGTAATTTTGAACAATTTAACACCCTAGAAAGTGAAACATCGAAAAATAGAGGGTTTATCAAAATGAGTGAACAAGATGATAAACCACTAATTTTTCTAAGGGATGTTTCATTCAATTATGAAGGCCAAAATACATAAATAACAATAAAAAACTAACCCTAGAACTGTTATATAGCAACAATGAGGGGAGTAGAATGGTGTGTACCTTGCTACAAGAAGCCTATTTTTAGGTCACAAAGGACTCATTCACCTTCAGTGGAAAATGGGTCCATGTTATGGTTTCTAAAACTGAAATTTAGGTTATGTTCTTTGATGCTTACACTCTTAGATCCTTGGTTATCAGCTCTTGAAAACCTGTAACAAATTCTATAGCCTTCTTTATGTGTTCTTGCACCATAAATGGCAGCTTTGCAACTTGGCAACATTGAAAATTTTGCTCAAAACTTGTTCTCCACTTGATCTTCAACCTATAAATCTGAAAACACACATTCAAGAGGAGAAAAACTTGTTGATTGTTAGTGAATAGTGGTTTTCATAAGTCAAACCCCTTGCAGGTAATTAAACCAAATGATAAAATAATGAAGTTGAAGCATGAACATGAAACAATGAAATGTCGATACCTTGGAAGTTGTCTTGGAGTATAAATCTACAAATTAACATGAAGTGTCGATGAAGAATGTAGATCCTGATCTTGAATTAGATGTGAAACAATGCTTGCAAGTAGATTTGCAATGCTACGTCAACAATCTTAGCTCAACAACATGCTTGAATGCACTATGCCTTTGACATGATGAAATTATCTTGAATTACTACAATTAACTCTTGATAATTTTCCTTTGAATGATCTTGGACTCATAAACTTTCTCTTAGGATTCTTATTCAAAGTTGCTAGGTGAACTATGTGAATTAACCCCATATTTATACTAAATCTAGAGATTAACCCAAAAATTCAAATAATTCAAAGCGACACCAAATCTAGGATTAAAAATCATTAGAATCTCGCCACAATTAAATTCAAAAAGGGGTGTCCTATGTGAGGAGGACCCATTCGCTTCCATTTTCCACTAAAGGTGAATGGGTCCTAGCACAACTTTCTAGGACCACATGCTTTGCAGGGATGAAATAACATCAAAAACCCATGTCAAAAATGCAAAGAAAGGGGTGTCCTATGTGGAGAGGACCCATTGACCACTAAAGGTGAATGGGTCCTAGGACCCTGAATTTTCCAAATTAAATGTCATGTAATATCATTATTTTGTGTTAGGATAGATCCTTTGGAAAGTTTCATTAATAAGGCTCAAATTTGAATTAAAGGGGCTAATTAAGCTTAGTTAACCATAATTAATTAATGAAACTCTAGATAAGTGTGAAAGCATATTACAACACTTTACAACACCCTAAATAAGGTACACATTAAGTACATTTTGTTAAAAGGGGCCCTAGATTAATGTGAATGTGTACAACACATTACAACACTAAATCAAGGCATAATTAGGTTAGTTCAATATCACTTATTCCAAAATTAAGTGTGAAAAAGGGTTACTTTTTTCTACACTACAAAAAGTAGTCAAGGAAATTGAATCTAGTTGAATAAACATTAGTTTACAATATTTGCATCAGTCAAGATTCATGTTAGCAATCAATCATGTAAGATTGTTTCATGTTTTATGTTCATTACCACTATGAGTACTAACACTTGTACGAACTTCAATCAAGTATCAATTTCTCCTTGCATGAGATATGTGACATGACTTTAGTCCATCAAGGAAAGTAGATTTAAGTATTGAGTTGTATCACTTCTGATTTATAATTTGTTTCATCCATTTTCCTCAACTTGACCTAGGGTAAGCACTCTTTATCCAACAACATCATAGACATTGTGGAGGTGGAAAAACCAAAATAGGGTTTGACTTAGGAAAGCCCCTATATGACACAAACCTTTATCTCCTCTCTTTCTTGTAGGTGGTAGATCTGAAGTGGATATGGAGAAGATTGAAGACCCAACATCAAGATCAAGTATTCAAGTGCATTCATCTATCAAATTAGGAAAGATCAATTATTCATCAATAAATGAAGTTGTGATGTTGATTCCAATAAGGAAGCACCTACAAACTGTAACTCACTAATACATGTTTAGAGATTCTATAAACCCTACTTCTCAATCTAGGGCACCCAAACCCCTAACAAATCAACTTAAGTCTAGATTTCAATGATAGGTTCCTTTGTCTCTACCCTCTACTTATTTGTTCTCAAATTATGTTTAACAATTATGTGTTATTCTAAATTGATATCATTTTTTTGTAGTTGCATACTTGACCTAGTTTTACATTTACAAAATAACACACATTCAAAATAATTCAATTCTGAATCAACCTCCCCAAATGGGACCAAAACCTTGATCAACCATTATGGATCTTCCTTGAGGATAGTAGCCAAGTGGTCTTTTATGAACATTTTTATGTCCCCCCAATGATGTAGGTTAAAGGTGTGATTTATAACCTAGATCCTCTTTTCCTACACCATATTTTTGTGAACCTAATGTATCTTACATTTATGTTCTTCTAATATACATACCTATTATCCTAAAATATGAGTGAAATCTTAGGTTGTTTGAAAGAGTTATCATTCAAAGTGCATTTAATGCTATAAATTGAAAAAAGTTAAAATTTGCATTTCATAATCTTAAAAAAGTATATTTTCAATATTTTAGAGGAATATTCAGTTAGTTGTAACATTTTCATTCTATAAATTGTCATTTATTAGAAAATTGGAACTTATTTCATTCATTTTATTGATTTGCAACATAAAAACTTATGCATGCATGTGCCTCATGTAAAAAAAATAGGTTTTCTTACATTTCCATAATTCTTTCTAATCTAAAACTTGAACTTGTATAGTTTGAGATCCTTAGACATTGTAATATAGTTTCAAACTATTAAACTTTCAAAAAATAGCATTATTGGACTAGGGCTCCCTCACCCCTATCCTTGTTTTATTTGTCTTTATTGATCCATACTCAAATAACTATAGTCTTTATTGATCCATACTGAAATAACTATAGTCTTTCATTTTAAAGCTTTATTCATATAACATTAAACACTTGGGTATGTGTAGGATCATCATGGAAAAAATAGGCCCTTAAGTGGCAAAAAATTTAGAAAAATTAGAGTTAGGCAACTTGACGTAAAAATTTGAATAAGTTATCTATATTATTTAAAAAATATGTCAGAATAGAATCTATAGAAAATTGAATGTAGTTTCTAGACTACTAGGTTTATTTAAAAAATCTATTTGGTGAAAATTTGAAATTTCAATGGTATTACTTAAATTTTAAGGAAAAATAAGAAGTAGGTGTCGCCACCTAACCATGATCAAATAACAATATTTTTTTTTATAAGATTTTAGATATAAGTAGAGGACTCATGTCTGGATGTGATGCATATTTTTTGTAATTTTTTTCCAAATAAATAATTAATTATGATTTTTTATTACAACTTTTAAAAAATTTAAATCTCGTATGTCTGACCACCTTAACTTGGTCAAAAATTCATGAAATTCATTCTTTTTTTAATCCTATAGTATGCGAAGCATAGAATGTGACACATGTTTCAGATTAAAAAAATATGATATCTTTTGAAAGCTATAGATTTTTCTCAATCAGCCTATCAATCAAGACTTTAGTTGTAATTCAAATAGAAAATGAATAATAATTATTTATTAAACTCAAAGTAAAGCATAATTTATATTGGTGGAAAGCTGAGAATCTCCTTTAAAAACCCTTTTTCATTTCATCAATTTTGGGTAAACAAAAAGTCGTTAGCCACATACCCTACATATACCCATCATATCACCACTTTTTGGCCCATCATGATCTCGCACATACCAACTTCACATTATCTACTACAACAAGAATTATTTAAATTTGGGGAAAAATAAAGTCACTTCAAAATTTTTAATTTTTTTGAAAAATTAGTCTCTTCTCTAAAATCCTTGGTTGATGTTTCATTTTTTTCCTTTGGTAGTATTCCTCTAGAAAATGATGAAACTCATGTTGATTCCTCTCCCAATATCTCTCTTCTTAAAGAAGATATCTTGGAGCAAAAGGATGAGATCATTCATAGCTTCATTAATATCTACTTTACTTGTCCTTCATTCACCAAACATCCCTCATGCCAATTTGATGAATATACATGAAATATACATATGCCAATCTCATCCACCAAACCTCAACATAAGTCAAAATTCACCCCACATAGATTACATTCTACATCTCCACGAAGAATCTACAAAACCTATCATACCTCCACTTGAGGTGTTGTCTTCCTCTCATTAAGAGACCCATTTACAATTCATTCCCTGACCATTATGCTTACATACTGTAATGTCATAAATTACACCATATGAAATTTCGTATTCCATGAGCCTCCCCTAAATAGATATATTAAAGACAATAATGTGATGATCCTTTTAACCAACTTTAATTTAATCCTTAATTTCTTAACCCATTCATTTCCTATCGTTAAGGTGGATTGAATTCTTGAACAAACACACACCATGTAAAAGTCTATATGTCATGCAAACATCCCAAATAGATTCTCGGCTAGGAAATAGTTGTTGAGATGTTATACTTCCCACCTATCAATGAATGTACCACCTCTGCTAGCTCATAGACATGCTGGAATAAATATTGCATGCATATACCTTCCTAAATCACTTCATTTTATCAATCTATCTATCTATCAATCTTCTCTATGATATCTATCATATTTTTCTCTCTTTTTCTCTCTTGTTGTCTCACTTTCATAGTGAAGCTCTACAAAAATTCTCTCTCACAATTTTATCATGTATGTTGATTCAAGTGGAGAATCATAGGCTATTGGTATGTTCACTCTCTTATTACTTTATCTTGTCTACACAATCTCGTCTTTATTTTCTTATATTCATAATAGGGGTTCTCCTCCTTTATCTATGGAGGTGGAAACACTAAAATGGGGATTTGACCGAGGCAAGCCCCCAAATAACCCTAACAATTTTCCTTGGTCTTATGTGTTCAAGTATTGAAGATATTTCTTTGTTAGAGGCTTCATCTCTCAATTCCTTGGGAGTGTTTTCTTCCTTTCCTCTTGTTTTACTATCCTTATTTGATTTAGTTTACATTACTTTGATTTTTGTTATCCTCTATTATTTTCTAGCATTTTAGGAATTTCTAGTAATCTAAACTTTAGTAGTCACCTTGCTATTTTTTTTATATATTCTCAATTTTTTATTCATACAAGATGTCATCATGCTACGGGGATGTCCATGTGTCATGTTTTCATCCTTGGTCGAGAGCTTTCTAGTTTGTCCAAAAAATCTCTAGGATCTACTCTTTCAATTTGTGGAACTCTTACCTTTTAACTCTATGTAGAACATAAATAGACACCCTTCATCATTTTATCTTGTCACCTAAGTTATGTTCTTTGAGGTAGTTGAGGGATATTTCCTCCTTGAGACCTCATCATATTGAGATTATTAAATCCCCTCATCTAAATTTTGGTGAACCTAATGTGAACTCACCTTCTTCCAAAAGTGTCGCCATTTTAAAATTTTAACTCTTTCTCTCCTTTTAAGTCCTCTTATTGATTTGAGTTGGTAAGGTTGTACATTTTAATCACTTGTCTATGAGATTTACAACCCGATATACTACCTCTAGAGACATAGTAAGAAGAATCTTGAGGCCTACCATACCATAGATAAATATAGTCCTACTAGACCTAGTCTAATGTTTTATAGAAATGCTAATCCTTTTGGCCCTTAGTTAGTGTTTGGTGGTATTTGTCCTTCAAATTCCCCTCCATGGTCTCTCTCTAATTAATACGAAGCTTCTCTTAGGGTCCCCTATGAGAAGGTTCATTCTTTGGATGAAAGGCTTAAATAATTTGAAGATTTTCTAAATCATGGTAACATGTACACTCGATTTGCTTCTATTGTAAGTAGTATAAGGAACTTACTTATCTTAGATTGCAAAGGCCTTAAGCTTCTCTGTGCACTATCTAACATTTTCGAGACCCATGTACCTTCATACATGTCGATCTTGAGTTTACTAAAATATACCTAATTGGATATCATAGGTATTTAGTTGAATCTTTTAATGCTCGAGGTATCTATGCATATGATAGACACTAATCCTTTTATACCTTCCATGACTTGTTGATGATACAAACGCTATGTTTATGCCCCCCATTAATCTTGGAATTAATGTATCCCACACTCCTTTGGGGTACAATATTCCTCCACCTAATTAAATCTACACCTCAAATATTTTCCTCCATGGCTAATCTACTTCCACCCCCATCTAATTCCATTTTAAATACTTTATTGTAAAATATGGATTGGATGCAATCACAGTTAGCTAGCTTAGCCAAAACCACCTCACATTCTACTTTACCACCTCACTATCATCATAGCCATTTGGCCATAAACATTTCAAATGTCCCTATCCCCTAGGGGTTGAATATTTTGAAATTTGTTAAATAAAATGGCAGAGGTGATCTAAAGACTCATGTCTCATCATTCAAGTTTAAGTGTAGCGATTTCCATTATTAGGATGAGTTGCTAGCTAAACTATTTTTGTGGTCCCTCAAGGACATTGTGTTGGAATGAATTTTCTCCCTAGTGGACTAATTGCTAGTATCTCCCTTCAGATTAATGACATGGAATAATCATCTTCGATGGATCCATTTATCTCTAGCATTTGTATCAAGCGTTAACATGTCGATCTTTTGGCACAATGAAAAGTGTGTTCCAACACCCCCTTCCTAACAACTCTATATTCACTTTTGAGCAATTAATCAGCCAATTCTTACAACAATTCCAAGCTAATATTGGGTCGAAGGTCACATTCATTGACCTCATCCACTATAAGTAGGGATATCACAAGAAAGTGACTAATTTTATTGCTCATTATCAATCTTTATTTTCTCAAATCCCCTATGAACCCTACCCAATCTAATGTTGAATGTGTATTCATGGGGAATCTATAGCTAACATTAAGGGAAATTTTTCTTCTAATGAAATATCCATTGTTTCTCATCTATGTACTATGCTTAGAGATTATTAGTAGATGGTAATGTAGTACATGGGTTCCTCCTTGTCTTCCTATCTCAATAATTGGACAACTATGCCTAGTCTAGGAGAGTCTAAAAATAATAAAGCATTAGTGAATGTTATCTCCATCCCTACTAAAAAGAACACTACAGGATTTAATAGAATTTTTACAAAATTATCTAAATGTTATGCTAGTGTTCTTCAAAAACTATTAAAAGATAGTTTAATTACCCTTCCAAAAATCTGACCACTTCCTAATGATAAGCCATACCCTAGTTGGTATGATGCGCAATTTTTTTGTCAATATCACTAGGCCCCAGGTCACAACACTAAACATTATGTGCATCTTCGATATATAATTTAGGACCAAATAGATAGTGATGCCATCTAGCTTGGTGATAAGAAGAGAAACTCAAAAAAATATATAGCTAAGGTTAAGATTCAACTATAGATTTATACAAATCCATTTCCATCCCATTCTGATAATTTAATTATAGCTACTTCTGTGAGTATGTGAAAATGGTCTCTATCACTCCTATTCCTCTTGTGATTCATTTGGATAAGGTTCTTAACATAAATTTCACACCACATGACCTTCCCCTTAATAGTGATCCCTTTCCTCTTTACATCCCCACTCAGGTTAACAATAACATTGTAACAGGTGTGTCATCTTGCCAACATTATCTCATAATTGAGCTCTGCACACACTTCCTTTTTTCAAATTTCTAAAATCTGACATTTCCTGATGATCTAGAATGGTAGGGGCCCCAACGAGGCTCCCCCACCTATGCACTTTGCTCCTTCTTAGAGAACTGCCTCCTCTCCTTCAACTTTTTGGGGATTAAAAGGTACTCCTAGTGCATGACCTACTTAAAATCTTGGTGGAAATCATGCCTTTTTGATGGGCAAGGACCCTGTGTCATATGTTGAAAATCTCTTGAGTGGGAATGTTTCGACTAATGTGCCCCGTACATGTCTTTGTCTACTTTCTGCATGGTGGAATGGGATGAAGTGGATGTCCTATATGTAATATTGAATGATGTAATTGAGGGTTTGTAGCTACCTCTAGTTGTAAAGTTATTTTTCACCTATCCTAATATTGACTAGGCACGTAAGTGGGCCACTGACACTTGGAATCTCAAGGGTAGTGTCTCAATCAATGCAATGCCTAAAGGTTTAATTTTATTTACTTTTTTTATCCCTAAGGATATGATTAAGGTCCTCATGGGAGGACCCTAGGCCTTTGATAGAGGCTTTATGAATATTATTTCTTTGTGTAAGTGGAAGCCAGGCTTTGATGTCTCAGCGGACTTGGATAAGGTGGCCCCAACTTGGGTTAGGTTCCCTAGTTTACCCTTGTAATTTTGGCACCAAAATGTTTTTAAAGGAAATTTTGATTCCTATGGTACCTTGGTTATGGTGGATAAAGTGACCCTTCTCAATTCATGACTAGTATATGCTAGAATGTGTGTAAAGGTTGTTATCAATACTATTCTTCCCACCAATATGACTTTAAAATCAAAAAGTGGTAGATGGGTTCAACCTTTGGAATATGAAAAGGATATGGTTTTTTTTCAAGGGTGCAATAATTTAGACATTTACAAGATGCCTATAAGAGGATTCCTCTTGAACCTAAAAAATCCTAGCCATGTGTGTTGTTGTGCTCTCCCTTGAAAAAATTTTCTCTCGTGAACTTGTTAAAGTAACCTATTACACCAAGCTCTAACTCAGCTTTTCTGCTCTTTGATAAGGTGTTTGTGCCCTCTCAAATTTTGGCTGGGGATGAGGGTCAATCTTTGAATGAGTGAAATTTCCATAATAGTTCTAAAAAAGGTCATTCTTGGGGTTATTGTTGAAGGGTTGTCCTCTTCCCCTTCTCTGAAGAAGTACCTCAAACCAAAAAATAAGAATTAAATGTTTGGTAATCCTCAAAATTTATCACAATAAATGGAGGAAGTTGACTTCAAATCTTAGGAACAACAGAAGGAAACCTTGGAGGAAGGTGAGTTAGACATATAGATGGAACAATTATTGACTTCCTCCCCTAAGCTCTCTCAGGTTGGTCTAGGTTTGGTGGTGGTTCAAACTCCAGATGATAATCAAGAGAAGGAAAATAATGAAGAAGACAAGAAAATCCTATTGAACTCTAGTTCCCCCCAAAAAGAGGTTGTTGTAGATGAAGAGTGGAATCAAATAAATAAAAAATCAAGGAAGAAGAAGAAACCATGCATGGGAGGGAATAAAAAAGTGGGAAGGCCTACCTTAAAATAATTAAGGAACAAAGATATAGTGAGAGATGCGGCTTCTTGAAAACAGATAACTATTGAATCCCTTGATGGGAGTAATTTCAAAAAGAAGTAGAGGGAGACCCTCTCCCAAACCTTAGTAGTATCAAGGTGATACTTCCATTCCTTTTTATCTTATGCATTTTTTTGTCTTGGAATGTGAGGGGACTTAATGTCCCCCATAAACAACATTTGTTGAAAGCCTATTTGGCAGATGTGAAATCGGATGTTCTCCTAATCCAGGAAACTAAAATGAAAAGAGATAATTTTGAAAAAGTGATCAAGTGACTTTTTCCTAGTTATAATTTTGAAGTAAGTGATGTTGATGGAGCCTCGGGTGGGATTGTGACTTGTTGGAACCCTACTAAGCTTTCTAGAGGGATAAATTTTTATAACAAAAATTGTCTAATAGTCTCTATGGAAGATATTATTACTTCGGTCAATTGAAATCTAGTTAATATTTATGGTCCTAACTTATTCTTGGATAGATTAGATCTCTAGAACTTGCTTGAGGGTATTATTATCAATAGAAAGGAAGATTTTTGGATGTTGGAAGGGGATTTTAATTCCCCTTTCTATCCTTTAAAAAAATTTGGAGACTTTATTGATTTCTCAGATAGCATGATGGATTTGTTGTGTTTCCTCAACTCTGTGGGGCTTATGGATATCCCTTTCAATGGGTCTCTTTTTACATGGACTAATAGAAGACAGGATAGTCATTTAATCCAAGTTAAATTATATTGGTTCCTTGTTTCCTCAAACTTAAAAATTTTACAGAACCTCATTCTTATGGCTCTCCCCAGGAATGGCTCATATTTAGTGCTCTCCTCCTTGGGTGGGAGGAAAAATTTGATAAAGTAACTTTTCCTTTCAGATATAAAATTATGTGGTATCTTCATCCTGACTTCAAATCCCTAGTTAAACAATGGTGGAATGCTCCTTGTGATGGTACTCCCATGTATCGTCTAACTTAAAAGCTGAAGAAAGTCAAAGAAAATGTTAAGGGATGGAATAAGTACTTGTTTGGGAATATTTTTACCAAAAAAAAAAATCTTATCTTAAAAATTAAAGAGATTCAAGATTTGAAGGAATTGGGAAATGTTGATGAAAATATCTATAGCCAAGAAAGGGACCTTAGATATTAATTATATAAAATAAATAAAAAAGAAGATATTTTCTAGAAACAGAAGTCAAGGATTCAATGGTTGATGGAAGGAGATGAAAATACAATTTTTTTTTATGGGTATGTGCAAGATCATCATGGAAAAAACAAGCCCTTAAGTGGCAAAGAAATCAGAAAAATCAGAGTTAGGCAACTTGACTTAAATTTTTTAATAAGTTTTCTATATTATTTCAAAAATATGTAAGAATAGAATCTGTAGAAAATTGAATGTAGTTTCTAAACTACTAGGTTTGTTTTAAAAAAAAAGAAATCTATTTAGTGAAAATTGGAAATTTCAATGCAGTAGCACTTAAATTTTAAGGAAAAAATAAGATGTAGGTGTCTGTTTGACCACCCTAACCACAATAAAATGATAATATTTTTTTATAAGATTTTAGATATAAGTAGAGGATTCATGTCCCAATGTGATGCATATTTTTTTGTAATTTTTTTCCAAGTAAATAATTAATTATGAATTTTTTATTACAACTTTAAAAATATATAAAAAACTTGTATGTCTAACCACCTTAACTTGGTTAAAAATTTATGAAATATAATTTTTATTTCCTTAATCCTATATTATATGTGAAGCATAAAATGTGATGTCGTTTGAAAGCTATAGAATTTGCTTTTCAATCGGTCTATCGATGAGGACTTTAGTCATAATTTCAATAGAAAATGAATAATAATTACTTATTAAATTCAAAGTAAAGCATAATTTATATTGGTGGAAAGCTAAGAATCTCCTTTAAAAACCCTTTTCATTTCATCAATTTTGGGTAAAAAAAATGTCATCAGCCACATACCCATCATATTGTCACTTTTTGGCCCATCATGATCCTACACAGACCCTCATCATTCCACCTTAAAACATAGATGTAGAAATAGGATTAGATTCTTAGATATTTCTAATGGGATAATACTGAATAGGGAGGAGGATCTTGCTAGGGAAATTGTTTTCTTCTTCTCAACCTTTCTTGAAATGCCTAGGGTGGTTAATTCTGATTGGGAAGATATTCTACAGGTGATTCCAAATTTCATTTTGGAATAGGATTTAAAAGGCATGTCCAAAGTTGTTTCTATGCAAGAAGTTAAGTAGGCATTTTTCTCTTTTTGTGCATATAAATCCTTAAGGCTTGACAGCTTCCCTCCTAGTTTTTTTTAGGAATTTTGGGATATTGTCTCAACTAACCTTTTCAATAATGTTAGGGATTTCTTCATAACTAAAAGGATTTTAAATCAGATCAACACCACTTTTATAACACTTATCCCTAAGTTGAATGAGGCTATTTCCATGAATGACTATAGACCTATCAGTTTGTACGACACTATTTATAAGATATTTTCTAAGATAATGGTGAATAGACTGAAATCAGTTTTGAATAAGATGATTGTTGTTAATCAGAAGGGGTTTGTTCAGGGAAGAAAATTTTTGGATGTTGTTATATATACTTATGAGGTGTTACATTCTATGGACCTTAGCATGAAACAAGGTATGGCTTTGAAAATTGATATTTCTAAAGTCTATGATCAGGTCTCTTAGAATTTCCTTTTTGTTATTCTTAAAAAATTTGGTTTCAAAGGAAAATTTCTCAAATTGATTATATCTTGTGTCACAACTCCTAAGTACTCTATCTTGGTTAATGGGGTGTTGCAAGGCTTATTTTCATGTGTTTGTTGTCTAAGACAGGGTGACCCTCTTTCTCCTTACATATTTGTTATTTTTGCTAAAGCTTTGGACTGTAATGTTTAGAGACAAATTGTTAATGAAACATAGAGAAAAGGGAGAAGTCTATGAAGTCCAACCCCATTTTTCTAGTTAGAGTTTCATTCAAAAGATGAGATCCATGAATCTTGAAATATAAATCAACCTAAGAGGTGAATCAAGTCAAGATTTAGGGATCTTGCAATCTTTACTTTATGCAAGCATGAGGTGGTGAGCTAAATAACAACTTGAGGAGAAGGGATTGGATTAAAAAATAAACCATAACTCTAGGTCTAATACATGTAAGGAATAAATCTAGCACAAAACAAATGGAAACAAGAAATTTTTTGATAGAACAAGGAGATAATGTTGTGCACCTGATCAAGTCTAACTTTTCTATAGTACTAATAGGGAATCATTTTCCACCAAAGGTGAATGGGTCTTGGTAGGCCTATCTAGGAAACTATGAACCTAAAACAAAAACTTGTATAGCATGTGATATGCTCCCCTTCAAACCCTAACAAGAACTCATTCACCACTAAAGGAAAATGGGTCTTGCTAGGTCCCTCTAGAATTCTTTGAATCCAATCTACAACTTCCAGGTCTACTCTTTTTCTCTGCACTTTCCTATTTCCAAATACAGATCTACCAATAATCTACAAGAAACATCTTGTAGCTTTTTGGTGGATAGGGGTTTTCCTTAGTCAAACCCCTTGTTGGTAATTAAACCTTTGATGATAAATGAAAATTTGAAACATGTAATTGTGTGTGCAATCTTAATCTTAAGTGTGTCTATTCCAATTGTGTTGGAATAGAACCCTAAGATGTAACATGAACAATGCAAATTACTCACTAAAGGGGATGTATAATTCGCTTAATAAGACATAAATCTGAATATACCTCTTGTGGGATGCACATAGGATGATTATAGAAGATGGAATCACTTAGGAAACAAGTCCTTAGGCTTGGTTGTATGTGTTATGGATCTCCCAACACCTAGAATCCCTCATGATTCTCCATAGGCATCTATCGTCAACCTTCATAATGCTTGATCTTAGACATAAAATGAGTTTAAAGACTTGTAATGTTGCTCCAAACTTCACTCTTGCTTATTTCTTGACAATGAATGCTTGATCTCATGAAATTTTTTTTGTCTCTTAGCTTGCTTGAAATATTCTTCTAGGTGAAATTATGTAAAATAAACTTTCCTTTATACATAACTTGAGAATTAACCTTGAAATTCAAATAATTCAAGCTAACCTCAAATCTAGAAATAAAAATTATTAAAATCCCACCAAGATTAAATTCAAAAAGGGGGTCCTTATTAAGGGAAGACCATTTCGCTACCTAGGGTGAATGGGTCTTAGCACAACTTTCTAGGACCTTGCCTTTGAGGGGTGAAATAACATCAAAATCCCATGTTAAATATGAAAAGAAAGGGGGGTCCTATAGAGGGAGGACCCATTCGCCACCCAGGGAAAATGGGTCCTAGCACCATTTTCTAGGACCTTGATTTTCCAAATTAAGTGTTATGCAATTTGAATGTTCGGTGTTGGGATTGATCTCTTGGAAATACAATTAAGAGGGCTTGAATTTAAATTAAATGGCCAATTAACCACAATTAATTAATGAGACCCTAGATACATGTGAAAGTGTGTTACAACACTTTACAACACCATAAATAAGGTAAATTTTAGGTACATTTTATTTGAAAAGGGGTCCATTAGGCTCCATTTATTAAAGGAACCCTAGAAAAGTGTGAAAATGTGTTACAACACTTACTACAGTTTGAAAAGGTACAATTTAAGTTCATTTAGTTTTAAAAGGGGCCCTAGATTAATGTGAATGTGTATGACACATTACAAGAATAAACCAAGGAACTGTTAAGTTAGTTTTGTATCAATTATTCCCAAATTAAGTGTGAAAAAGGATTAATTCTTTTCACACTGGATTTAGCCCCCACTTTAGCTAACATATGATACTGTGTGAATATGCAAGCTAAAGGAAATAACTAGTATGAAAAGGATACTCATATGGATTTATTAGGGAGAATGAAGTCGCCACTATAGCTACCTACAACATAGACTTGTTATATGCTCAAAAATACTCTGATCAAACTTCTACAGAGAATTGAATTTGAGGCTAGATGTATGCCCCCTGATTCTACTTGCTTTATGGAGGTGGAATCAAGGTGAACACGAAACCAAATTGAATCACCAAGTTCATATCATAGGTTATTTCCAAGTACCATACCACATACTAATAAACATGTGATGAGACTGAGAGTAGAATTATGAATCCAACACAACAAACAATGTCTAAAATAGAGTCCTCTAGCTCCCTATATGCTAATTTGAATGAACTTTCCTTGATATGAATAAGCTTTATTTACTAGGGTTTTAATATATACTAAGGAAAATGAATATTTTCACTATTTATTTGACATTTACCTTGTTGAAAATTTACCCTAGTGTTGAGTGGGTGATCACTCCTAGCTGAAGAGTCTACAAGCCCATGAGATTGGATGAGATCCATAGTGATGTGACATAGGGCATTCTTTGTCATATAGTGAGTGGATTTGTTTCTTCTTTTTCATCATTTTCATGCATTTACAATACTTTTCTATGTAATTAAAGTAATTTTATGATCTTATAACAGAGTGCAAAGTGTCCCAAAATAGTTAAAAGTGTCTAAGACCCCCCTCCAACAATGGCCAAGACATCCCTATTGTCTAAAAAGTGTCTTAGAACAACCTTAGTGATATTGATTATTTGATTTAGAACTTATTCCATATAATTTTCCTCTTAGGTGCCTCCTCAATCCCAAAAATACCTAGGAGGGAGGTAATTCCACTTCCTACATGAGTCAGTGACATGATTTTCAGAGGAGGAGATTAGTTTGCTTCAAGAGGTTGGCTTATTTTGGGTGTACCTCATGCCACCTATGAGGTACCATAATGGTATGTTGTTGGCCCTAGCTAAGAGATAGGACACGGGTTCTTTTACCTTCCATCTTCCTACCAGGGAGATGACAATCACCTTGGAGGACATACATCACATTCTACAAATTCCTATCTAAGGTGAGCACATTCGTCTAACTAGTCACAATTCATTTTTTCAAATGAGAGATGACATCCTTTATTTTCTAGAGCAGTTCATTTGTTGTTTGAGCATCAGATCACACATGGAGCTTAAATGGATCCTAAATGCATGGTCACCACTTCTCTGATGGATTATTATTATGATAGTAGCACTCACATTAGTGCCAGATGGTTGAGGGGCACACCTAGATGGTGGTCTAGTTCATACAATTAGGAGTATGGAGGAGCATTGGATTGTTTATGCCTGGGGTTATACCATGCTCACCATGCTCACCCACTTGTATCATGATTTGAGTTAGTTTGTATTATGAGAGCTCCATAGCATTGTGCATTGTACACTACTATAGAGATGGTGCTTTGAGCACATTACTTGTATGAGGCCCACATGATTTCCTATCACAATAGCCCTAGGCAAGTTGAGGGTCTTCAGTTATCCCCTAAAATGACCATGCAAGGAGGGAAATTTGTTACATTGGAGGATTATATTTGACCAGTTGGATGAGGATGACATCTATTGGATACCATATCAGTGGATACCACAGTGGGAAAATCACAAATATGAGTTGCACAGGTTACAAATGGATCAGTTTCTTTTGGGTAGACATGATTATGTAGTTAAACTATTCTATTATGATCATGTGATGAGACAATTTGGGAACATCCAATTACCTCCATATTCTAGACCAACATATCAATGATCAGCATAGAATGTTGCCAGTCCTGGGGTTAGTTGTCATCTTACTAGTGACAATGTACATTTTAGTGATTTAGAGGATGAGGACCATGAGTTGGCCCCCGTCTCTAAGGTTGATGACGTAGGTACCACTCAAACCTATGAGGAGTGGTGGGTTATAGCTAGGTCAGTGCTAATATTACCTCTACACCACCATGTGGGTTTCACCAGACCTCTTCTAGGTCATAGAGGGGATAGAGACGATGATCACATAGATGCAGATACAGATGATGATGATGATGATACCATGACTGCCACCTTTTTAGGTTCAAGTGAGGAGGATGAGGGTGAGGATTATGAGGAGGAGGATGATTAAAAGGAGACATAGTCTATGACTGAGGATAACATTGAGACCAAGGAGGATCCCTTTACCTTTGATAGGGTAGAGATGCCTTCTAAAAAATTGACCAAATCACGTGTCACCATCAAGCCAGAGACCATCAAGCCAGAGATCCACATGCATGGGTCCAGGGAGGCTGGTAGTAGTAGGCCACCCACACCACCAACATAGAGAGGGACTGCCATTATAAGGTTAGACCTCACCTGGTGGACTGGAGAGCCAGGTGATGATTTGATATTTACATTATTTCTTTATGCATATATGCTTTATATATCATTATGATGGTTACTGATATTCTTATGATTTCTACTTTGCATCATCCATGTGAGAGTGGCGTGAGCTCTACCAATGAGTGATCATAGCATTGATACCTCAGCTACATGTCAAGGATGATATACTTTGATAGTACATGCCCCCACTTTTTGTGGCACCACATGCAAACTTCTTCGAGTTAGTGGTGAGATTGGGTGTTGTTAGAACCCCAACCTTGGTACCTACAAAACAACAAGAATAAACAAGTTAAACAAGAGATTGCAAGCCAAAACAAGGATTCCCCATGAAATTCATTTACAACTTCAAACTAGGAAAGAAAATAACAAAGAACACAATGAAAATGATAAAACAAAGCTTAAATCCTAATTAGATGTGCAAAATCATGATCCCATGGGGGAATTGGTGCCAATTTGATGTGAAAATTGGCCCTTTCCCAATTCCTATGATGCAAACTTGATGTGTTGGAGATGATTGTTCCATGTTGTTGGTGAAGAATGAGAACTCCAAGCTAAAATCTGCAAAACCTAGCTATGACTCAATGATAATGGATAAAATTCAAGAGATATTTGAGCATGGTAACTTTTCCTAGATTGTGGATGATGAAATGAGGATATGAGCTCTTTATTTATAGAATTCCAAGATGGATGAATGTCCAAATTTGGGCAATGTGGGACTAACATTCATCCAATGATATGATGCCACTTGTCAAGTTATTAATGGATGGAGGATGTGCAAGATTTGGGGTTTGTGCCAATAAATGCATAACTTTGAATTTTAAATTTGTTGAAATGACATGTAAGAGGGAAGGGAAAATGCAATAAATTCCAATTGGCTCAAGGCAAAGGACATGTAAGATGAATTTATTTCCTTGCTAGATGTACATGTTGACTTGGAATTTTTGAATTCAAATTGAGAGAATATTCGAAAAGATGCCTTGTGAGGAAAATAGAGATTTAATAAATGAATTAAATCTATTTTCATGTGCAACTTGCATTATCTAGAGAATGGGACATGAGATGAGATTAAATTAATCAATGGTTAATTAATTTAATGAGAAAGATTAGATGATGTGACCTATTTGACTCAAATTTATGGATTTATTTAAATCAAATAAGAGAGGAATATGACAAGAGATTAGTTAAATAAGGATTTTGATTTATTTAATTAAAAGAGATGGTGTTAGATTAAATAAAATAAGGTTTTAATTTATTTAATTTAATGGATAGACTTTAGAGATTTAATCAAATAAATTGATTATTTAATTAAATAGGGATAATTAGATCGGATGGGTTGATTTAATTAACAAAAGAGATGACTTGATTAGATAAAATGATTTATTTAATTAAGAGAGAATATTGATGAATTTAATCAAATAGGGGAATTTGATTAAATGGTTAGACCAAAGGATGATTCAGGAAGAAATGATGTTAGTAATCAGGATCAGATGCACAATATCAATCAGTATATTTTACGTGTCTACATTTTTCCCCTATTTGAAGCAATGCAATTGTTGCGTTACTTCAAAGAATAAACGATCTTGATCAAAGCCAAAAAAAATTATATTAAAAACTTGCCCCACTACTGTATGGCAAGAGAAAACATTCCATTATAATGCCCCCTCGAGAGATCGAACAATTTTTTTAAATTTTTTTGGGTGATCTTGCGAAAAAAGATGGAAAATTACTCGATAGGTCGAAAAGGGCTCCGAGAGGCTAAAAATGTGTCTAAATGCAATAAAACAATGGAAAACAAGCCTCAATCAGACAAAAATAGATTCAGGGGTCCAAAACCCCAGCAGGACAGCCAAACGGGGTGAAAAAATTCAAGTCTTGCAAGTCCTGCAAGTCAACGAGTCCAGCGGCGGAGTTTAAAATTCAAAAAAATTGGTGGGACGAGTCCAACGTCACAATTTTAGTTTTGAGCGGTGCCATATAGCGATGCTGAAGAGCCAGCGGTGCCAAAACAGCGACGCTAAGCTCCCAACGCTGGAATTTTCTTTGTGAGTGAAAATGCAAAAATTTCAAGAAAAGATTAGAAATAATGATATCCTGCCTTCCTTCTAGTGCCAAATGTGTGAACCCCAACCTTGGTACCCACAAAAAAACAAGAATAAATAAGTTAGACAAGAGATTGCAAGCCAAATCAAGGATTCCCCATGAAATCCATTTACAACTTCAAACTAAGAAAGAAAATAACAAAGAACATAATGAAAATGATAAAACAAATCTTAAATCATAATTAGATGTGCAAACTCATGAACCCATGGGGGAATTCGTGCCAATTTGATGTGAAAATTGGCCCTTTCCCAAGTCCTATGATGCAAACTTGATGTGTTGGAGATGATTGTTCCATGTTGTTGGTGAAGAATGAGAACTCCAAGCTAAAATCTGCAAAACCTAGCTATGACTCAATGATAATGGATAAAATTCAAGAGATATTTGAGCATGGTAACTTTTCCTAGATTGTGGATGATGAAATGAGGATATGAGCTCTTCATTTATAGAATTTCAAGATGGATGAATGTTCAAATTTGAGCAATGTGGGACTAAAATTCATCCAATGATATGATGCCACTTGTCAAGCTATGAATGGATTGATGATGTGCAAGATTTGGGGTTTGTGTCAATAAATGCATAATTTTGAATTTCAAATTTGTTGAAATGACATGTAAAAGGGAAGGGAAAATGCAATAAATGCCACTTGGCTCAAGGCAAAGGACATGTAAGATGAATTTATTGCTTTGTTGGATGTACATGTTGACTTGGAATTTTTGAATTCAAATTGATAGAATATTCTAAAAGATGCCTTGTGAGGAAAATAGAGATTTAATAAATGAATTAAATCTATTTTCATGTGCAACTTGCATTATCTAGAGGATGGGACATGAGATGAGATTAAATTAATCAAGGGTTAATTAATTTAATGAGAGAGATTAGATGATGTGACCTATTTGACTCAAATTTATGGATTTATTTAAATCAAATAAGAGAGGAATATGACAAGAGATTAATTAAATAAGGATTTTGATTTATTTATTTAAAATAGATGATGTTAGATTAATTTAAATAAGGTTTTAATTTATTTAATTTAATGGATAGACTTTAGAGATTTAATCAAATAAATTGATTATTTAATTAAATAGGGATAATTAGATCAGATGGATTGATCTAATTAACAAAAGAGATGACTTGATTAGATAAAATAATTTATTTAATTAAGAGAGGAATATTGATGAATTTAATCAAATAGGGGAATTTGATTAAATGGTTAGACCAAAGGATGATTCAGGAAGAAACGATGTTAGTAAGTCAGGATCAGATGCACAATATCAATCAGTACATTTTATGTGTCTACATTTTTCCCCTCTTTGAAGAAATGCACTTGTTGTGTTGGTTCAAAGAATAAACGATCTTAATCAAAGCCAAAATTTTTGATATTAAAAACTTGCCCCACTATTGCATGGCGAGAGAAAACATTCCATTATAATGCCCCCTTGAGAGATTAGATGAATTTTATTATTTTTTTGGGTGATCTCACGAAAAAAGATGGAAAATTACTCGACAGGTCAGAAAGGGCTCTGGGAGGCTAAAAACATGTCTAAACGCAATAAAACAATGGAAAACAAGCCTCAACTGGATGAAAACAGGTTTGGGGGTCCAAAACCCTAGCAGGACAGCCAAACGGGGTGAAAAAATTCAAGTCCTGCAAGTCAACGAGTCTAGCAGTAGAGTCTAAAATTCAAAAAAATTGGCAGGACAAGTCCAGCGTCACAATTTTAGTTTTGAGCAGTGTCAAAATGGCGACGCTAAGCTCCTAGCATTGGAATTTTTTGTGTGTGAGTGAAAACGCAAAAATTTCAAGAAAAGATTAGAAATAATGATATCCTACCCTCCTTCTAATGCCAAATGTGCGAACCCCAACCTTGGTACCTACAAAACAACAAGAATAAACAAGTTAGAAAAGAGATTCCAAGCCAAAACAAGGATTCCCCATGAAATCCATTTACAACTTCAAACTAGGAAAGACAATAACAAAGAATACAATGAAAATGATAAAACAAAGCTTAAATCCTAATTAGATGTGCAAACTCATGATCCCATGAGGGAATTGGTGCCAATTTGATGTGAAAATTGGCCCTTTCCCAATTACTATGATGCAAGCTTGATGTGTTGGAGATGATTGATCCAATTTGTTGGTGAAGAATGAGAACTCCAAACAAAAATCTGCAAAACCTAGCTATGACTCAATGATAATGGATAAAATTCAAGAGATATTTGAGCATGGTAACTTTGCTTAGATTGTAGATGATGAAATGAAGATATGAGCTCTTCATTTATAGAATTCCAAGATGGATGAATGTCCAAATTTGAGAAATGTGGGACTAACATTCATCCAATGATATGATGCCACTTGTCAAGCTATGAATGGATGGAGGATGTGCAAGATTTGGGATTTGTGCCAATAAATGTATAATTTTGAAGTTTAAATTTGTTGAAATGACATGTAAGAGGGAAGGGAAAAAGAAATAAATGCCACTTGGCTCAAGGAAAAGGACATGCAAGATGAATTTATTTCCTTATTGGATGTACATGTTGACTTGGAATTTTTGAATTCAAATTGGGAGAATATTCCAAAAGATGCCTTGTGAGGAAAATAGAGATGTAATAAATGAATTAAATCTATTTTCATATGCAACTTGTGTTATCTAGAGGATGGGACATGAAATGAGATTAAATTAATCAAGGGTTAATTAATTTAATGAGAGAGATTAGATGATGTGACCTATTTGACTCAAATTTATGGATTTATTTAAATCAAATAAGAGAGGAATATGACAAGAGATTAATTAAATAAGGATTTTGATTTATTTAATTAAAAGAGATGGTGTTAGATTAAATCAAATAAGGTTTTAATTTATTTAATTTAATGGATAGACTTTAGAGATTTAATCAAATAAATTGATTATTTAATTCAATAGGGATAATTAGATCAGATGGATTGATTTAATTAACAAAAGAGATGACTTGATTAGATAAAATGATTTATTTAATTAAGAGAGGAATATTGATGAATCTAATCAAATAGGGGAATTTTATTAAATGGTTAAACCGAAGGATGATTCAGGAAGAAACGATATTAGAAAGTCAAGATCAGATGCACAATATCAATTGGTATATTTTACGTGTCTACATTTTTCCCCTCTTTGAAGCAATGCACTCGTTGCATTGGTTCAAAGAATAAACGATCTCGATCAAAGACAAAATTTTTGATACTAAAAACTTGCCCCACTGCTACATGGCGAGATAAAACATGCCATTATAATGCCCCCTTGAGAGATCGAACAATTTCTTTTTTTGGGTGATCTCACGAAAAAACATGGAAAATTATCTGACAGGTCGGAAAGGGCTCCGGGAGGCTAAAAACATGTCTAAACGCAATAAAACAATGGAAAACAAGCCTCAACCAGAGGAAAATAGGTTCGAGGGTCCAAAACCCCAGCAAGACAGCCAAACGGGGTGAAAAAACCCTAATTTTTAGGCTTAAAGTGGCCCAAGGGGTCACTTTCAAGTCATTTACACACACCTCCTCTAGCAACCTTGAGATTTGAGCTCTGACTCTCCATGATATGGCACAATGATAGCTTCCTCTACACATCACTGATTGAGTTTGGACATACCAGCGGCCACTTGGCATCGAGGCATCGGTATGTGACTTCTACCCAAACTGTCTTTTCATTTAATGCCTTAATTAATGCTTTAAAGGAGTGGCTCGCCTCCAAAGGTGCTATATAGTGCCGCTCGACATTCAAACTACACTGTGCAGTGCTGTTTTGCACCACAGCGGTGCAGTTCAGAGTTTAAAAACTCTGACACTGAGCTCGAGCTCAGCGGGTCAGTTTGATAAAGTGCATTGTGGTGTCGCCCATTTCACAAAAATTGTGATGCTGAGTGATAAAGTGCACCACAACAGTGCCATATAGCTATTTTTGGGCTCACACATCAGAGTTTGAGTAAAATCAAACTATGATGCCATTACAAACTGTGCCACTGGGGACATTTCTGGAGCATTCGACTAGGAATTTTTAAAAAAATTTAACACGTTTACCTTCCTTGATGTAGGATGCAGCGAGGGAGCTCTACTCTCGGGAGCTCCTATCGTGAGATTTAGCTAGTGTCTTATGGGACCTGAGTGACAGGGACCAGGATCAACTAGGAGTTGTGGGCTTGTGGCACATTATGTACGCGGCGCCCATGCGCACTCACCTAGGGATGTCAGCGCTGGCCGAGAGGTGGCATAGCGAGACGTCCTCATTTCATCTCCCCACTGGCGAGGCTACCATCACTGTAGAGGAAATTTGGCACATTCTACGATTGCCTATTCATGGCCGACAAGCGATATTTGATATGGACGAGGGGCGCGAGGCCTGCTGTAGGGTCCTTTCCACACAGGACATCATCTTTTGTGAGGGACAGATAGAGCTAGAGTGATACAGGGTCATATCACCTCCCTACAGTTGGGCGATTGTAGCTATCCTTTTGGGTCTTGTTGCCCTAGACAAAAAAGGGCGATACTTCAGTCCCAGCTGAGGGTATTGCTGGGAGCAAATGGTCTAAGACAGGTCAGTTCATTTCACATGGGGGCATGTTCTCCTAGCTTCACTTTACAAGGACCTACACGAGTATGTATACATGGACGACAGAGTGTTAGGAGCTGGGGTGACTTTACTCCATGTCTAGGCATGGGAGCACATTTCTGTGCTACGTCCATATGTCATTCCAATTTTGATGGGGGCAGACAATGCCCTTGTGGCACGATACAGAGGCAATGTGTCCTTTACACACACTAGTGAGCATGGGATCTCCTACTAGAGGCGAGTTCTAGATGAGATGCTAGTTTTTACTTGGCAACCGTACCTTGGTCAGCTTGGATGGGCCGATGATGCTGATCAACTATTCTACTACTACCAAGACTAGTACATGCAGGGGCAGGAGCATACGATGATCAAGAGGTACCTGCCCGGGCATGTGCAACGTTAGTTTGGAGAGCTGCAACATCGGCCTAATGACTACTATGTAGCCATCTTTGCTCGTAGCATGACATAGGTGTCATGGGGACATTACATTCCTGCCTCAGAGGTAGTTGATAGCTTTAAGCAATTGGTAGCCAGACCATGGGCTTATGATCAGGGTTTAGCATATCCCAGCACCACTCAAGCCTACAAGGACTAGTTTCGACCTCTACTTCGGTTGACTATTCCAGGTGAGGACCCAGATCTGCGCAGAGTTAGAGGTAGAGGGAGAGGATGAGGGTGAGGACAAAGGGTTGAGATTCGACAGGATCCACCAATTGTGCCCTTAGTCCTGCCAAGTCATGGGGATGTACACATGAAGGATCAGTAGCAAGAGCCACCATGAGATGAGAATCAGCCTTGGGTACAGCCACATGTGTAGCCACAGGGACAGGCAGACGCTTGAGATGCACTAATTACGCAGTTACAGGCCCAGGCCTAGGTCGTGACCGCTGAGAGAGATTAGGTGAGGGTTGAGAGAGAGCAGTCAGAGTAGAGAGAGATCAGGCTATGCAGTAGAGACAGGCTGCAGAGCTACAGGAAGCCATTGAGCTAGGTCAACGACAATAGATAGAGAGTATGATAGCCTCCTCCTCCTAGTGTACAGTATCAGTTTGGTCCTGCAGGGATGCCATCCAAGAGGTAGAGTACTACCGATGGGCTTATCACGAGACCGTACCTAGAGTAGAGTGGGTCCCAGAGTACTCAGAGCAGGCCAGCCATAGACCAGCTAAGGGTCACAGTGACAGAGGCAAGGGGAGCATTCACAAAGACCAAGCCTGATCGAGATGTTATGATACCTTTTTGCACCTTATGGGCTCATTTTTGATAGCCCGATGGGCCTTTTGTACTAATTGACATATATGTATAGTGATCTAATTTATTCCTTGTACTATGACAGTTATGTGATGATATATATATATGAGTTGATGATAATTTTGATGCTATGTACCATGTTCTCTTTTATGCATGGATGGTTTATTTCTATATGCTTTGTAATGATGTCCTTATGGATGCATTTATTTCTAATGATTTATGTGTTATGGTTATGACTAACAGATTTATGTTAGCCTATGATATGCAAATGTGATGGTCTATTTATGATAATGCAAATGCAATGGTCTGATATGTGAAATAATATGTAAATTGTGCCTGTGAAATGTTAATGAATGGATGCATATATGAATTGTTTGTAATGAATTTTATACGTCTATGCCTATGTGGAATGATTTATGCAATGAATGTTTTTATGATGTTATTTATGAGATGATATGGATGATGAAATATGAATGTGATGGTCATGATATGATGCAAATGAAATGGTGTTAATGCATAATAAGATGGTTTTATAAAATGCAATAATATGTTAATGCGTAATGTGAACGTAAAGTGGTGAGATTATGTCATTAATGTTATGCAAGTATGTATGCCTAATGAATTAAATGCTTATATACTTATTGTTTGCAAAAATGATTATGGAATGATTTCGTAGATGCTATGTGATGATTCATATGATAGATGGTAATATGAAATGGTTATGAAATGCAAAATGAATGTTTATGATAACCTATTCATATGATAATTAAAATGCAATTGTATGTTTCCTATATGATATGTTTATGCAATATGCTAATGATTTGTGGATGCAGGATCGATGACAATGATGGTGATGATGATCAACTGTCATAGTACCTTGTTAGTGTGGTTAGTAAGAAAAGAAGAATTCATTTCAACAAAACACCAAATGATGCAAATTCCAATGACGATGATAATGATTACTTGCCAAGGAATTGGGATTTTCAAAGGGCCAAATTTTCTTATGTTTGATAACACATGTGGTACGATTCATCAAGGTATAGAGGACCAGGATGGCGTGGTACTCAATGAGATGGACTTTGACTTGACAAGCAAATAGGAGTATTCTTGTTCACACCTGACATACGGAAACCTTGCAAGTATGTACTTCAGAAGTTTCAGGTAGCTCAGACCAAAACATGGAAAGGTAAACCTATCCATGCAATAGTCAACAAGTTGCCCTAGACCTCCTCCATACATACCAAACAAAGCAAGTATTCGCTGAGGTTATATTACAAGAACGTCCAACAAGCATAGTAGACAAAAGATAATGATCGTTGCCCCATTCCTATTTCTCTAAATCCTCTATTTTGGGATATCACCAAGATGTCCTTGGAATGAGTGCAAATAAGATAAGTCAAAAGATAAAGACCAAGTAAACAAAAAAATTGATGCTCTTCAATACCGCTAACGAAAAGAGGATGTGTTTTCTAAGGATAAGAACTGAAATTTTTGGCCAAAAGATAATGCCCATTGTAGGAAGGATTCATCCTAGGACATGTTAGTGGATGGCGGTACCTCATTTCATTTATCCAAAGTGTTCTAAGGGATGATTGATATGGGACCAATTCAGATGATGTGTTACCCATACAAAGAGATGACTAATTTTCTTATGCACTGACTTAGACCTAAGACTTGACGCTTTTTTGAGTTTTACTTTTTAATCTGCTAGACTTGCTTCTAACTGTTTCACCAAAGTTTTGAAGATGATGATCAGTTTATTATGAGGTGGATAGATTTTTTCAAATATTTAGATGTTTTTGATGTTTTTGCAATGTTTTGAGCCTATTTTTAGTATTTTTTGAGATTTTGTAAATGTTTTGATTTTTTATTTTTCAAATGTTTTTGGGATTTTATGAGATTTTGACCAAGAGACTAACCTAAAGACCTATCCTAGGGACCTTAGGGGCTGATCAACAGATGATCCTTGCCTACGTTATACACGCAGAGACCACGTAGTTCGACCGATGACTTGACCGATTTACAGATGATGATATACATGACGAGAGGTCAGTTTATTATGACAGACTCCTAAAGGACTAACCTAAGTGTCTCGGGGGATGATCAAAGATCAACCTTGCCTATGTTCAAGCTCAGAGATGACATAGTTCGACTAGATGACTCTGTTTTTGACTTTTTTTTAACTGACTTTTTGACCTATTTTTGGGATTTTGATGATTTTCTAAATATTTTTGGATTTTCTGATGTTTTGATATTTTTGGATTTTTTGATTTTCTGATGTTTTTGGATTTTCTGATTTGAGGACTTTAAGATCATACACGAATCCGATCCAATGAGAATGTGCCCCCAGCGTGATGCAATAGACTACTTTGATAAGGGCAGGATAAACTGGCCTTGAGGATGGGCTGAGTGGTACTAGGAGGGATCATGATACAAAAACATGACCAATCTATGGTGCGGATGTAAGTGGATGAGTGATGGATGGAGATATGGATGCAATGGATGGTGGAAGTGAAATGGATGGATGATGCAGAACAAGCCATAAAGATCCTGGTGGATGGAAAGTGCTTATTTACGCAAGGCGCCTGTTTGCCAGGTTTTCACCTAGGTACTTGCCCAAAGTGCCACCATAGTGGTTTTCACTAGAGGACAATTTTTTTCTCTTTACTATTTTTTATCCTTTTTTCTAATTTTTTTGGATTTTTTGCTTTTTTGCTTTTATTTTTTGTCACCAAGATGCTTGTTTGCCAGGTTTTCGCCAAAGTAACCATTTTTTCAGGACATTTTCTATTTTTTTTGGATTTTTTGGTTCTATACCTTGAAAGATTTAGGCATAAATTTTTTTGACATGAGTGCTATTCATAGGCTCCTGCAGAGGTTCCCCTTCGGGTGTTGATAATTGATATGCCCTTGATTTGTGACTTGCTATGATGAAAAATGGTCCCAGCCAATTGGGTTCAAACTTGCCTTTGCTGCTTGGGTTTGGAACATTCTTTTAATTTTCTTTTAAGACTAGTTCTCCAACTTGGAACGTCCTACTTCTAATTTTCTTATTGTAGCTCCTTTTGAGTATTTTCTAATAGACTTGCAAATGATTTAAAGCATCGATACATCGCTCCTACATTAGCTCTAGCTTGTTGAATCTTGACACTCGATACTCTTCATCTGTGATGAGGTTTTGCAGTGATATCCTGAGGGATGGGAGCTCGATCTCAATGGAGAGTATGGCCTCTGATCCATAGACCAAGAAGAAGGGGGTGGCACCAGTGGGTGTGCGGATGCTAGTTCAATAGGCCTAGAGGGCGAGATTAAGCTGCAGATGCTAGTCACGACCTACTTCATGAACTATTTTCTTGAGGATTTTGAGGATGGTTTTTTTTGTAGCTTTTGCTTGGCCATTGCCTTGGGGATAATACAGGGTGGAGAAGCAATGTTGGATTTTAAATTTCTCGCACAAGTCACGAACCTCCTAATTCTTGAATGGTGTCCCATTATTTGATATAATGGCTTGTGGGACACCATAGCAGCATATGAGATAGTTTAGGATGAATTTTGAGATCTACTTCCTAGTTATATACATCATGGGTATGGCCTCCACCCACTTTGTGAAGTACTCAGTTGCGGTTATGATGAATTTATGGCCATTAGATGAGGTGGGTGTGATTTTCCCAATGAGATCGAGTCCCCACTGCGAAAAGGGCCATGGTGTGATGATAGGATGAAGCTCTTGAGCTGGAGCATGGATGAGGTCCCCATGCTGCTGACATTGTAGACACTTTCTAGCATGATCATGTACTTTTCTTTCCATTGTGGGCCAATAATACCCCATCCTTAACAATTTCTTGGTTATGGTCATTCCACTCGAGTGTGAACCACAGATACCGCTGTGTACTTCAGTTAGAGCGGTCAATGCCTCCTCAGCACTTAGGCAATGTAGTAGGGTTCCTTCTATGCTCCTACGATATAGGGTATCACCTAGGATGACAAATCTGGTTGCTTTTTTAACAAAGGTTCATTTTAGGTTTGAAGGCAAGTCAGCAGGGATGACTCCTATTTGAAGATATGTGTAGATGTCATGATACCAAGGATCACTGGGACCAACAATTTCACACACGAATTCTAATTTTGGTACCTCGAATGCGGGAATGAGAAGTTTCTCAATCAAGAATTCATATTTTGGAACATTGTTGGGGATGCCTAGTAGGGACCCAATTGTTGCCATGGCGTTTGTTGCTCTGTTGTTGGTTCTAGGAATCTGCTCAAATTTTATTTCTATGAAGGATTCCTTTAGAGTCTCCACCAATTTCTTGTATGGAGTGAGCTTGTCATCCTTGGTCTGATAGTCATTATTGACTTGATTTATGATCAACTGAGAGTCTCCATACACTTTGAGAGCCGTGATGTTCCATTGCACTGCTATCCTAAGACCTATAGCCAAAGCCTTGTATTCTACGATGTTGTTGGTGCAAGGAAATGCTAGTTTGTATGACCTTGGTATGCAATCCCCTTGTGGGGTGATGAAGAAGACACCAACTCCTAATCTGTGCTATGTGTATGAGCCATCGAAGTATAGTTTCCAGTGATCAGCTATCTTGAGGTTAAAAATGGATTCATCTAGAAACTCTGAGACAAGAGAATTCTTAGAATAAATAGGTGCTTCTGCTAGTTGATCTGCAATAACTTGTCCCTTAATGGCTTTCCACTCTACATACTTGATGTCATACTCTGATAGTATCATCACCCATTTTTCCATTCTTCCTGTGAGCATTGCCTTTGATAGGAGATACTTGAGGGGGTCAATTTTGGTGATGAGCTTTATCTTGTGTGCCAACATGTAATGTCTGAATTTTTGTGATGCAAACACTACTGTGAGGCATGCTTTCTCGATGAATGAGTAGTTTAGCTCATGACCGACCATTGTTCTACTGATATAATAGATAGCCCTTTCCATTCCATTTTCATCATGCTGAGCTAGGAGAGCTCCAAGGGCTGCTGCTATTGCTGATACATTTAAGATCAATGGCTTTCTTAGGATGGGTGGCATTAAAACTAGTTGTGTCAATAGGTATTCCTTGATTTTGTTAAATGCCTCTTCACATTTTGTATCCCATTTGTACTCTACCCCCTTGTGGAGTAGGTGAGAATATGGATTATGCTTGTCCGCTAGTTGTGCTATGAATCGTCGGATGGATTGAAGTCTGCCTTAGAGACCTCTTAGTTTCCTTAATGTTTTTGGTGCCTCCATCTCAAGGATTGCTTTCACTTTTGCTAGATCCACCTCAATACCCCTCATGGACACTATGTATCCTAGAAATTTACCTAATTGTATGCCAAAGACACACTTCTTGGGATTTAGTCTAACTTTGTACTCCTCTAGTCTATCAAAGATGGCACCTAGGGTTGCTATGTGATCTTTTCTTTTTCTTGACTTAGCTAGAATTTTGTCGACATAGTCTTCAACTGTTTTATGGATCATGTCATGGAATATCAATGTCATGGCCCTTTGATATGTTGCTCCTACATTCTTTAGGCCAAATGGCATCATGTTCTAGCAGTAGGTCCCCCATGGACAAGTGAAAGTCGTCTTATGTTGATCTTCTTTTGCTATCATGATCTGGTTGTATCCTAAAAATTTGTCCATTAGTAATAGGATCTCATGTCCAGTTATCATATCTACTATCATGTTGATGTTGGGAAGCGGGAAATCATCCTTTGGACATGCCTTGTTCAAATCCCTAAAGTCTGTGCAGATTCTAATGGCTCCACCAGGTTTTGAAATAGGTACCAAATTTGACACCCATTCTGGGTAATCGATTGGTTAGATGAATCCTGCATCTAACAACTTTTTGAGCTCCATTTTGACTAACAGAGCTATTTGAGGATGCATTTTTTGAAGCTTTTGTTTGACTGGATTTGCTTCTAGATACACTACTAAGTGATGAACCACAGTGTTTGGATCAATTCCTAGCATGTTAGCATAACTCCATGTGAATTTTATTTTCCTTTCCCTTAGGAATTCTACTAGGAGTTCTTGCTCTTCTGATAATAGTGATTCCACATAGAATGTGATATGCAGGGTTTCCTTTATTCCTAGGTTTACTAGATTGCATTTTTTGGCCAAGACTGCTGACTTTTCCTGATGAATAGCTCTTAAAGGAAGATTGAATCCTTCATCCTTGGGTGCCTCAGAGAGGTTTTCACCATTAGATACGTCATTTATTTTTACTTTTTTCTTGTCAGAGAGTGCCACAATGTGGTTTTCACTCAAGGACTTAGATATGATTCTTAGTTTCTCACTTTTGCAACTGAAGGATTCAATCGTTTCCCCATAATAGGCATGTGTGTCCAACTCCATTATAAACCCTACCTTGTGATCCCCATCTGGAATGTTGTCCTGCAATCCCATGAATTCTGAGAGTGCCTCATCATTTTCAAATGTATCGAGAACTGGTGGTCCTTGTTGGTCGTGATCGATGAGTTGGGGATATACTAGGTGAATCTCATGATTTTGATGGTCTATTTCAAAGGAAAGGGTACTAATCATGCAAAGAGTGGTATCTTCGAATAGCCTACGTAGATTGGTCATGGTATCCTCGTCATCACTACTAATATAGGCCTCAGTTATAAAGTTATGTATGTCTCCACCTATGGATATTGGTAAGCATACTTCTGCTATTATTGGTTGAGGAGAAATATTAACCATTCTAACTGAAGGACTTTGGCCACGTATGGTTATACTCGGAGGGGTACATCCAAGGCCAAGATTTGTTATGGGTCGCATCTCTAGCATGATAGGTATTATGAGCCCACTGTCATTTTGTCCCAGTCTTTGATGTTTGTCGTAGCCCATTGCGAGCATCATTTGTAGGCCCTTTCTTGTCTCCTCCATTGGTAAATTAACTATTGGTCTTTCATCTTGATATAACATGTGTGATGGATCTGCTTCAATAACATCTTGGCCAAGGTCTCCCATCTTGTGAATTTGGGATAGTCTTCAGGAGACATTTGTGATGTGGAAGCTTGGTTTTCTTGTGGGCGTCCCCATGATCTAGGAGATTGTGGTAACTCTCCTATCACAAAAGCATTGTTAGGGAGTTTGTAGCTTCCACAACCATCCTCCTGGATGATGACCTTGATGTCAGAGATTGTGGGAATGGTGGGAGTGGTGGGTATCTCTGTCACAAAAGTGGACGCGAGAGTGGCGGGGTCGATGTATGGTGTGGATGGGCCCTCATCATTCTTTGGCACTTGGGGGATTTTGTAATACTTTGCTTCAATATTTTTGTAATATAAGGTTCGGGATCTCCATGGATGGTAACCTCTTGTCCATTATGTGTAAATTTCACATATTGGTGGAAGGTTGATGCTATGGCTTTCATCACGTGGATCCATGGGCGTCCAAGGAGGATATTATACAGAAAGTCAAGGTCCAAGACTTGACAAGTGGTTTCCATGAGAGTTTTCCCTACTTGAATAGGGAGTTCAATCGTGCCTTGAGACACTCTTTCTTGGTCATCATATGCTCATCATGATGCCCTTTCGTTTGTCGATGGAATCTTCTGATATTTTCAATTGCTTGATGAGGCTTAGGGAACATATGTTCAATCTTGCACCTCCATCCACCAAGACCCTTTTGATTTTTCTCTCATGTACAATGGCTTCCAAGTGAAGTGCACGGTTGTGAGATGGTTGGGCAGGGAAATCTTGGTCAAAAAATGTAAGGAGATTAGGTGTTATGATATTTTCAACCATAGCTTGGAATTGCTTCGCATTGAGATCTGCGGGAATAGTGGATGAGGCTAATGATTCCTCAAGGATCTTCCTATGAGTAGATGAGATTTTTAACAACTCCATGATGGAGATGCATGTTGGTGTTCTCTTGAGTTTATCTAAGACATTGTAACCATGCGAAACAGATCTAGATGAAGGGAATCTATTTTGTTGGGATGATCCCGCGATAGTCACTTTGTTGCCTCTTGTGGTGACTCTACAATCTTCAGCCTAGGTGTCCTTGATAGTGATGACCATGCAATCTTCATTTAGGGAGGCAACGACTATTTCATACACATGATTTACATTTCCCTTCCCTTTCTCATTTTTATTCCCTCTGTTGCCATGATTTGGCATCAGATTCGTATATATCTTAAGATCTTGATTTCCTATAGGTTGTTCCATGTTTATGATTTTCTTATCGATGAGATCTTGGATGATGTTTTTGAGTCTCATGCAACTGTTTCTAGTATGACCTTTGATTTTATGGAATTCTCAAAGTTGATTCTCGTTATACTAAGGAGATTTGACATCGGGTTCTTGGTAATTCTCAAATGTAGGAGGGTTGATGAGTTTTTCGTCAATCAACCTTTTCATTATGTCCTCAAGTGGTTCCCCCATGATGGTGTATTTTTGTTTGGGATAACTTTTGTGTTGGGGTGGTCCCCTTTGGTCATTGAGATTATTGATGGTTAGATTGTTGTTGGGTTGGTGTGTTGTGTGATGGTGGTTTTGGTGTTGAATTTGGATTTGTGGTGCGGGTGTATGTTGGCATGGGGCACTAATGACCACCTTGGCATCGACGACACCATCATTAGTAACATTTTTATTTCTTTCCTAGGTACGAAGTTTATCGTTGTAATTGGATGGTGGGCGGTTGTTTTGTTGTTCATGGTATGATGTTTATTTTGTGGGTTGAGTCAGAAGGGCTCTTTCAATGCTGAGGGCCTTGTAGATCAATTGATCATATGTGGTGATGCCCTGAACCTTGAGATGAAAGGCCAAGCGGCCTTCAAGGTTGGCTATCATGGTGCAAACTTTTTGTTCTTTTGGCATGGTCCATTTGCTCCGGTTGGCCTTGGATCGCCATTGTTGTAGGAATGAGGCGAATGATTCACCCTTTCCTTGTTTTAGAGCTCAGAGTTCTTCGAGACTAACATCCATTGCAATGTTGTATGCATAGTTTTTAATGAATGCATCCCTAATTTCTTGGAATGTTCTAATACCTGAAGGTAAGTGAGAACCATTCTATAGTGTGGCCTACCAAGCTCCTAGGAAATATCTGCATTAGATAAGTATTGTCATATGTAACCTCCATGCAATGAACCTGGAATTCCCTGATGTGATCTTCAGGGTTTCCCATCCCTTGATATTTGTCAAATTTGGGGATCTCAAATCCCTTGGGGAATGGTTTCATTATTAAGTCCTATCAAATGGATAGGGACACAAGTTGCTTGGTGTTTTGGTTGTTCGCCCTAATTGAAGGTCGAGCACTTGTTGCAAGAGCAACCTTAATTGTGTCGTCACATCATTTTACGGATCAGGGGGTGGGATGAAAGTGTTTTGGGGTGTTTCAACCATGGGTTGGATGGGTGGGTTGGTCAGTGCATTGTTTGATGATATCTATATGTTCTGGCAAGCGAGGTAGGCTTCCACCTGCTTTTGTATGAACAATGCTTGTTGTTGATCTTGATGTTGTTGTGCTAAGATTTGTGCTTGTTGTTGCGCTTGTTGTTATTCTAACAACGCTTGTTGTTGTGCTTGCTGTTGTTCCAACAACGCTTGTTGTTGGGCTACCAATTTTGTTGCTTATTGCTACTCTTGGTATTGCTTTAATGCTTGTTGATATTCTTGTGATTGCGCTGCTTGTCTTTGTGCAAGAAGTTACCCTTGGTATTGGGCTTGTTGTGCCTGATATTGAGCTTGCACTTGTGTGGCTTGTTGCTACAATAAAATTTGTCCTTGAGCGGCCCTTTGTGCTTGCAATGCTTGTGTAGCTTGGGCGGCTTATTGTTGTTATTGTTGTTGCAATAATGCTTGGGCTTGTTGTGCTTGTAATGTGACTTGGGCTGCTTGGGTGGCCTGTGTAGCTTGAGCAGCTTGCTGAGTAGCTAGTTGTTCGGCTTTTTGTTTCTAAACTTGTTGGTATCCTCTTTGGAAAGCAACTTGCAATGTTGCATCATATTGGCTTGATGTGGTGGAAGTTGGTGGTGGTGGAGGTGCTGGTGGATTTGGAATGGTGTTTGTGAAGGTGGTGTTGATGTTTTGAGTGATGGATGGTGTTGTTGATATGGTTGGTCCTTGGGAGACCATGCTTTGTGATGTTAAGGGGGTGTTTGATGATGTTTCCATTGCTTGTGTGTTTGTCGTTTGTTATTGTGATATCAACAAAAAATTTTGAGTGTTTGGTGTAATGCTTTGATTGATGGTTGGGATATAGGTTTGATTGATCCTTGGTAGGGTAGGAAGCCCTAAACCAAGGAGTGGTGCGAATGATGATGGATTGGTGGAAGTGGCAGAAATGTAAGGGGTGTGAGTTGTTGCGAGAATTTTGTGGTGTCAAATATTCCCCCTGGTCTGAACATATCTCCCTCTTCCTGTGAATTTGTGAGAAGAGGTGTTTGAGGTGTTGCGTGAAAAAATGATGATGATGGATCGCAATGGAATGTGAGAGGAAAATTTTTGTGTAATGGGTTTTGGGGTATGCTTTGTTCCAAGGTTGTATTTGTATCCAAATTTTGATTATTAACAAGGGGGTGTGTTTGAATTGCATTGAGAAATGCACTTCCCTTATTAACATTGGGTTGGGTTGGAGCAAACGATGTGATTTGCGGAATGTTTTGCGTGATTTTTTGAGATGGGGGTGTAGATGAGATGGGAATGGTGGATGAAATTGGTGGAAAAGATGCCTCTACTATAGTACTCATATCAAAATCCAAAGGTAACTTGGCCCCTTGTTTTGCTAGCTCAAGCATGTATAACGAAGGGTTAAGTCTCATCATGATGTTGATGATTCTATGGTTGTCCAGATTTTGGAGCATTTCAATCATTTCCTCGTGAGACATTCCAAAGGTAAGGTCCTCTCCTTGGTTTTCTTCTTATGGATTTTGTGATGATGAGAGGGTCAATGGATTACTTGATTTGGTGGGATTCATTTTTGTATTTGTTTGGCTAAGATCACTTGAAGCGGGTGTTTCTTTGTTGGCTTCCATACTCTTCTTGTATTGAGATCTAGTTAGAACTACAAAACAAGGGTCAATTTTCAAGAATATGGGAGATGAATCTCTTGATTCTTTGGATTGATCTCTATTTTATGCCCCCAAAGTAGAAAGTTTTAGGATGCCTTGAGGATCAAAGGTGATGATATGATGATGATATTAGGGATGGATGATATGGATGTTTTTGGCTTTTGATAAATATTGAATGAGATACTAGGATTTTAGGACTTGTAGATTTTGATTTTGATTTATTTTTTGGATTTTGGGATTTTTTCCTTGATTTTGATTTTGATTTTGAACAAAAAGACCCTAAGATGTTGGATGATGATCTAAGGGATAACTTTGTTCAAAGGATGCATCTACCCACACCTATTCAAACAAGATGATCGTTTCACTAAGTATATGAAGAAGGATTCATCTACATATACTAAGCTAGACAAGATGATTTTGATAGCTTTGACTAAGCATATGAAAAAGGATGCATCTACACATGCCTAGCCAAAGGTGTTTTTTGATCATGTTTTCAAGGATTTAGTCTCAATGATTTTGATGATTTTGATTTTGCCACAAAGCCTAGCATTTAAGGATGATTTCAAGATTTTCCAAAAGGTGATGATGAGATGGATTTTGTTTTGATGTTTTGAGGGATGGATGAAAAAGATTTTGAATTGCTTTTGATCTTAATATGAACCTAAAAAGGACACTTTGTTTGCCTAGACCTATGTATTGAAGAGCATACAATGCTTCTATAGACCTTTGTAACCAAGAAATGATTTCATTTGAACATTCATTTTCAGATTTCCAACCAATGACTTTCGCTTTGGGGGTTGTGAGTCTTCAACACATATGAAATTTCATTTTACTTAGCTTTGCTTAATGTCTTTATTTTACCAAAAACACTTTCTTCGATTAGGTTTTCAAACTAAGATGTCCAATGTCTTAATTTCTTCAAACCCCACAAGATATGTTATGTGGAAATTTGATGAACTTAAGGCAAGGGCTTTCCTATTGTTTACTTAAGGAGACAAATTGAGATATAATCCAATGTTTAGAAACCTCTAAGGATGTGAATCCCAAGGGAAAGCAATAACATATGGATTGAGTTAATTGTCTTTGTCTTCAAAAGGGTTTGAATTTTGTATGATGTTAAGTGTTTGTTTTTGAGATTTTTTTAATCAAGCAATGCATTTTGTAACCCAAGAATAAGTACAATCCTATGGATGTGTAAGACAATATTTGTCAGATTCCCACTTGGACAAGTCCAGCTATGCTTATCTCTAGCGAATGGTTAGATGCTTGACCCCACTGGCTCCCCTCCACGACACTCACTTATACATGGTAGCCAAGCATCAACACCCATAAAACTCCCATGGCATGTTTTCCATTTCTACTAGAAGACTGTAAAAGTGTGGGGTGGCTTCAGAATTACCGCTCTTGCACCAAAAAATAGATTAAAGGATTTTGGAAAATTCTAGCACATGGGTTTTAGTAAGGAATTTCCGTTTGTGGAGATTGACCCATACGGCAAGAGTACTCTTTCAGATCCATCTTATCGGAATCAACTGCGTGATATTGACGTTTCTTCCAATATCCACATTTATATTCTGGTTGGAAATAATCTTGGCTTTAGAGTGTTACCGGTTGAGTCGTTCCCTTGGGTGAGTACTTTTTCCCCAAGGCAAGCCCTCTAGGATAAACAAAAGCGAATGAAGAACAATATTCATAACTCGATCAATCCTTGTTGGAAACAAGGAGAGAGAATATACGCAACAATACCCCCACTCAAACTCACACAAGTTGTTCAATTTTAAACCCAAATCAAAGTATGGAGGTGATTGCTTTGTCTCACCCTAGAGTCATGAAAAAGGCCTTTTGATTCTCAAGATCGCTATAAAGCGTGAGAGAAGTGCATACGTCCTTTTTCAATGGCTTTAGTTTAAGTAAGCCCTCATGAAAAACAAAGTTACACTTGTTCTTTTTAAATCCACAAAGCAAAATGTGAGTTCTTTTTAAGCACCAAAACACAAGTGAAAGACATTTTGTTCAATTGTTAATCCAAGAAACAAAAACTAGTGAATTGTGATCCTAAAGTTTGTTTTAGCCCTTTTGCAAGAAATGGAAAGGTTCTTTTTAAGCCCAAACGAAAATTAGTGTCCTAAGAATGAAAGGATAACAATTTTGTGAAAAAGTGTTAAGCAAACACTATAGTGTTTAAAAACACTTTGATTTGATGAACATCCTTCTCATGCTTCTCCTTCCTTCAATTTCGGTTTCCAAGGTACAAGGAAGAAAAACCAGTCAGATTCTAGAAAATATAGAAATCAAAAAGTAGAAAATAGAAGACACATTAATCATAAATCAAAAGCATGTGCTAAATTTAAATTTTCCCTTTTTACTGTCTTCTAGTGTCACAACTCGTAACTGCGTCGCAGTTTGATTTCTGAGTGGTGCCCTCAGAGTGTCGATTACCAGTCAATGTCGCTCTATGTTCAGACATAGAGCTCAACTGCGTCGCAATTTTTGCCCCACGTCGCAGTTTCCTTCTAATGTCGCAATTTTTAATTTTTTTGAAAATTTCTGCAAGTCAATGAGTCTAGCAGCGGAGTTTAAAATTCAAAAAATTTAGTGGGACAAGTCTAGTGTCACAATTTTATTTTTGAGCAGTGCCATATAGCGATGTTGAAGAGTCAACAGTGCCAAAATAGTGACGCTGAGCTCCCAGTGTTGGAATTTTCTGTGTCTGAGTGAAAAGGCAAAAAATTCAAAAAAAGATTAGAAATAATGATATCCTACCCTCCTAGCACCAAATGTGCAAACCCCAACCTTGGTACCTACAAAACAACAAGAATAAACAAGTTAGATAAGAGATTGCAAGCCAAATCAAGGATTCCCCATGAAATCCATTTACAACTTCAAACTAGGAAAGAAAATAACAAAGAACACAATGAAAATGATAAAACAAAGCTTAAATCCTAATTAGATGTGCAAACTCATGATCCCATGGGGGAATTGGTGCCAATTTGATGTGAAAATTGGCCCTTTCCCAATTCCTATGATGCAAACTTGATGTTTTGGAGATGATTGATCCACTTTTTTGGTGAATAATGAGAACTCCAAGCTAAAATCTGCAAAACCTAGCTATGACTCAATGATAATGGATAAAATTCAAGAGATATTTGAGCATGGTAACTTTGCCTAGATTGTGGATGATGAAATGAGGATATGAGCTCTTCATTTATAGAATTCCAACATGGATGAATGTCCAAATTTGAGCAATGTGGGACTAACATTTATCCAATGATATGATGCCATTTGTCAAGCTATGAATGGATGGATGATGTGCAAGATTTGGGGTTTGTGCCAATAAATGCATAATTTTGAATTTTGAATTTGTTGAAATGACATGTAAGAGAGAAGGGAAAATCCAATAAATGCCACTTGGCTCAAGGCAAAGGACATGTAAGATGAATTTATTGCCTTGCTGGATGTACATGTTGACTTGGAATTTTTTAATTCAAATTGAGAGAATATTCCAAAAGATGCCTTGTGAGGAAAATAGAGATTTAACAAATGAACTAAATCTATTTTCATGTGCAACTTGCATTATCTAGAGGATGGGACATGAGATGAGATTAAATTAATCAACGGTTAATTAATTTAATGAGAGAGATTAGATGATGTGACCTATTTGACTCAAATTTATGGATTTATTTAAATCAAATAAGAGAGGAATATGACAAGAGATTAATTAAATAAGGATTTTGATTTATTTAATTAAAAGAGATGGTGTTAGATTAAATAAAATAAGGTTTTAATTTATTTAATTTAATGGATAGACTTTAGAGATTTAATCAAATAAATTGATTATTTAATTAAATAGGGATAATTAGGTTAGATGGATTGATTTAATTAACAAAATAGATGGCTTGATTAAATAAAATGATTTATTTAATTAAGAGAGGAATATTGATGAATTTAATCAAATAGAGGAATTTGATTAAATGGTTAGACCAAAGGATGATTCAAGAAGAAACAATGTTAGTAAATCAGGATCAGATGCACAATATCAACCGGTATATTTTATGTGTCTACAGGTGCACTGTAGAAGAGGGCCAGGAGCCATGCTGACCAGCTTTAGGGAGAGCTCATAACAATCCTATCCTCTTGATTTTCTACTGACAATAGGGTAGAAAGTGACCTATGGGAAGAGGTCTCGAGGCTGTAGGAGGAGCTTGCGAGGGTATAGGCAAATAGGGATAGCATAGATCGAGAGTGCATCAAGGAACTCATATGGGAGGTGAGATCATTTGGATTTGTGGAGGGGTTATGACTAAACACGATTAGGTCACATAGTACTATATCATGACAACCATGGAGATCACCAACCCTAGATGGATCCAGTAGTCACAAATCCTATTAGCTTTTGTACTCAGTGATGCATGTGTACCTAAAGTTTTGATGATATATATATATATGAGCATTTATGTTTGTGTTTTTATGATCTTGTGTTTAATTTAATGTCAATGCGATTTATTAATTATCTTATGTAAGAGTATTTAATAAATTTCTCCATGATTTAATGCTTTATGTGATTTAATTAAACTATTTACAAGTCTTGTTAGATGTTACATTGTGATTAAATATGCTTTGTTAGCTTAAATACTCCTATGATCTAATGATATTAAATTCATATAAGGATTTAAATTGACATAACACACTAAATTTTGAATAGCATGGAAACTAAAGTAATTAATCAAAGTATTTGAATAATTACTCCAGAATCTAAGATACACACATGTTATAATGTATCAAAGAAGAAAGCAATGTGAGATAAAATAGAAATTATCTACTCAATCTAACATCACTCTAATACACTATTCAAAAGAAGAAACACTAAATTTAATACCGACACAAATGTGTGGTATTTACAAGTTCTTTTAGAGGTGTTCCATCCATTTTTGTCAAAATGTAGGCTCTAGACCCATAATTTTATTTGATAATGTAAGGTCCTAACTAATTAGGGCTGAATTTTCCTTTTTCATTCGGGAGAGCATTGACATTACATTGATTTTCATACAAGAATAGGTTGCCTAGATTGACTTAATGATGGATGAAATTATTGTTGTAACCATGTTGCATTATTTTAGAGTAAGCTTGTAGATGCTTGAGAGCATTGATATGCTATTTTTCAAGCATTTTAAGCTAATGCAATTGTTGCTCTTTTCAAGTAGTGTCATCAATAAGCCCTTTAAGAGTGATTCTCAAGGAAGGAATTTCTAACTCTAGGGGAATTATTGCTTTAGCACCATAGACCAGGTTATATGGAGTATTTCCAATGGATTTTCTAACACTCATATGATAAGTAGATAATTTATAGGTTAATTGTGTATGCCAATCTTTATTATGTTTGTTTACTATTTTTTGCAAAATTTGTTCAATAGTATTGCCAGTTGCCTCTACTTGTCCATTTGATTTTGGATAGTATGGTGTTGAGAAATAATGTTGACTATTGAATGTTTCCAAGATTTTTTTCACTTCATTCTTTTTAAATGGAGTTCCATTATTTGAAACTAATTTACAATAGACCAAAGTGAGAAATAATGTGTTGCAAGAATGGAAAGAATGAAGGTGTTGTCATTGATGTAAAATTGTCAATTGGTTATCAACTAGTTGTTGTTGTAATTAATGTCATGGTTGTAGGTTATTGGTCATATATGTTGAGGATATTGAGAAAATTGTATCGAAGAAATATTGTAGGTGTGGATATTGAGAAAATAGTATTGAAGAAAGATTGTAGGTGTTAATTGGTTGCTCCAAGTTTTTCTCTGGGATTTTCTCCTACATTTGTGTGGTTGAGATATGTTGATTGTGATTGTTTGAAGTTGTTAGATAAAATTTTTTTGGCTATTGAATCATTGTATAGTGTGAGTTATGTTGACTAGTTGTGAAGTGTGGATTTATGTGTTTTTGGTTGAGGTCTGAGAGAAATGTTGTTGGTCTAGATTTCTCTTTGTTAAAATCTTATGACTTGTGGTTCTCGAGTTGAATTTTTATGATTGTATTGAAGATAATTTTGATATATAGAAGGTTTGCACTTAATTATTCTATGTTTTTTACACTGGTTTGGCTAACCATGTGTTAAACACTATCTTTAGAGTTAATGAAGTGTTTTGGAACTATTTGGGTCCTTATCAAGAATGTGGTTGGGTCACCCTCAATCTAGTTCCACCCTAGGATGTTTTGGTGCAAACCTAATTTGAATTTAATGTTGGATGGTTGAATTTGGATATGTTTCAAAGTTGAAGATGTTATAAATATAGGATGATTTAGTGGTGAGAAAGTACAACAACAACAAAGAGGGATAAGTGCAAATCCTAAATGTTGAGTTTTCAAATGTAATGAGTAAAAGGTGTACTCTATAATTCATGCATGTCTGCAAGTGGTTAAGAAAATTGTGGTGGATTTCTCTATTAGATTGAGGTTTTCTTCTCTCTATAACATATATCTTCTATATTCTTTGTATCTCTATGGTAGTGAGCCCTCTGGGTTGTTAGCCCTGTAGAACAGTGAGTCCTGATTTGGACAATGAGTCCTTGTTTTGGTAGTGATCCTTGTTTCTTAGGTAGTGAGCCTATTGTAATCCGTTGTGATATTCTCTATAGTGTGAGTTAATCTTCACCATGGTTTTTCAATTATTGGGTTTTCTATGTAAATCTGGTGTTATTGTATTTGTGTGATGGTTTTCAGTTTCTGCACTTGCACTTAATGTTTAATCAGTTAAGCAATGTTAAGGATTAGTTACAATGAATGATTTAAAGGTTTAATTTTGTGACAAATAATTCACCCCCCTTGTTAGTTTTCTTATTCAACAATTGTTATTAGAGTTTGGTTCCTTGGATAAGAGATTAACTGCTTAAGGAAGGTATGGGATGGCTAGCAAAGTTACCTATGATTATCTTAGGTTTGATGGAACTAATTATGATATCAAAAAAATATTTATGGAAGAATATATGGAGTATTGTGGATATGTAGAGAAATATTACAAGAATCCTTATACTCCTCTTGCTAATGGTTTGAGTGTGGCTGATGATATCAAAGCACATGAAATGAACAACAAGGTGAAGTACATTTTGAATAAAGGGTCAAAGAGGAAAATTTGTAAAATTTGGAAACACAGTTTCAACTTCTACACATGTCTAAAGATAAGAATGTTAAAGCTTATGTACAAAGATTGGATAAGATAGTAGCTAGAATGCGAGGAATTGGTGCTATTGTAAATGAAACTAGTATTGTTGGATATTGCTAATATGTGGTTTTCATTGATTTCAACACTATTGGAATTAATGTCTTTAAGGCTGCATATGTCGAGGATATTGAGAAAATTGTAATAAAATAACTTGCAAGTTGTCGGTGATGCAGTGAAGTTCAATATGGTGGCTAGCTCAATATATTGATGATAAAAGGTTGAAGATTAAAGGGTTTTTTGATAATTCCATGTAGTTTATCCACATGAAGTTTCATAGGTTCACATGAAGATTTGATTAAGTTATGAGTATCTGTGTTCTAACAGGTGTTTTGTTGCTTTAGTTGGTGTTCCTAAAAGAAGATGATGTGATTCTAGTAACTTGAGTTGTTGTGGATGCTTCTGTGGTGATTCATGATGATTTTGGATGTTTCTAGATCATGTTCTATCTGTGTTTTTGGTCCACATTGATCGTTGTGCTCACAATTGGTGATTTTCTTCTGTGAGTTCATTTTTTTCATGATCATGGCTGACAAGGTGATTGTAGCATGTTGCGGATCTTCGAGGCATATTTTTTGAAGGTGTTCTATATTTGAGGATGTTGTTTTGGGTCCTTACTATGTTTTGGTTGACATTATTTGGTTTGCATTGATAAAATATTTATTGATTTGGGCCAACAGTTTGTACACATTTCATATTTTGTTGGGCCGACATGTAGTAAAATCAATGCAAACCAAATAATGTCAACCAAAATATTTTGTTGCAGATATATATGATCAATTGTTTATACCATTTGAAGACATGGTGTGTGATGTATGTTGTGTGCTAAGTGTGAATAATGTTCTAATATTTCTAAGGCAGAAGTAAAGTGTGAAGAAGAGTGAGAAGATGAAAGTGTTTATGTGTTTAACCAAAACTGTAATCAAGTATTAGAAGATGATATTTTCTCAATTCAAAATATTTCAGATGTAATTTGAATATGACTATAAGATAGTGAGTCTTCTTTTCGGTACTAGTGATCCTTTTTGTATTTGTGTAGTGAGCTCTAAGTAGTGTGCCTGAATGCATGTGCATTCCCCATTTGTATTACTTTTAACAGATTATAATCTTGTGGACTAACCTCCACCATGGTTTTTCCCCTAACAGGGTTTCCACATAAAAAATCTTGGTGTTATGTGTGTTTTTGATGTGTTGATGGTTTATGCTTTCATGTTTATTTATCAGATCTAAGAATAAGTTTAATTTGTATAATTTCTATGACAACTGATTCACCTCCCCTTCCAGTTGTCTACCCTTGTGTTGCTAACAATTTCTATTAGAGCACATTCCTCTAGAGAATATTGACCACTTCAGGTGATCTGGGATGGTGACATATAAGAAGGATAGTCTGAGATTTGATGGAATAAATTATTCTCTATGGAAGACCCAAATGGAGTATCATCTGAGATGCATTGGTGAACCTTACTCGACAATTACAAAGAATAGGTATATCATTCCATAGAATGGTCCTTCTACTATAGGTGAGATTAACGAAAATGAGTACAATATTAGGGCTAAGGAAGAATTGTTGAGTGCTTTGACTGATTCTGAGATGATAAATGTAATGGAGCTAAAGACTGCTTATGAGATCTAGAAAAAGTTGGAAACTTTGTATGAAGTTGATACCCATGTGAAGATTGCTAATCTACAAAGCCTGAAAGGGAAATATGAAACATTAAGAATGGGTGAAGATGAGAATATCACTTTTTTTATGCAGAGAGTGAATGAGCTTGTGTGTAGTATCAGATGTGTTGGTGGAACATTGGAAGAATTAGATATTGTTGCTAAAGTGCTTAGATCCTTTCCTGCTACATACAAATAGAAAGTTGTTGTTGTTGAGGAGATCTAGGATGTGACAAATGTAACCAGAGACATGTTGATTGGTAAACTTGCTACTTTTGAGCTAAGTGAGTTTGGTGAATCTCTTCCTAAGATAGAATTTGCATTCAAAGCTACTATCTTTGGAAAATATAAGTAGAGATATGATCCGAGAGAAAGTTCTTCTAGAAAAATGTCCAAGTATGAGCAGGAAATGAGAGACATTGAGGAAGAAGAGAGAAAAATAGGTGAGTTTGAAGAACTTATTGTCAAGAGGGTAGCCAAAGGAGAAGGTAAATATAAAGGGGAATTTCCTCTTAATTTTCTTTCTTGCAATAAGATAGGTCATTTTTCCTCAAGGTGTCCAGAAAGAGTCCCTAAGCCAAAACCTAACAACCCTAGATTCCAAAGAAAGTGTTATTATCCTACTGATGAAGGTGTGATAGATGATGAATCTGATAGAGGGAATTTAAGTGAGGATGAATGAGTATTTATTTTTATCAAATAAAATGATCTAGTACCTACTGAATCTGCTAGTTGCATAAATGTGGAGAAAGCTCTAGCTACCAGAGTTGAAGAAAAAGATGAATGGGTGATTGAAAGTGGATGCTCTCATCACATGATAGGTGATAAAAGTAAATTTGTGAGCTTGGAAAATTTTTATGGCAGTGTTGTAAGATTTTTTGGTGACAAAGCTAGTGTAATCCATTGTAGAGGATCCATTTCTCTTGATGGTAAGCATAATACTGATGATGTTCTATATGTGGAAGGTTTGAAGCATAATCTCTTAAGTGTTGGATAGATGGTTGACAAGGGATACAATCTTCCATTTGAGGATGGAAAGTGTAGAATATTGGGGAGTTCAAGAAATATGATTGCATTTGGTACCAAAAAAAAGGTAATATCTCTCACCTAAGTGCTACTAGTAAAAGTTGTCTGATTGCTCAAGTTGATGAAAGTTGGTTGTGGCATAGGAGAATGTGTCATGTAAACTTTGACAATATTATCAAAATAAGCTCTACTCAGGTAGTGAGAGATCTTCCTAGGTTGATAAAACCCACTAATGCTCTATGCAAAGAATGTCAGTTAAGGAAGCAAACTAGAGTTTCATTCCAAAGGAAACAACATTGTTCGAATGAAGTATTGGAGCTTGTGCATACTGATTTGTGTGGTCCTTCTAGAGTCATAATTTTACAGAGAGATAGGTGTTTCATGTTACTTATTGATGATTATTCTAGATTGATGTGGGTTACTTTCTTAAGGAAAAAATATGAAGCTCTAGAGAAAATCAAGATTTTTAAGGCTATGGTTGAGACAAAGATAGGTCTGAAGATTAAATGTCTGAGATCAAATAGAGGTGGTGAATTCACTTTTGGTGAGTTTAATTCTTTTTGTGAAGAACATGGGATAAAGAGACAATTATCTACCTCACAGACCCCTTAGCAAAATGGAGTTGTGGGAAGGAAGAATAGGACAATTGAAGAAGTTGCTAGGACCATGATGCTGGAAGGAAATGTTTCACATATCTACTGGAGAGAAGCTGTGAGTACTGCCATTTACACTCTCAACCACATACATGCCAGAGGTGATCTACTAATAAGACTCCTTATGAGCTATGGTTTGGCCATAAGCCTGCTATCAGATACTTCAAAATATTTTGGATTAAATGATATATCAAAAGAGATGAAGATATAGGAAAGTTTGATGCTAGAAGTGATGAAGGAATCTTTCTTGGTTATTCTACTAAAATTAAATCCTACTGATGCTACAACAAGAGATTGAGGAAAATAATTTAAAATGCTAATGGAAAGGTTGATGAAGACATAGTTAGACCATCCAAAACCTACAGATATGATTCAGATGATCAGAATGATAGTTTAGATAAAGGAAAGAAAGTTCAGAATCTAAATCAAGTTCAAATCATTCCAGTGAATTAGGAAAATCAAGAGGAAGAAACTAGTGAAAGTGTAGAAGTGAGATCACAAGATCCTGAAGTTGAAGAATACCCTAAGACTCCAAGGTATGCAAGACTAAATCATTCAAAAGATCAAATTATAGGTGATAAGAACAAAGGTGTTCAAACTAGGAGAAGAATTGCAGAAGAATACTATTTGATCTCAAAGACTAAGCCTAATAGTGTCAATGAAGCATGCAAAGATGAACATTGGGTGGAAGTAATGAAAGAAGAAATACTACAAATTGAAAAGAATGATACATGGATTCTTGTTCCTAGACCTAAGGACAAAAATGTAATTGGAACTAAATGGGTCTTTCAAAACAAACTAAATGAGCAAGGTGAAGTTGTTAGAAACAAAGCAAGATTGGTGTGTAAAGGATATTATTAGATGGAAGGAATTGAATTTGAAGAAACTTTTTCCCCTATTGCTAGGATTGAAGCTATGAGACTATTTCTTGCTTATGCTTCTTAAAAAAACTTCAAGGTTTATCAGATGGATGTCAAGTTAGTATTTCTAAATGGTGAACTGGAAGAAGAAGTGTATATTGAGAAACCTAATGGATTTCAATTGACTAATTAGGGAGATATAGTTTTCTAGTTGAAGAAAGCATTGTATGGACTTAAGCAAGCCCCAAGAGCATGGTATGCCAGACTGGAAAAGTATTTGTTGAAGCTTGGATTTAATAAAGGTACTATTGATAGTAATTTTTACTTCAAAATTGATCATGATAAAGATTTGATTGTTCAAGTATTTTTTGATGGTATCATTTTTGGAGGAGATGATAGTTTGTGCATGAAGTTTGTTGATGAGATGCAGACTGAGTTTGAGATGTCTATGATTGGAGAAATGATTTTTTTTTGGGATTGCAAATTACTCAGCTAGATAGAGGGATCTTTATATCTCAATCCAAGTATGTTAAATAATTGCTAAAGAAGTTTGGTATGGAAGATTCAAAGCCAATTGGTACACCTATGGTGACCAAATGTAAGTTGACATAAGATGATGATTCTCCTAATAAAAAATATACTAGATATAGATCCATGATTGCTGGATTTCTCTATTTAACTCAAACTAGACCTAATATCATGAATGTCATATGCATTGTTGCAAGATTTCAAGCTGATCCTAAGGATTCTTATGTGATAGTTGTGAAGAGGATTTTTCAAGTACTTGAAGGGGATAGTTGATTTTGGCCTATGGTATCCTAAATAAGATGACCTTACTTTGAGTGCTTCTACTGATGTTGATTGGGTAGGAGATGTAAACGATAGAAAGAGTACTAGTGGTGGTGCATTTTTCTTGGGAAAGAAGTTGATTTCATGGTTAAGTAAGAGGAAAAATGCCATTTCTTTATCTACTGCAGAGGTGGAATACATTGTTGCTACTAACAATTGTACTCAAGTGTTGTGGATGAAGCAAATGTTGAAAGATACCAGAGTTGTGTATGGTGAACCTATTGCTATATTCTGTGATAATTCAAGTGCAATTAACATTTCTAAGAATCCGATGTTGCATTAAAAAACCAAGCATATATCTATAAAGTTTCACTTTTTGAGAGAGAAGTGACTGAAAAGGAAGTTAGATTGGAGTATGTTCCCACTAAGGAACAGATTGCAAATATCTTTACCAAGCCCTTGCCTAAGGATATTGTTGAGTATCTCAGAGGGAAGTTAAGGGTGATTACCCCTCCTAATCATAATTAAGATGTGTTGACTTGCATCAGTCTGTGCATTTCATAGTCATATCTTATGATCTGGATTGATGTTGTGGTGGTTGTTACTTAGGGAGAGTAGTCAGATGTTCAAAAATGTGGTTCAGAGCTTTTGTGGAGAAAGATAATGTGTATCTTTTTCATTGATGTCAAAGGGGGAGAAGAGTCACATGTGTGAAATACTTTGAAAGAGTTAAGGAGAAAAGAGTCAAAATCTAAGGGGGAGAAAGTGCCAAGAGAAAGTATCGTTGATGGTGTTTTTCAAATCATGTGTTGCCATCAATGCCAAAGGGGGAGATTGCTGGATATTGTTGATATGTGGTTGTCATTGATGTCAACACTATTGAAATTAATTCTTTAAGGCTCTATATGTCGAGGATATTGAGAAAATTGTAATAAAATAACTTGCAAGTTGTTAGTGCTGTAGTGAAGTTCAGTATGGTGGCTAGCTCAATGTATTGATGATAAGAGGTTATGGATTAAAGGGTTTGTTGAAAATTATATGTAGTTTATCCACATGAAGTTTTAGAGGTTCGCATGAAGATTTGGTAAACTTATGAGTATCTATGTTTTGACAGCTGTTCTATTGCTTTAGTTGGTGTTCTTGAAAGAAGATGATGTGATTCTAGTAACTTTAGTTGTTGTGGATGATTTTGTGGTGATTCATGATGCTTGTGGATGTTTCTAGATCATGCTCTATCTATTTTGTTTGTCCACATTGGTCATTGTGCTCACAATTTGTGATTTTCTTCTGTGAGTTCATGTTTTTCATGGTCATGGCCGACAAGGTGATTGTAGTGTGTTGTGGATCTTCGAGGCATAATTTTTTAAGTTCTTCCATATTTGAGGATGTTTTTTTGGTTCCTTACTATGTTTTGGCTAACATTGTTTGGTTTGCATTGATAAATTATTTATTGATTCGGACCGACAATTTGTACACATTTCATATTTTGTTGGGCCGACATGTAGTTGATGTGATCCTTAGTTTCAGATATATATGATCGATTGTTTATACCATTTGATGGAATGATGTGCGATGTATGCTATGTGCTAAGTGTGAATAACATTCTAATATTTTGAAGGTAGAAGTAAAGTGTGAAGAATATTGAGTAGATGAAAGTTTTTATGTGCTTAACGAAAACTATAATCAAGCACTAGAAGATTCTATTTTCTCAATTCAAAATCTTCTAGATGTAATCCGAATGTGACTGTAAGATAGTGAGTCTTCTTTTGGGCAGTGAGCCTTTTTGTATTTGATTAGTGAGCACTAGGCAGTGTGCTTGAATGCATGTGCATTCCACATTTGTAATACTTTTAATAGAGTATAATCTTGTGGACTAACCTCCACCGTGGTTTTTCCCCTAACAGGGTTTCCACGTAAAAAAATATTAGTGTTATGTGTGTTTTTGATGTGGTGATGGTTTATGCTTTCATGTTTATTTATCAGATTTGAGAATAGGTTTAATTTGTATAATTTCTATGACAATTGATTCACCCCCCCTTCCAGTTGTCTACCCTTGTGTTGCCAATAGGAAACACAGTTTCAACTTCTACACATTTCTGAAGATGATAATGTTAAAGGTTATGTACAGAGATTGGATAAGAAAGTAGCTAGAATGTGAGGACTTTGTGCTATTATATATGAAACCAAGATTGTAAAGAAGATTCTTAGAACTCTCCTTGATTCTTATAGTGAAAAGGTGTGTGCTATTGAATAGAGTGTAGATTATAAGACCTACACTAAAGATCTATGGTTGGGATATCTGAAATCTTATGAGATGAGAAAGTTGAATCTAAGGAATTGATGCAAATCAAAGATTATTTTTAAGGCTACAAAAGTAGAAGATCCGGATGAAGAAAATCTTGATGAAATAGAAGATAAATTTTTGAGAAGGATGAGGAAAGGATCTAGGAAGTGTGAAGGTAAGTTATCCTTTAAATGCTTTAGTTATGGAGAAATAGGTCATTATGTTGCAAAATTTCTGAAAGGAGCTAAGAGGAACAAACAAAGATATGAGAAAGAAAAGAAAAGAAGATCAGCAAAGCATATTATGTGAATGATAATGCTAGTATATCTTATGAGGATTCTAATTATGAAGATCTTGATGCAATAAATGCTTGTTCTTGGCTATAAAGGATGAACCTAATTCTAGTAATTCTAAAAAAAAGTTGAAGCAAAGCCCTCCAAAGAAGGAGAAAAATTAAGGTATTGTCATCTCTACCCTACATACTAAATAGGAAAAGAACTATTGGGTTGTTGACAATGGTTGTTCACATCACATGACTAGTGATAAGAGTAAATTGTTAAACTTGAAAAATATGATGGAGGCTTGGTAATGTTTGGAGATGATACTAGTGCTAAAATTTGTGGGACAGGTTTAGTAAGTTTTGATGGAAAGCATAATACTAATGATGTCTAGTATGTTAAGGGTTTAAGGCATAATTTATTGAGTGTGAGACATACGTGTAGTAAAGGATAGAATATTATGTTTGAGGATGAAAGATGTGAGATCTGGAAAGGATTCAGGACAGTGATTGTTGGAGGAAAGAAATCTAAAGGAAATATCTATCAACTTAATGGTGTTGATGGACAATTCTTTATGACTTAGATTAATGATAGTTGGTTATTGTATCGAACAATGTGTCACATGAATATTGATAACTTGGAAAATATTAGTGAAGTTCAAACCATGAGATATTTAGCAAGGATTAAAAAGCTTATTAATGCTATTTGTAGGAATTGTTAGTTTGGAAAGCAAGCAAGAAGGCATTACAGATCAAAGGAACAATCTACTATTGGACTACTGGATTGAATTCATATAGATATTTTTGGTCCTACAAGAGTGAAAATCATGCAAGGAGAAAGGTACTTTATGCTTTTTATTGATGATTATTCTAGATATACATGGGTACATTTCTTAGAGAGAAATAAAATGCATCAAATAGATTCAAGACATTCAAAGCTATGGTTGAAAATAAAGTGAATTTGAGGATAAAATGCTTATGGTATGCCAAAGGTAGAGAATTCACCTCCCATGAGTTTAATATGTTTTGTGAAGTACATGTAATAAAGAGACAATTATCTACTATGAGAAGTCCTCAGCAAAATGGAGCTGTTGATAGAAAGAACAAAATAGTTCAAGAGGTCACTAAATCAATTATTACTGAGGCTAGTTTACTAGAATTTTACTGGAGAGAAGCTATTCATACTATTTTTTATTTATTCAATTGATTTCAAGCAAGAGAAAATAGTACAAAGACCCCCTACGAGCTATGGAATGGAAGAATTCCTACTAATAAGTATTTCAAGGTATTTGGAAGAAAATGTTATATCATAAGAGATGAAGAAACTTTAGGAAATTTTGATGCAAGAAGTGATGAAATTTTTCTTGGATATTCTACTAAAATAAAAGCATACATATGTTTCAATAAATGACTAAGAAATATTGTAGAAAGTGTAAATGTCAAGGTTGACGAAACAATGAAGAATTCAATTGACATTGATGGATATGTATTTGTTGAACTTGATTATGTAAGAATTGAAGAAATTGTGGGAGGATAGGAAAATGATGAGTAAGAGAAGCAGAATGAACAAGATGAAAGAGAAGAAGAAGCTCTATTGGTTTCCCCTAAGACACCTAGATATGTATAGAATAATCATTCTAAAAGTGAAATTATTGGAGATAAGACTAAAGGAGTATTAACAAGAAGCAAAGTTGTTGTTGAAGTAAATTTGTGTTTACTTTCTGAGATTGAACCGAAGACTATAAGTGAAGCATGTAAAGATGAACATTAGATGGAAGCTATGAAAGAAGAACTTATCAGATTGAGAAGAATTAAACTTGGGAATTGGTCCCAAGACTGGCAGATAAAAATATTATTGGATCAAAGTGGGTATTCATAAATAATTTGAATGAGAATGGAAAAGTGGTTAGAAACAAAGAAAGGCTTGTTTGTAAATGTTACTCACAAGTAGAAGGCATATATTTTCAGGAGACTTTTGCTCCGGTAGTAAGAATGGAAGCTATAATGATGTTCATAGCATTTTTTTATCATAAAAACTTCAAGGTATATCAGATGGATGTCAAGTCTGCATTTTTGAATGGTGAGCTAGAAGAAGAAGTCCATGTGGAACAACTGGAAGCATTTTAGGTGTTAAATCAACCAGATATGGTGTACAGATTGAAGAAAGTCTTATATGGATTGAAGCAAGCTCCTAGAGCTTGCTATGTAAGGTTAGACAGGTATTTGATTTAGCAATGTTTCAACAAAGGTACAACAGATAATAATCTATATTTTAAGATTGAAAATGACAAAATCTTGATTGTAGTTGTGTATGTTGATGACATTATTTTTTGAGGAAATGAAAATATGTGTAAGATGTTTGTGGAAGAGATGTAGAAAGAATTTGAAATGTGTATGATTGGTGGGATGAATTTATTTCTTGGGTTGCAAATTAATCAAACAAAGAAAGTAATTTTCATTTCAGTCTAAGTATGTGAAAGAGATGTTGAAGAAGTTTGGGATGAATGGTTCCAAACTGGTATGTACTCCTATGGTGACTAGTTGCAAGTTGGGTAAAGATGATGATTCACCTAAGGCTGATTAGAGGAAGTATAGATCTATGATTGGTGGACTATTGCATTTGATTGCTACTATACTCGATATTATGTATGATTTTTGTCATGTGGCTAGATTTCAAGAAAATCCTAAGGAAACACATGTTATTGTTGTTAAAAGAATATTCATATATTTGAATTGAACTCTAGATTATGGGCTATGGTATCCTAGAGATACTGACTTTACACTAAGTTCCTATACATATACAGATTGGGTTGGATGTGTAGATGATAGAAATATTACAAGTGGTGATGCATTATTTCTTGGTTGCAGATTGGTGGCATGGTTGAGTAAGAAGAAAGATTCAATTTCCTTGTCTACTGTTGAAGCTAAGCATATTGTTGTTGAATCTTACTGTACTCGAGTTCATGGATGAAACAAAAATTAAAAGATATCACAGTGGTGTATGATGATCCTATTTCTATCTTAGATGTGATAATACAAGTGCAATTAACATTTCAAAGAATCCAGTGATGTACTTGAGGACAAATTATATATATATATATCAGGTATCATTTCTTGAGAGAGAAGTTTGTGGAGAATGAAGTAAAGCTTGAATATTTTTTTACGAAGGATCATATTGCTAATATATTTATGAATGGCTCTTACTAAAGATACTTTTGATTATCTTCAGGAGAAGTTAAGGGTCATTGTTCCTCCTTTCTTGAACTAGATGCATATGAAGATGCATTAGTTTGATGGATCTATGGATCTATCTTTCTTCTGGACTAATGTTTTGGTGGCTACCTCTCAAGGGGAGTAGGTAGTCTCAGGTGTTGTCATTGTGAGTATTCTATTTTCTATGTCAACGGGGAAATCAATGTAAAATATCTTTTTCCTTTTCCATTTATGTCAAAGGGGGAGAGGAATAATGTGAAAAAAAAAACAAAAAGGGGAGAGGAAGAATGTGAAAAAAACAAAAAGAGGAGAGCAAGAATGTAAAAAAAAACAAAAAGAGGAGAGGAAGAATGTGAAAAAGAAAAGAGGAAGAATATAAAAGATTATCTACTAAGGGGGAGAAACAAAAAGAAAAATCTTGAGAAGTGTATTCAGAGCTAGTATGTTGTCTTTGATGGTTTTTCACATCATGTGTTTCCATCAATGAAAAAGGGAGATATTTTTGCAAGAATGGAAAGAATGAATGTGTTGTCATTAATTTCAACTGGTTAATTGGTTATCAAATCATTGGTGTTTTCATTAATGTTATAGTTGCAGGTTATTGGCTATATATGTTGAGGATATTAAGAAAATTGTATTGAAGAAATATTCGAGGTGTTAAGTGGTTGCTCCAATATTTTCTCTAGGAATTTCTCCTATGTTTGTGTGGTTTAGATATGCTGATCGTGGTTGTTGGAATTTGCTATATCCATATTTTTGGTTGTTGATTCATTGTACAGTGCAAGTTATGTTCACCAATTCTAAACTATGATTTTATGTGTTTTTGGCTGAGGTTCAGGAGAAATATTGTTGGTCCAGGTTTCTCTTTGTTAAAATCTTATGACTTGCATTCTAGAGTTGAGTTTTTATGATTGTATTGAAGATAATTTTGGTATTTGGAATGTTTGTGCTTAATTTTTATTTGTTTTACACTGGTTTGGTTGACCTTGTGTTAAACACTATCTTCAGGGTTAATGAAGTGTGTTGGATCTATTTGGGTCCTTATAAAGTGTGTGGTTGGGTTGCCTTAATTTTAATTCCACCCATGGATGTTTTGGTGCTGACCTAATTTGAATTTAATGCTAGATGGCTGACTTTGTATATGTTTCAAAGTTGAAGATGGTATAAATGCAAAATGAGTTAGTGGTTAGAAAGTACAACAAAAACAAAGAGAGATAAGTGCAAAGAAATAGAGAAAATATATGCAAGATTGATGTGAATCAGAGAGTGTGTGTGATGTGATTGTGGAAAATCAATGAAAAGCCTAAATGTTGAGTTTCTAGATGTAGTGAGCAAAATTTGTACTCTATCATTCATGCATGTATGCGAGTGGTTGAGAAAATTATGGTGGATTTCTCTATTGGATTAAGATTTTCTTCTCGCTATAACTTATCTCTTCTATATTCTTTGTATCTTTGTGGTAGTAAGCCCTCTGAGTTGTTAGCCCTATTGGATAGTGAGTCCTGAACTAAACAGTGAGTCTTTTTTTGGCAGTGAGCCTTATTTCTTAGCAAGTGAGCCTTTTGTAATCAGTTTTGATATTCTCTATAGTGTGAGTTAATCCTCACTGTGGTTTTTCCCTTATTCAGTTTTCCACATAAATCTAGCGGTATTGTATTTGTGTGATTATTTTTAGTTTTTGCACTTGCACTTAATGTTTAATCAGTTAAGCAGTGTTAAGGATTAGTTTTGGTGAATGATTTGAAGGTTTAATTTTGTGACAACTAATTCACCCCCCCCTCTCAATTGTCCTATTCAATAATGTGTTCTAATATGAAATGATATATTGCATTATAAATTGTGGAACCCATTTCATGAAGTATTTGGTTGCAATAATGATAAATGTATGTCTAGCAGAAGAAGGTGGTGATATCTTCCCAATAAGGTCCAAACCCCAAACCGAAAATGGCCAAATAGGAACTTGAGCATGAAGTTCAAAGGTAGGGGCATGAATCAAATTTTTGTGTTTTTGACATTTATGACATTTCTTTACATACTTAAAAAAATATTGTTCCATGTGTCTCCAATAGCAGCCTATGCAGATTAATTTTTGAACCAAGGATCTCCCTCCAAAATGTCCCCCATAAGCACCTGCATGAGATTCTTCAAGTGCTATAGGGATTTTAGATTGTTTAAGGAATTTAACTAAGAGACCATTAAATGATCTTCTATATAGATATTTTGTTAGGATTATGTATTTAGATGCAAGCTTTCACAGACGAGCTCTAGTGTTCTTAGTTGTGGGCTCGGGAAAGGTACCATATTTTAAATAGTTGAATATCATTGTATAGCATTCATTAGATTTATTAGTATTGATTGATAACACCTCTTTGCTTTCATCATCTATCAATGCTTTATGGATCATTTGAAATTTAAATGTGAATTCAATGAGAGGGTCATTAGGAGATATAAGGGAAGTGGTGCTTATCATTGCATCTATGTGTTAATTGTCCTTTTTTGGGATGTTGTCTACCATATATGATTGGAACCTATGAAAAATGAATATTTGTGTGAATGATTAATTGATGTATTCACACCCACATTCCAAGAGATTCCATTCAAGAATAACCCTTTAGATCTCAATGCAAAGGAGATTGAAATCTTACAATAGGTTTGTCCTAGGGATTGAATATGATATAATGAGGGGTTCACCACCAAGTTTAGACTTGGAAAAGATAATGCAATGCAAGTTGTAAAAAAAAACCCTATTTGAATGCAAACTAATCATAAATGACCTAGAAATATGAACAAAATGTAATAGAAAGTTATAAAACTGAAAGTGTGCACCTGGGAGACTAAAGAAGGAAGAATGGAGGTCTAGAATTATAGAAATATGATATCACTACTAATTGGGACTCATTTTCCAAGGTAGGTGAATCAGTCTAGTTTTTGGGAAAATGTACAAATATAGGTTTTAGCCAAAAGGGTATCCAAATCTATAAAAATATCTATCAAGCCTATACAGTGGGACTCATTCGCCAATCATGGTGAATCAGTCCTCTTCTAATTTTTTGGAAATTTTGAACTAGATTCTATTCCTCTTGGTCTACTCTGCTCTTTTTTACCAGTACTGGATCCAAAACTACAAATTTTCACCTATAGACCTTCCCCAAGCTTCTCCAAGGCTTGATGACAACTTTAGGGATTTGACAAATTTTCTCCAGCTTTGCTTCTTGACAAATCTACAACCTAGCCCTCCAAATCACACACAAGAAGAGGGGAAAATGTTGTGGGGTTAGTGAATAGGGTTTTTCCTTGGTCAAACCCCTTGTTGGTAATTAAACCTTGAAATGAAAGAAAATATGAATGGAGAATGATGAATGAACAAAAGAAAATGTTGCAACTCACCAAACCCTAGGAATAAGGTGTTGCAAATGTGCTTAAAATGTCTACAATAGATGTGGTTCTTGACTCTTGCTTGAATGGTGTTGATCTTGAATGTAATGCTTGTTTGAATCATAAACTCTACATCACAATTGTTAGCACAATAACAAACATGAAGAATGCAATCCTTGACATGATGATTGGCACTTGAAGGATGCTCTAAAATGCTTGATAATCTACCCTTGAAATGCCTTGAATGCTCAAATTCTCTTGTGAACTCTTGAATTCTTGTAAAATTTTCTAGGTGAGAATATGAGCAAAAGAGCCATGTATTTATACTCAATTATGCAAGAATTCCCAAAATTACAAGACTACAAGCTAACACCAGATCTAGGAGAATAAAATATAACTAGAAATTTGAATTAAATTTGAATTTTGGTCACATGGGACTCATTCACCTAAGGTGGTGAACCAACAATTTTAGGGTGTGTCTATGTACTTCTCTTGCACTCTTAGGGTTTTTCACCTAAAAGGAGAGAGATAGAACCCAAAAATTGTGGTAGTTCACTAAAACTAAGGAATGTATGATGTAATTATGAATAAATGCTATGATCTAAATGTAGCTAATGGATAAAATTGATTGATTATGAATGTAAAACTAATGAAATATGCAATGTTTGAAAACATAGTGTGATATGTAGAAATGAACTAAAAACATAAACTAAGGCAAACAAAAATAAATGAGATTGAATAGAGTGTACCTAGAAGTTGAATGTTGATCCTGGAAGGTTCTAGAAACTAAAAAAAATCATTGTTGATGACCAGTGGGACTCATTCACCACTGATGGTGAATTAGTCCTCCTTTTGGTAAATTGCCCTAAAATTGGTTTCTGACTGTCGAGAACTCAATTCTGAAAAAATCAACTTTTCCAGTCTATAGGTGGGACTCATTCACCACTGATGTTGAATCAATCCTCCAAAATTTTGCAAATTCAAGGGTTAATTCTGTCGGTCTAGATTTGCATTTGTCTTCTTGTCAGGTTAACGGAGTCAAATCTGTAGAAAATGGGTTGAATGATGTCTCTAAGCTTGAATTAGGGTATGGTTGACTTGAATCACTTTTATAACTTGTTGACCACTTTCCAACACCTATTTCTTTGACAAATATTTCTACAAGACCTTGAAACACATGCAAAGAGGGGAAAAATGGTTAGGGGTTAGAGTATAGGGATTTGCCTTGGTCAAATCCCACTTTGGTAATCAAACCCTTGATAAAGAAATGAAATGAAAACAAGAAAGGAATGATGAATAAACAACATGAAAGTGTCCTAAACTCACCAAATCCTTGTTGTAGAAGTTTGAAGATATGTTAATGGTTGCTCCAAGATGCTTTATGTTTGCTTGATCAAATGATGTAATGATGCTTTGAATGAAAGAGTGCTAATTTATGTTGAATGAGTGATTGAGATGAATGGGGGTTAGAATGGATGGAAAAACACTTATTTATTCACACTTATGCCCTAATTACCCAATAATACAACATCATAGGTTGACATAAGGTCTTAATGAATAAAAACCCAAAAGAGATTTTGAATTATTTTGAATTTTGAGCCAAGAGGGACTCATTTTCCACCCATGGTGTATGGGTCCCACTCTAGACTTGCAAGTGGGTGTCAAGAATTAAGTTACATTTAATATTATTTGTCAGGTTTACATTCAAAAATACACTTAATTAAGGCCTATAAGTGCATAAAGGGGCCAAATAAAGCATAAGAAAGGTGTAATTAGCGATGACAAGCCTAGAAAATCATGAAATTTTCTTACAAGACTTTATAACAGTTTGAAATAGGAATTGATAAGGAATAAAAAGGTGATTTTTAGATGAATTATAATAGGAAGATTCTATAAAAGTGTAGAAATGGGTTACAACACTTCACAACACCTTCACAAGACATCATAATTTGAATATTAAAGACCTAATGTGAATGAATAAGCTACATTGCAACATTAAATCTAAGAAAAATAGGTCAAGCATCACAAGAAAAAGACCTAAATAACCATGAAAATTTCAATGATCCATTTAGCCCCCACTTTAGTGAGAAAATGAACTTGCTTCAAACTCAAACTAAAGTAGCCATGAATATCGAGAGGGATCCAAATGCATTTATGCTAGAAATATGAGATAACAACAATCAAGAGGGATGATCAAGCCCCCAGGATGGAGATCCCAAGGAAAACTAAACATAAGAACAAAGGAACACACAAGAGAAATAGAGAAAGAGAAGAGATATGAAAAGGGAAAATTCTAACCAAGCTTCAATCATTTGTTCAACTAGTTGTGAATCAGATCTAGGTTGTTTATGCAAAGAATAAATTGCATACTTGCTCTGGGATGATGGAACTCATGGTTGTCTGTTAGGTGAGAAGGACCAAAACGTGAGAAGCATACACTCAGCTAGTATCTACTCACAAACACATAGGTGGCTATGGGGAAATTCATGCCTCAGAATGGGCTTCCCACTCAACCATACCAAAGTTATACCTCCTAATAACTTTAATAAGGTGCCACAAAGGAAAATTTCAGTTTGTGCTTCATGAGACAAGAAAAGCTTTATATGCTTAGAAATCATGAAAAAATAGGATGGTACCATAGGCATGCAAGCAACATTATGCAAGGTGGCCATGTGAATGCAAAAAATACAAAATATGTTCAAAGAAGTTTTGTTAAGTTCATGTGAGGTCTATAACTTAGGGAAAATTATGTCTAATGTCTCCAAGAGAGGACCAATCAAAGAATAGAATATTCACAACTTAGGGGATGCAATGTGACTCATTAGGCCACCAAGAGGAATGTAATATGCTAAGATGGATCACACTTATGAAGGACACCACACCCAATTTCATCCACAATGTGACAAAGGTATTGTATGAAGTGACAAGGCTACACTAAGAACCAAGAATGAAAAGGAATAATGTCAATGTATGTCCCCACTTTAAAGGAATTGCTACACACTATTCTGTGAGCAATTATTTTAAAGTAGCAAATGAAAAATGAAAAAAAGAAAATAAGAAATGAGAGCCAACTAGGAAAGCCCCTATGCCAAGTCATATATTTCTAAGTAAGGCTAGGCTTCATGTAAATGAAAAGGAAGAAAAGAAAGATAGGTTTCCCCCAAAAGGAACACACCAAACACATAAGGGATCTATGGATTTAGGGTCAATATTTTCATTGTTGCAATGTGTTTATTAAAGAACTCAAAACTATCATCATTCCTTGAATACATAGAACTAGAAGAATGACATAAAGAGAGAAAAAACAAAAAGAAAGTCTATTTTGGGTCAACATGGAAGAGACATAGGACATATCAATGCTTTGCATCATCCCCAAAAGGAAAACACAAATCAAAGGTGAAAAAGAAAGTAAAAGGACCTTTTGGGTCAATATGGAAGAGACATAGGGTGTCTCAATGCTTTGCATCATACCCAAAAGGAAAACACAAAACAAAAGAAAAAAAGGCAATATATGACATATAGAAGAATATAGGTACAAATAGAGGAAGTGCACAAAGAGAGGAGAACACTAAACACACATTATGGGGGAACATGATACACAAATACAAAAGAAAAAAAATCAAATAAAAGAAAAATGCAAAAGGATAGCATCACAAATGAAAATCAACCATCTAACAATTCATTTGTCTCCCAATCATGTTTAATGTAGTGCGAGGGTGGTTGAGTATCTAAAGGAAGAATTGCAAGTGCCAAACTAGGGGAAGTATGAGGTTCCTCTCTTGGTGAAAGAGATTTATTATTTAAGCTCATGGAAGAGGAAATTAAAGAATTCAGATCATTATGCACCTCTTCATCTATTTTAGACATCTCCTCATCATCATCATCATCCAAATTAATCGATGGGAGGATGGAGGATAATTTCCAATGAAGGATGTATGAGGAGTTGTGGTTGTTGTATCTGATCATTTTGTTGTGATAGTTGTATTGTACTATCTTGGATTGGGTCAAGAGGAGTAGGGTGGTCAGATATTGCTTCTATCAAGGGAGGAGGTTGATTTTCCTTATTTTCTTCTGTTTGTAATTGGCGAGCAAGGAGACAACAATGACACATACGCTCCCTAGCACCATAGTTTCATTTAATTCTATTTTGAAGTTGTGTTGGCATAAGAGTGGGTTGATCCACCATAGGCTCCTTATCTTCCCAAGGAGGAGGAATGGAAGGAACCGAAGGAGATGGGTCAATCACTTTCTCTTTGGCTTTATAAACTTGTTTAATGTGAGGAGACATGACAGGGTTGGTTTCATTATCTCTTGGGTGTTTAGACGATGAAGGTGAAGTGGTTATTGTTGGTTGCTTGTGAGGTTTCACTATTTATTCAAGTTTGGATTCTGACTAAAGCATTGTCTCATCTAAGATAGGCATGGCGAAAGTGGATGGGGACATGTGGCAAAGAGATAATTCAGCTATCCATTGGGCTTTGAACTTTTGATAGGCAATGAAAAATAAATATTTGCGAGGGGTGATAGGATCCATAGGTTCAGGCCAAAAGGCTTCTAAGGAAAAATTACCTTTAGAGAATAATGGATTAAAGCCACTATGGTGTATGGTAAATATCTTATTGTCAAGAAGAAAATTCAAACATTTGTGAATTACTGATAGGACAACTTTCATTGAGCAAGGCCAAGGATGACCTATCCACAAACGAAATTGATCTGACTATGGAATGATAGAAAATATTACATCCAATGTTTTAGGTCCTATCTTTAATGGGAGTAGAGTCAATCCAATCGTAGGACACACAAAACTAGTATGTGTTTTAATCCATGTTGTTGGTTTGTCATAATCATCTTGATAAAGATCATGTAATACCAAAAACTCTTCCATGATCATGTTCTCACCACAAGAGGGATCTATTAATATTCCATTGGTGGGCTTATCATAGATGTGACTGGCTATGTAAAGAGGACCATCGGGAAGGATTTTAAGTATATCGTGAGAAGAAAAAATAATATCAAGAGATTGTTTTGTGTGGCCCTTATGAGGGATAACATCTATTGTTCCTACCATTTCATCAATTGAATTAGTATGTGTAACATTTGGAGTAATATCATGCTATTCATTAGTTGTATCGACATTCATCACATCATTGTTTGAAGGTTCACTGGTTTTAACAAATTAAACATTATGTTTAGGCATGGGATTGGTAAATATTCACAAATTATGATTGGGGGGAGCAACTGACTTATTTCCCTGATCATTGACACCCACAATGGATAGACGACCAGAATCAATGAGGTCTTGTACTACGTGCTTGAGATGCTTGCATTGTTTTGTGTCATATCCATTTTGGCAATGAATATGACAATAAAAATTTCATTTAAAGGTGGGGGGTAAAGGTTTGGTAGGGTTAAGGGGTTTGACTATAGGAAAAGTGATCATTTGTTGTTGGAGCAATTGATTCATTGTGTTATGGAGGGTATCAGGTAAAGTGGTAAATTGTCTCTTCGGGTCCCCATAGGTAAAGGGAATGACTTCTTTAACAATGGCCACTTGATTAGGCACAGGTTGAGTTTCTTGTGGAGGAAGGGGGTTGAACTGTAAAAAGCCTATGTTTGGTTTTCTAAAGTTTTTCACATTTTCTTGGTTGCTTTGTTCAGACTTCTTAGATTTCTTAGAAGTGGATTTTGAATCATGACTAGTAACCGAGTTGTGGTAGTTGCATAGGGTTGTGCACAAATGCATGAAAGAAGAAAATTTCATCATGGTCAACTTATCCTGAATTTGAGTTTGCAAGTTTCCAATAAATATCTTTTGGAGATGTGAATCAGGAACCTTGACATCTACTTGAGCCTACAATAACTCATAGCATGAAATGAAATTAGTGAATTTTTCATCCGCATTTTGTTTACACCGCGTTAAATCAGCCATTGTCTTTTTGGGAGTCATATGGACTTGGAAATGACTTATAAAGGCATCAACACGTTCATTAAATGATCTAATTGAATGATTGGGTAAGTTTGAAAACCACTCCAAGGCAGTGTCCTTTAAAGTCCTAGGAAATAATTTGGCTAACAGTTTATCGTTGACGGCAAAATCACTGCACAAGGTTGTATAAGCATTGACATGATTAGTAGGGTCCCCTTTACCTTCGTACTTCTCAAACCTAGGCATCTCAATATCTTGTGGCATCGGGGTTCTTAGGATTTCTGAAGATAATGGGCTACTATGGACATAGTAGGTGGGTGGTGTAGTTTGGTTTTGTTTAATGGTGGATATTTGTTGTTACATGGAGGAAATGGTCTAAAAGAGTTGTGTAATGAGAGGGTCAGTGTAAGTGGTATGAGATGGAAGAGAGAATGGTGATGGAGTGTATGTAATGTTAGGAGAAGTGAAGCGGAGGATGGAACATTCAATGCCACAAAAGAACTAGGAATGTTGGTTGGAATAGTGAAAGGAGTCACATGACTAACCTGTTCCATGGTTGTTGTAACTTGAGGAGTGGTATAGGTAGGTATGGATGCTACAGTTGAAGGAGGAGGAATGTGAGATCCTCATTGGCTAACCACTGTGTTTACTAGTTGGGAAATGGAAGGAACATGTTTGTTGTATATCTCAACAATTATTTTCATAACTTTTAAGCCATCATCACTTTCAATCAAGCAATGAAGGTTGTCTATAGTAGTTATGGTAGTGGTGGAAATGTTTTCAAGACATAAGTATTGTTGCAAATGTGCAAAATCCTCATGAATTTTACTGATGTTATCATACGAAATCTAATCAGTTCATTTGTCAACATGCATCATTTGTGAAGGTAAAGGTGTACTAGTGGTAGTGTCCATGCCTAATGCACCATTTTCCATACCAAGAGTAGGATCTTGAGACAGCCCAAGGTCCACAATGAGTGTGTTATTGTGGGATGCCATGAGTCAAGAACTTCTCACTAAAGTATTATCAATAGGGCACCAAATACTCATACAAGTACCACAAGGGGTAGGGTTAATGCAAATGCAATGCAATATAGGAGTTCAAAATGCAAATAACAAAAATTTTGTAAATTGAAATAGAAAAATAACAATAGAAAATTGAAATGTAGTAAATGCCTAGAAAATGCTTGAAAATGCAATTCAAAATGTGTAGCTGGATTGATTTGCCTAGGATGGTGAATGAGTTCAGAGATGATATTTTTTTTGTGTTTTTCAAAAAAATTAAAGTGATTTTTATGCTTTTTAGATGAAAATGAAGGTGCAAATGCAAAATTTTAGTTTTTGGAATGTTTTGAAGTGCAAAAATGAAATCTAAATGAGATATTCACTAATGCAAGTTTGTAAACCCCAGGATGAAAAAACAATGTAAAGGCTACTGCAAAAGCTAATGCTATGATTCCTATGATGTAAATGCAATGTAAATTAGAAAGATAATTTGTTCAATATGCAGGTTCACCAAAATGAACCAACAATTTTAGGGTGTTTATGTACTTCTCTTGCACTGTTAGGGTTTTTAGACCTAAAAGGAGAGAGATAGAACCCAAAAATTGTGGTGGTTGACTCAAACTAAGGAATGCATGATGTAATTATGACTAAATTCTATGATTTGAATGTATCTAATTGATAAAAAATATTGATTATGAATACATAACTAATGAAATATGCAATGTTTAAAAACATAGTGTGATATGCACAAATGAACTAAAAACATAAATGAATGCAAACAAAAATGAATGAGATTGAAAAATGTGCACCTAGAAGTTGAATGTTGATCTTGGAAGGTTCTAGAAAATAGAAAAATTCACTGTTGATGACCAGTGGCACTCATTCATCACTGATGGAAAATCATTCTTCCTTCTAGTAAACTGCCCTAAAACTAGTTTCCAATTGTCAAGAACTAAATTCTGACAAAATCAAATTTTCTAGCCTATAGGTGGGACTCATTTTCCATTTATGGTGAATCCGTCCTCCTTCAAAATTTTGCAAATTTAAGGGTCGATTTTGTAGGTCCAGATCAACACTTGTCTTATTGTCAGGTTGATAGAGTCAAATTTGTAGAAAACGGACTGAATGTTGTCTCCAAGCTTGAATTAGGGTTTGGTTGACTTCAATCACTTTGATGACTTGTTGACCACTTTCCAAAGCCTATTTCTTTGAAAAATATTCCTACAAGACCTGTAAACACACATACAAAGAGGGGGAAAATGGTTAAGGGTTAGAGTATAAGGATTTTCCTTGGTCAAATCCCACTTTGGTAATCAAACACTTGATAAATAAATGAAGTAAAAATGAGAAAGGAATGATGAATAAAAAACATGAAAGTTTCCTAAACTCACCAAATCCTTGTAAAAGTCTGAAGATATGTCAATGGCTACTTAAAGATGCTTGATATTTGCTTGATCAAATGATGTAATGATGCTTTGAATGCAAGAGTGCTAATTTATGATGAATGAGTGAATGAGATGAATGGGGGTTAGAATGGATGGAAAAAAACATATTTATACACAATTATGTCCTAATGACCTAATAATACAACATCACAGGCTGACATAAGGTGTTAATGAATAAAAAATTGAAAGAGATTTTGAAATATTTTGAATTTTGAGCCAAGAGGGAACTCATTCGCCACCCATGGCAAATGGGTGTCAGGAATTAAGTTACATTTAATGTTATTTGTCAGGTTTACATTCAAAAAATACTTAATTATGGCCTATAAGTGCATAAAGTTGCTAAATAAAGCATAAGAAAGGTGTAATTAGTGATGACAAGCCTAGAAAAGCATGAAATATTGTTACTAGACTTTACAACACTTTGAAATAGGACTTGATAAGGAATAAAAAGGTGATTTTAAGATGAATTATAATAAGAAGAGTCTAGAAATGTGTAGAAATGTGTTACAAAACTTCACAACACCTTCACAAGACATCATAATTTGAATATTAAAGGCTTAATGTGAATTCATAAGCTACATTGCAACATTAAATCTAAGTAAAATAGGTCAAGAATCATAGGAACTAGACCTAAATAACTATGAAAATGTCAATGACCCATTTTTCTATGGTATAGGTGGTGAATGAGTCCCACCAAACATAATGGATGGGACCAAAAAAGAAAAGTGCTTAGAAATATGTGAAACCTGCCTCGGGGACAAAAAGACCTAGGTGGGACTCATTCACCCAAGGTGGTGAATGAGTCCCAAACACTAAATTTGGGCCACACAAGCCAGGAAAACCTAAATTATGATTGGTTACTGATTGGTGTCAGGTTATCCTTGAAAGGATGCAATAAATGAGGCTTGTGGATGCAAAATAGGGCCAATTAAAGCATAAGGAATCCCAATGACAAGCCTAGAGAAGTTTGAAGTGTTACAAAACTTTACAACACTCCAAATAAGGAAATATTAATGTTGATTATGATTAAAATTATGTTTATTATGCTTAGTTAATTGATAAAACCCTAGAAAAATGTGAGTATGTTACAACACTTCACAACATTTTTACAAGGATCCATTAAAATTCCATTAGTTCACAAGGGACCAAGACCTAATGTGAATGTGTTATCCACATTGTAACATCAAATCAAGGAAAAATTAACCCAAAATCACAAGGAGAGACTGAACAAGTCAAAAAAAGTAGAAGGGTTACTTTTTTGGTGTCTCCATCTAGCCCCCATTTTCATGAGAGGATGAACTAGCTTCAAACTCACACTAAAGTAGAAAATCACACATCAAGAGAGGTTCAAATGCACCCTTGCAAATAAGATGAGATAACAATCAAGGGGGATGATCAAACCCCTAAGATCAAGATCCCATGGTAAACCAACATAGGCACAAAGGAACACACATGAAAATGATATAAAGAACAACAACAAGGCCCAAGCATACATTACCAAAGATGAAAAGGAGAAAAAGGTGAAATAAAAGAATCATATCAAGCTTCAACCATTTCTCCATCCCGATGTGGATCAGATCTAGGTTGTTTTTTTCTAAAAAACACATACTCACTCTAAGGTGATGGAACTCCTTGTTGTTTGCCAGGTGAGAAGTCCTAAAAGGTGAGAAACATACACTCATGGCTAGTATTCACTCACAAACATGCAAGTGGTTATGTGGAAATTCATGCCTTAGATTAGGCTTCCTGCTCAAACCATACCAAAGTTATACCTCCTGATAACTTTAATAAGGCACCACAAAAAAAAATGATTTTCAAGCTTCATGAGACAATAAAAGCTTTGTATGCTTAGAGATCATGACCAATCAAGATGGCTCCACAATCATGCAAGTTGTGTTATGCAAGGTGGCCATATAACAATAAAAAAAAACATAGGAAATGTTGGAAGGATTCTTGCTTATTTCATGCAAGGTCTTTAACTTAGGGAACAATGTGCTTAATTTCTCCAAGAGAGGAATAATCAAAGAATAGAAAATTTGCAACTTAGGGGATGTAGTGTGTCGCATCAATCCACTAAGAGGAATGTAATATGCTAAGAGAGATCATGCTCCTAAAGGAAATTACACCCAATGTCATCCACAAAGCTTGAAAAACACGCCGTATGAAGTAAGAAGGCTACAGTAAGAACCGATAAAAAGGAAAATGAAAAAGAATAATGCCAATATATGCCCTCACTTTAAAGAAATTTCTAAACACCATGCCGTGAGCAATTACTTTAAAGTAACAAATGAAAATGAAAACAAGAAAGAAGACATGAGAGTCAACTTGGAAAGCCTTATGCCAAGTCATTTGTTTCCAAGTAAGGTTCTTCCATGTGGGAGAAAAATAAAAGGGAGGGGCTGCTCCCAAAATGAAAACACTAAACACATAAGGGGTCTATGGATTTTGGGTCAGTATGTTCTTTGCTTCAATGTTTTTTTTTTCTTAGTGAGCTTGGAACTTTCATCATCCCCCAAATACACATAGAACTAGAAGAATGACACAAAGAGAGTGAAAAAAAAAGAAAAACCTTTTGGGTCAACATAGAAGATACATAGGGTGTCTCGATGCCTCACATCATGCCCAAAATGAAAACACAAGACAAAAGAGAAAAAGATAAAAGGAAAAGGAAAAGTAAAAAGAAATCCTTTTGGGTCAACATGGGGTGTCGATGCCTTGCATCATCCTTGAAAGGAAAACAAGACAAATGAAAATAAAATGAAAAGGAAAAGGAAAGCATTTTGGGTCAACATGGAAGAGACATAGGGTGTCTCATGCCTTGCATCATCCCCAAAAGGAAAACACAAGACAAAAGAAAAAGATAAAATAAAATGGAAAAGGAAAATAAATCCTTTTGGGTCAACATGGAAGATACATAGGGTGTCTTGATGCCTTGTGTCATCCCTGAAAGGAAAAAAAAGATAAAAGGAAAAGGAAAAAGAGATGTATGACATAAAGAAGAATGAAGGTACAAATAAAGGAATGTCACAAAGAGAGAGAACATCAAATAGAATGTCACGGGGATCACATTATGCACATGCAATCACACAAAAGAAAATGAAAACGAAATAATAAAAAACTAGTAAGGAAAATGTGAGTCAACCTATGAGCAAGTCATCTACCTCCCAATCTCAGTTTGTATAAGCGAAAGGTGAACAATGAACCTAAGGGAAAATGACAAATGGATTATTGGGAATAGGCTATCAATTTCTTGCCCCCACTAAGTGTGAGACAAGAATGAGCCAAGGTAGGTGATGGGAAAGGCCATGTAATAGTGAGAATAGAATATTCTACAACTATTAAATGACAATTGGTGAAATAGTATTAAGCTAGGAAATCATATGATGGCAATCATTGCCATCAAAATGAAATTTTTTCAATACTAACTGGAATGCACGACATTCATCGATACTATGTCCAAGAATTCAATGCTATGTGTAATGTGGGACTTTTGCATCTTTAGGATATGGTACTAATATATTCATAGGTGGTAATGTTATTAGTTCTTTGTTCAAAATAAATTGTAGTTTCCTTTCACTTTCAAGTGGTGGACGAGGAGGTTGTAACTTTTGTAATTTGTAAGGTCTTTTACATTTTTTATATTCACCAACTTCTCTAGTTGAATGTTGAGGAGGACCTACGATGATCCTCTCATCCTTTTCATTGTTATTAGTCATTGGTTGTTCCTTAGAAAGAAGGACATTTGAATTAGGAGGGGAATCAAAGATCACCGTACCATCACTTCAAAGCCTTAGATATTCTCTAGGAGGATTTCTATTATGAGAGGGATCTTGATATCCTAATCCATTTGTGTTTTCATCAGTTGGTATTTAGTCTAGGAGTTGATGAATTTCATGTTCATTTGTTGTGTCACATCCTTGTTTGCTCAAGATTGTGAAGCCTTTTCCACATATTTCTTCAAGATTGATGGGAGTGTTTGTTACCTTGTTATCATAAAATGGTTGAGTGTTTTCTTGTCTAGAGGAACTAGGTTCACCTTTTCTAGGGAACTTAGGTTCAATTTTTGTTTTAGGATGTAAGTAACCAAACATCTCAAGAGGTGGTATGGTGGGAGGATTTTGTTTGTTCATGGATGGATAAAAGGATGTGTTAGCTTCAAGGTTATTAAGACAATCATTTAGTAACTTATTCATGTTGTCATCATCTTCTCCAATGATGTCAACATCATGAGAAGGACATGCATTAGGAGTTGGGTGAGCATGGGTGAGTTCTATTTCGTTAGGGTCATTTCCAAAGGCATGGCTTGACACATACACTAAGGAATTTAATGACATCCAAAGCCTGCTAAAGCACATATCCATGATGAAAATTTCAAATTCTATACTATGCAACAATGTTGTAATTGAAATTTTTATTTTAAGAATTGCATAAGATGGCTGAGTTTAAGCTAAATGCAATGAATTGAATGAAACAAAACATCTGCAAACTAAAATAGAAAGGTGGTAACAAAAAATAGAAACTTAGAAAATGAAGTTTAAATGCCAAAAAATGTAATGCAAAATGAGAAAAGAGATTGATTCACCCAAGGTGACGAATGAGTCTAGGTACTGATTTTTTTGAAAAAAAATCAGAATTTTTAAATTGAATTTTATGATTTTTATGTTTTTTGAGCTATACATATGAGATGAAAATGAAAAATTTGATTAATTTTCAATGAATTTAAATTCAAAAATTCAAGTTAAATGAGCTTTTCACTAATGCAAATTTGAAACCTAGAATACAAATTAACCATTGCAAAATGCAATGCAATGTTAATGCAAGCTAAATCTAGGATGTAAATGCACTCCAAATTAGAATTATGATGTTCTAAATGCAGGTTCACCAAGATGGAACCTATGAAAAAATGAATTATTGGAATGAATGATTGATTAATGTATTCACACCCACTTTCCAAGAGATTCCATTCAAGGGTAACCCTCGAGATCTCAATGCAAAGGAGATTGAAATCTTGCAATAGGGTTGTCCTAGGGATTGAATATGATATAATGAGGGGTTCATTACCAAATTTAGACTTGGAAAAGAAAATACAATGTAATTTATAAAACAAAACCCTAGTTAAATGTAAACTAATCCTAAATGACCTAGAAAGATGAATAAAATGTAACAAAAAGTTATAAAACTGAAAGTGTTCACCTAGGAGACTGAAGAAGGAATAATGGAAGTCTAAAATTCTAGAAAATCTATTGTCACTATTGAGTGGGACTGATTCAACAAGTTGGGTGAATCAGTCAAGTTTCTAGGAAAATGTGTAGATACAGGTTTCAACCAAAAGGGTATCTAGATCTGTAAAAATCTTTGTCAAGCCTATATAGTGGGACTAATTTTCCAATAGTGGTGAATTAGTCTACTTTTTCTTTTCTAGAAGTTCTAAAATAGATTTCATTCCTCTCGGTTTTCTCTACTCTTTTTGACTAGTTTATAGATCCAAAACTGCAAATTTCCACCTATAGACCTTCTCTAAGCCTCTCCAAGGCTTGATGACAACTTTAGGTATTTGACAAATTTTCTCCAACTTTGTTTCTTGGAAAATCTGCATCCTATCCTTGTAAATCACACACAAGATGAGGGGAAAATGTTGTGGGGTAAGTGAACAGGGGTTTGTCTTAGTTAAACCCCTTGTTGGTAATTAAACCTTGAAATGAAAGTAAATTTGAATGGAGAATGATGAATGAACAAAAGAAAATATTGCAACTCACCAAACCCTAGCAATAAGGTGTTGGAAATGTGCTTGAAATGGCTGCAATGGATGTGGTTTTTTAATCTTGCTTGAATGATGTTTATCTTGAATGCAATGCTTTCTTGAATCATAAACTCTACATCACAATTGTTAGCACAATAATAAACATGAAGAATGCAACCTTTGAAATGATGATTGGCACTTGAAGGATGCTCTAAAATGCTTGATAATATTCCCTTGAAATTCCTTGAATGATCTTGTGAATACTCAAATTCTCTTGTGAACTCTTGAATGCTTGTAAAATTTTCTAGGTGAGAATATGAGTGAAAGAACCTTTTATTTATACTCAATTATGCAAGAATTCCCAAAATTACAACACTATAAGCCAACATTAGATCTAGGAGAATAAAATACTATCACAAATTTGAATTAAATTTGAATTTTGGTCACATGGGACTCATTCACTCAAGGTGGTGAATAAGTCCCACTAGGCATAATGTATGGGACCAAAAATGAAAAGTGCTTAGAAATGTGTGAAACCTACATTGAGGCCAAAAATACCTAGGTGGGACTCATTCACCCAAGGTGAAGAATGAGTCCCAGACACTAAATCTAGGCCACACAAGCTAGGAACACCTGAATTATGATTGGTTACTGATTGGTGTAGGTATTATCCTAAAAAAATGCAATAAATGAGGCTTGTGGATGCAAAATAGGGCCAATTAAACCATAAGAAATACCAATTATTAATGAAAATCCTAGATAAGTTTGAAAGTGTGTTACAACACTTTACAACACTCCAAATAAGGTAATATTAATATTGATTATGATTAAAATTATGTTTATTATGCTTAGTTAATTGATAAAACCCTAGAAAAGTGTGAAAATGTGTTACAACACTTCACAATGCTTTTGTAAGGAACCATTAAAATTCCATTAGTTCACAAGGTCCCAAGACCTAATGTGAATGTATTATCTACATTGAAACATCAAATAAAGGAAACATTAAGCCAAAATCACAAGGAGGGCATGAACAAGTTAGAAAAAGTAGAAGGGTTACTTTTTCGGTGACTCTAATGATCCAAACTTGTCTAATAACATCATCATAAGTTTTCTATATTTGCTTGATATGTGCCATTTTTTTTAATAATTAAGAGTGAATCCCCAAATATATAGACGTGTTTGAATTTTAATGCTAATGTGGCACGTATACCAGCTATTAAAGCCTCATACTTTGTAATATTATTTGTGGATAGGAAATTTAGATGGAAAGATAAGGGAATAGGATTACTCAAAGGAGGAATTAATATAACTCCTACTCTGGAGCCTATTCTACACTTAGAACCATCTAAGTACAATTCCCATGTTTCTCTATCTTTTTGAATATCCAACACATTCTCATCTAGGAATGATTCTATGTTAGGTAATTCTAGGGGAGAAGGAGCATCAACTAATTGGTCAATTAAGGCTTGTCCTTTAATTTCTTTTTGTGAGACAAACTTAAGGTAAAAATTGGTTAACAACATAACCCACTTAGCTAAGCATCTTGATAAATCCATTTTATTAAAAATATATTTTAAGGGATCAAACTTTGTCACGACATGGATTTTGACATTCAGTAAATAATCTCTCAATTTACTAGTAGCAAAGACAAGATCCAAACATTGTTTCTCTATCATCATGTAACATGTATCATAATCAATCAAATTTTGGCTAATGAAATAAATAGGATGTTCCTTACCATTATCATCTTGTTGAGCCAACAATGTTGCAAGAGCATGGGCCGATGCTACAGTGTAAAGGATGAATGAATTGTGTTGCATAACAAGTTGTAAAATAGGTGTGGTAACAAGATAATATTTCAAACTCTCAAAGGCCTATTTACAATCCTCATTCCAATTAAATTGAACATCTTTCTTAAGGAGTTGTGTGAATGGTAATGTTTGATCTTCTAAGGAAGCTATGAAATGACGAATATGACAAATTATTCCTTATAACGTACGTAATTGAGAGATATCCCTAGGAGGTGGCATACTAATAATAGCATCAATTTTCTTCATGTTCACCTCAATGCCCTTGTGAGATATGATTAAACCTAAAGTTTTTCCACTATCTGTACCAAAGACACACTTTTTTTAATTTAACCTCATGTTGTACTTTCACATTCACTCAGATATTTTATGAAGAACTTTTACATGGTCTTTTCGAGTTAAAGATTTGGCTAGAATGTCATCAACATAATCTTCCAAGATCTTATGTATGTAATCATGAAATATCAATGCCATTGCTCATTGATATGTTGCACCTATGTTTTCCAATCCAAAAGGCATGACCACCCAACAAAATGTTCCCCAAGCTATTGTAAAAGTTGTCTTGTATTGATCTTGAGGATTGATAAAGATTTGATTATATCTGAAAAATCTATCCATGAATGACAACAAGGCATGTCCCGCAATCAAGTCTACTATCATGTTGATATTAGGAAGGGGAAAGTCATATTTTAAATATCTAAAGTTCGTACACATCCTAATATGATCATTAGTTTTCAAAAATGTGACTATATTCAAGATTCATGGTGAATAATCAATAGGTTGTATAAATCTAGTGTTAAGAAGTTTCTCAATTTTAGTCTTAACCAGTAAGGCTATCTTGGGATTCATCCTTCATATTTTCTATCTCACTGGTTTAGCATCCTCCACAAGGACTATGTTATGTGTTACAATCCTAGCATCAATTCTTGGCATGTCTAAGTTAGTCCAAGCAAAGATTTCGGGAAATTCATGAAATTAAGGTCACATGATATTCTTGTTCATCTTCATCAAGGCACTTCCATACTTGAATTACTTTCTCCTCATTATTGGTATCCATTGTTATGTTGATTGTATTACCCAAAGGAAGCTCTTTTGATTTTGATATTTCAAGATTATATTCCTCTTTTTCCTTGATACTTTCATTACTTTCATTTTCTTCATCAGCTTGTTCAGTACTAACCATAGCACATGTAACCTATTTCTTTGTGAAAGGGGTGAATGATTTATAAAAAAATCCTAACATTTCTTTCAAAGATTCATCATCCTCAAATTATTCCATAGAATCATCAAAATTTATATCAATCAACTCAAGATGCTTCAAGGTGACAATTGGTTTACTAGAGTTGCATATGATAGTATTGATATTGAGTGAAGGTCATTTTGTTTCTTGTGCTATCTTAGAAGGGTAATATCCCAAACCACTTTTTGTTTCTTGTGTGTTAGGATCTATAGGAATACAAGTTCATTTGTCTTTCTTCCCACATCCTTTTCCATTACAACCAAGTTGTTTCACAAGCTCATAACCTCTCCCATAAATTCTTTCCATTTCTTTTGGGTTTGGTGGTTGTTGAAAATACATCTCATCAAAATTCATTATATAGCATGTGTCTTCTTCTAAAGTGGATGAGGTAGATGGTTGTGAAATGTCCTTTGATTTTTTTTGTTTAAATTACCATTGGTTTCTTTTTATTTTCAGTGTCTTTGGTTGTGATCTTATATTCTCCCATGGATGTTGGCATGAAATCCAAGGAACCCAATCATCTTCCAACTTAGTCAGTTTGTGAATTTCCATTTAATTTTCTTTTTATTCTTTTGTAACTTCCTATAGTGTACTAGATTATAGTGCTTCTAGAGGATCTCATCCTGCTCTCTCAGTCATCAAGCAACTTTCAGGTTCAAGATCAACTTTTAGTGTGTATACTTTGTTGTTATAGACATATTTCATGACACGATGCAAAGTAGAAGGCACAACATTCATTTTATGAATCCAAAATCTTCCTAAAAGGATATTGTAAGAAAAATCGTCAGGCATAACGTGGACTAGAGTTTGTAATCCAAGCAGTTGTTTTCCTATGTTATCAAATACGTGAATGGATAAAGAATTGGGTTTACTATCACTTTTACTCATTTTGATCTATTTCAAAAGGATCACACTACACACATTCATGGTCGAACCATTGTTAACAAGGGTTCATTTTATTGGAATTCGATTGATATAGACTATTATGCTAAAAGATTCATATTTCTTCTAAATTTATAAGGGAAACTATGTCCAAGTTCATTTCATTCATATCTTGAATTAGTGTTGCTACATTATTTGAACTAGTGTTAGAAGGAATCGTAACCTATTGCAAAGCCTCTTCAAGCATGCTATGATAACTAGGTGATGTTTGAAGCAGTCGCCAAAGGGAAATCTTAGCAAGCGTATTCTTAAGTTGTTCAACAAGATTATATTCCTTTCCATTGTTTACAGTCAACTGAAGAGTACTAGGCAAGATAGGGTTAGGCAAGGGTAGTGAAACAAGATTTTTTTGTTGTTGCCTATTTTTCCTTGTATTATAGGTATGTGCAATAGTATTATAACTCATTTATTGTGAATAATTACCTTTTTCAAGTGAAGTCTTGTTTTTTGGTGGTTCAAGGATGAACATAGGTTTTTTTTGAACTTGTGGTTTTTGTGAAGGAGGATAAATTATGAGTTGTGGTGTGATGGTATTAACATCTTTGTATTTTTATTTTTCATGACAAGCCTTAGTGGATGAACCTTGTGAGATGAAGTCCTCAAGGGCTTCATCTAACATGAGAAATTCATCATTACTAAAAGGATTGAGGGATAGGTTAACCTTTAAAAGGAAACATGACATAATTTTTCTTTCCCTAAGGGTCTCGTTTGATGTTTTTTGTTGTTTTTTTCTTGTGTTTTTTTTTTAATGAATGCATAATGTAATCTAACTTGTCTATAAATGAAATAATGTAGAAACATAAATATGAAATAGATTCTTTTTCCATTTTTTTCTAAATCAATTAAATAAGCAAGAATTTGAATTGAAAGATAATTTGTTTCAAACTATTACTTCCCAGATTTCAAAACAAAGATAGAAATGCTTCTCAGAAACCAAAAAACTAAGAATTTTTGCTGTCAAAAGTTGTACAAGGACTCATTCACCACCAAAGGTAAATGGGTCCTAGTCTAGGTATTTGCAAAGATCAAGAAGGAATCTAAAACACTAGAACATACCTAGAAATATTGTTGATCAAGGTGTTTAGGGAATCATTTTCCACTAAAGGTGAATGGGTCCTAGTTTTAGGGTTTTCATAGTTTGATTTCAGTTTTTCTAAGTTATTTCTATGTGTATGTTGTCTCATATATATGACAGTGAATTTTGTAATAGATTTTCCAGATATGAGGTCTCTAAATGAAACTTTTACTATGATTAAATGATGACTAAGATGAGTAAATGTAGAATGCAATTTGAATCTAAATGCTTGAATGGTGATCTCAATGCAAACATGCAAACATGACTATGATTAAATTCTTGAATATAAATCAGGTTTAAAGCACTTTTTTAGATTTTTAGTGAATATAAATAATGCAAACATGCAATTTTACTCTAAATGCAATGTTCATTAATTCCTAATGAAGAAACCCTAAATGTAATGCAAACTTAATGGAAGCTAGGATCTAGGGTTTGAATGTACTCCAAATTAGAAATTAAGATGTTCAAAATAGTCTGATTCACCAAAATGAAACATAGAGAAAAGGGAGAAGGCTATACAGTCTAGCCCCATTTTTCTAGTTAGGGTTTCATTCAAAAGATGAGATCCAAGAATCTTGAAATAAAAATCAACCAAAGAGGTGAATTAAGTCAAGATTTATGGATCTTTCAATCTTTCCTTTATGTAGGGATAAGGTGGTGAGCTAAATCACAACTTGAGGAGAAGGGATTGGATTAACATATAAACCCTAACTCTACGTCTAATACATGCAATACATAAATCTAACACAAAATAGACATAAACTAGAACTTTTTGACAAAACAAGAAGGAGATAATGAGGTGCACTTGATCAGATCTAACTTTTTTGTAGTGATAACATGGACTCATTCACTACCAAAGGAGAATAGGTCTTGGTAGGCTTATCTAGGGAACTCTAAACCTAAAATGAAAGTTGGTACAATGTGTGATCTACTCCCAGGATTTAAACCCTTATAGGGACTCATTCACCACTAAAGGCGAATGGGTCATGCTAGGTCCCTCCAATTTTTTTTTAATCTAATCTACAACTTCTAGGTTTCTCTTCTTCTTTAGACTTTGAAATTCATGTTTCTAGATCTAGATCTTCCAATCATCTGTAAGAAAAATTTTGTATCTTATTGGTGGATAGGGGTTTTCCTTAGTCAAACCCCCTGTTGGTAATTAAACCTTTGATGATGAATGAAAATTTGAAACATGTAATTGTGTGTGCAATCCTAATCTTAAGTCTGAATAAGACTAAGATCTATGAGAATGTAGAGGAAATTAGATCCAATTATGTTAGAATAGAACCCTAGTATGTAACATGAAAAATGTAAATGACTCACTAAAAAAGATTTTTAATCCACTTAATAAGTCATAAATCTGAATATACATCTTGTAGGTTGCACATAGGATGATTATAGAAGATGGAATCACTTAGGAAACAAGTACTTAGGCTTGGTTATATGTCTTGTGCATCTCCCAACACCTAGAATCCCTCATGATTCTCCATAGGAATTTACCATCAACCTTCACTAATGCTTGATCTTGGACACAAAATGAGCTTGAAGACCTACAATGTTGCATCAAACTTCAATCTTTCTTGTTTAATGAAAATGAATGCTTGATCTCACAAAATTTCTTTGTCTCTTAGCTCTCTTGAAATCTTCTTGTAGGTGAAATTATGTAAAATAACCTTGTCTTTATACATAACTTTAGAATTAACCCCAAAATTCAAATAATTCAAATTGACTTTAGATCTAGAAATGAAAATTATTAAAATCTTGCTAGGATTAAATTTAAAAAAGGGATCATTATCAAGGGAGGACCCATTCACCACCTAGGGTGAATGCGTCCTAGCACAACTTTCTAGGACCTTTCCTTTTGGGGTGAAATAACATCAAAAACCCATGTTAAATATGCAAAGAAAGGGGGGTCCTATAGAGGGAGGACCCATTTTCCACCTAGGGTGAATGGATCCTAGCACCATTTTCTAAGACCTTGATTTTTCCAAATTAAGTGTTATGCAATTTGAATGTTCAATGTTAGGATTGATCTCTCAGAAATGCAATTAAGAGGCCTTGAATTTGAATTAAAAGGCCAATTAATCACAATTAATTAATGATACCCTAGATACATGTGAAAGTGTGTTACAACAATTTACAACACCATAAATAAGGTGAATTTTGGGTACATTTTATTTGAAAAGGGGGCCATTAGGCTCCATTTATTAAAGAAACCCTAGAAAAGTGTGAAAGTGTCTTACAACACTTTAAAAAAATTGAAGAGGTGCAATTTAAGTACATTTAGTTTTATTAGGGGTCTTAGATTAATGTGAATGTGTGTGACACATTACAACACTAAACCAAGGTAGTTTTAAGTTAGTGTTGTATCAATTATTCCTAGATTAAGTGTGAAAAAATACTAATTTTTTTGATACTATAGTTAATAAGAAGCTGAAAGGATTATATGTTGCTTTATCCCTCCCCTTGCCTCCCACCAACAATTTTTTGACGACACTATCCTTCTTGGGGAGGCCTCATTCTTGGAAGTGAAACAATGGAAATAGGTTCTTGATAAATATGCTAGAGTCTCAAGGCAATATATCAATTACCAAAAGAGCGAGATCTATTTCTTTAACACTAGCTAGATTATAAAAGAGAAAGTAATAAATATTATTGGCTATGAGGAAGCTAATTTGATAGCTACGTATCTTGGCTTACCTTTAATCTCAAGAAAAACTCACAGTAATTACTGGAATTATATTGTTGAAAAGATTCAAAAGAAGTTGGCTAGCTGGAAAGGTAAATTGCTAAGTTTTTCTTGGAAACTTCAACTTTTAAAAGCATCATTACAAAACATTCTATTTTACTACCTGTTAGTTGGCCAAATTTGCACCCCTTTGCCAAGCTATGAAAGAACTTAGCAAATTTGGACTAACATAGGATTGCTTTTAGGTTGTGGGTATCCTATTATGAAAGAAAATCTCCAGATTATGGGTTGGCTCCCCTTTTGATGGTGTCACCTAAACTATTATTTGTTGAGAAAAGGGATAAAGAAACATGAAAATACAAAGTAAACCCCTATGGTGATGCACCTAATGATTTTTCAGACCTATACGACTACTTAAACACACAATCTCATCAAAAAATTAGCTTAACTTAACACAACTCAGATATTTAACATATCAATGCATAAGTATTTTGTAAGGAGGCTTGGTTCTCTTAACATTTTTTAAGGAAAGGAAAATTTTCACAACTAAAAAGACTATTTCAACCAGTGCACAACTTACAACCTACATAAATACATATTTATTCTACCTAAAGGTGCTAAAATGAGACAAGCATTGAAGGAGTTATCAAAAATCACAATAACATTCATCAATCACCTCACTACACACAATGAGATAACTTCAAAGAAGGTAAAAATTGAATTTCATTAATGAAAATGGTGTCACATACTACTATACATGTCTGATATTGAGTCACAATGCTATCCTCTACCTGAAAAGGCTCCAAAGTAAGCCACAATGCCTTGCAGAGAGAAATAAAGAACTCCTCCAAAATTAAGTTTGAAGATACTTAAGTAATTTTTGAAACCACTGCTCACAAAAGTCCTTCTAGAAACCCTAGGTTAGATGCAGCATAAAGGCCAAAAAGGAACCTTCCAAAACTTCTCCAAAAAGCCATCCAAATGTAGAAAAGTCAAGCCAAGACCCAAGTCATGCCAAAAGTGTACCAAAACTACCTCCAAAAGGTCCATCTCCCTTCAAAAATAGTCAAAGACATCCTCCCACACATTTTTTCAACCTATTTCCTTAAACTTATCCTTATCAGCACATGTTTCTTTCAATTTTGAATTTAAAATAACATTTAATTAAATGGTTTATAGGTACACCATTTAATAAAATATTTTACATTACAAAAATAATGCAAAAAGAAAGGCTCAAACAATTGCTTTCAAAGGTTCAAATACACCCCTTTGACCCAATCTCAAAGCAATAACACCCTTTCTTTACATAAATACTCATATTGAAAGTGATTTATAAAAGATCACCTAATCAATATTTACATTCATAATTCAATACAAAGCAAGTCATAATATATCATGTTGATATACACAAGGGGAGTTAACCTTTTCAATGAACAATTATAAATGATAGGAAAAAAAAAATACCTAAGTTGGTCGGCAAAAGAAAATTAGGGTAAAAACCCTTAACACCAAATTTGATGCAAAAATCTCACAAGGTATTCATTTGTGACCTTTTAAGCTTCTAGATTTAACCTAACCTACGGCCATCAAAGGTTTCACCTGGAGGATTCATGGAGGATTTGACATATCAATGAAGAGAAGAAAATACAACTGATTATGGTAAGTCTTCTCTATGTATCAATCCACATTATTTTCCAATTTTGTGAATATAAGCTCAATTCAAGCTTTGGAATGTTGAATATGATGCACATAAATGGATACACTTGCTTTTCCCCATTGATTCTATGCATCTCATAGCATTTTCTATAGAATAATGGAAGAAACACCATCCCATTATGGCCGCAACCTCCACATTTGTTTTTGATGTCTCTGTATTTTGTGTGATAAAAAAATGTGCAAGATTATAATATGAATGAAATTTCATGAGAGGTTTAGAATTTGAAACCAAAGCTATCTCTATAAACCATTCCACAAATCAAATGCAGCCCTGTGAACATTAAAACAAAATAATTTGTAAAAAAATGATTCAATGCCATTGCACAGTATGGGCATAAATCAAGGGTTCCATACATCTTTTCCAATCCTTCAAGTGTAGAGCTCCAGTTGATAACCCTTATTTAACCCTATCATTTTCTTCTTGTAAAAGCACCAATCTAACCTACAAATAATTTTCCCTATATTTAGATGTCTAGAAAATAATGGGGATCATTTTGGTGCTTGAGAATCAAATTTTCTTTTTCTTCATGTAATTTTGAAAGATTCCATTGAAGATTTTGAGTTTCTTCATCTACCTTTTCTAACCATTGAACACCCTTCATGACCAATGCACTAAGCCTCATGTTCTCTTGTTGTAATTGATAATTCCCATCTTGAAGGTTATGCATTTTATCATTTTTTAGCTTAATTTTTCTCACATAAATCCACATAGTAAATTCCTTTTTTTGTGCTCCCTTACTCACTGCATTCTTCCAATGAGAACATCCACTTCACTTTCAGAATGTTGTCTTTATGATCTCTCCATTATTTGAAATAGCTTTTCAATGAAAAATAATAGGAAAGTATGTGCATATTTTTTTCTCATGATGAATGATAGTCATTGTATTACTATGCATTGTGATGTCTATTTCTTTAGCTCTACCATTGCATAATCTTTTATAATGCCTGCTCTGTCCTATTGAACTGTTGTCAATCATGCCAAGAAGTTGGGAGTATCTGAAGCACTTGCAGGTGTTCTGGTAAGATGTATTTCAAGACATAAATGATCTGCATTGAATGTTATGGTAGAAATAATCTATCTACATGCTCCCTCAAAAATACCACCATCAAAATGTCCAGGAGAGATAACTTCATAGTCATTCACAATAACCTGTGAAAATGGTTGCTCTGAAAGCTTCAAACTATCTTTTGTCATTTTTAGTTCATATTTTACTTTCTTTAGTTACAGTTCAAGTTGTGCTTCAAGCTCTTAACACTGTCACATCATTCCTACATAGGAATATGATTGTTGCTATCCCCATCAAGCTTGGTAGACGTGTTTGATACACTGTCCTTGTTGTCCCACATATCACATGTTGCCACTTTCTATGAATTGTCCTTTTGAAACCACTCTGCTTGAGAATATGAGTTTGGTGTTCACTTTGAATGTGGCTTATGATCACAACCTATACCTAAATCACTAGCATAAGTCATGCAAATTATGATTGGATAGTTAGCCTCCATGAGCAATGTCATCATACTCTTTTTCTTATCACTATCATTGGTCAAAATTTTACTCCTTTTTATTATTGATTTTTCCTATTAGTAACAAAACTATTGTGGTATTTTCTTTGATACTTCACAGTCCAAAATAATGCAAATATACCTTAAATCAAATGGACTTGCTGCTACAATATGTGGCACCCTATATTGTTGTTCATCATTTTCTCAAAGACTCATACTTTCCTTGAATCATAACTATAGTTGCCACTTCCTGATGTTGTGTGGCTATCATCCATTGAGTATAGGATTCATTACACCATTGTTGTCTCCTTTGTGATTTCCTTTCATTTACTTGTGGTTGACCTCTATGATACATAGGATATTGTTCCTTCTTGATGATTGTTTATGATGCACCCTTATGTGTTTTGTTTTCATCCATGACCGTCACATGGGAGAGGCATTATCATTGAAACTGACCATAGGATTGAGGGTATGAGCAAGATCATTATGGACCAAAAAGTGGCAATATAATGGTTATTTGTAGGGTATGTGGCTGACGACCATTTTTTACCCAAAATTGATGAAACAAAAAGGTTTTTAAAGGAGATTCTCATCTTTCCACCAATATAAATTATGCTTTACTTTGAATTTAATAAATAATTTTTATTAATTTTATATTTGAATTATGACTAAAGTCCTAATTGATAGGCTGATTGAAAATTATGTGTCACATTCTATGCTTTGCATACTATAAGATTAAAAAAAATGAATTTCATAAAGTTTTAACCAAGTTAAGGTGGTCAGACATACGAGTTTTTATATTTTTTAAAAATTGTAATAAAAAATTCATAATTAATTATTTACATAAAAAAAATTACAAAAAAATATACATCACATTGGGACATGAGTCCTCTACTTATATCTTAAATCTTATAAAAAAATATTATCATTTTATTGTGGTTAGGGTGGTCAAATAGACATCTACTTATTTTTTCCCTTAAATTTAAGTACTACTGCATTGAAATTTCAAATTTTCACTAAATAGATTTTTTCTTTAAAAAAATAAACCTAGTCATTTAGAAACTACATTCAATTTGCTACAGATTCTATTCTTACATATTTTTGAAATAATATAGATAACTTATTCAAATTTTTATGTCAAGTTTCCTAACTCTGATTTTTCTGCATTTTTTTCCACTTAAGGGCCTTGTTTTTCCATGATGATCCTGCACATACACTTGAGTAAGTGGTGATTTCTTTACCATAGCAAGACAATGCACTGTACTCTCTTATATAATGGATTGCTATTGCTTTCGAGACTTGACCCTAGAGATTAGGGATTGATTTTTCACTGATGGGCATCTTCAACTCGGTATGTTGTCATTGCTCTTGATAGTAGCTTGCTTTCACCACTGTTATTGTTTCCTTCTTACTGCCCTCCCTTTTCAAAATTGATTATATACACTCATGTATTCACATTTCTCCTGGGCCATAGGATGTTCATCATTCATTTTTATCACTGCATCTTAAGACTGATACATTTTAAAAGTCACTTGGTTGTCTAGACTTCCCCATGTTCATCTTTAATAGTTGCCTTCTCCTCATGAAATGATTGTTATTGTCCTCCTATTCACCTAAGACTACCCATTGAAAACTCTTAAAGGCCATTCTTATACTCATTTGGCATTCCTTTTTTTTTGATCTTATTGCGAACACATGTGCTATTTATGGTGGTGTCCTAAAATCTCACCACCCTAAGTGGCGTGTGGTTGTCCAATAGGATTGAGGTAAGATGAATTGGAAATTATTTTCCATGCAACAATGCATGATTATCTTTATTCCTTCTTGCTTCCTCATATAACTCATGATGGTTTCAGGAATGACTTGACTTCTCCTTCATTATTTTAAGAGATTCATAATTGAACTTGATGCATCTATAATTGAACTCGATGCATCACTGAAATCATTTAATTTATTTAATAAAATGGATCATAGATCCAATTAAGATGATTGAAGACATGTCCAGCAAAATGTACCTTCCTTTTGACATGATGGCAGCATATTGATTAATTCATTGTGAAAAGATGAACTATGAATTTCTTGATAGCTCACATTATGTGTTGCATCTTTTGAATATGATAATGAAAGTTGATCAACTAGTGTGATTCCATATTGGTTTAATTCACCAATAGCATTTTTATCATTTATTTGATCATGTTGCTCAATTTTCTATCCCTCTTAAAACATCAAAGGGAAGCATGTTGAGATCTACCCTCGTGGGAGCCACATTTACCCCACATGTTGTAATTAGCTGAATCAAAATAGTAACAAGGCTTGTCCTAGATCTACACAAGGAACAAACAATTAAATAAACAAAGCATATCATAGGTGTATTTGATCACTCTTTTCTTGTTTTCAAGGAAACTTATAGTATGCTACTATTTTAGTGCTTGTAGACATTAGATTACACGTTTATGGATTTTTTGCATATAATTTTGATTAGGGACCTGTCATTGCTCTAACAACACTGTTTCTATCCAATGCAAGAAACCTAGGAGCAGCGAGGAGGGTGTTAAATGGAAGCAGAGCAATGGGAAGTATCAGGATGATGTGAGGCCAAGCCAACAGGATTCGTCATTCCACTAGGAAATGATGGGTCCCTTTTCATTTTATATGCAATTTATTTTTTTATATCTATATGTGTATAATCTCTTCTTTATAGGCATTAAAATAGCTAGTCCCTTGGCTTGTGAGGGGAATTATATGCTTATGATTATCAATAAAGATTAAATTTGCAATACATATTGGTTATCTTCCTTATTTTTCTGTAATTGTAAAACTATAATAAATGCACTCTCCCGGGACGGACCAGTGCTTCACCTCTATGAGCATCACCTAGATGCAATGAGTGCTAAGTGGACCATTCGATATCATGAGAGATGAGTTCTTGTTGAACCACTACTCATGAAACATGGGTCAATGAGTTTGACTCAAAACTACACAGTTGAATCCTGATAGCAATATCATAATCTACTACATGTTTTCCTATAAAACATCTCAACCAATTTCCTAAAGCTTATCCATTGGGAATTGAGTCATCTAAAAGCTGGCACCACTTAAAAACAACATTGAATGTTGTTGTAACTCACTAAAAAAGCAAGATGTTAGAATTGTGAAACAAGCACAAAACCACGAGCCATGGGATCAAACAACAAACAAAGACATCTTCCATGCAAGAGATCTACAAACAAGAATTGCTAAATTCAACAACAAGGAAAAGTTACAAAAGAAGCTTTCAAGAAGATATGAAAGCCATGATATTTCCCGTGAATAACATCCGAGAGATATTTATAATAAGAGTTGAATACTTATAAGAGTAAATCCCTAAATGAGAAAGGATCAAATCATGACAAGTGTCAACATCACATGAGATGAGACATAATGATCTAATATTAATTCATCTAATAAATCATTCCTAAGTTTAGCTAAAGCATGTGAGAATAAATTAGACTTATAATCAATTAAAGATTAATTAATTATTAGCTAATGTATGATAATTCTAACACCCCCCCTTAAGATGAACTTAGGGAGTAGCTAAAAAACCTAAAAAGAATGCAAGATGGGTCCCAAAAAACAAGGCCAAGTAAGGTACCCATGTACAAACATAAGATCTCTATAATGTGGAGAAATAGAGAAAACCTCATAGGAAAAACTCTACTCCAAAAAGAGATGAAAGCCAAGTGAAGGGCTGAAGAAGCCTCCAAACAAGACAAGGTTGTCCAAAAAGATAGGAAAAAAGAGAACACCATTGAAGCATGAAGAAGCTACAAACATTGTCGAAGAATGATTGTTGTAATGTTGAAAGAATAACCTCCGTTGAAACATCTAATGATTAGGATCAAAAGACTAGAATTTGTATGAGTGCCCCTAATAACACTACTCGAATCAGATGTAAAACAAAGGAAAACACCTGAAACTTGAAGATACAGATGGAAAAAGTACCAAAAGTCTAAAGAAATTATCAAGTCAAAATGGAAGGTTGCCTCCAAAAATAGGAATGCAAGAGTGTCCATATGGTAAGTTTTCCATCTCACTGAAATGCATAGGTAACCAAGCATTGCATCCACCTAGTACATAGGAACAAATACTATATGCATAGCTCACTCCAACGAAACCAAGGAAGCAATAACACCAATAGTAGAAACCCCCCCATAATGCTAAAAAGGGAGAGGCGTGACAAGTACACTAAAATTGAATGCCTGAAAGCAGTGCATGAAGAGGAACCTAGAGCATCTAAAGGTGAAGACATGAAAGTACAAGCTGATAGAAAGGATGTGAAAAAAAAATCACATATGCATGAGAAAGGTATGAAGGAAAACAAAGGAAAACATCAACCCTCATGAAACTTTATATCATAGTGTGAGTACAATAAGGCACAAAGTGATGTGCAAGATCCCATAACTACACATACAATGTTGAGGCACTTTATCTCAGTGCATTTACAAAATCATAAGTACATGCAATGTGAGCCCATAAATTCCAAAAATACAATAGATAAGATGAAGGATTTCTAGAAAAAACAAAAAATCAAATCTAGAAACTACCTACACCATTTCAAAGAGCTTGGAAACAACTTTCTGATAATATCTCGTTTTCCCATTTTTGACATCGTATGCAAAAGTTATGCCAAAAATATTGAAGGAAACCCCAAAAAAAAGATCTGACTGTAACTAGAATAACAAGAACTTGAGAAAAATTCTCCAAAAAATACCTGCACCAGTGGAAATTACTCTAAATCCTCTTTCCAACGATATCTCGTTTGCTCGATTTCAACATCATGGGAAAAAGTTATGGCCTCCAAAAGAAAATGGCTCCAAAGGGGAAAAAGTCACAACATTAAATTTGATAGTTAAATGATCGTCGCAGCAAAACCACGAGCATAAAATTGACAACCAAATGGCCATCACCGCATTTCTCCAATTTGGTTTATTTGAAAAAAAAATATTTTTTGCTTATAAAAAAAACAATAAAAAAAATTTACAATGTATATTTTTTGTTAAAATAAATATATTTAAAAAATATTGATTTTTTTATTTTAAAAAATCATAAAAAAGGTCGACGGTGAAGCAAGTCACCACCGGTGACTGTAAAATCCACCACTGGTGGTTTTAAAGGGCTACCGATGGATGGCATTAATGGGCCCATAGGGCCTGCCATAGCAGGTACCCTGTGGGTACCATTAATAAATGGTCCCCACAAACAAAAATATCTGTGCTTTTGTTTTTTGTTTTAAATTTTGAAAAAAAATAAAATAAATTTTTACAATTTTTTAAATTTTCTGACCAAAATAAATTGAAGCCAAAAAATTAAATTTTTTTACCAGTGTCGAAATTTTTTCTTGATCAGCGTCTAGACGATCGTACGAGGTCGTACAGGCAAAAAAGTTTTGCCTCAGAGGTCAACCTCATGAAAATTGATGATTTGACAGATGATCTTAGGGTTTTTGGCCACTCTAGATGCAACAATGAGGTTCGTTTATGATGAAAAAGCTTCAAAATTGCAGTACCTTCTAGATCTGAGAAAAAAAGTACCCACAAAAATCCTTGCAGATCTGAGCCTGTGAGTCTAAAATTGATGAAACAAAGGCCAATCTTGACTATTTCCATCACTCTAAATCCAACAGCGAGGTCCTTTTCACACAAAAATGCTTTGAAACATGCCCACCTCCAAAATTTGCAAAGAAAGCAAAGGGGATTCAGATCTAAAGCCTACAACCCTTGTTGAAGAAGAAAACCTCATAAATCGAGAAGGGGTTAGGTGAATCTACGCTCTGATAATATGTTAGAATTGTGAAACAAGCACAAAACCACAAGCCACAAGATCAAACAACAAACAAAGACACCTTCCACACAAGAGATCTACAAACAAGAATTGCTAAATTCAACAACAAGGAAAAGCTACTGAAGAATCTTTCAAGAAGATATGAAAGTTGTGATATTTCCCGTGAATAATATTTGAAAGATATTTACAATAATATTTGTATGCTTATAAGAGCAAAGCCCTAAATGAGAAAGGATCAAATCATGAAAAATGTTTGCATCACATGATATGAGACATAATGATCTAATATTAACTCAACTAATAAAGCATTCCTAAGTTTAGCTAAAGAATGTGAGAATAAATTAGACTAATAATCAATTAAAGATTAACTAATTATTAGCTAATGTATGATAACTCTAACACAAGAGACACTTGAAAAATTATTCAAAACACATCAAAAAATAAAGAAAACTAACTAACTATGCAAAATAGCACGTAGGGATTGAAAAATGCATCTAAAATGAAACTACCCTAACCTACTCTAACCAACAAAGAAGTTGGTCAAACAAAACCATTGACAGGCTTTACAAAATAACACCCTTTTTAATCATCAACTGATGCATTACATGATTATGTATTACTGAAAGAACATGAAACAAGTGTAGATATTCAATAAACTATTGCAATGTTTCATGAAAGATGCAAATAAACTCACTTGCATTTTGGAAACAATCATGCCTATTGTTGTCTTAGACTAGACAAGTGAGTTGAATCTAATCACTTTTAGTTGCAACTTCAAAATCATCTCCTTCTTCAATTGTATCCTTGTACTTGGGTGCAAGCATGACCTTTGGTACTTTAGTGGCCTCCAAACTGGCTAAGCATCTGATTGGATAGCCCCTAGAATGAACAAACTTTGAACTGCCATTGTTGGTTGCTTTTCTTTCTTCCAGGTTTTGATGGTTGTCTTGCTTCGTGGCTTCACCTTGCATAATGATTTTCCATGTTGATTCTTCCTCCATGGTTAATGAACAATCACCTTCCACCATGGTAGCTAATAACTTATAATCAAAGCTATCAGCTCTTGGAAGGCTCTTAAAATTAGCTTGTTTAACCTTAAAATCCACATTATCACTCAAAGAGATGCACTCCAAAATAGGATTTTCTTTTTCAATTAAGGTAGGAAAGTGTTCAAGCAATCAAGTAGCCTCTTAAAATATAATTTCAACCGGTATCTCAACTTCCATCTCTTTTTAAAATAGAAAGGAAGCTCATCTAACCAGACAAGACATTGCACTTCAAGTTCATGAGAAGTGTCTTGTTCAAACTTCTGAACCTACTATTGAATTTCATGATGAGTGCCAAACTCCTCTAGAAGATCTGATTCCTTTTCATCTAATTTTGAACAAAAATGTTCAATTATATCAGTGCACACCTCTTCGTAAACCTCAACATTAGCCTTTTCATCCATAGCATGCTCAAAAATATCCAATCTGGTTGTACACTGCTCCTTTTCAACAACCACTTTCACTTTCTCCTCCTATTGTCCAGGATGAGCTATTGAAACATTTGGATCAATTCGAATAGAAGTGGGAGGATCATTAGCTAAAACAAATAAAGAAACATCTTTAGAAACCTTTTCCAATTCAACCTTTTGATGTTTTAGCCTGTATTCCTCCATAGCTAAATGCAACAAGTTCACACTCCTAGTCTTCTCCATGTTAAGTGAGTTGTGTTGGCCAAGGGTATGCTCTTCTTTTGCTTTCTGGATGTTAGAGCATGGTTCCAATTGCATGATAGATGGAGGAACCTCATAGGGTAGAGTAGATGGCCCTTTCCAACTTGGAAACCTGCAGGTAGAAAGCTCATTGGTAGGCTCACTCAAGGGCTCAAAACGTTCTTCTTGTCTAAAGCTAGGGAACTTGTATTTGGGAACCTTTTCATTCATAGGATGATTCAACATTGTGGGAGGAATTGAGCTCAAACCAGGAAAGGAAGGGGTTGCCTAGGTTTCATACCTTAGCTGGCATTCCTCTACAACTATCTGCTTTGCAAGACATTCCTCATGTTGTCTCATTTGAATCTCCATCTCCTGCTCTTGAATGTATTCCTAGAAGGCTAACTCCTCCCAATGCATGTCAACCTCCTATTGTTGCAATTGATACTCTTGTTCTCTATTGATTTCCTCCAATTTCTTATGGAAGTCTAGCAATATACTATCAATATTACTAATCCCCATATCTTCAACATTTTGGGGCTACAAATGAGAACAAGATTGTTGTTTTGGAACAAAATATCCTGCTTGAGACTAGTTTTGGGCATATACTAGTTGATATTGAGATTGAGTAGGAATGGGAGGGCGGAAAACATGATGAGAATGTTGGTAACTTGTTGTCACAAGGTTATTTAAAATAAAACCAACAAGTTGTTTGGTGTGATATGGCTAGTAAGAGGTCATACATACATGATTTTCATGGAATGGTGGGTAATTGGAATTTTCATGATATGTTGGGTGATATGACATGTTTCCATGAAACATGGACATGTTTATTCATTCAAAAGCTAGAAAATAATAAATAATCAGATTTAATTGAAACTAACCAGCACTTGATCATACTAAAACTAGTACAAACTCTCAGAGTTGCCAAGTATGTATTTGGAATAACTTAAAAGGAAATAATTAACTATTGTACACACCAAACATTAGTAGTAAAGCATATAAAATAGACTAAGAATCAGTTCATAGTCCCACCAAACGTGCCAAAAATATTAGTTGACCACATTTGCACCCGTTTGGCAAGTTGTGAAAGAACTCAACAAATTTGGAGTAACATGGGACTACTTTCAGGTTGTGATTATCCTATTGTGAAAGAAAACCTCCAGATTATAGGCTAGCTCCCCTTTTGATGGTGTCACCTAAACTATTCTTTTCTAGGAAAAGGGAGAAAGAAACATGAAAAGACAAACTAAACCCTTATGGTGATTCACCTAATGATTTCTTAGACCTATATAGCTACTTTAACACACAATCTCATCAAAAACTCAACTTAACTTAACATAACTCAGATATTTAACATATCAATGCATAAGTATTTTGTAAGGAGGCTTGGTTCTCTTAACATTTCTGAAGGAAAGAAAATATTTCAAAATAGCATTCATCAATCACCATGCTACACACAATCACCATGCTACACACAATGAGATAGCTTCAAAGAAGGTAAAAATTGAATTTCATTAATGAAAATGGTGTCACATACTACTATACATGTCTGATATTGAGTCACAATTTTATCATTTGCCTAAAAAAAGCTCCAAAGTAAGCTACAATGCCTTGCAGAAAGAAAGAAAGAACTCCTCCAAACTTAAGTTTGAAGACACTTAAGAAATTTTTGAAACCACTACTCACAAATCCTTCTAGAAAACCTAGGTCCGATGCAACATAAAGGCCAAAAAAGAACCCTCCAAAACACCTCCAAAAATCCATCCAAATGCAAAAAAGTCAAGCCAAGACCCAAGTCATGCCAAAAGTGTGACAAAAGGTCCATCTCCTCCAAAAAAAAAGTCAAATACATACTCCCACACTTTCTCCATGTTGAAAAGTCATCACCTTTTCCCACACATGTTTTCAACCTGCTTCATTTCACTTATCCTTATCAACACATGTTTTTTTCAATTTTGCATTTAAAATAACATTTAGTTAAATGGTTTATAGGTACACCATTTAATTAAATATTTTACATTACAATAATAATGCAAAAAGAAAGGCTAAAACAATTGCTTTCTAAGGTTCAAATACACCCCTTTGACCCAATCTCAAAGCAATAACACCCTTGCTTTACATAAATACTCATATTGAAAGTGATTTATAAAAGATCACCTAATCAATATTTACATTCATAATTCAATACAAAGAAATTCATAGTATATCATGTTGATATACACAAGGGTAGTTAACCTTTTCAATGAAAAGTTATAAATGATAGGAAAACAAAATGCCTAAGTTGGTCAACAAAGAAAATTAGGGTAAAAACCCTAAACACCAAAGTTGATGCAAAAAGCTCATAAGGCATTCATTTGTGACCTTTTCAGCTTATGGAAAACCTAACCTACTGCCATCAAGGGTTTCACCTAGAGGATTCATGGAGAATTTGACATATCAATGAAGAGAAGAAAATAAAACCGATTATGGTAAGTCTTATGTGTGTATCAATCCACATTCTTTTCCATTTTTGTGAATATAGGCTCAATTCAAGCTCTGGAATGATGAATATGATGCATGCAAATGGATACACTTTATTTTCCCCATTGATTCTATGCATCTCATAGCATTTTCTATAGAATAATGGAAGAAACACCATCCCATTATGGCCATAGCCTCCACATTTGTTTTTGATGTCTCCATATTTTGTGTGATAAAAAATGTGCAATATTATAATATAAATGCCATTTCATGAGAGGTTTAGAAGATGATATCAAAGCTATCTCCATCAACTGTTCCACAAATCAAATGCTACCCTGTGAACAATAAAACAAAGTGATTTGTAAAAAACATGATTCAATGTCATTACATAGTACGGGCATAACTCAAGGTTTCCATACATATTTTCCATCCCTTCAAGTGTAGAGCTCTAGTTGGTAACACATCTTTAACCCTATCATTTTCTTCTTGTAAAAGCACCAATCTAACTTGAAAATCCTTTTCCCTATTTTTAGTTGTCTGGAAAATAATGGGGATCATTTTGGTGCTTGAGAATCAAATTCTCTTTTTCTTCATGTAATTTTGAAAGAGTCCATTGAATATTTTGAGTTTCTTCATTTTCCTTTTCTAACCACTGAACACCCTTCATGACTAGTGTACTAAGCCTCATGTTCTCTTGTTGTAACTGATAATTCTCATCTTGAAGGTTATGCATTTTATCATTTTTTAGCTTAATTTTTCTCATAGAAATCCATAGAGTAAATTCCTTTTTCTTTGCTCCCCTACTCACCGCATTCTTCCAATGAGAACATCCACTTCACTTTTGGAATGTTGTCTTTATGATCTCTCCACTGTTTCAAATAGATTTTCAATGACAAATAACAGGAAAGTATGTGCATATTTTGTTCTCATGATGAATGATATTCATTGTATTACTATGCACTATAATGTTTGTTTCTTTAGCTCTGCCATTACACAATTTTTTATAATTCCTGCTCTGTCCTATTGAACTATTGTCAATCATGCCAGGGGCTAGGTGTATTTGAAGCACTTGCAGGTGGTCTAGTAAGATGTATTTCAAAACATAAATGATCTGCATTAAATGGCATGGAAAAAATACTCTATACATGCTCCCTGAGAAATACCACCATCAAAATTTCAAAGAGAGATAAATTCACATTCATTCACAATGGCCTATGAAAATGGCTGTTTTGAAAGCTTCAAACTATCTTTTGTCATTTTTAGTTCATCTTTTACTTTCTTTAGTTACAGTTCAAGTTGTGCTTCAAGCTCTTAACACTGTCACATCATTCCTACATAGGAATATGATTGTTTCTATCCCCATCAAGCTTGGTAGGAATGTTTCATACACTATCCTTGTTCTCCCACATATCACATGTTGCCATTTTCTATGAACTGTCCTTTTGAAACCCCTCTGCTTGAGAATATGAGTTTGGTGGTCACTTTGAATGTGGCTTATGATCACAACCTATACCTAAATAACTAGCATAATTCATGAAGATTATGATTGGAAAGTTAGCCTCCATGAGCAATGTCATCACACTCTTTGTCTTATCACTATCATTGGTCAAAATTTTACTCCTTTGTATTACTAATTTTTCCTTTTACTAATAGCACTATTGTGGTATTTTCTTTGATACTTCACAATCCAAAATAATGCAAATCTACCTTAAATCAAATGGACTTGTTTCTACAATATGTGGCACTCTATATTGTTGTTCATCATTTTTCTCAAAGACTCATACTTTCATTGACTCACAACTATAGTTGCCCCTTCCTGATGTTGTGTGGTTGTCATCCATTAAGTGTAGGATTCATTACACCATTACTGTCTCCTTTATGTTTGTCTTTCATTTACTTATGTTTGACCTCTGTGATACCTAGGAGACTATTCCTTCTTTGATGACTTTTTTATGATGCACCCTTATGTGTTATGTTGTCATCCATGACTATCACATGGGAGAGGCATTGTCATTGACACCAATCATAGGATTGAGTAAGTAGTGATTTCTTTATTATAACAAGAGAATGCATTGTACTCTCTTATGTAATGGAATGTTATTTCTTTGTAGACTTGACCCTAGAGATTAGGGACTGATTTTTCATTGATGGGCTTCTTCAACTCGGTATGTTGTCATTGCTCTTGATAGTAGCTTGATTTCACAATTGTGTTTGTTTCCTTCTTCCTTCCCTCCCTTGTTAAAAGTGACTATATACACTCATATATTCACATTTCTCCTGGGCCATAGGATGTTTATCCTTCATTGTTATCACTGCATCTTGAGACTAATACATTTTAATAGTCACTTGGTTGTCTAGACTTCCCCATGTTCATCTTTAATGGTTTCCTTCTGCTCTTATGAAATGATTGTTGTTGTCCTCCTATTCACTTAATATTCCCCATTGTAAACTCGTAAAGGCCATTCTTATACTCACTTGGAATTCCTTTTTCTTTGATCTTATTGGTCACAAATGTGTCATTTATGGTGGTGTCCTAAAATCTCACCATCCTAAGTGACATGTGGCTGTCAAATAGGATTGAGGTAAGATGAATTGGACAATATCTTCCATGCAACAATGGATGATTATCTGTGTTCCTTCTTGCTACCTCATATGACTCATGATGGTTTTAGGCATGACTTGACTTCTCCTTCATTATTTTAAGAGATGCATAATTGAACTTGATGCATCTATAATTGAACTCAATGCATCACTTAAATCATTTACTTTATTTAATAAAATGGATCATGGATCCACTTAAGATGATTGAAAGACATGTCCAACAAAATTTACCTTCGTTTTGACATGATTACAACATATTGATTGATTAATTATGAAAAGGTGAAGTATGAATTTCTTGACAACTCACATTATGTGTTGCATCTTTTGAATCTGATAATGAAAGTTGATCAATTAGTGTGATTCTATATTGATTTAATTCATCAATAGCATGTTTATCATTGATTTGATCAAGTTTCTCAATTTCCTACACCTCTTAAGACATCAAAGGGTAGCATGTTGAGCTCTACCCTCGTGGGAGCCACATTTACCCACATGCTATAATTAGCTAAATCAGAATAGTAACAAAACTTGTCCTAAATCTGCACAAGGAACAAATAGTTAGATAAACAAAGCATATCATAGGTGTGTTTGATCACTCTTTTCTTGTTTTTAGGGAAACTTATGGTATGCTACTATTTTAATTCTTATAGACATTAGATTACACAGTTATGAATATTTTGCATATAATTTTTATTAGGGACCTTTCATTGCTCTAACAACATTGTTTCTATCCAATGTAGGAAACCTAGGAGCAATGAGGAGGGTGTCAAACAGAAGCAAAGTAGTGGGAAGTATCAAGATGATGCAAGGCCAAGCCAATGGGATTCGTCATTCCACCAGGAAATGATGGGTCCCTTTTCATTTTATATGCAATTTTTTTTTGTTATCTATATGCATACAATCTCTTCTTTATAAGCATTAGGATAGCTAGTCCCTTGGATTGTGAGGGATATTATATGCTCATGATGATCAATAAAGATTACAATTGCAATACATATTGGTTCTCTTCCTTATTTGTTTGTAATTACAAAACTAGAATAAATGTAATCTATTTTGACAATCTCTTTTATGCACATTAATGAACATATCAGAACATGATGTATCTTTTAATGTTTAAATGGAAACATAAAATAATAAACACTAAGTTACCTGATTTCAGTTGAAAGCTAAAAATTAGGTAACACTACCTCTCTCTCTTTAACACTCCTTCCTTCACTGTCATGAAGATTGAAATGATACAAAGTAGATTTTATGGTTGGCTATGGAAGAGAGGAAAAGAATGGTGCTTGTTATATGGAATATTGTCTACACTCCTAAGAGAGATGGTGGTTCAGGCAGAAGAAGAATAAAAGTGTTCAATAAAACTCTTGTGGAAAAAATGGGATGGTTTCTACTGGAAGGAAACAGACTGGGTACAGATTCTACGAGCCAATTACTTGGGAAATATGGATGTTTGTTGCTTCCTCAAGAAAAAAAATTCTCCCCTATGGCTCAGTTTTTTGGAATAACTTAATAAAGATCAAAGGTACATTAACAAAAGGAGTGAAATTTAGAATTGGAAATGGTCAGAGAACTAATTTATGGGAGGATGTTTGGACTACCTATGCTCCCTTATCAGCTAAAAACAATCTCCAACAAGTTAGAATCAAATTAACAAGAAATATTTAAAAGGTGGTCTTCAATTATATAAATTAGGAAGATTTGAAGCCAAAGTGGATAGAGTTTAAGAACTATTTAAATTATGTTGTTCTTAGCGAAGGTAGACAGTAGAATTGGGAGGTTTCTTTGGATTCCCTCATGTGATAGCTTGGCGATCTTAAGCTATTCTTAATAAATAGGGATGATATGTGGGTTTGGACAAAAAGTTCTTATGGGATATTTTCTATAAAATTTGTGTATGAAATTATGGAATCCCAACTATTCCAAGCAGGGATTTTAAATTGGAAAATGGTGTGGAGCAAGAATTGAATTCGTAAGATTAATTGTTTTTGGTGGACTATGATGCATGGAAAGATCCTCACAATTGAAAATCTTAAGAAAAGGGGATGGTATTTGGTGAACAAATGCTATCTTCATAATGAAGAGGAAGAAACCATTATGCACCTATTGTTTCAATGTCCTTATGCTCAAGAAGTGTGGTATATTTTCCTTAAGATTCTAATGATTGATTGGGTCTTTCCTTCATCGATAAATTTTTTTATTGATTACCAAAGTTTTTGTCCCTACTCACAAAATATTATTATTCGCCTCTAGAGGAAATTCCCCCCATTCCTCACATGGGGATTGTGGAAAGAGAGGAACAATAGAGTTGTTAGGGATACAACTAAGAATAGTAAAGAGTAATGCATGGATATTAGGAAACAGATTCAAGAAAAAATTGAAAGTTGTAAGTATGCTCCTTCAAAGAAAACTCCTTCCTACAAAGAGATGCAAATCAAGCAACCATGGGGAATATCTCATGATCTTAATAATGTCAACTAAGTCAAATAGCTTATTAGAAAAAGAACTATTTGGATTCCCCCAGACTCGGGATGGATTAAACTTCAATGGGTGCTTTATAAGGAATGCAAGCCTAGAGGGAGTGGGTGGGATAGAAAGAAACCATCAAGATATTTATGTTACAGGATACAACAAAGGCTTAGGTACAACTAACAACTTGGCTAAGGCTTATGCAGTGTGGGATGAAATATGTTGTCTAAAAGATAATGGCTACACTAAAGTTATGGCGGAAGGTGATTCCAAGCTAATTATTGACTATTTGAATAATAAGGCTGATGGTCCTTGGGAGTTAAGATATATTGTGGATGATTGAAAACATATGATACAATCCTTTTAGCATTACAAGATTACCCATATTTATAGGGAAGGGAATAGGTTTATCGATATAATGGTGAATTTTGGCCTACGGCATTTGGATTGGGAATATTGGGACCTTTCCCAATTGTCAAATAAAATTAACCAAATAATATCTAAGGAAAGATTGAATGGTTTAATTAATTCACCATGGATAGAAAGAAGTTAGTTAAGTTGAGGAGTTGGTACTATTGTCCAGTTGTCATGTTAATTGTGCTCTTTCTTATGTGGCAGTTGGGCAAGTTGAAAACAAGAAATTTGATGTACTCTATTTATGGCAGATGTATGCTAAATCTCAAAATTTTAAAAAGAGATGGGATGAAAGGATGAGAATGTTTGGAATCCTTGTTCAATAATTAAAAAAGAGTGAAAGTGGTAATGATGATTATTGCCCACATATATAAAAAATTTATGAATGATTTGAGAAAATACATTTTAGCATGTGTTATCACAAGCATTAGGGAGGATAATCAAAAAAGTGTCATCATGTATCTTAAAGGTGGTGGAGTTGTCATTTCCATTAAAGGTAGGTTTCAAAGATATAAGGATAGACTTTGTAAACAACTCGATTATTTCAATAATATCGCTAGAAGGTTTGAGTCATCATCCTTTCAAATGAAAAGCCACTAAGTTTCCATTAAAACTATTTTTTTTGAATTTCTAGTTGCTTTCATTGTAAATGAAGAAGGCATAAGAGTGAAATATTTACTTCTTCTAAAAGATTATCAAAACACAAAAAAAAATATGAGAGGCCCTAGAAAAAGGACCGAGCCAAGTAAATACGACTCCCTGAAGAAGAATGCGTTATGGGGCCTATTTGAGTGTGCTGCTTTCAAGCCGTACTTTGCAACTATGGAGGGTTACAATGAACAACTCAGCTACAAGTTTGCAAATGCTTGGAAAGATGGAGAAGTTGAGTTGGGTGGTCTTTTCTTTACTATTGATGCTAAGTTGATTGCCAAGGCAATGGGTCTAGCATATGAAAGAAAGAAGATAGCCAAGTTAAGCATGGGTAACTATCAGACTTATATTAAAAAAAAAGTTGAAGCTAAAGAGAAGGCTCAAAAATTTCAGAATGGCTATTCTAGGGTGTTGCTTCCACCCCCTTACCATAATGTTTGTTACTTTGTCATGAAGTATTTTACACTAGAGGGTTGCTTTTAGTCAATGCATGGTTATCATTTTCCCATCCTTAACCATATCAGGCACCAGGAAAAGAAAAACATACCTTTTTTCCTCCTCTCCTCCCTGAAACAAAGCCTTACCAATGGTGCTAACCCTCCTTTACACTAGGGCTTGATTAGAGCCATATACAAGTACATTCTTGCCACTACCCTACATAGAAATGCTTTCCATAACTTGATTGAGAACCCCACCCTTAAAAATTCTATGAAAATTGAACTAATTGAAATTAGACCCCACTCCCCTATCAAAGAACCTATTAACCCTTCCCCAATTTTTGTGGACCCCTCATGGTCGACACTGCTTAAAATAAACCCTAAAAAATGTGGTGTTGCCCCCCCTCTTCTATTGCTAATAAGAAAAGAAAATTGTTGATTCGTGAGTTGGGTGTTGACCCTAACACACTATAAAAATTCCATATGACATTGAGAATAGCCCTGAATGTGGGTCTACTACCTTGGTGGGTCATAGGCCTACTTGTATATATTTGGATACATCCAAGGGGTTAGATAATAGAAAAAAAAAAGCTTGGACGAAAATAATTTGGAAGAGCCTCTAGAAAGTAAAAAAGGGAAGAAGTTACCAGGGAGGGAAAGGCTTCCTCCTCTAAAGAATGTGTTCCTGATAGTCTAGATGAAGCTAGGATCTTGAAGAAGAGGTGTCAAGGTCAGAGGATGTGGTAGATTTGAGTCAAGAGAAGGAGGAAGGATTTAATCAGCAGGAGGATGTGGAGGAGGATACTGGTGTGGCTGAGGAAAAAGGAATGGCTACTAATGATTTAGAGGACATGGAAATTAATGTGGTGACCCATTGTAATAAAGAATGCTCAAAAGATAAACATACAAATATGGAGAAAACAAGAATGGAAAAGCTAGAAGAAAGAATGGATATTATTGAGAAAATGATGCAAAAATAATACAATGCTAACATGTATCAAGTTCTTGAGAATGTTGTGTTGAACATGTGCAAGGTTATGGATGCAGTGATAAAAAGAGAGGTAATGGCTACTATCTTGGGATAGGGTAAAATCAAGAAACAATAGAGGAAAAAAGAGAATAAGGATTATGTTGATTTGTCTAGAAAGATGGAGATAAAAGATAGCCTTCAAGATTTGGTGGAGGACCTGAAGAAGACTTTGAGCCTTATTAAGGATGCTTAATCCTTGGATTTAGTTTGTTTTTCTTTCTAATGCTTACTGTTGGATGATTTTTTGGCTCTCCTATAAGGCCTTTTTGTGGCAAAGGCTCGATATGCCTGAACTATATAACTTTAAGTTTTATTTCTATTTTGAACATTATGAACTTGTTGGGTACTCTTTATAGGTTATGCTTATATAACCTTATTTTTTGGTTTGAATATTATATAGACTGGTTAAATCTTTATTGGATCATTGATAGGTTATTATCTATTTATGTAGTTGGTATAGGTTGATGTTGGTTTTGGTTGGTTGGGTGTGGGGAAGTGGCTCTTCTTTTGTTCTACTTTCCACTATGTTCTGTCGTTTTTTCTGGTAGTTATTTCTTTAGACTATTTTTCTTCTTTGTAAGGGATCAGGGCCCTTTTCCCTACATAATCAATCAAAAACATTGTAACAAGTGTTATGGTTGACCCTACAAACAAGGTTAATGTTAGCATGGAGGAGACAATATTTATTATGGTTTTCATAATGAGAAATACAAGGAGTCAGAGGCTATGATCACTCATGATGACCTTTCTGTACCACCTATCAGTTCTACTTCTTTGACAATCCTAGTTGGATCTAAGTCTATTGATGTTCTATTTGTTATGATTCCTAAATTTGACCTATTCAAAGTGAGACTAGGAATTCAATGCCTAGTTTTCATGAATGTGGATGTATTGTAGTCCAAAATTGTTTGAAGTTCTCTCATGATTGGACAATGCACACTATTCATGACACTGGGTACAAACAACTTGTATCATGTGGGGGTATTTTCCTAGATCATTTTTGGCCTGCTCTAGTTATCACCCTACGGAGATTTACTCTATAGGGCTTATTTTAGGTACAAGACTAGAGTTCAAGCCCCTAATGTTGTCTTTACTCCATCTCATACTATTTCTATGAAGGCATCTATTTGTGCACAACTACATGTCTTATCTTTTGTTCCTTCCTCCTCAAGGGATATAGACAAGCACACTCCTACATATAGACCACCTTCTATTGAAGTTTTACAACTTCTAGAGGTGTCATCTATTCCTTTTTTATGTGCCTAGCATAGAAAAAGGAAAGGCACCCACATTGGTGAAATCTAAGCATCAATTTTTCCAACTCTCAAATTTACCTACCATCCCTTCCCCTACCTTTTATGGTAAGGGGAAGAATGCAACCAAAGTTATTTTTTCTTGTGTTTCTTTGATGTATCAACCCTTGAGGTATCCTCTCATTCCTCCACCTACTTCCAAAGTAGAGAAATGAAAGGAGCTAGTTATTGAGACTCAAATATATATTTTTTATGACACATCATGTTCCCCCTAAGGAGCATATTATTTTTCTAGTAACAATTGTGAAGATTTCTCTTCTAATGGATCAAGAGACCCAAAAGTATTCTTGTTCTTTTTTTCTTGGTATTCATAACCATTAGAACCAACTTACGTGTGAGCATAAGCATCACTGATGGGAATTGGCTCGAGCACATGATACCTTTCAAAAGACTTAGAGTGATCCTTTCTTCTATTTCTTCCTCTATCTCTAATTCTACTAGTTCTATTTTTGTTTCTATTGCTTCAGTTTTTCTTTTGGATCCTTTGATGGATCCTGATGAACCTTACCCCAAGCTGGTGCAAGTTCATCACTCCCTCTTTGGAGCCTCCTTTGATCACTTCTTTAACTAATCTTCCTGCTTTTTCTCATTCCATGGATATGCTTCCCATGAAGTCCATATCTACTAAAACACTTACTTCTACCTTGTCTTCCACTTCTGACATGAGGATTTTGTATCCTCCTCTCAAGCTTAAATTAGAGCACATCCTCGCTCTGAAGGATGGTCATGAAAATTATTCTTCATCTTATTCACCAAGTTCTAGTTTGGTTTGTTCCATTTTTGTGGTAGAGAAGTCTCCTTCTTCCTCAAATTTGCTCATTTTCCCTATTTTGGAGGTTGACAATGGCTCCCTATTTTCTCAACCTCCTTTTGTGTAGTCACTGCACTCCAATTGGGAGAAGTGCATGTTGGACTTGTTGGAGGATATTCTAACTCTATCATCCTTCTTTTCTGGATCAGTGACATTAGCCTTGAAAGAAATTTTGGGTAAGGACATTTAGATGACCTCCTCCTTGGCTCTTGTTATAGGCGAGTCACTTGACACAACTCTTGATTTCCTCCCTCTATGAGCTCATTATCCCTCCCCTCATGATGATCTATATTTAGAGTAGGATGACTTGTTAGAGGTGCTTGACTAGAGTAGTTCCTCTTCTTATCTTTAGATTAGATTTACATATTTGTTTTCTTCCCTCGTACTTGTTTTTTTTATTGTTGTTTTCTCCCCTAGAGAACCCTCGATACCCATGTAGGTACATGGATAAAGGAGAGAATATTTTTTGTAGCTTATTCTCTATGTTTCATCATTCTTCTATTTATCATAAATTAATTTGTTTTTCACACTAGTGACAATCCAAAGCATCAGGGCATTTAGGCCTCTTCCATGTTGACCCAGATTTTTTATTTTTCTTCATGTGCTCTTTTTCTCATTCCAATCTATTTGGGGGGAGGTGATGATAGTTTATATAATTTACACTAGATATATGTGCATTTATGATCAATTATGACCTTGAATACTTGGATCCCTCTATTTGTTCAATCTCTTTATCTCTCTTTTCTTTGATGTTGTGGATTCTATGTATTATCCCTCATGTGATAATATTCCATAAATACATATCACTATGTATGTCATGACACAACATCTCTCTATATTTCTTCTCCTTATAATGACTTGTGCTCCTTTGTGTAGCACATATCATTCTAAGGGGGGATATCATATCTACTTATTCTTATTTCTTACAAATATTTCTTAATGTCTTGAAAATCTTGATGTCTTATGATCTCATTTTCTAGCTTGTGGGAAACTTTACTAGACTTTTCTTTAATCTTGATCTCATCATCTAGCTTGGGGGAAACCTGAATAGACTTGTATTTTATCTTGATCTCATCCTCTAGCTTGGGGGCAACCTAACTAGACTTGTCTTTTCTATTTTTTCTTGAAATGTAGTTAAGTTATCCCACAATATTGTGTCCCACTTTTTGGCCAAGTTGGACATTAATATCAACATTTTTTTACAAAATTTCACTTTATGAAACCTATAAAAACTAAGCCATTAATAATTTGGAGATGATGTGAACCAGTGACTTGTGAGGATTTGTGTATAGATTATAAATTGTGATTTCTTTTGACTTTTAATAAATTGTTTTTTATAGTAATTTATTTTTTTTAAAGTGAAGTTTATGTCATCACACATAACTTTTTTTATTGAAAGGATAAAATTATAATTTCTAAATATAGATTTTTAATATCAATATCTAGTGCATGGATTATTTTCAAAAAATTTAATTCCATAGTTTTTTAAATTAATTTTTAAATTCCATGTAATTATAATCAAGACATAAGTGTATGTCATCATGGATAACTTTTTTTGTATGTATTAATTTATTTTTATAAAATAATAACATCAATACCTAGTGAACACATACTTTTTAGAACATTTTTTCTCTATTTTTCCATTTTTCTATGTATGTGAAATAAATACCTTGATGTTTATTAAAAAAACAATATTCACAAGAAATAAAATATAAATATAATAATAAAATTAAAAATATTTAAAATTGTACTTTTTGGAAATCTTATAATAAGAACTACAAACTTACAAATCATAATTTCTAAATGACTTTATTTAATCCCTCAAAAGGTAAAGATTTTTTTTTTTTTTTCCAACATTTTGATAGGTGTGAAGGGGATTCTATTGTGGGTATGTTTTAAGACTGGAAGGGTTTCATCCAAGGGGGTTTGATCTAAGGGGGTCTTATCTAACACTCTTTAATTAAAAATATTTAGATGGAATCCCCTGAGGTTTAAATCATTAGTTTATTCTAAAAAATTATGATTTTGGGCAAAAATCAGGATGTCCCAACTTTGAGATCCATTATTGTGGGATGGCCCTGTTTGTAACAACCATAAGCCTATCATATTTTTGTATGGTATCTTGCATAACACAACTTTCTAGCCATACTTATTAGCGTCGTGTTTATATCTTATCAAATTTATCATATCCATTTTTTCTTTTTTCTTCACGTGTTTGTATGCAACTAACATGTTTGTGGTGAATTTGCAAGATAGAGGACCCATTTCCTCTTTGTGTCCTAGCTCAACTTTATAATTGCATATATAGGATCAAAGACCCATGTCATGTTCATCCTAGTCAGGGTATGTGCAGGATCATCACCTTAAGTGGCAAAAAATTTAGAAAAATCAGAGTTAGGTAACTTGACATTAAAATTTGAATAAGTTATCTATGTTATATCAAAAATAAGTAAGAATAGAATCTATAGAAAATTGAATGTAGTTTCTAAAGTACTAGGTTTTTTTAAAGAAAAAAAATCTATTTGGTGAAAATTTGAAATTTCAATGCAGTAGTACTTAAATTTCAGCGAAAAAATAAGTGGGTGTTTGTCTGACCACCCTAACCACAATAAAATGATAATATTTTTTTATAAGGTTTTAGATATATGTAGAGGACTCATGTCCCAATGTGATGCATATTTTTTGTAATATTTTTCCTAGTAAATAATTAATTATGAATTTTTTATTACAACTTTTTAAAAATATAAAAACTCGTATGTCTAACCACCTTAACTTGGTCAAAACTTCTTGAAAATCATTTTTTATTTTTTTAATCCTATAGTATGCAAAGCATAGAATGTGATGCATGTTTTGGATTCAAAAGATGTGATACCTTTTGAAAGATATAGATGTTTTTCAATCAACCTATCAATCAAGACTTTAGTCATAATTCGAATAGAAAATGAATAATAATTACTTATTAAATTCAAAGTAAAGCATAATTTATATTGGTGGAAATCTAAGAATCTCCTTTAAAAACCCTTTTCATTTCATTAATTTTGGTTAAAAAAAAAGTTGTCAACCACATACCCATCATATTGCCACTTTTTGGCCCATTATGATCCTGCACATACCTGTCAACTTTGCAGGATAGAAGACTTGTGTCCTGGCTTATCTTTACAATTGCATATACAAGATTGAATACCTACATATTCTTCATCCTAGCTATATTTTCTCCAACCTCATTCTCTCTCTACTTTAGCTCACATTTTCTAGAATGCATATGCTTGCTAAAGTCGGGGTAAAATTTAATGTCATAAATTGCATCCTATGCAATTTCAAATTCTATGAGCCTCACCTTTAGATAAATTAAAGATAATAATGAGATTATTCTTTTATCTAGCTTTAATATAATCATTAATTGTGTAACTTATTTATTTCATATCGTTATGGTGGATTTATGTCTTAGATAAACACACACCATGTAGATGCATGTGTGTCGCATGAACAACACGAATATATTCCTAGCTGTAGTATTCATTGAGACATTATGTTTCTCACCTATCAATGAATGTAATACCTCTATTAGCTTGCAGCCATACTGGAATGACTCTTGCATGAATTTAGCTTCCTAAAACATTTCATTTTATCTATCTCTCTATCTATCAATATTCTCTATTATCTTTATGATATTTTTCTCTCTTTCTCTCTCTTGCTCTCTCACTCTCATAGCAAAGCTCTACAAAAATATCTCTCCCAAGATTGTCGCATCTATCAATTCAAGAGGAGAAGCATAGGCTATTCATTAGAATCTCTTATTATTTTATCTCATCCAAATAATCTCATCTTTAATTATTTATATTTGTGATAGGGGTTCTCCTCATTTGCAATATTTGTTTCTATCACACATGTTTTATTTATATGTTCTATCTATCTTGATCCTACCTAGTTATCCATGGAGGTGGAAACACCGAAATAGGGGTTTGATTGAGGAAAGTCCCTAAACAACCCTAACATTTTTCCTTGGTCTTATAATGTGCATAGTTATTGAAGATATTTCACTTTGAGGCTCCATCTCTTAGTTCCTTGTGAGTGTTTTCTTCCTTTCTTCTCATTTTACTATATGTATTTCATTTAGTTCACAATAATTTAATTTCTATTATCCTCTATTATTTTCCCATATTTTAAGAGTTTCTAGTAATTAGAACTATATTAGTCACCTTATTTTTTTCTAATATATTCTCAATTTTTGGTCCATACGAGATGCCAACATGTTGCAAGGGCATCTATGTGTCATGTTATCATCCTTGGCTGAGAGCTTGTTAGTTTCTCCAAAAGACCTTCATGACCTTCTCTTTTAGTTTCTTGAACTCTCACCTTTTAACTCTTTTTACAACATAAATAGACACACTTCATCATTTTATCTTATCACCTCAGTTGTTTCCTTTGAGGTAGTTGAGGGCTATTTTCTCCTTGAGACCTCCTCATCTTAAGAGTAGTAAATCCCCTTCTCTATACATACAAATAATCCTCTTCTCACTCACATTAATTCAACTTCTTGTATCAAAAATAATACTTCCTCTTCCCAAAATATTGACCCATCCCATATAAACCAAACAAACAACACATATTTTGATTTGGATTTATATTATGGTCATGGTTTTTGAATCCTTTCTAAACAAGTCTTTAATATAAAAAATGAACAAGGAGTCCAAATTCTTGTAGATCCCACACTATATATTTCCATAAAAGGAATAGGGTACCAACATCCTCTCCCTCCACCCTTGTATAACACATTCATTCTAGCCTCTACTTTGTTGTCGAACCATCATTTGTGTAACAAAGGATTAGTTCTTGATCAACACCCTTTATCTAAGATAGAACATGCATTACGTATATTTTTGGAGATGGTAATAATCACCCTTCCACCCCCTCATGAAAGAAAAACTACCAAAAAAAACACAAAAAACATCTTTTTGTGCATATCATCAAATTTTTGGGGATTTTATTGATCATAAGTGGTGTGCCTTAAAAAGGAAAATATTAAAAATGTTTCAACAATATGACATCAGTGAGATATCATCAAATACGGAAATTTATAACCATATGGATCCATGTAAGATAATAAACTAATTATTATGGTGTTTCTACTCACTATGTGACATTCATTACACCATATTTTCATTCATTACCATTAATGGGGGTACAATCTTGTGTGCAACCATATCTCATCAATGAGGGGAAACACGATAGTATTCATAATGATTGTCCTTTTCCATACAATTGGGGGGAAATGATAATTAATCTCATGAGGTGTGTTGTAATACCCCTCGTGTTGTTGTTTGGACTTGATATTTTTCTATGGTTTTGCTTAATACTTTGAGACTTTGATAGTTACTATTTTTTGGTTGGATTGGTGGATTGGATAGTTTAGACTACTTGATGACTATGCTACTTTATTTGATGACATGGATATTATGATATGACATTATGGTTACATTTGATTGGTGATGTTTAATTTGATTTTAGTAGTATATTGTGATGCAGTAGAATAGTAATTATTTTATGATGATATGATGTGATCAGTTTAGTTTAATAATGTCACTTTATACTTAATGTTGTAGTTGTTATTATAGCTTGGGTGAGGGGACAGTGTAGCACCACTCGTGTGTGAGTGCCCTGCTACGCTACGAGTCATTCTCATGAGGTGATGTATTCAATTATATATACATGTTGTACACAACTTGGTTTGTATGCAAGAAGTTGAAACATAGATGACAAGGAAGTCACCCCATCCCAAGTTTGTTAACCCATTATATGTCTAGTGGTATTGTGTGTCTTTGACCTTAGTCATTTTTTCATTTTATGATAATTGTTTTGTGTGAATGTATTTATGTTATTTATTTTATGTTGGTGTTGTAGTATGATGTAATTTAAATAACTAAATGATTATAATAAATGTTAATAATAGTTATTGGAATAGTTTATATTAAAATATAACAGTATTAAATTAAAATCCATGTAATTTATTAAAGATAAATAAATTGAAAGGTGTAAATTAAATTATTTAAATTGGTATTTAGATCATTTAATGAAAATAGCATGTTGAGGATAATTAATGGAATAAAATAATTAAATAAGTTAAATTGTGTGAATTGCAAGTATAAATTAGCAAAATTGAAATTAAAACAAAAAATACAGTTCAAATAGAAAAAAAAGAAAGAAAAGAATAAAAGGACCAATGAATGTTGAGATTTTTAGCTGAAAAGTTGGTGAAGAAATAGAAGATTTATATTCATCCTATATTTTTTTAAGTTTAAAAAAATTATATATATTTTTTTTTATTTAAGAGGAAAAATGAGAGGTTTTCATTCACAGGAAAATTGACAGAAGCTTAAAAATATTGAGTTCTAGAAAAATTGGATCCTCTCTTGTTTTCTCTATATAAATTATTTCTCTTTCATTGTTCTGGAAAAGAGGGTCTTCTGAATTAAACTTTTAGATTAGAAAATTGATCAAGGAAACTAGTAGAGAAGTTCTAAAGAAAGAAAGGGGGGCTCTTCGAAAAGGCTGGTTCGAATCAAAGTTTAGCTTCATCAATTCCTCAGCAAGCGTAGGACTCCAGGTTCCATTCTATTTCTTTGATTTTTCTGAATCAGTATATATATATATATATATATATATATATATGTTTCTTTGTAAAAGAAAAACCCTTTTAAGATTTTAAATTTTATTGGGTAGCAAACAAATGAAAGAAATTTATTCGGGCCTCTAAAAATGTCTAGTATTTTTATGATTTTGTTATGGAAAAATTGTTTCCCCTCTGAAATAAATGGGTTTTTGGATATATATATATATATGTATACTTGTGAAAAGATGTATATATATATATACATATATATATCATATATATTTGTACAGTGAATATACTATAGAAAAGAATATGTTTTGTTTGAATGTATATATATATAGAGTATATATATAAATATATATATATATATCTAAATATTTTATTCATTTCAAAAAATAAATAAATTCTTGGGCCAAACTTGTGTGTCGGTAGTGTGTAGATATATATATTTTTTTAAATAAACAAAAATTAAATTAAATTAAGGATTGAAGGGAAGTGACGGTGTTGGCCATACCCTCCCCCTCTCCCCTCTTTGCAAGTGGGACTGCCCATAGTAGTCCTACAGACTGTCACACACAACAATCACGAGGACTGTTGTGCACAGTCCACTGCGCCGACGGTACTGAACGACATTCAATATGTATTTTTTTAATTTGTTTATGTGTATTTTTAAATATATTTCTATATATAAATACATATATATATATATATATATATATATATATATATATATGTTTTGGAATATATATTTTTTTAACATGATTTGATTGTCCAGAAAAATTAAGCAGATCAGGGTTATTTTATAAATTATATAAAACAAAATACTTACATATATTTATATTTTGTATATATATATATATATATATGCAGTAATATATATATATATATGAAATATAAATGTAAAGAGATATTGATTTTCTTTTATGTTGTAAAATTATAAAATAGGTTGTTAGTTAATAATAGAATAAAAGTAATCTTTATAATGGATTTATTATCAAATGATTATTTTAAATTTATTTCATCTAAAGTGGATTTAGTTATATTGTTTAATTGTGAACATGATAAAACAAATTGTGATATTGAGAGTTTGTTTGTATTACCTATATGTGGATGTTGTTATGTTAACTTGCATTATGGAATCTTGCTAAATTGATTTGGTTACTTTTCCCTTATCGTTATGTTATTGTGTTGGATTTTTTGATGTGGGAACCTAGTTTTTTTTAGGAACCCGCTTTGGGATGTTGTAGGCTTCCAAAGGCTTGAGCTTATTTGTTAATCGATGTATCTCTCTTTATGTGCCCTTGATGTGGCAAGTGTTCTGGTATCATTATTTTGAAAGGGTTGTATGGGAATTGTGGAGACTCTAATTATGAGCTTTTAGTGAGATGGGTAATGCCTCGCATGTTTTTTGTTGAGATTTTATGTTCATTTTATGTGGTACAACCCTTGGTTTTGTTTATGTTTTGGGGTCTCCTAGGAGAGTGGCTCTTCATGGGGGCTGACGCCTCAAATAGGAGGAAAGGCTTAGGATAACCCACGTAAGAGTTAGATTAACAAGTGAAAGCCTAATAATAGAATTTAGGGGGATGGGTAGTAATAAAATTATAAGATAATCTTGGATACCTCGTCTATCCATTAGGGCTTTTACAAACTAATGGTAGACTAAGAAGGCTATGGTTGGCAAGGTCGTTACCTCGTCCTCATGAGAGGTTAAGGGCTCTGCATGAGTCACCCTATGGGGCCAGCGCCTCAAGTAGGAGGAAGAGCCAGAATAACCATAGATGGGGGTCAACGCCTCATGTAGGAGAAAGGGCTAGGATAACCCATGTAGGACTATGCGATGATACTCTCCACTAGTTTCCCTTGTTCTTTGCTTTCTTACTTGCCTCTGGAAGTGGTTAATGGTTGTTTCCTTTGATTTATTTATAATTTGCTTTATGGTCCTGTGTTTATTATGATTGGATCTTGGTTGTCATTTATGATCTATGTAACCTCTTGTTGTTGCTATTGGAGTTACTATTGCTATGTTATTATTATTGGAGTTAGTCTTGTTGGTATACTTGGTCACGGTAACTTCCTTGTCACCTTTGAGCATGGGGGTGGGTTTTTCTAAAACCCACATGGTCAGGTGGAATGTGCTTCGCACCCGTTGGGTTCCCCATCAATGTTTGTTCTACACAGTATCTTCCAAAGGGAGCTGTACCTGATATTCATCTTGTATTTCAAATATTCTTTGTGTGATGTATCTATCCCACACGTATGGGAGATTTTGATGTAACTATGGATATGAACATGTAATGTATTAAAATATGATGTAATGTAAATGTAACTTTGTAGTAATTCATGATTTATGAGATTTATTATGGTTTGTATCATGTAATGTATTATATTTATGCTTATGAATGTTTGGATGTTATCTCTTGCAAATGATTATTTTAATGTCTATGATGGATGTAAAGTTAGTTAAGTTATTTAGCTTTATATGTATCTTCCGTTATGGGTTGGTTTTATACGATGTGACCTCGCATGCCCCAAAGGACTTAGATGTTTATGATGTCATTGTGTAATTTAATAATGTTAATGGTTCTATGTATGTGTTCTTTGTAATTTAAAAAAAAAAAATGTGTGCATAGTTGTTGTCCTTTAGGGTTTGCATAACAGGCGTTACATGTGTATTCTTCTTGAGGATCCCCTCTTCACCCCTTATTTCCTTAAAATATCAACATATCAAGTATGCTAACATTTTAAGGGGGTCATATCCCTCATCCATTTTCATACATTTTACATCTAGTGTATATTCAATTCATATGTCCCTATAGTGGTGGTATTATAAATGATACCCCCTAATTTGTGGCTTTTCATTCAATCATGTGCCCCTTCAATGGTGTTATTATACATGACACCCCCTAAGGGGTGGCTTTCAATTGAATTCATGTGTTCCTTTAGTGGTGGAATTTTGCATAATACCCCCTAAGTTGTTGCTATTCATTCATTTATGTGCCCCTTTAAATATGGTATTATGCATAACCCCCCTTGAAGTGTGGTTATCAATTTATTCATTTACCCCCTTTGTGGTGGATTTTTTTATAATGCTCCCTAAGCCATGGTTATCAATTTATCCCCCATGAAGTTAAAAATTTAGGCACCCCTTGAGGTGTGATTACCAAATTCATCCCTCAAGACATTAAACCATCCCTCATGATGTTAAAATTTTATGCACCCTTAAAGTGTAGCTAGCAATTTATCCCTCATGATGTTAAATGGTCCCTCATGACATTAAAATTTTATGCGCTCTATGAGACATGATTTTTAAAATAGTCCATAGACCTAGCATAATGAAGCTTGTTGGTCTATGAACTTGAGAATTTTGAAAGGAAATAACAAATTGAAAGAAAAGTAAAATACTAATAGCTTGTTCATAAGTTTGAGGATAATTTGTATTCATAAATTTAGACATCAAAGCATAATTATAATATTTTTCCTTTCTAGACTTAGATTGATTCATTCTAGTTAGAAAATATCCTCACTTTCTTCAAGAATTTTTTTAAACCATTTAGGCTTTCTTTTAGATGTAGGAGTATCATCACTTGAAGAAGAATCAGCATGAGAAGGTTCAACAGGACCATCTTCACTATCACTTTGGCGAATAAATACATTAGTAGGCTCTATAGAAGGAGGATTATCCTCAATAACAACTTTATTTTGATAAGATTCATTGTTATGAACTTTAGAACAATCATGAACACCATTTTTAGAAATACATACATCACTAGAAAATTTAAATTTGTTATAGTTGGTAGGATTATAAACTCTATAAGCTTTACAATGTTCATCATGCCCAACAAAAATATGATAAAAATATTTAGAATATATTCTTTTCCTTTTTGTTTAGGTTTATGAACATAAGAAATTGAGCCAAATATTCTTAAATATTTTAATATTAGGTTTCCTACCATACCAAACCCCTTTAGGACCTATATTGTTTAAGGATTTGGTAGGAGTCCTATTAATAATATAAGTAGCACAAAACATTGCTTCAACCCCAAATTTATAAGAGATATTATTTGCATGTAACATACATATAGCCATTTCAATAATTGTCCTATGCTTCCTTTATTCTACACCATTTTTTTGAGGTGTATAGAGAATAGTTAGCTCATGTTTAATACCAAATTATTTTAAATAGCCATTGAAATCATTATTCACATATTCTTTACAATTACCAGTTCTAAGAATTTTGAGTTTAAAACCATATTGCCTTTCAAAAAATTTATAAAATTCAACAAAAATATCAAGAACTTGATCCTTTCTTTTAAGAAAATAAATCCAAGTTCTTCTAGAATAATCATCTAACAAAGTAATTGCATACCTTGAACCTTGGATGGATTTATTCTCCATGGGTCTCAAAAGGTCACTATGAAATATGTGCAACTTATGATGCACCCTCCATGCTTGACCTTATGTAAAGGGCTCCCTATGAATCTTACCACTCATGCATCCTACACATACAACTTTAGATGGAACAATGCTAGGAAATCCTTCTACCATATTATATTTTTTTCATTGAGACAATATTGTTAGCATGGATGTGACGAAGTCTTTCATTCCAAACATTGAAATCAATGGTAGATAGTAAAGAATATTTAGAATGGGAAAACTCATACAATTTGTACAAATTATCATTGTATAATTTAGCATGAGAAATAACTATGATTTTATTTTGGATCAATCACATAGCACATAAATTCTATTTTTTAATATTGACAAAGCTTAGCTCCTGAAATTTTACAAATTAATCTTTAATTTAGGAACATATAAAACATGTAACTTATCATTAGGTACATTCACATCTCTAGTTGTGTCTACTCTACAACTATGATTATTAGCAAGTTGAAGTGGAACATTAGACACGTCAAATTTCATGGATTCAAATAGCTCTTTATCAGAAGTAACATGTTGAGACCGGCACCTAAATCAATAACTCATTCGAGAGTTTTTGAAGCATTATAGCTACAAATAAAAGCATGTCTGATTTGCATTATTGTTAAACTTATTATTATTACTCTTATTTTGTTGATTATTTTTCCTCATGGGATTTTTTATATTTTTGTTTGTTAAAATAAGTGTTAGACTAATTACCATATTTATCACAATAATTACAATGAGGCCTCTTAGAATAATTATTCTTTCTATTATCATTTGTTACATTATTACGATGAGATTTAGGATTATAATATTGTTTATTATAAGACTTAAAAATTTTCTTATGATTTTTAGACATAAAAGCATGCTCACCATTTTCAAGATTACCAAGTTGAATCAATTTTGCTTCTTCTTGCCATAATTAATTTCAAAAATATCATAAGTAAGTTCACTAGCTAATGAACAAATAGCTAATCGAGCATGATATTTGTAATAAATTGTTGAAATTATCTAGGAAGATATTTTTTAGGCGTAAAATGAATTAGTCTAATATATTCAAGCTTTACTCTTAAACCATACAATTTACTATTTAATACATCAAATTTTAACAAAAAATCATCCATAGTTTTGAAATTTGTATACCTCAAATCTTTAAGTTGATCTTGAAGTTGTATCTTCCTTGACTCATTTGAACTATCATAGATAGTTTGGAGGATCGCCCATGCTTCATAGGCTTTCACACAATTCCCAATCTAAACATATAGTTTGGGAAACATAGAAATACCAATGAGATCAAGTGCTTCCTCATTATGAGTCTTCCACTTTTCTTGAACATCCTTGGTTGTGGATGGATCCGATTATGATTTCAAATTTATTGCAACATCCAAGAGATGTTTGAATCTAAATATAAAAGTATGTGTTTTCCATGAATTGTAATTAGAAGAATTTAATTTAATTTTTGGAATTAAATTAGATATGATTATAGAATGACAAAAAAATATACTTTCACAACTATATAAAAGAAATAACAATCTATTATTTAGAAATTAATATTGTTGAAAATTTAAAAGAAAACTTCTATAACTTAAGCTTGGAAAAATATAACCCATTGAGTTGAAGGTCCTAAAATTTTGAAAATTTAAATTTGGCACTTATTTTAATAGCCTCTAATTTGTTTTTAAGAATAACTAGCACTGTGAATGATAACTTTGAAGAAACTAGATCTCAGGGTGCAAACGTCTCAATGACAGTCTCTCTCCAGAAGTCTTGGCCTTAGGGGTAAACCTTTTCCCTACTCTCCACTTCTTGTTTGATGTTGCTGGAAGATTTGATAGAGTATCTTCATCAGACATGAAGTCAAAGATGATCTTTTCTTTGGATCATTTATGGTCGCTATCCTATTACAAAGCCAGTTCAAGTTCCTGGGTGGATATGGTTAATTAAGATCTTTGTTGACCTTCTTCCTGTTCTATTCGGTTGTTCTTTCTTTGGGTAGAAAAGTTGTATTTAGGATCTCTGTTTGGGCTGGTCCTTGGGCTTTTTCTATAATCACCATCTATGACTTTAGTTCTTCTGCTTGGAGCTATAACTGGAGGTTTTCTTCTCTTGGTTCTTTCTTGCCGGTATGCTCCCCTGAACCAGGATTTTGTAAGAATTCCTTCTCAAAATAATAAAAAAATCTCAGTGGCCTAACCACTTTTATTTTTTTTTAAAAAGAACAATTAATATATTATTTTGTTTAAATAAGACAATTATATATATAATGAAATTAAAATTGATTTTGAAAGCTTTGTTTTAAAAATAAAACAACTATATATAAAAATAATAATAGATTTATAAAAAATAAGGTAATTATTTTAAAAAAATCTATGAAATTAATATTAATTTTTAAATTATTTTATTAAAAAAACACTACAAAAACTTTATAAAATTAATGTTTTTTAAGAAAGTTAAATTTCACACTATATTTTTATTAAAGCATTCTTTTTAAACAAATAAAAAAATTATAAAAATTAGAACTTAAAAATAATGCTTTTAAATAATTTAACATGTTTTTAAAATAACAATATATAAAAATAATAATAGATTTAAAAAAAAAGACAATTATTTTTATAAAAATTATGAAATTGATATTAAAATTTTAAATTATTTTATTAAAAACCACTATAAAAAATTATAAAATTAATGTTATATAAGAATGTAAAAATGGGTGGCAAGTTCAAACCTGCATCATGCCTCTTGCTTCTTGAATACCAGGTACATTCTCCATCTTAGGAAAATCCAAAAGGAGGATGGCCAAAAAGAGAGGAAAGGGTTGGTTGTAGAGGTGTGAGGGTCGTAGGAAGCAACCAGGGAACACATGCAATGAGGGGAAGAATGGTGCCCTAGAAAATGGAGAGGTCAAGACTACGTTTTGAGGCTAAGAAACTTTAGAGTAATGAAAAGAGTTTTTAGAGTAAAGAAAAACTACAACGCTTAGCCTAGGTGCAGCTTGCAGATTAGTATGACTAGACCTATTAAGAAAAAATAGATTTTATGTATTTTATAAAACTTTGTGCTATATTTTTTTGTTAAAATTGTGTTGCAAATTGAAGTATTACAAAAAAAAAAAAAATTATGTATTTTTGTAAAAAATTATGTAAGATTTTTTTTAAATTCTTCTAAAAATTATGCTAAAAGTATTTTAGAAAAAAAACTTCGATGAATTTTTTTAAAGTTCATATTGTAGATTTATAAAAATAAAATGAAATTTGAAAAAAAAAACCTTATTGGGGTTTCTAAAAATAATTTAATTTATTTGCACAAAATTAGATGCATACAATTTAAAAAAACAAAACTCTAATTTGTAGGAGCATCCAAGGTGAAATGGCAATCCCGTGACACCAAAAATATTGTTATTTCAAATTTGGTTTATTTTCAATAAGGGCTTAGGGGTTAGGAGAATAAATATTTTAATTTGCAACATTATAATTTTCCTTTATGGTGATTTGAAGAGGTAATTTTTGAAGGAATTATGCTTTGATAAATGTTTTTAAAGCATCTCCAAAGGGAATATGATTCTTGGTCATTCATTTACAAGAGGGGACCACTTTTCTCACATGTTCTTGCATTATCATTTGCATGTCTTGCATGTACTTGCATGTTGGCCACAAGCTTTGCATGTTGTTGCATGTCTAGGTCATAATTGTGAGACCCGATCTCAATAAAATGGTCATAACTTTCTCATACTGTAACAAAATTAAGAATTTCAAAATGATCTAGAAAGCTGGAAATGAGGTGTACCAAGCCCAAAAACTATTTTTAAAAATTTTGACAAATGAAAGAGAATTGATAGGTAGAGAGTGATGGGTTTTCCTAGTGGTTTAGTGGAGGTTGTTTTGAGAAATCAATAGTGGTTTCTTCTCACATTATTTCTATATATTGATGCTTGCTCATTTGGTGAAGTTTTCCTTGGAGAAGTTAGAGGTTTACATAACTAGATGATATTGGATTGAGCATAGGATTGAAGACTCCATTGTTGCAAAGTTATATTTGCATAGAAGCCCATGTTGTAAAGGAGCTTATGAGCTTTCGCATATTGTAATCCCAATTCATATTTGTTGAAATAAAATATAGTTTTTTTCCTTCTTGCATATGTTGTGCTATTTTGAGTTGTGTTATGAGTTTTCACATTTGTAAGGGGATTTTATTTATCAATGGTATCAGAGGAAGATTTCCTAAGTGTGTAGGCAAAGCACCGAACATGAGGCAGTTTGCACTAGGACCTAGGGGTGGAGTGTGTATGGTGTGTAGACCAATCACCGAATGTGAGGCCATTTATATATGTGAGGTTAAATTTTGAGAGTGTGTGGAAAGTGTTTGACAAAATGTCAAAGAATAAAGGAATTTTTTTTGTCATAGTTGTGTATGTAGGTGACTAGGAAGGAGAAAATATTGTAGAAGTATGCTTTGAGGAAGGCATAGAGAAAGAGAGTGAGGAGGAAGAGAAAAATGGAGAAAATATTAAAGAGGTTGCAACAACAACAAAAGAGATGAGTGCAATGGAGAAAATTGAAGAGGAGGACACCAAAGTCGAAATAGTAAAAGATGAGGTAAAAATTTGAAGCCCACTATCAGCAATTAGGCCTATTAGGCCACATAAACAAGAAAATACAAACTTACAATCCCATTCCTCATTATTTATGCTTCAAAAAAGTTTAAATTTTCCTTCACAACCATATTAGACCTTCTACCAAACTATATTCATGAAATTTCAGCAAACACATACATTGAACCTCCAATTTAGTCTCCCAAATTGGACTGTACAACACTGTCAAGCAAAGAGTATCATATAAATTGACTCAAAGAATTTTAATACATAAAACCCTGATAGGTAAGGGGTTAAAATACACCAATAAAACCTTTAAAACCTCTAACACCCAAGTGGAACACCATTTAATAGCATCAAAACTCGAATCCTTCACTGTACAGAGCAATTTTCTAGAATTTTGCATAATTTTTCAGACCTAGGGAATCAAAGTTTCATATGATAACCTTCATCACTAGTTATAAAACTTTTGAATATGAAATTATATATCAAAATAATCCTACATACCAAAATTTAGGTTGTTCCACTATGTAAATTGGGAGAAACTCAATTTTAATTGCTTGCTGCCACCCTAAATCAAGATTTTGACCCACTTGGAGTATTTTTCCAATAACTTACTCAAATCAAAACATTTTTTGATGAAATAAATTGTAGAATAAACTAGAATCATAGGGATAAAACATAAAATTGAGTATTTGAGGTTTTAAACACCATAAATGTTCATACAATGGCCTGCAACACAAAAAAATCAGGAAAATAATAGAAAAACAACACTTTTCATTGAAATACTTCTTCAAACATCTTTCCCCAACCTTCCTTGAATTTTATGAAGCCTAAAAAGGCCTATATAAACCATATAAAATTCCTAAAACTTATTCTCTAACTACTTGTCCCTTCACATTCCTCTATTTTTGCAATTTATTGCATTTTTACAATTTTGTATTGGCAACATTTTTTTAATTTTTGCAATTTTTACATTATGCAACCTATGACCTCAAAATTATAAACTAGGAACTAATACATGCATGAAATGGTATTTTACACCTTAATAAATCATTATTACATCATATTTCCAATCAATACTTGAAGTTTCCTTCTTGAGGCATATATCTGCTTGGGTGCTCCTGCACCATACTTCCCACTGAAAAAGAATTTCAAGTCCTCTTGGATTGAATGTAGAAATCATGAAATTATCCTCCATGTAGTTCCTATGCCCTGGTTATTTCATCTTCACTTTTGGTTTAAGTTGGTAAAAGAAAACATGATTCTTGTAATGCCCCACCAAGGATTCCATTAAAACAAAGCAAAAAGTAGCAAATTAACCGATATCATGGATCTCCTTGCATTTTGATGTCATGTCATGTTTATAGGAAGAGTGGCTTGCGATAGGGGCTGGAACCCTAAGAGGTTGCAAGGGTAACCTATCATGGGTTTTGTAATCCAGTGGAAACATAACTAATGTACTAGGGGTTGGGTAGTATTTAACATTAATTCAGATAATTTGTATGCCTCACCTAGTGCCTTAATGCTCGTTTAGATTAAGGGTAGGTTGAGAAGGCCTAGAATGGCTTGTCATCTACCTTGTCTTCCTGAAAGGTAATTCAACTCCACACGAGTTTGTCTAGGGGCAAGGAATTGGTAGAGACTGCCAGGGTAACTCTGGATGAGGGTCGGTAGTCTAGGAAGATTCACTAGGGTAACCTAGAACAACTATGTGATGACACTCTGTCCTGAAGCATGTTTGTGGTCTCTTATGTAGAGTCACCTATATTACAGTTGTTGCCTCTAGGAGTTTACTTGTGATCTTGTAATTTTAGATTTTGTCATGTCATTATGTGTAGTCAGCCATGTAATGCAATGTAATGTATGTTCTTTGTTGTTCATATGATTGTCTTCTGGACCTATCATTATCTCCTAGCACGGAGGGAGTGGACCTTTGGGTACCATGCGGTTGGGAGGAAACTATGCTATAATTCACCATTGGGTCCTCTTACAGATGATACTATACTTGTAGCAGATTCTTGAACTTCATTGTATGTGACAGTGGACGTTGAACGAGTTTGAAGACATGCATGTATGATATGATGAGATCATTATCCTCTTTGTATATTTACCTCATGTGTATGAGTGTACATATTGTACCATTATTATGATGTATCGAGATTTATTAAAATCTCACTTGATGTAATCTGGATATATGTGTAACCTAATTGTATAAAGGTTTTTGAAAATTGGATCATTCATGAATTTAATTTGTACTTATTTTTTATGTTTGGATGTGATATTCTTATTTGTAATGTTTAAATAATGTCATCTTGGAATCCTTAAGACAATTGTTTAATCGAATGACCTTTTTTTAAAAAAAAATTATTTGGTTAATTTGCTACTTTATGCTTTGTTTTAATGGAATCCTTGGTGGGGTGTTACAATTCCATTTCATCTTGCCACCTAGAATCTGCTTCTTTATGCCTTGATATGTCTCATCCTTCTTTTGTTCTTCTTCAATATGTTGTAGCTTAACTTGCAATTTGCTTCTTGTCCACAAGATCAGTATAATAAAGAAATGAAACATAGTTTTTATCATTATACCTCCATCATCCTTCAATTTCTTGTAGATCTCCAAGGCCAATTCATTCACAATATGCTCTTTATCCAATCTTGTCACTAATCCAAGGTCTTCAACATCTGAAATAAGGTCTATGATCTCTGTCCTCTCTTCATCTTCATGCTTGGAAACATCTAGAACAATTTTTCTTTTTTCATCAATGAATTAATCATGTGCATCTTCATATTCTTCATCTTCCTCTTTCAACTTCTTGTGTCTTCTTCTTTTCACAATCTTCTTTATAGGCCAAACCATCTTCCTTTTCAATGTCAAATTCCAACTTGTCTCTTGTTTCATCATTTGTTCTATCTTCATCATGGATTCTTGGAACTATTCTTCAAACCTCTTCAACTTAGCAATATCTTTGTCCATCTTCTCTTTCCTTTTCCTCTTCTTTCTTTCCTCCTCTTCCTACAAATGCCTTCTCTGTTAGGGTTAGAAAGGTAGATATCTAACAATTAAATGTAGATTTAATTAATAAACAGAGAAACTAAAGCACACACAGAATAAATCATAACACAAAAATTTAACATGGTTCACCCAATCCGGGCTACATCCACCAAACCGCAGCCATCCAATACTTTTATTATCCCGTGCAAAACTTATTACAATCTTGCGAATAATCATGTTTTTCATCATTCTGTAATACCCATCTGAACCCCTTTTTAACAAGCTTAGAAGCTTCCAGATTTTGGGTTCTACAAAATGGGGTGTACAGTATACCATGGGCTATACAGTATAGCATGATCAGTTGCCACATACCAACATTATCAAGTTCTCCATCTCTTCTAGATGGTCTCACAACTCACTTTTCCTCAACTCTCTTTGCCTTCACAATGGTAGCAACTAGGCTCTTCTCACCTGCACAAAACCACAACCAACACAAAACCACAATACGACAACTCACTAGCCCAAATATTTCCTAGGCTCTGATACCAAACTAATGTAGAACAGGAGAAGAAAATTCTCAATCCACACTCAACTTTTCAATCATTTACCAAATTCTTGTTGTCCTTCCAAGTAGGACTCTTCCTTCACAAAATCCTTGTTTGATAGCCCTAAATCTGAGAAAAAAAGCCCAAAATCTCTCATAGATCCCTCAAAACACTTTAAACAACATCAAAAGACTGGTTTAAGACTAATTCCCAACTTAGACATTTCAAATATGAGAACTTTCAATGAAGACTGACCCAAATCAACAATTAGGCCTATTAGGCCACATAAACAAGAAACTACAAAATTACAAGCCCATTCCTCATTATTTATGCTTCAAAAAAGTGTAAATTTTCCTTCATAACCATATTAGACCTTCTACCAAACTATATTCATGAAATTTCAACAAACACATACATTGAACCTTCAATTTAGTCTCCCAAATTGGACTGTACAACACTGTCAAGCAAAGAGCATCATATAAATTAACTCATATAATTTTAATACACCAAAACCTGATAGGGAAGGGGTTAAAATACACCAATAAAACCTTTAAAAACTCTAATACCCAAGTGGAACACCATTTAATAGCATCAAAACTTGAATTCTTCATTGTATAGAGCAATTTTCTAGAATTTTGCATAATTTTCAGACCTAGGGCATCAAAGTTTCATATGCTAACCTTCATCACTCAGTCTAAAACTTTTGAATATGAAATTATATATAAAAACAGGCCTACATACCAAAATTTAGGTTGTTCCACTATGTAAATTGGGAGAAACTCAATTTTAATTGCTTGTTGCCACCCTAAATCAGGGTTTTGACCCCCCTGGAGTATTTTTCCAATAACTTACTCAAATCAAAACATTTTTTGATGAAATAAATTGAAGGATAAACTATAATCATAGGGATAAAACATAAAATGTAGGAGGGGAGGTTTTAAGCACCATAAATGTCTGTACAATGGCCTGCAACATAGAAAAATCAGGAAAATAATAGAAAAACAACACTTTTCATTGAAATACTTCTTCAAACATTTTTCCCCAACTTTCCTAAAATTGTGTGAAGCCTCAAAAGGCCTATATAAACAATATAAAATTCCTAAAACTTATTCTCTAACTACTTGTCCCTTCACATTCCTCTATTTTTGCAATTTATTGCATTTTTACAATTTTGTATTGGCAACAATTTTTCAATTTTTGCAATGTTTACATTATGTAACCTATGACCTAAAAAATATAAAATAGGACCTAATACATGCATGAAATTTTATTTTAGACCTTAATACATCATTATTACATCATATTTTCAATCAAGACTTGAATTTTCCTTCTTGAGGCATATCTCTACTTGGGTGCTCCTGCACCAAACTTACATCTTGTGAGTTAATTGGTGATTCTATTTTTTTTATGAATTATGTGAATGAAATGGGTGAACATGAGGAAGCTAAAAGTTTTGTTACAACAGTAAGAAAGAGAGGAAATATAAAGGAAGGAATAGATAGGATATTTCAAAGTAGGGTGAAGAAGAAGAAATAGGTGGATAAGGAAGAAGGATCAATGAAGAACACGAACATGACCTACAAATGTTTATGAGTTCAACTCATGAAACATTTCAAATTACCATGGGTGTCTGATGCAGGAGAATTCAAGGTGAAATGACAATCCCATGTCACCAAAAATATTTTTATTTTAATCTTTTTTATTTTCAATAAGGGCATAGGGGTTAGGAGAATAAATATTTTAATTTGCAACATTATAATTTTCCCTTGTGGTGATTTGAAGAGGTATTTTTTGAAGGAATTATGCTTTGATAAATGTTTCTATAATATCTCCAAAGGGAATATGATTCTTGGGAATTCATTTATAAGAGGGGACCACTTTTCTTACATGTTCTAGCATTATCATTTGCATGCATTTCATGTATTTTCATGTTGGCCAAATGCTATGCATGTTGTTGCATGTGTGGATCATAATTGTGAGACCTAGTCTCAATAAAATAACTATAACTTTCTCATACAATAACAAAATTAAGAATTTTAAAATGATTTGGAAAGCTAGAAACAAGGTGCACCAAACACAAAAACCATTTTAGAAAATTATGATGAATGAAAGAGCATTGATAGGAAGAAAGTGACAGTTTTTCTTGGTGCTTTAGTGGAGGTTGTTTTGAGAAACCAATAGTGGTTTCTTCTCACATAATTTATATATTTTGATGCTTGCTCATTTTGTGAAGTTGGATTTAGAGGAGTTGTAGGTTTACATAAATAGATGATGTTAGATTGAGCATAGGATTGAAGACTCCATTGTTACAAATTTATATTTTCATAGAAGCCCATATTGTAAGGGAGCTTATGAGCTTTCGTATATTGTAATCCCAATTCATATTTTCTGAAATAAAATTTAGTGTTTTCCTTCTTGCATATGTTGTGTTATTTTGAGTTGTGTTATGAGTTTTCAAATTTGTAAAGGCATTTTATTTCATCAAACTCACTATTTAAAGAAAACATTGAATGGATATTTGAAAAAAACTTTATAAATTCCAAGGATTAGAAAATATATATATTTAAAAACTATAACTGAAATTGCATAAAAAACTTAAAATGGTTCATTTCCTGCACAATAAAAATACAAAGGGTTAGAAAATAAAATAAATTAAATTTTTAAGTAAAGACTAGCTCTTCTCTTCTCTAAAAAATTGTTCCTCGAAGGTGACTGCTCCAAAGGGAGATGGTAAACCTTAAAAAATGTAGCTCAACAAAGGATTAGTAAAACCTAATCTAATACCATAAAAGGAAATAATATATTGAAATAAAAGGAAAGTACTAATCCCATAGCATTTGTTTGAAGGAAAAGATTACCATCAAGATGAAAACCAAGAGCAAGCACACTGACATCCAAGAGGAGACACAAGAATTTGTAAAGGGGAAAAGAAAAGAAGAAAACCCCCAATATTATGAAGATTCCATAAATCCTAAGAATATTACAATGAGAGAATGTGTAACACCCTGCCACACAAACCCCAAAGGACACTATAACATCTAACCTTTATTGCACAATTTTTTTTTTCAAAGTAAACTAATATGAGGTGAACATTACTAATATTACTAGTAATAAACCATGCATAAAGAACATATAACTAAGTCCCTTGGGGTGGCATGACTACATTACATTCAAATATCTCTAACATCATCCCAAACCCATTACAATGATTAACTAACTACGAGTATTCCACTTAACCATTATGTAAAACTAATAATCAACAAACGTACATCCATAAAAATTATATAAATGAAAACCATCCATCACATCTATGAGTTTAAATATAAATATTTCCATAGATACAACACCATTGAGATTCACATACCATGAAACAATAAACACATAATAAAACAAGGATTTGTATACATTACATTTATCTCAAAGATTGCAATCATTACATTTATAATGTGAAGATACATCATTCAAGGATTACATCATACAATATTGCTTCCCAAAAAATAGGCAATAGTACAATTACCATGAATTGATACAACTAACTAAATGAGTACAAAGCATCAGGACTGGTTCCATCTATGGTACAACTCTAGAGTCATCGTAACTGGTACAACTTTGCACAACTTGATCTTTGGTTAGGGATCCAATGTGGTGAAAATCATGTTCCACTCGACCATGTGGACCCTAGGGCCAACCCCCCATGATAGGAGATGACAAGAAAGACCCACAACGAAAAAAAAAAATCAAGTAAACAATGGCAAACAAGACTCCATGACAAGAGCAACAACAAAATCAAGACAACATCTGATTCCAAAGGAACAAAAGGAACAAGGGGGAAACTATTGGGTTCTATGGATGTGTTGCTAATATGTGCTTTTCATTGATGTCAACACTATTAGCATTTCGTATATCAGTTGTTGTATATGTTGAGGATATTGAGAAAATTGTAAGAGAAAGTGTTATAGGTTCCCAGTGGAATTGTGCAGGTCATGAAGGTGTCATGTTCTTTACATTGAATATTAGTTGGTGTGGATTATAGGGTTTATTGTTTAGTATATCTAGATCATATACAAGAATTTTCAAAGGTCCGCATGAAGTTTTGAGTGTGTTGTAGTCTAACAATGTTTCTATGACCTCTTTCAATGTTCCTGAATGAAGATTGTGTGATTCTGTCAATCTCTGTTGTTGCAGATGTTTCTATATTGTTTCTTGGTTCTATCAAATGTCTCTAGATCATTCTCTATCTTTTTGGTTTGTCCACATTGACCGATGAGCTGGTGATTGAAGATCTTTTCTTGTGCATGTTCAGTTTTTCATGTTCTTGGCTAACATGTTGGTGGTAGCGTGTTGTGGATCTTCATGGTGAAAGTAACTATAGTCCTTTTCTATTAAAGATGTTAATTTGGGTCTCCAATATGTTGTTCCCAACCTTGGTGGATTTTCATTAAAACTTTATTTGTAAATTTGGGTCAACATTGCAAATATGTTCTATTTTCTTGGTTTACTAAGTTATGATGAAATCTTATGTAGTAGATATATAAGTGCAATTGTTTCATCAATGAAGTGTGTGCTTCGTGTGCTCCTGTGTGTAAGTGTGAATATCATTCGATTGAAAAGGAGAGTGTGAAGAAGATTGTGTGAAGTGTGAATAAGTGTTGAGCTTAATTGGAACTATAATCAGGCTTGTGTAGAAGTTATTTTCTAAGTTCATACCCTTTGAATTTTTAATCCTATTCTATTGGGAAGTGAGCCCCTTTTGTATTTGAGTAGTGAGCTCTAGGCAGTGTGTCTGAATGCATGTGCATTCCCCTTATTATTTCTCATTATACTTTTAACAGAGTATAATCTTGTGTACTAACATCCACCATGGTTTTTCCCCTAATAGGGTTTCCACATAAAAAATATTGGTGTTATTTGTCTCTCTGATGTGTTAATTGCTTGTGGTTAATTGCTTATTCATTAGATTTGAGATTACAGTTAAGATAAGTTTGAAAATTTTAAATTTATATAACAACTGATTCACCCCCCCTCTTAGTTTTTTGTCCTTGTTTTTCCAAAAATTGGTATCAAAGCAAGTTCCTGTGAAGAAGTCTAAATGCTTGAGGTGATCTAGGATGGAAACATTCAAGAAGGACAGTCTAAGATTTGATGGCATTAATTATTTAATATGGAAAGTTAGAATGCAATGTCACTTAAGGTGTATTGGTGAAGCTTTCTGGAAGATTACAAGAGATCCATATACTATTCCTCAAAATGGTCCCTCAACTCCTAATGAGATCAAAGATGTTGAAAATAACATTAGGGCTATTGAAGCCTTGGTGAGTGCTCTAACAGATTCAAAGATGGCTAATGTGATGGGTCTACAGATAGCTCATGAGATTTGGATGAAACTAGAAACTTTGTACGAAGGAGATGCATAGGTGAAGATGGCTAAGCTACATAGCTTGAAAGGAAAGTATGAGAATTTGAAGATGGGTGAAGATGAAAATATAACTTCTTTTATGCAGAGAGTAAATGAAATAGTGATGGGTATTAAATGTGTTGGTGGTTCTATGGATGAGGATGAAATTATGGCTAAAGTACTTAGATCCTTTCCTCCCTCCTACAAAATGAAGGTTCATGCTATTGAAGAGTTCAGATCAGTAAACAAGATGACAAGAGACACGTTGATCGAGAAGCTTTTTTCTTTTGAAATAAGTGAATTTGGTGAATCTACATTCAAGGCTACTATATCCGAAAGTAACAGGAAAAGATATAGTCCAAGAGAGAGTTCCAAAAAGATATCCAAGTATGATGAAGAACTGAAACAACTTGAAGATAAAGAAAGAGAGGTAGAAGAATTGGAAGAACTGATTGCAAAGCAAGAAGGGAGAGGAAAAGGTATGTATGAAGATGTATTTCCTATTAAATGTTTTTCATGTAGTAAAATAGGTCATTTTGCATCAAGATGTCCTAAAGGAGTTCCTATATCTAAGCCTAAAAATTCTAGATTCCAAAAGAGATGCTACTTTGTTGAAGAAGCAGTGATTGATGATGAGTCTGATAAAGATAATGGAAATGAATATGAATGGGTTTTCATTGCTACCATTGAAGATAATCATGTGGCCATTGAATATACTAAGGATGTAAAAGCTCTTATAGCCCAAGTTGAATAAAAATATGAATGGTTCATTAATAGTGGATGCTCACATCATATGACTGGTGATAAAAGCAAATTTGTGAGTCTAGAGAAGTATGACGATGGGGTTGTAAGATTTGGAGATAACAATGCTGGTACGATTCATGGTAGAGGATCTATTTTCCTTGGTGGTAAAGATAACACTAATGATGTCCTCTATGTTGAAGGCCTGAAGCACAACTTGTTGAGTGTTGGACAAATGGTTCACAAGGGATATGATCTTCAGTTCAAAGATGGAAAATGCAAGATACATGGAAGTTATGGGAATATGATTGCAACAAGCAAACAAACAAGAGGTAATATTTTTTATCTAAATACTACTAGTGGGAGTTGTTTAATTTCTCAAGTAGATGAAAGTTGGTTGTGGCATAGGGGGTTGTGTCATTTAAACTTTAACAACATTATCAAGATAAATTCTACTCAAGTAGTAAGAGATCTTCCTAGGTTAGGGAAGCCTGCTAATATAATCTATAAGGATTGTCAGATGGGTAAACAAACTAGAGTCTCTTTTAAGAGAAAATAGTTTCATTCAAATAATTTGTTGGAGTTTCTACATATTGACCTTTGTGGTCCCTCCAGAGTTAGAAGTATTCATGGAGAAATGTATTTTATGTTGGTTATTGATGATTACTATAGAATTATTTGGGTTTCCTTTTTAAGAGAAGAATGTGAAGCATTGGAGAAGTTCAAAAGTTTCAAGGCTATGGTAGAAAATGAGAAAGGCTTGAAAATCAAGTTCTTGAGATCTAACAGAGGTGGTGAGTTCATTTCCAAGGAGTTCAACTCTTATTGTGAAGAGCATGGAATTAAAAGATATTTATCTGCTCCTCGAACCCCTCAACAAAATGGAGTTGCAGAAAGAAAGAATAGAACAATTTTGGATGCTGCCAGAATAATGATGATGTAAGGAAATGTGTCTTAGATGTATTGGCATGAAGTGGTAAGCATTGTTTTGTATACTTTGAACTGGGTATATGTCAATGGTTATTTTGGTAAGACTCCTAATGAGTTATGCTTTGGTAACAAGCCTACTATTAAGTATTTTAAGATCTTTCGAAGAAAGTGTTATATTAGGAGAGATGATGATATAGGAAAATTTGATGCAAGAAGTGATGAAGGAATCTTCCTAGGTTACTCCACTAAAATCAAGGCCTACCAATGCTATAACAAAACACTATGAAATATGGTTGAGAGTGCAATAAATATCTGAAGGAATCTGGTGCTACACTCTAAGACTAAACATATATCAATCAAGTTTCATTTCTTGAGGGAGAAAGTGAATGAGAATGAAGTCAGATTGGAGTATGTGCCTACCAAAGAATAGATTACAAATATATTTACTAATCCATTGCCAAAGGATACTTTTGAGTATCTCAGAGGAATGCTAGGGGTAATTACCCCTCCTGATAAAAACTAAAAGATGCATTTGCTTGCATCAATCTGTGAACTTCATTGCTATATTCTAATCCAGATTGATGTTTTTGTGGCTGCTACTTAGGGGGAGTAGTCACATGTGTAGATATTTGGTTCAGAGCATGTATATGGAAAGGTCATTGTTACCTTTTCCATTGAGTTCAAAGGGGGAGAAGTGTAATGTGAAAAATCATTTTTAAGGAGAAGTGTAGAAGTCAGTGTGTTGGGTTGATGGTATTTTTCACATCATGTGTTGCCATCAATGCCAAACGGGGGGATTGTTGGATTTTGTGGATGCATTGCTAATATATGATTGTAATTGATGTAAACACTATTAGCATCTGGTATATCAGTTGTTGTATATGTCAAGGATATTGAGAAAATTGTAAGAGAAAGTGTTCTAGGTTCCTAGTGGAACTATGTAGACCATGAAGGTGTCCTATTATTTACGTTGAAGATTAGTTGGTGTGGATTAAAGGGTTTATTATTGAGTATATCTAAATCATCTACCAAAAGTTTCAGAGGTCCACATGAAGTTTTGAGTGTGTTGTGGTCTAACAATGTTTTTATGGCCTCTTTTAATGTTCTTGAATGAAGATTGTGTGATTTTGTTAATCTCTGTTGTTGCAGATGTTTCTATATTATTTCTTGGTTCTCTCAAATGTCTCTAGATCATTCTCTATCTTTTTGGTTCATCCACATTGACCGGTGAGCTCGTGATTGAAGACCTTTTCTTGCACATGTTCAGTTTTTCATGTTCCCAGTCGACATGTTGGTGGTAGCATGTTGTGGATATTCATGGTGAAAGTAACTATAGTCCTTTTGTGTTCAAGATGTTAATTTGGGTCTCCACTATGCTATGGCTGACCTTGGTGGATTCACATTAAAACTTTATTTGTAAATTTGTGCCGACATTGCAAATATGTTCTATTTCTTGGTTGACTAATTTGTGATGAAATATTATGTAGTGGATATATAAGTGTGATTGTTTCATTTGATTATAGAGCAGAGTGTGAATAATTTTGAACGAAGTGTGAAGAAGTGTTGAGCTTAATTGGAACTATAATTATGCTTGTGTAGAAGCTATTTTCTCAGTTCATACCATCTGGATTTTTAATCCTATTCTGTTGGGTAGTGAACCCCTTTTGTATTTGAGCAGTGAGCTCTAGGTAGTGCTTGAATGCATGTGCATTCCCCTTATTATTTCTCATTGTAATTTTAATAGAGTATAATCTTGTGGACTAACATCCACCATGGTTTTTCCCGTAACAAGGTTTCCATGTAAAAAATCTTGGTGTTATTTGTCTCTCTGATGTGCTAATTGCTTGTGGTTAATTGCTTATTCATCAAATCTGAGATTAAAGTTAAGATAAGTTTGAAATGTTTAAATTTATATAACAACTAATTCACCCTCCCCCTCTCAGTTGTTTGTCCTTATTTTTCCAACAGAAACAACATGCAAGGTTGCTAAAGGGAAGAGTGTCATCACATGGATCAACATGGGTTACCTAATGCAGATCTTCATTGGTTACCAACCCCCATCCTGGGTTACCCTATCAACCTCAACCGATCCCCTACCCCCATTCTTACTATTGGTGTAAATAAGTATTTTACTTATTACACTTTACTTAAGCTTACTTAGGGAATGCATATCATTATAGGTTTCACTTGTGACACCTAGTTATTTGCATCTTGCATCTAGGTTTGTGCATACATTGAGAGCTATGAGTTGGACACCTAGGGAAGTGTGTGTGGGAGAAATTCCACTCTTTGTGGTGTGATATAGTTATCACCTTTTTATCTCCACCTTTCGTGGGTGATCCACCTTTCATGGAATTATCTATTATTTATCTCTACCTACCACACACATGATTGTGACACTTGTCTCATTCATGTCCCTTCATTGTGTCTTAGCTTTCCTTTATAAGCAAGCCTTGTACATGCTTGTAATTGTATATCTTCATTGTCTATCTTCATGCATATTGAGAATACAGTCATCATATTCTCCCATCTTATCTCTCTCTTTTGTACTATGTTTAGTCTCTTGATCCTGTTGTTGCTTTTCATAAGTTCTTACATCGTATCAGAGCGGTTGGAGATCTTTTGCATAGCCATTGTTGGGAGATCTTTGTTCGTGTGAAGGTGGTCAAGAGGAAAATATGAGGAGCAACAACATGTTGGTGCATCGTATACCAGATCTAACCTCAAATTCAGATTCAGAAGGTTATTTCCAGTTGGGATTGTCTTTCGTTTCATCAAAATCCAACATCGGGAGCTCTAGATCAGAAAAAATTACCTATTTGGGTATTTTTCAATTTTATGAATTTGTTCTATAGTTTTGAAAAAAAAATATTAAGAAAATTTCCAATTTTTGTAATATTTTCTAGCACAAAAAAACAATTTTCAGAATTTTTTTGAAAATTAAAATCCCCTTCTAAAAAATTATATTTGGGATTATTTTCAAAATAAAAAAATTGTATTAGATTTTTTGATTTTCTATATATCAAAAATCAAAAAAATGTATTTGTAGTATTTTTTTTATTTGTAAATTTTTTTTCAAAAATAAAAAATTCAAAAAAATAGTACAGAGTCCGCAGACCGAAGTCTGCATACCTACACTGTACCAGCAAGGGTACCACCACATTCCATCGCTGCCGCGTGGCGGGCATCCAGTGGCCCGACCCGGCCCCACATTCTGCGGGCCTCACCGTCACAAAACCGGTGATCTTCAACAAATTTGCCAGTGAAAAGCTCCACCTGTGGACTGGTCTTCAAATTTTCCAACCAGTGGCAACATCTCCATCGTCCACGTGGTGTTAGCTGGCTCCCACTCTTCAAATTGGAATTTGTCTTAACCGGCAGAGTTTATTAGATTTGATGCCTGCTTTATGAAATTGGGTGGTCAAATCTCACAACAATGAATATTTCAGGTGATATTGACAAATTGGTAGGGAGTCTAGAGATTTCTAATGGCAAGATTGGATGAAGGAGTATTCCTGTTCCAGCAAGCATATTCTATCAAAACTAGCAGTAAATTTTTATTTTTTCGGCTAGACGTCCATTTGCACGTCAATTTTAACCTAGCACAGCTTACAACAGCCAGTAGGACGTCAAATTTAATCTAGTGTTCTAATGACATCATCATCACGTCAACGATGATGTCAGCATTCTAAAAAAAATTTGCTCCCCTCTCCAATGAAGTTTTTGAATTTGCAGTCCAAGTTCAGAGGCTCATAACTTGCTCATTTTGAGGCCTTTTTTCGAGCAATTTTTGTTTATTTGGGCTAATTTTTCATGTACTTCATAGCTGTGTACTCGATTTCTAATTTTGGTGGATAGATTTTGCATAATTTTCAGTTTCTCAACACTGTACCCGTCTAATCCTCATTTCTGCAACTTCCAGGGCTTCGTTCAAGCACATACAAACTCCTTTTTAGGTGTTGTTTGTTTTGAAAGTGCATATTTTTTGTCTACTTCTTGAATCTGCAATCAGTTTGAAGCAATCTTGAGTGGATTTTGTACTTTCAACATATGGTCTTTTTTGGCCTATTTGGCACTTGTATTGCATAGATCTGAATTTAGGTCTTTGCTTATTTGTTCTAGTATATTCTTAGCCTATTTTTGGAAAGTTGTAAATCAGAAATTATAAGTCCACTTAGCCAAGTTGCAAGTGGCCTATTGTACATGCACTGCATTATAAAGTGCCAAAATCATCTATTTGGGGGGGGGGGGATACTTTGATTGAGTGAATTTGGGGGGGGGGGGTTGTCTCTTATGTGATTGCGCCTATTTTCTCTCTTGTGCTCTTGCATTCCATCATGGGTTCATCTAAAGTTCCACTCTTAACTGCACATAATTATGCTACATGGAAAGTACGTGCATGGAGTAAACTAATGGAAAAAGGTTTTATTTACTATATTGATGGAACCATAACTGCACCTTTAGATCCTAAGGCAAATCCAACTGCATATATGGATTGGCTAAATAAAACTTCTATGGCATTGGGTACACTAAGAAAGTTTATTTCAAATGATCTCATTTTTAATGTTGATAAATGTACTACAACCAAGGAAGCTTGGGATAACCTTACTGCTTTGTATGGAAAGGTTGACAAGGTTAAGGGATACAAGCTTGAACATGATCTCCTAAGCCTTGATCCCAAGGATTTTGATACAATTCAGGATTATGTCACTAAGGTAAATGAGCTAAGAGCACAACTAAAAGATTGTGGTATTGAGAAAGAGGATGATCAATTGGTCTTCAACTTGTTGAACAAGCTTCTAGTTGAGTATGCAGCCTTTGTTTCAAGTTTTTAGACTCAAATATTGACAATTAGCAACTTCACATCACCATTTTTTGAGGTTCTCACAGATATTTTGATTCTTGAGAAAAATAAGTTGATGAAAATGGGTCTTCTCAAGTCTTCAACTTCAAAAGCATTGGTGGTCAATCATGGAAACAACAAGCAAGGAAAGGGGAAAGACCAAAAGCAATCTTCACCAAAGCTACAAGGAGAGAACAAACAATCCATTCCTCCACAACAAAGCTGAACTTCATCTTCTTCAAAGAAGTACAACTATTCAAGCAAGAGGGAGCAACCAACATGTGCATATTGCAAAAAGTTTGGTCATGAAGAGCATCATTTTCATGTTAAGAAAATTGATGAGTTGAAAAACATCCTTAAGAAGAACAACATTAACTTGCCAGCTGCATATCAAGAGAAGGATTCATCCTCCTCCACTTCTTCTAAGGGAAAAAGTACAACTCTCATGGAAACAACATCAAGCTCATCTCCTTCTTCTTCATCTCAACATGAGAAACATAAGGGGCAAGCATTTCTTGCTATTGCAGATTCCAATTCAGATAGGTGGATCCTTGATTCAGGAGCTTCACATCATATAACTTCATCCAAGGATATGTTCTCTTCATTTGATTCTTGTTCATCAACACCCATTTTGATGGCCAACAACACTTCTTTGGTAGTTTGTGGGAAGGGGTCTAGTGACATTGAAGGTGGAGCATTTAATGATGTTCTATGTGTGCCTACTTTGTCAAGGAACATCCTTTCCATCTATTAGATTACACATAGTGGTACAGGAAAGAGTGTAGAGTTCACACTGGATTCTGTCATTATTTGGGATTTGCATAGCAAGGCTCTTGTTGCAATTGGAGAGGTTGATCATCATTCTCGGTTCTACACCTTCTCATATTTTGCTCCTATTAATGATTCAGTTCACGCTAGTGTGGACAAACTTAAGGAGAATGAGTATGGTTACTTGAATCTTGGAGTGCTCACTACTCCTGAGGTTCTTGAGCCTATTGTTGATATTCCATCTCCTACATTGACTGATGTACCTGATGATACTTGTGTTTTGATAGTTTCAGTGCCTTGTGATTTAGTGCAATAGTGTATACCTTGTCTTCTAGCAGCAATTTCATGGGATGTCTACTTGATAGATATTGGCAGTTTGTTTGTGGAATCCTACATTGCAGATTTGGGAGACACATTTGATTACTTATATCTTCTCTTTGATGAAGGTGATTCTTCAGTTGTTGCGAGGGAACACTTTGACCCTCCTCTACATGATTAGTCTTTCGAGGTTGATGTGATTGTGGATGCATATGTACAATAGTTGGAGGAGGCCACTTTCTCTCTTGAGGAGACATGGTCTTTGAAGTATGTTCTATCTTCATCCTTGCTAGATCCTAAGTTGTCTTTTTCAGTGGATGAGAGTGTTGTTGCAAAGGGGTTCTCACAAGTTCCAGGAAGTGACTACACTATTGCAGCTTCACATAGTTTGGGAAAGGCATCTTTCAGCATCAACACAAGGAAATTTGAGCAGATTTTAGAGACTCCTTACATTTTTAGGGTTCTTCCTTCTTCACTTGTGGATTGGGGAGACTTCATTCATGCACCTTTGGTATTGTTTCTTCCTAAGGAGAGGAACGTTGTTTGACAATTTTGGAGTAGCTTCTTCATTCCTTATCGAGCATATTCCATGGGTGATCATTGTACATTGAGGGGGGGCTACTTTGTCTCTCTTCTTCTCTTGTATGGGGGCAACTTTTTCCTCACATGGGGTTTTTTCCTTCTCATGCTATATTCATTGGCTTTTGTACTTCATCTCTCTTTTGGGGGGTAGTTTTTTCCCACTGGGTTCTTCTATCTTTACTCTGCTTGTGAGAGATTACATTATATTTGTACATGGGTACCTTACATGGCTAAGATGTTGGGACCCATCTCGCATCTTATCTTGCATGGTTAGATTGAGTCTTCATTCCCTCAGTTGCACTTAAGGGGGGGTGTTGGTGTAAATAAGTATTTTACTTATTACACTTTACTTAAGCTTACTTAGGGAATGCATATCATTATAGGTTGCACTTGTGACACCTAGTTATTTGCATCTTGCATCTAGGTTTGTGCATACATTGAGAGATATGAGTTGGACACCTAGGGAAGTGTGTGTGGGAGAAATTCCACTCTTTGTGGTCTGATCTACTTATCACCTTTTTATCTCTACCTTTTGTGGCATGATAATTCCACCTTTGGTGGGTGATCCACCTTTCATGGAATTATCTATTATTTCTCTCTACCTACCACACACATGATTGTGACACTTGTCTCATTCATGTCCCTTCATTGTGTCCTAGCTTGCCTTTATAAGCAAGCCTTGTACATACTTGTAATTGTATATCTTCATTGTCTATCATCATGCATATTGAGAATACAATCATCATATTCTCTCATCTTGTCTCTCTCTTTTGTGTTATGTTTAGTCTCTTGATCTTGTTCTTGCTTTTCATAAGTTCTTACACTTACACATGCAAAATCAACTCACCCTTCATGAAGACAAGGTAGTTGATTTTCCATTCCAATCCTTCTTGTCTCATCTCAAGCTTGATTGAGTGCTTGATCCATGAAAGAGGCATCCATTATCTTGTATTAGTGTGAATTACTACCCAACCCCTAACTGTTTATTAGGTTATCACTTGTTTAACTCAACTTCCACATGAGTTACCCAGGATACCACTTAGGGTTCCAGCCCCCCTAGGAAGCCACTCTCCCTACTAGCAACAAAACTCATAATCACAAATGGGGCTAGCCAACTTGCACAAACTATCCAGCCAAATAAGTAAATTCATCAAGTGAGGCATGCACCATATCATGCTAAAACTTCCTAGTAAAGAAAACCACTTTCAAGAGCAAGGCTAAACCCACCAAGATCAAATCAAACATAAGAACAATAGTTCACAAAGAACCAAAATAATAACCAATTATAAAACAGCATTTTTTTCCCCTCCTCTGGAAGCCCAAGAAGAACGACTACCCAAAAACCCACAAATGAGGGTAAATCAAAGCAAAACGGTTCCAACATATAAAATCCCCTAAAAAAAAATGAACTCAAGAGGAAGTAACCTCAAGATAGACCTATCAAACTCAACAAGCAACAAATAAACAATACAAAAATCAAGGGATAAACTTTTCACACTTATTTTAGAACTCGAGCAAGGATTTGGAGATTGACAATAATGATAAACTAGGAAAGCACACCAGAATAATCAAAATCAATTTAAACTCCAACTTGCACATGTAATTCAACACAAGGAAACTCTCATCCATTAGCACCATGATCAACATTATATAAAGAAAATACATAATGAACAAGTAATCTTATAGTAATCTTTTTCCATATTCAAGACACACACATGTTGTCACTTAATAATTGTGAAGAAAATCTCTATATGGATAATTATCAAGAATGGAAAATATGGCCAAAGTGAGAAGAAAAAAATAAAAATGCAGAGAAATGAATATACAATTTAAAATCCAAATTTGTATGCTATAGTGGCAATCCATCAAAAGGAAGAAAGGGTTGTGTGACTAAATAATACACAATACAAGTGACATGATAGGCATGAAGTAATTTGCATCATGCAAGGTGGTAATCGAAAACAAGAAACAATATTCAAAATAGGAGAGTAATATAGAAGCAAGCAAAGATACAACTGCACAAATATCAGAGAGACAGGTAAAAAAAATTGCTAATGCAGAATGCTAGGCACGCATGGTACTTGATTCCCATCAAATGCTATAGCTAATCGATAATTCTTAATCTACTTAAATTAGCTAAAACACTAATTTTTGCAATCAAAATAAAGTAGAAACAAAACGCGCACAACAATACCATAATCCAACGGAGATTACTATTGATGTAAAAATGAAACAATATGAAGGAAAGGATGAAAAAGGTTTTTTAAGGTGTAGGAAACCTTCAAACAAAATCAATTAGTAGAAGGGCATAGGTTTATTTCATTGATTAAAATGGTTTCAAATATGCACAATCGAATTACATTCTTAAGAATATGATGAATTTTTTTTTTTAATTTTTTTTTAACGAGGGGAATCGGGTGCAGCACAGCCCCCATATAACCCCCCACCACTGGTAAAATTTTTACCATGACCGGCAGTGCTAGCGGGACACACCAACCGGTACCACAGGAGCGCTGGAGAGTCGAACCCATGGTGGGCGCCCTACGACAGGGAACACCTTAACCAACTGGGCTCAGACCGGCACCCCAAGAATATGATGATTTCAAGGTCTATGTATGTATACATATGAATACTCATTTTACTTGCATCTCTACGAAATCAAAGTAAATAATGATATGTTATCTACCCTTCTCAAACAATCAAGTGTTCTCAAGTAATGGAGAAATCATTTACAAGGATAGGAGGAACAAAACCTAGAATCTTATGCCTGGAAAGAACAATCTTGTAGTCGAGATCAAGTCATTCACAATTGCAACTTGTATCCTCCAAATCTATAACTTAATTTCAAGATCAACAATCCACTTGAAAAAAAATTCCACATAAATACCGTATTCTTTCAAAATTATTGTTGCAGAACAAAGTTTTCTTTTCCCAGAATAAAATTAACTAATCAAAACCATTTCTGAAAAACAAAACTTCCTTCCAAAAATCCCCCAAAAAGTTTTTTTTTTTTTTACCAAATTAAAAAACCAAGACGAGCTATAAATCAACAAAATAAGAAATTTCCTTGATCGACACTTTGTTCAAAGACATGCATGTGCACACATTATCTTTTTCCCAATATTTTTCTAGTTTTGTTTGTTTTTACAATAGTTTGAAAACTCATCTGCTTTATTTAATTAAAAATCGCATTACTTTTCCATATTTAAGTAATTATCTTCACATGATAATAAATTATCAATAATTATTAAATACAATTTAAATACAATACTTTTTACAAGGCAATTTAATTTATTTACATAATAATAAACTATTTACTTTATATTTCATAAAATTAATTTTATTTAATTATTATTTTAATTTCCAAATTTGTTTAAATTACCTTGTAAATAGATTTTGATTTAATTAATAAATTAAACAAGGCCATATAAAACTATTAAGTTTTCCACATAATCCAATAACATGATAAACAATGAAATCACAAATAAACACTTACACAAATGTCCAAAAAGACCAATTCAGAGGGGCACTACATCCTCCCCTCATTAGCATTGACTTACTCCTAGAAGTTGCAAGGTGAACTAAATGCATGCAATCATAAGCACAACAACACAATGTACTAACAACTATATCAACAATTAAAATGACATTAATTAGAAAATTAGAATTAAATGACTCAAAAATGGAACGATACCAAAAATAGAACGAGGTTGCAAACGGACCACATCATTAAACACAATGACAGGGTGACGAACAAGGATGGGGAACTTTCTTGTCAACTTCATTTTTCCACATCGCACCCATTGGGTTTTGTAAGGCATGCTCAAACCTAATAGTGCAGGTGGAGTTAATGCCTAGTACCTACAACCTGCATCAAAACAAGATGTCGAGCATATATATATCCAATAGCAAACACATTGTGAGAGGAAATTGCAGCGTAGCAGGGCACTCGTGAATGAGAGTTGCTACACTGTCATGTCACCAAGACTCCAAGTAGTAAGCACATCATCATAAATATCATAAAGCAATTACTTAATCAAATACATAACCAACACAATGCTATGTTCACATGATAACATAACCAAATTAGCCCAAACCCAACAACTACACCATAAATCACCATAACATGAGCATTAGAAAAGGAATTCATAATCATCCAAGTCAAATACTATCATCTGAACCAAACAAAATGGTGATGCAAACACCAAGAAGGTCATAAAATACATAACATCTCATAGTGAACATCGGTCCAAAGAAAACAATACAGTAACAAACAATCATTGTTTATAAGGTAGTCATAACTATCTAAGATAAGTTCAACACAAAAGTTATTTAGAACCACTATCACTACCAATGTTAGGTTCCTCCTGGTCACTAAAATCAGAGGGGATGAGCCTAAAACTAGGAGTTGATATGCAAAGTTTCTTAGGAGCAACCGGCTCACTCTTGATATTCATAGGAATTTTCAAGCAAGTTAGTTCACTCTTGATACTCACAGGAATTCCTAGGTGGGCTTTGTTCTTCCTCTAATAGGTGATCCAAATTTTCTTTTCCCTTGCCACCTGTGGGTTACCCACTAGACTAGGTTCTAAGCAAGTAGGAGGCTCCTCGAGTATGGGACATAACTACACATCCTCAAAACCCAACTAATCCAAATTTTGACCTCTACCTCTTAGGTTGTTCTATAAACCCTAACGTTCTTCATGTTTGGACCCATGAGAACCTGAAGACAAAGTATTATGGTGGTCAACCCCTTAGCCACCACCACAACCTCTACCACGAGCGCGAACCTGACCCCTAGGCATGTTCCTACACAAAATTAGAGGGAAACTTATAAATTTGAGGGTCAAAATATGCGACAATTTTATGCATCATAAGCACACTCTTCACAAACACACACAAATCACTTCATAGGAAAACACACCACAAGGAAACACAAGGGTCCAAAATGCATCCCTGATAGGAAGAATATTAGTGCATTGCACACTACATCAAGGGTCCTATCCTTTCCACTAGTTTTCTACACCATTGGACTGACACCACCTAATGAGAAATCTCTTATTACTCAATGAGGACTATAGAAGGGTGAAAACCTAAACTCAAGAGTCCAAGTGCAAGGTTACACAATGAGATCAATAACCTATAATACCCAGTGTTTGCAAACCTAGCTCTGATACCATGTTGTCACGCCCTCGCCATGCAAACCCCAAAGGACTCTATAATATCTAACCTTAATGAAATAATTTTTTTTAAAGTAAACAAATATGAGTTACACATTACAAATATTACTAGTAATAAACCATGCATAAAGAACATATAACTAAGTCCCTTGGGGTAGCATGACTACATTACATTTGAATATCTCTAACATCATCCCAAAACCATTACGATGATTAACTAACTACAATTATTCCACTAAACCATTATATAGAACTAATAATCAATGAACGTCCATCCATCACATCTATTAGTTTAAATATAAATATTTCCATAGATATAACACCATTGAGGTTTGCATATTGTGAAACCATAAACACAATAAAATAAGGATCAATATACATTACATCTATGCCAAAGATTACAATCATTACATTTATAATATGAAGATACATCGTTCAAGCATTACATCATACAATAGTGCTTCCCAACAAATCAGGAATAGCATAATTAACATGAAATGATACAACTAACTAAATGAGTACAAAACATCAAGACTGGTTCCATGTCTAGCACAACACTAGAGTCACCACAACTAGTACAACTCTACATAACTAGATCTTTGGTTCAAGACCCAATGGGGTGTAAATCACGTTCCACCTGATCATGTGGACCCTAAGGCCCACCCCCCATGCTAGGAGATGACAAGAAAGATCCACAATGAAAAAAAATAGTCAAGTGAACAATGGAAAACAAGACTCCATGACAAGAGCAACAACAAACAAAAGACAACATCGGCTTCCAGAGGAACAAAAGCAACAAGGGGGAAACAACAACATGCAAGGTTGCTAAAGGGAAGAGTGTCATCACATGGCTCGACATGGATTACCCAATGCAAATCTCCATAGGTTACCGGCCCCCATCTTGGGTTACCCTATCAACCTCAACCGATCCCCGACCCCCATTCTTTCACATGCAGAATCAACTCACCTTTCATGAAGACAAGATAGTTGATTTGGCATTCCAGGCATTCTCATCTCATCTCAAGCCTAAATGAGTGCTTGAGCCATGAAAGATGCATTCATTATCTTGTATTAGTGTGAATTACTACCCACCCCATAACTATTTATTAGGTTATCACTTGTTTAAGTCAACTTCCACATGAGTTACCCAGGATACCACTTAGGTTTCTAGCCCCCCTAGGAAGCCACTCTCCCTGCAAGCAACGAAACTCATAATCACAAACAGGGCTAACCAATTTGCACAAACTATCTAGCCAAATAAGTAAATTCATCAAGTGAGGCATGCACCATCTCACACTAACACTTCATAGTAAAGAAAGCCACTTTCAAGAGTAAGGCTAAACCCACCAAGATCAAATCAAACATAAAATATTCAATAGTTCATAAAGAACCAAAATAAAAACCAATTATAAAGCAACATTTTCTTTCCCCTCCTCTGGAATCCCAAGAAGAATGACTACCCAAAAACCCACAAATGAGGGTAAATTGAAGAAAAATGGTTCCAACAATAAACTCCAACATATAAATCCCCTAAGAAAAAAATCAACTCAAGAGGAAGTCACCTCAAGATAGACCCATCAAACTCAATGAGCAATAAATAAATAATACGGAAATCAGGTGATACACTTTTCACACTTATTTCAGAGCTTGAGCAAGGATTTGGAGATTGACAATAATGACAAACAAGGCAAGCAAACAACAATAATCAAAATCAATTTAAAATCCAACTTGCACATGTAATTCATCACAAGGAAACTCTCAACCATTGCCACCATGATCAATATTATATAAATAAAATACATAACAAACAAGTAATCTTATAATGATCTTTTTCCACATTTAAGACACACACATGTTGTCACTTAATAATTGTGAAGACAAGAATTATTTCAACTTCCATTTTACTCACTAACTTAGCCATTAAATGCACTCAATTAGAAATTAACCACAATCATAGGTATTCTAAATAATTATACATATGGAGATTTTACAAATCATATATTAAATGAATATAAGAGGAATCAACATTTAAAAGATCATCTAATTTCATCCATTTACATAAGTCCTTTGTCTATCTAAATATAATTAATCCATTTTCTCCTATTTAATCCACCTAAACATTTATCTACTAATTCACTGACACACATAAACATAAGTATTCTTTTACAATAACTATATATATATATATATAATAACACAATGCAGTTACAACACTGTATTTCAAATTATAAATTGTGAGATAAAATTGGAAATAAATAAGTGATCTATTAACATAAATGATGAAGCTCAAAGAAAATAGAATAGATAACCATTCTAAGAAATACAATATTATTTAAACTAGATGCATCAGTACACTAAAGGGTATTAGAAACTTCAATAAACCTATGTTTATCCAATATATCTATATATCAAACTTATTTAAAGCAATAATGAATAATTTCCTATTCTATAATACATGATAACTCGAACTTGGCCATGGTAAAAATCATTTTCCAAGAAGGATAGGTAGATTACCAACTCAACATTTTTTCCCTAGTGAAGGACTAAGGGATTGAAACCATACTTGATGAAGTGACAACAACGATTGAGAGAGACCAATATGATAACTATCCCAAGGAACTAACCATCATGTATGCATTAAAAGTTTTATTAAAAATCTCAAGATAATGTTTCTACATACAACAATGTATGTATTTGTATATATATATATATACATACACTAAATAAAACCGAATAATGAATTACCATTATAGTATGAATCAAACATCAAATGACGAAAGGTAGCTATACATTGGAGCATTGATTTAAAATAATAAGTATATAGCTTGTAAGTCAAAATAGTAAAAAATATCAAAAACAACAACAGCCATGAAACATGCAATTTGAAAGGGACTCAAATAGACATAAGCATGGGATTTTCACTACGCAGAGAAGAGCTAAATGAACAGAATCAATCACTAAATGAAAATTGACAACATCGGATGCCACTCTAAGAAAGAGACATTAGATAAGATTGCAACAATCACCATTAATGAATACATAGGCCTACAATGTATACATCGGTTGGTAAAGAATAGAGCCATTGAGTGCCAGCTATAAGAAGATGAGGGGGCACTAGAAACCAAGCAGCGACCACAAGAAAGGCCATCACTAAAGAGAGTATGAAAGGAGTTTAACGTCCAAATAAATCACTGACTCTAGTTGCCCATCCTAGAAGGATTCACTTTAGATTACATATTCAAACCCAGGGAAATTAAAAATGATTCAAGCGAAACATGCTAAAGGTATAACCCTCCAAGAAAACTAGGCTTCTAACAAGGAAATAAAATATGACTATAAACTATATGGTAAGGCCGCAATGATTCAAGCCATACATTTCTTATAATGTTGAAGCACTTTAAAGCCAATTATCAAGAATGGAAAATACAGCTAAAGTGAGAAGAAAACAAAACAAAACACAGAGAAATGAATATACAGTTTAAAATCCAAATATGTATGCTATAGTGGCAATCCACTAAAAGGAAGAGAGGGTTGTGTGACTAAATAATACACAATACAAGTGACGAGATAGGCATGTGGAAATTTGCATCATGCAAGGTGGCAATAAAAAACAAGAAAGAATAGGAGGGTAATATAGAAGCAAGCAAAGATACAACTGCACAAATATCAGTGAGATAGGTAAAAACAATTGCTAATGCAGAATGTTAGGCACGCATGGTACCTGATTCCCATCAAAGGCTATAGCAAACTGATGATTCTTAATCTACTTAAATCAGCTAAAACACTAATTTTTGCAATGAAAACAAAGTAGAAACAAAGCATGCACAACAATACCATGTTCCAGTGGAGATTATTGTTGATGTAAAAATGAAACAATCTGAAGGAAAGGATGGAAAAGCTTTCTTAAGGTGTAGGAAACTTTCAAACAAAATCAAATAGCAGAAGGGCAGAGGTTTATTTCATTGATTAAAATGGTTGCAAATACGCACAATCGGATTGCATTCTTAAGAATGCGATGATTTCAAGGTCTATGTATGTATACATATGAATACTCATTTTACTTGCATCTCTACAAAATCAAAATAAATAATGATACGTTATCTACCCTTCTTAATCAATCAAGCATTCTCAAGTAATGGAGAAATCGTTTACAAGGATAGGAGGAATGAAACCTAGAATCCTACGCATGGCAAGAACAATCTTGTAGCCGAGCTCAAGTCCTTCATAATTGCAACTCGTATCTTCCAAATCTCTAACTTAATTTCAAGATCAACAACCACTTGAAAACAATTTCCACAAAAATACCGTATTCTTTCAAAATTATTGTTGGAGAACAAAGTTTTCTTTTCCCATAACAAAATTAACTGATCAAAACCATTTCTCAAAACCAAAACCTCCTTCCAAAAATCCCCCAATTTTTTTTAAATTATTTTTTACCAAATTAAAAATCCAAGACGAGCTACAAATCAACAAAATAAGAAAGTTCCCCAATCAACACTCTATTTGAAGTTGTGCATGTGCACACATTATCTTTTTCCCAATCTTTTTCTATTTTTGCTTGTTTTTACAACAGTTTGAAAACTTATTTTCTTTATTTAATTAAAAATCACATTACTTTTCCATATTTAGGTAATTATTTTCACATGATAATAAATTATCAATAATTATTAAATACAATTTAAATACAATACTTTTTACAAGGCAATTTAATTTATTTACATAATAATAAACTATTTACTTTATATTTCATAAAATTAATTTTATTTAATTATTATTTTAATTTCCAAATTTGTTTAAATTACCTTGTAAATAAATTTTGATTTAATTAATAAATTAAACAAGGCCATATAAAACTATTAAGTTTTCCACATAATTCAATAACATGATAAATAACAAAATCACAAATAAACACTTACACAAATGTCCAAAAAGGAGAATTCGGAGGGGCGCCTAGCATAACATAAATTTCTATCCAATAGATCCATGTATTTTATGATTAAACTAGCATAACACAACTTGCTAGCCTTGTAGGTGTTGAACACCAGGAATACTAAGAGGGGAGGGTGAATTAGAATTCCCTTAAATTCACTAACGTAAAAGTGCATTCAAATAATCTCATTAAGCTTTCAGATGGAAAGGGACAATTAAAGCATTCATCACAACACTCAAGACAAGAACACCAAATTTGCGTGGAAAACCCTTGAAAGGAAAAACCCATAGTGAGGATTAGCTCACAATATATCATAATCAGTTACGATACATCAAAGGAGGATCATTGCCTAAAGGGTTCACTACCTGTAGCACTCATTGTCCACAAAATAGCAGGGTTCACTACCCAAGGAAGATCACTTCTATAATTACAAAATATATATAAAAGAGTGGCTCACTGCCAAATTTTGAATTACTAACAATGCATATGCAATACACTAAAGAAATGGTTCTAGTTAGGCTCAATAAGCTGACCTTACACACTTCATTCTTCACTACTAACACCTTTCACACTTCACACTCTCACTCATCATCTAAATCATCATAACTTCAATGAATTGACCTCATAAATAAGATTACCATCAATTAGGTTGGCCTACTTAGATGAAATGTGTAACACCATAATCTATCAGCTCAAAACTCCATCATACATACCTTGCACAAAAGAAAACCAAATGTTTTCTTCACAAAAATAGGTTGGCATGGCCTATAATCACTCCTATGAATTTGCTTCATACTCAACTTAATACCACATGACCCCAAAACCCTTAGGTCGACACCACACAACAAAAATTATGAAGCAACAACTAAATGAACCAACTATTTCTTCACAACTTGACATGTGGACCATCAAACCATCTAAAACTCAAAGTGAACACTTATATGACATCTTCAAGCACTTCCTAAAATCCATAAAGCATAATAATCATTCATGGTGGAATATAGGGCATTCCAATATGAACTCTACACCTGTAACTATGTCTCTACTTAGCCCGATACTCTATCAACAATATATTATGTTGTGGAAGACATAAAACCCTAAAAATTTAGATATAGACTCCTCCAACACATACCATTATCACTTAAAAACCACATGACAATATATTATAATGCAGAGCAATGCAGACCATAAAAATTGTACACATGTAAAAATGGCATAATGCATATCACATATCCTAAACAAATTTTTTCCATGATCAGCATCATTATCATTTATATAATTGCATTTCACATCATTTTCACTAATTAACCCTATTTCTATCTATTAATTAAATAATCATCCATTGTCTAATTAATTCAATTCTATTTTATCATTAATCTAACATTATTCTTCCTGGTTAATTAAATAAATGCAAAGTATTTGATTATGTCACTAATATACATTATTCATCTAAATTATTTAAATTGTTATCATTAATAATTTAATTAAACCACTTTCTCTTCTCTAAATTTGAATAATTAAATCAATTATTCAAAATCATTCAAGATGGTCAGCAAATAAATATATCTTTATTTGTCAAAGTCAAATACAACTTGCACATTCATCTCCAATATTAATTAATTATCCTCACCCCTTTTTGATTGAGTAAATCATGATCACTGATTTCTCACTCTAATTGGTTAACTAACCCATCTATTTCCTAACTCAACCTAACTTTCTCAATCCCACTAAACACTCAACCTAATTTTCTCGATCCCACCAATCATTCCAATCTAATCCCACTGATTATCCAATTAAAATCCTTAATTGGATCAATTAGAGGAGTTAACTGACCAATCTATTTCATCTCAATAGTTATCAACCATTAACTGTGAACTTTCATTGTTGAATCTCAATCATTCATCTAAAACCTAGAAATCTATAAAACAACCTTCTTCTTTCTCAAAAATGATCAAAGAATCTAGAGAATTTGTGTGAAGAGGTCATGCTAAATTGACTATCAAATTTTTAAGAGCAAACACTTACATCTTTGATCACCATTAACATACCTTTTGAAGCTTTTGAAACAACAATGGAGGCTTTGTATTGATCCAAGCAATCTGACATTGATACAAATTACACTTCGAAATGGGATGGTAATGTTATAATTCATGAATTCAATTTATGTTCTCCTTTATGATTGCATTGCTTGATTCATTACCTTATAATTTTGTTTCATGAGTAGGTTGGGATTTGTCTTTGCTTTGATCTCTTTCATTTGATTTCATGATGTTTCATTATGTTAATTTTCCCCTTTACATTAATTGGCATGCTCAATGGGACCTAGGTCCTTAACACTAATGTTTTCATAAGGTTTTATGAGCATTTACAAGTTCTAGAATGTTGACATATTTTGCAAAAAATGTTATTGTTATCTAGATCATAGAAGTCCCAGAATCTTAATGTGGTTGTCATTACAGTTTTATCACGGTCATAGTAAATCCAACTGCTATTTTCCTAAACCTAACCACTATTTTTAGAAAGGCCGTTATGGTTTGTTTTGTGTTGCAGGTTTCTAATGGAACTAACATTTATAGAGCTTCTTTCATCCTAAACAAAAATGCTACTATAATTTTTTTAGGCCACTATCATCTGAAGGAGCCACATTCATTCTAGTGAAACCACTATTGAATGTAATAGGTTCACTACTATTCTGCTTTTTGCTTCAATTTATAAAAAAAAATTGGATTTTTGGTCTACCTAACCCTAACGACTAATTTTTTGTTGTTTTTGTGATATTTTCTAACATTTTTGGTGCAACCCTTGCAGGGTTATGACTTTTTTTCATGTGAACAACTATCCATTTGCTTGTAGAGTTGAAAAATTGTCCAAGGCCTTCAAATTGTCAAAGCATTTTTTTGGTTAAAACATTTCATTTTGGTGTACCTAAAAAGAACCTACAAATTTCACACTTCTTTTTGGTGAACCTCAAAAGAACATACAAATATCACACTTCATTTTGGTGCATTTAAAATTGAACAATAAATTTTCACATTTCATTTTGGTGCTCATGAAAAGAGCCTACAAATTTCGCATTTCATTTTGGTGTACCTGAAAAGAGCCTACAAACCTCACATTTCATTTTGGTGCAATAAAAATGGATAAGACAAATCAATTTTTTTTAATTTAGTGCTATTAAAATGAACTCATTTTCTATTGGTGTAATAAAAATAAACAAATAAACTTGAAATATTTACTTTGGTGCATTAAAACTTGGTTATAATATTCATGTTTCAATTTGGTACATAAAATCAAACAAATCACCTTTTTTTATTGTAAATGGAGTTTCTTTCTTGAAGTCTCAAATCTTTTAAACTTGGTGCATCTAAAAAATGAATTGTTCACACACTTTAGTTTTGTGCTTAAAATCAAATTACTATGAATTTTATATTGTGTCCATCGTGATTGGCAAGCCGAGTATGTATCCTCTCCCCTACGCCTTTTGGAAATCCTGGGTGATGAGAAACACTTTGGGAAAATTGCACTTTTTTATGGTCACCCATTTTTTAGGACAAGGGAACCTACTAATGAGATACATCTCACAATGGAGAACTCATATAATCGACTCTAAAAGTACATTTACCAGTTCGTGCTATATAAAGTTTTTGAAATCAAAAGAAAGTAGCTTATATTTGGGTGCGAATAGCATACCATGCCTCATCCTTGTCTAAATGTACTAAGTTGGGCATGAATGGCTAAAGCCTTTAGTGCCTTATATTTGATCTATGCATCACAGTTTTCACAATTGTCACTCAATACCTTTTTTTTAGAAGCCTATCTAGTTTTCTAAAATGTCCTTCAAATTTGTACATGGGAATAGCACCATTCCCAAAAGTTACTTACCACATTAGATCTATAGTTGAGGCATAAAGCATAAAAGGAATGGAATCTTTTTTCTTGGAGTATCAAGATGGTACATTTCCTTGGTATATCCTATTTTCTCCCTCTATAGATTCGATTCAATCATTCCTTTGAGGGTGAGGTAAGCCTACGAAGAAGAGCATACCTTTTATTCCTTAGGATGTGTTGATTGATAATATATGAGCTATATCATTAGATCTCACATTTTCTATTGTATTCATCAATTACCATCAAAAAATCAAGTCAAATAAACATCTCAAACTTGCAAACTTATCCTAAAATCCACTATCAAGAAACTGGAAATTTTGGAAACTGAGGTGCTATTGTCATTTTAGCTAATTTTGTTCCTTAATATTGTCATGAAATTGTCCTACCTTTTCATCACTTTCCTAAAAAGGACCACTATTGTCCTCCTTTTTTTACCAGACATAGATTTAAATAGAGGTCACTTTTTCTCAAATTGTCATAGTCATTTTGTAAAAGGAACCGCTACTATCTAAAAAATTATCGCTACTATCCTAAAAATCAACTTCTATTATCCTACATTCTAGTGGATACCAGAATTGGTCCAAAACTAATTAATCCACTACCCTTTGAAACACAAACAATTAGACCTGCAACAAGTCATATGACTGTCTTTTAATATCCATTAGCAAATCAAAACATCAACCTATTTTTAAGGCACAAATCAAACACAACAACTTGGATTATTGTCTTGCTAGCATTTTCTAGGGTATTAACATAAATATTTTCTTGTAATATCAAGGCTAATTCAAGTAGAGCCTCAACATATCCTCTAAAAAAAATCAAAAATATCAATCCAAGTCTTGTACACCTTGTGTCTAGGAATAAAATTAGCATTATATCAAAACATCCGACAAATCACTCATACTCTTATCTTAGAGTCTTGAGAATTAAACATATAATCCATAGAAAAACATCAACAACATTTGACCAAAATGTTTTCACACATCATAATTGTACATTATTTTAACAAAAAAATATCAAAAATAAAAAACAATCTCATTTCATAATTAGTTATCACAAAATTCACCAAGGTCTTGAACTTGTTTATAACTATGATGAGATCTCAACACAAAAAGAGAATGGAAGCCAACAAGAGTAGTTCTAGTGCACCCAATACAAAAACCACTATCAAGGGACATTAATCATGGGGTTATGATCCAAATGAACTCTCAAATTCCCAAGGGAAATCCATGTTTAAAGGTGAAAAAAATCAACAACCTAGTAAGGATGAAATACTTGTTGGACGTCAAGAAAGAATTGCTAGACAAAACCAAGCTCCTAGTTCTCAAACTTACATTATAGAAGAATATGATAGTGATGAGGAACTGACCAATGAAAAACTCTTAGAATGCTCCCAAGATCCTAAAATGCAAAAACTTATGGAAATTATGCTTGGGAAGAACACAAACTTGTATTTCCTTATGCTAGCACAAAGTGGTGCCAAACTACCCATAGAATTTAATGTGGACATTCTTAAGGATCCTAATCTCATTATATTGGGACATCAAATGGTGGTTAGACAGATACCAAAACCAATGATGGATCCCAAGATACCACTTTTGTTCTTAGAAAAAAATGATCAATCTAAACCCCAACCTATGGATAACCCATTGTATAGGTAACCATCACAAATAGAAGAAGCGGTGGTAGCTCAACAATATCAAGGAAATTCAACTCAAAACATGCCACAACATAACACTATGTAGAACATCGGAAGCCTTCCAACAAGACCACCACAACATGTAGGGGACCAACAAGGTAACATCCCATCACAAGGACAATACATGACACAACAAACATCCTATTATGACCCTTCAAATAATGCACAATATCAAAAAGGGAAATCACAACAAAATCCATAGTTCAACAAGGTGTACCCCAAATGCACTACCAAAGTACTCCTCAAATTCCACAACAAAAAGGTGTACCCAAAATGCACTATCAAGGTACTCCTCAAAATCACAACAAAATCCACAGTTCAACAAGGTGTACCCCAAATGCACTACCAAAGTACTCCTCAAATTCCACAACAAAAAGGTGTACCCAAAATGCACTATCAAGGTACTCCTCAAAATCTACATCAAGTTGTAACCCATACACACTACCAAGGTACTCCTCAAAATCAACAACATCAAGGTATACCCCAAATGCATTATAAAAGGTATTCTTAAAACTCCACAACATCAAGGTGTACCCCAAATGCACTACCAAGGTACTCCTCAAAATTAAGAACATCAAGGTATACCCCAAACACACTACCAAGGTACTCTTGAAATTCCATAACAACAAGGTGTACCCCAAATGCACTACCAAGGTATTCCTCATAATCCATAAACGTACTACCAAGGTGTACCCAAAACACAACATCATGGTACTCCACAAACCCAAACTCAAACTCCTATTCCACAACAATAATGTGTACCTCAAACGTAACACCACAGTTTCCCTCCAAATTAATATCAAGGAGTTCCTCATAATCAATACCAAGGAGTACCTCAAAATCAATATGAGGGTGTACCACAAAATCAACATACCTACAACACACAATGAGGACTCAATCTTCCTTACACACAACATGGTCATCAAGATCCCATACCTACACAACATCCCATTTATGACCAAATAAATATCATAGGACAAATAGGATACAATGCAAAAAATCCTCAATCAAGCACACCAACTAATGAAATACGCATGCAAATACAAACCCTCAACCAAAGAATATTAGACATTCAAAATGGAAAGCCAAAGAAGAGCTATTCTCTACAAGATATATGTCCATATCCTTTTGATCAAAACTTATCTATGATACCTTTCCACAAGAGTTTTGAACTACTAAAATTTGACATTTATACAAGGGAAGAGGGGATCTAATAAAGCACATGCATGAATTATTAGCAGCTTACATAGATCTACAATGTAATGATACCTATTTAATGAGGGGGATCCAATAGAGCACGTGCATGAATTATCAGTAGCTTGCATGGATCTACAATGTAATGATACCTATTTAATGAGGCTTTTCCCATGAAGTTTTGATGGGGCTGCTATTGAGTGGTTCTCTCATCTATGGCTTGGTGTAAAAAAATTTGATGAGTTGTTAGAAAAAATTGTTAATTATTTCTCATACAAAATAGAGCAGGATATAGTAATCCCTAATCTCTACAAAATTAAACAAATCCAAGGTGAATCATTTGCTTTGTATCTATAGAGGTGGAGACAAACAACTAGCAAATGTAAATGGCTTGTTCCCAAGAAACAACTTGTAGACATCTTTGTCTCTAACATATATGTGGGCATTAACTTCCAAATCACCGTGTTGTGTCCTAGTAACTTTGAGGAGACTATTGAAAAATGTATGCTCATTGAAAGAGCTCTCATTGCAAGGGGAGTAATTAAACTCTACAACCCCAAGGACCAAGCTTCTAGTTCAAACTAAAAAACAAAGATATGGGAAAAGAAAAAAAATGTAACCAACAATAGAGTGGTTGATCTTAAAGTCATATGGAACATACAACCTCCCAATGGCCCACAAAATAATGTTCAAACAACAAAAAAAAAACTATACTCCAAACAATGCACCAAACAACCAACTCAATTATCCTCAAAACAGCCAACCTACTAACCAAAAGCCAAATCAAGGACATGATAACTATAGGAGGCCACCAAGGAAATATGACCAACCTCAAAGAAAATTCACTCCATTGGGAGAACTCCTTGAGGTAATTATGTGAAAACTAGTCCAAACAAAACTTATCAAGATTAATGACAAAACAAGCTATGAGGAGCCAAACTTCAAATCCCCTTGGTATAATGAGAATGAGCAATGTAAATTTCACAAGAGAAAGGGTCATACCATCAAAAAATTGCATGAGGCTCAAAAACATTGTGCAAGACTTAATAGAAAAAGGAGAGGTCAACATAGAACATCATCTTTGAAATAAAGACTTAAAAATCTACAAGGATCCAATCCTTGACCATTCTAGGGGAAATGACAAGGGTAAAGGGAAAATTTACCATAAATCCAACTTTACCTATGATGAACTCATAGAAAACATCTCTCAAGCTGATCATACAATCAATGTTATAACCATACTAGGAAAATATCCCTAGTGTAATGCAACTACACGAAGAGGGAGAGTCACAATCCAAGCATCCCCAATCCAAGATAAATCCACAATTAAGCCATCAAATGACTACATCATTGTGGAACAATTAAATAAAATTCCTACATTAATCTCCATCCTTGAGTTTTTGAAGTTATCACCCACACATAAAGAAAACATGGAGAAATCTCTTATTGAAACATCAATCTCTGATGACCTTAACGTTGATCAGTTTCAAGCCATGGTTGGTAACATCACCTCCACTCATCACTTAGTATTTTATGAGAAATACCTTCCAAAAGTATCTTTCCATAAGCAAGTTCTCTATCTAGAAGTTTGTGTCCATAAACACAAGTTCAAGAGAGTACTTATAGATAACAATGTAGGCTTAAATGTTTGTACCCTAAAATTTATAAAAATGCTAGGATATTCTAATGATGTAATAGGAAAAAGAAAA
>VDFB02373365.1:328904357-328941270 GCA_007258455.2 Sequoia sempervirens | reverse complement strand
CCCATACCTCGGGCTGTAAAGACGTGTACTCTGTGTAGGCTGCCTGGTAGGGAATGCATGGCCCCCAATCTACATCCCCCTTGCGCCGCCCATAATAAGCAACGCCCTGGGGCATCCCCTGCGTAAAACCAAACTGTCCCAGAACCCGTAGTGCCAGAAACCTCTCAATAATAAAGGGCGTCCGCCCTATTAGGTATCGCGGTCTGCACACAAACGGCATCTCTAACTGATCCGTCGCCCATGCCTCGCAGTCTGTGTAGGGCCTCCATATCACTGCATCCACATCATCTAGCACTCGCCGCTAGTACTCTACCTTGCCTAGCCTCTGCTGGACAACTGCACCAGAATATGCATATACGTACGACCTCCTTACTGTTCTCGCTCTGGTACACAATGGTCTCGTGACAGCAATGTGCTCCCACGCCCAGATCTGTAATAATGTAACTCCACTCGCCAGGCTAGTGGATCCTCTATATACAATCCGATGAAGGTCATGATACATATCCGCCAAGACGCAACTCCCCCAGGCAAATCTCCGTGGCTGAGTGATCATCCACTCTAGCATCCTCCCCCACCCCACGGCAAATCCCTTGGACTGATGGTCCGGTCCAAGGAAACCTCCAACAAATGCTGCCAATACCGCTACTAGAGCGGGTTACCTGCTGAAGTCATCCCAGTCTATCCAGTACCCATAGATATCGGGATCGCCACATACCCGCTGTAATGCCTTTGTCCCACCGATCTCCTTGTGGTCATAAACCACAAGGGCTCCAACCACCAGAATCCTCAGAATCCGATACATGTCCTCTGGTGTCACACTCATCTCACCCGTCAGCAGGTTGAAGGTGTCATGCTCGAAATGCCATCTCTCGGCCAAGGCCGTCAACAGTCCCCTGTTGGCCCGAATACCTCGTGGCATGGTCAACTGTGGCCCCAATCCACAATCTGCAATCACTTGTAACTCGGCCTGTGTCAACTCTCCTATCCGCTCCTAGCACAAGGGGAATCGCTCTCTGATCTGGAGGCTTTTGAAAGCCTCCTATTTTGTCCAAAAACATCATAACACCCAACATAACATATCAGTAATCTATATCAAGTGCTACATAAATCTATCAGCATGACTAATCAATCTACTCTATCATCATTTACTATTTGTTTTTCTTTTCAGGAAAGCAAATTTATCAACACATATCCTTTTCTGTTTGTATTTCAATCATGGATGCAAATTTAAATCTCTATTTTACTATTTGTTTTCTATCGCAGAAAGCAAATTTATCACAACGTTTACTCTTTGTTTTTCAATCACGAGAAGCAAAGTTATCAAATTCAAATCAATCAATTTCTCATCTACTTTTTGTTTTTCAATCGCGGAAAGCAAAGTTATCAGTTCTCTATTCAAATTTTTATCCTATCAACATGATGATCCGACAATTTATCTATCTATTGACTAAAGAAGTAATTTTTATCACTATTTTTTTAGGAAACGGCTATTCTGGGGAAAATTTCCTAAATGCGCAACTCTGTTACTCATATGCGCTAAAAACCCATATGCACCAAAGTTTTTCTCAAAAGCACAACATTGTTTCCTAAATGCGCTAAAACTCCAAATGCACAACTCTGTACCTCAGATGTGCTATTCTATCTATCAAATGCGCGACTCTAACATTTTTGGACCAAACCCTAAATGCGCAGTTCTGTGCCCTAGATGCGCTAAATCTCTGACCTAGCCTATTTCGACCTATATGCGCAACTTTATCTGTCGGATGCGCTAAACGGTCAGTTTGTGACTTGTTGCTAGATGCGCTATGGAAGACCCTAGATGCCCTACACTATTTGTCGAAAGCGCTAAAACTATACCTGAATGTGCTAAAACGTTCCAAAAAAATTGCAGTCTGACTTTAAATCAATTCAATATCGATCAAAAATGTGAAATTTGACAACTTAGAGGTTTCGAATCACTCACCGGTGGTCCATACGCTGCTGGTCTCTGATACCGTCGTGCTCGCTCGAACCTATGTTTGTGCACGGGGATCACCATTTCGCCAAGTCACTCTCAGAGCTCAAAATTCACTGTAGCAACAGGGTGAAAATGACACCTCATTTTACCCCTTTTACCTTATAGGGGTCTTTTCAGGATGGGCAGTAGTGGCATTTCCCATTTTTTTATCTTCTTTTTCACTGGAGCATCAACCACATTATCTATCAGGAGCTAAATCACTGTTCCTCAATCCTTATCAATTTCTTCTTCCGTGATTTATCTCCCAAGGGGGCATCATCAATATCGAAAATCAGAAACATATCAGGGGCACCGCTCTCTGATCTAGAGGCTTTTGAAAGCCTCCTATTTTGTCCAAAAACATCACAACACCCAACATAACATATCAATAATCTATATCAAGTGCTACATCAATCTATCAGCATGACTAATCAATCTACTCTATCATCATTTACTATTTATTTTTCTTTTCAGGAAAGCAAATTTATCAACATATATCCTTTTATGTTTGTATTTCAATCATGGATGCAAATTTAAATCTCTATTTTATTATTTGTTTTCTATCGCAAAAAGCAAAATTTATCACAATGTTTACTCTTTGTTTTTCAATCGCGAGAAGCAAAGTTATCAAATTCAAATCAATCAATTTCTCCTCTACTCTTTGTTTTTCAATCGTGGAAAGCAAAGTTATCAGTTCTCTATTCAAATTTCTATCCTATCAACATGATGATCTGACAATTTATCTATCTATTGACTAAAGAAGCAACTTTTATCACTATTTTTTCAGCAAATGGCTATTCTAGGGAAAATTTCCTAAATGCGCAACTCTGTTACTCATATGCGCTAAAAACCCATATGCGCCAAAGTTTTTCTCAAAAGCACAACACTGTTTCCTAAATGCGCTAGCACTCTGAATGTGCAACTCTGTACCTCAGATGCGCTATTCTATCTATCAAATGTGCGACTCTAATATTTTTGGACCAAACCCTAAATGCACAGTTTTGTGCCCTAGATGCGCTAAATCTCTGACCTAGCCTATTTCGACCTATATGCGCAACTTTATCTATCGGATGCGCTAAACGATCAGTTTGCGACTTGTTGCTAGATGCACTATGGAAGACCCTAGATGCGCTACACTATTTGTCGAATGCGCTAAAACTATACCTAAATGCGCTAAAACGTTCCAAAAAAATTGTGGTCTGACTTTAAATCAATTCAATATCGATCTAAAATGCGAAATTTGACAACTTAGAGGTTTCAAATCACTCACCGGTGGTCCATACACTGCTGGTCTCTGATACCGTCGCACTCGCTCGAACCTATGTCTGTGCATGGGGATCACCATTTCGCCAAGTCACTCTCAGAGCTCAAAATTCACTGTAGCAACAGGGTGAAAATGACACCTCATTTTACCCCTTTTACCTTATAAGGGTCTTTTCAGGATGGGCAGTAGTGGCCTTGCCCCATTTTTAACATTTATCTGCAGGTTTTCTGACAGGATTTTGCATTCTAGAATTCAACTTTCTGACGAAAATTCTCATTTTAGGGAATCCAAGGGTTTTCTGTAGTGCAAACAAGGGTTTATGTAGTGCATACAAAGCTTTTAATGGTGTTTTTTGCAGGTTTTTACTAACTTTGTTTTGCAGATCTGACAATTTTTGGACAAAACCGTAGGTTTTACAAAGTTCTTCATATCTTCTACACAGCTACGAATTTTTTTACAATATTTTTACAGAACCTTACAAATCATCTTAAGAGGCTACAGTAAAAAAATCAAGGATTTATCATCATTTTTGTGGAAGTTATTTCAATTTTAAGTATTTTTTATAAATTTGACTTTCTGGACGCAAATCGACGGATTTTTTAGAAATTTTTACATTTTTGGAAAGCTCATAAAATTTTAATGAGGGTCTATGTTTTATAGATTTAGTTTGGAGGTCAAATACAATTCGAAAAAGTTCGATCTTCATTTTCTATATGGTTTTCATAAATCCACGATTCTGAGAGCAAAACAGGGAATTTTTCTTACTTCTTTACATTTATGGAAAGCTCTCAGAAAATTAGTAGGTGTCTCTTGTTTGATTTTTCATTTTTCAGATCAAAAAATTGTCAAAATACTAAAATATAATTCGGCTCAATCAAAAGTATCTAAAATTGAAATTTTTTGATGAACTTGTCTTTTTCCTTTCTTTTTCTTTTCTTTGGCTGCATTATAATATTGTTTTGTATCTTGTAGGTGATCATAAGGAGCTCTAGTAGCAGCAATATCATTCACATCAAAAATTTGGAAAGCGAAAATAACCAGGTGCACTTGTTTCATCATTCATCTCTTAATCTTGTTTGTCACATATTTCAATTTGGGATATAAAATAAAATCTTGTTTGATCACATCATTGCAATTGGTTTAAAAAAAAAAAACCTTGTCTTCAATCACATTTTAAAAATTGGGTCTAAAATTTACCATTGTCTTCCATCACATCTTGATTTGGGATCTAAAAAGAACGAGTGCTTCATTGTTTTCTTCTAAACATTTCAATTTTTTAAAGGGAAATTAATCACTGTGAGTGTGAATCAAGTGTGTGTGTCTTCCAAAACACCTCACTTGGTTCGCTTTTGTTAAAACCCTTTTTAGGAGGCCTGCTTGGAGCACACACCCCTCCAAGGGATGACCTCAATCAAAGTGTGAATCGAAAGACACGCTTGTTTGGAAGTTGAAATCTTGTCACTCTAAGCTAAGCCCCAAAGAACTTTATACCTTTGGGAAGTGAAGGTGAAAGGTGGGTTACCCCTTTCTCCTGGCTTATTGGTAGAATTTTTCTTTCAAAATCATCCCTAGTCAACCTTGTGAAAACTCACTTGAGACCTAATTGGCCATACCCCACTTGACTAGTCATCAGGCTTGTTGTTGTGTATTCAAGTGTTTGCTTAATCATAACATCTAATCTTGGAAGACAAACTTATCATTGTGCTTGGTGTGTGTGTTCATGCATTTACATGTGAAATATTGTGTTTGATTGTGCCCAAGTCAAATTTCCAATAAACTCTTGCCACATCATCCAAATCATCCAATCTTGTCATTCCATATCATATCCTAATCATCATCATCTTTTTAATCCAATCAACATCATTTTTAACCATGGAAACATGGGAAGACATGGCACAAGAGCTTGTCCATATGCTTCATGATGCTAAAACAAGTCAAGCACTTTTATCCCAAAAATTCATTCAAAGCGCCCATAAAATTATCCAAAAACTTCAAGCAAACAATTCACCTCAAATCCAATACCTTGTAATTCAAGCCAAATACCTCATAGCCACATGTCAAATCCAACAACCACAACATCATCCCCTATCCATTCATTATCAACCAATTCCACCTCAACCTAATGTGTCATCCCTTTCCACCTCATACCAATCTAATCAATCCACTTCTTTGAATGACAATTCCACATCAACCTATCAATCCACATCACAAAAAACACATCTGAATTTAAGTCCACCTGGGAAACAAAATCAAGAGCCTTTAAGTTCTAATGCAACCATTCACAAGGGGAACACTGATATAGGTTATGTACTCTCAAAGTATATATACAATAAAAATAAAAAACCTAAGCCAACACCTTCTATCCATACACCTACAAAGGATGTCACCCAAGGGCTACAAGCAAGGAATCAAACATCACCATGTCCTCCAACACATATACTTGAACAAACAAAAGAGTCCTCAAACGTCATGCCAAGTCCTTCAAGTCAACCATGTCATCCACAACCCCTTGATCCCATTCAAGAGTCTTCTCCATTAAGTTCAAGTCACCCTCTTTCATGCTCCTATGTTGTTGACCATCAAGAACATGCCAAGTCTCTCCATGAGAAATCCCCTTCCACTTCCATTCAAGAAACCCAAGAGTTATATCAAGAGTCTACTCTCAAGCATGTGGAAACATCAAGCCCTAGTCCTAATCAAGATCAAATCATTTTCATCCAACCTATCCATAATCTATATCGTTTTTATGATCAAGATGATATCTATAATGACGAAGAGCCTATCCATGAGCAACTTGATCCTATACACATCCATGAGAAAGATATTCCAAATTCACCTCCACCTAGTCCTATCCACGATCTATCAACATCCACTTCCCTTGATGAGACATATGCCTCCCAAGCCAACATAGAAGATCAAACAAATACCTTGGATCTAAGTGAACACAATGCTAATCAAGATCCTAATGATCCTCCCTCACCCACAATTGACCCCATTGAAAGTCCTCCATCCTATCCTATTGGTCTTTCCACTCTCATTCATGAATGTTCCTCCTTAGAACAACAACAACCATTATCTTCCCAAGCATTATTTTCTCCATCCAATAAGGAACTCATGTCTAGTGTTCCACCTACACCTAGTCTCATTGTCCATTGCACACTCCAAAACATGAACCACCAAGGTAAAGTTCTAGACCTTCATGAACAAGATGTTTTGGAGCCCATCCATGTCAAAGTCCCTCCACGCTCTTATGACCTTGGACCTACACCCCAAGGACAACAACCTAAAGATGTTGGTACTTCTTCCATGCATCCTAAGTCCACTTTCCATCATAAAGCCTATCGTATCCCTAAAACATATGTTGTCATTCCCCCTCCATCATCCTACAAATGTCAAAAGCATGTGACCATACACCTTCCACCATCAAATTTGCCACCATTGCTTCCAACTCCTAATATCCCTCCATCAAATCTGCCACCATTGCTTCCAACTCCTAATATCCCTCCATCTAATCTACCTCCACTTCTCCCAACACCTAATATCCCCATTATCCAATCCCCTTATCCCTCCATCCATAAATACCCTAACATTCCTAATCATGACCAACAAATGCACACATTGTATAAACATGAAGCTTCCACCCATTCCACCATACCCATGGGATTCAAAAGAAAGAATTTCAATGCCTCTACCTATAAAGTCAAAAATCCTAAGGGTTCTCATGCCTTAGGACATCAATACAAAAATTCAAATCAAAATACATCCAAAAAGGTATATAAGCCCATACCTCCAAAAGTAAAGGCCAAAACTAAAATGGTTTGGGTACCTAAGAAAAATGAAATCAAGTTAAATGAGGCATCCACATCACAAAAATCCCAACCATCCACTTCCACCCCACATTCCCACTCTATTCAAGAGTCTCAAATTCCTAAAACCCACAAGCAAAATAAAAATCATAAAAATACTAAGTCTATGTGGGTACCTAAATCACTTCATCCACCACCTCCTAAGAAAACATCTCCATTGCTTCCTACACCCCATCCACATCAAAAGCTTCAACGTTTATCATAGTGTGTGCAACCATTGGTCATGGTTCCCTTCCATTTCACAACAATCCCATATACCTCCATCCCCCCATCCTTCAACTACTATCCTACATATCTTCCCAACCACCTTCCTATGGTCCATGCTTTTGCATAAACCTATCATCCTCCCTACATAATCCACATCATCATCCACTATTCCCCATCCATTCTTACATAAGCCTTTCATAATCCGCCATCTACCTAATCCATCCCTCTCATGTCATCCCTTACCAACATCTATGAGCATAATGAGCATTTGACATGGTCCATGCAATGACATCCATATCTAGTGGGACTATCACCTTTCATGCAACTAGACACTTGAGTCCATCCTATCCATATTCACCTTCTATCCAAAAATTCAAAATTAAAAAAAAAAAGTTAAAAAAAGAAGAGAGAAATCCCTTCGTCCAATGGTGAAAACTGGTAAACAGGCGCCCTAGATAAGTACCATGATGAAAACCTAGCAAATAGGCATCATGTGTAGGTTGATCTTCTATGTCACTTACACTTGGGGGCACAATGTCTTATCTATCCAACCTATCATTTTCATGTCATATCATTTCCATCCTACCTACCATCTTTAGCCATCATACATACCTATTATATTGAGTCCATTCATCCACCCTTTTTCTTTTGATCTTGATGAAGATATAGGGGCAAAATGTTGAAACATGTTTTGGATATCTTTTGCTATACCTCATCCTTCCAAACAAGCCTATTATTATCCTATTGCCATAAGCTTTGTCATGAAAATCCTAAGTCTTGTACCTAAAATGGGGCATGTTATTCCTATGCAACATAGTCTTTGGAAATCACATCCTTGCTCTCTTATGATGCATACATCCATTTCATTCACTATGACTTATCCTTTCCATCCATCCATATATCATGAGCCTTTCATCCCATCACCCACCCTTTCATCCATCAATCTCATCACCCTTGCACCTAGACTCAGTTTTCCCCTTGTCATTGGTATCTAGCACAAAGGCTACTCAAATTTTCATCCTTTGACACCTCCAAATATTCTCAAAATCCAAAAAATCAAAACATCTCAAAAAATCCAAAAAAATCAAAACATTTCAAAAATCCAAAAAATCAAAACATCTCAAAATCAAAAATCAAAACATCTCAAAATACAAAAATAAAAAAGTCCTAAAGAAATACAAAAAAGTCATAAAAGTCCTGAAAAAATACAAAAAAAAATCAGAAAAAGTCCTGAACAAATGCAAAAAAAATCAAATATCCAACAAAAATCCAAGCAATAAAATCACATCAATTCTTCTATCCAATCATTCAACCAAATCAATCATCTGTTGATATGCTTTTAAATGGTCTGCTGCTCTCTGTCTCTTTTCATCTAAAAGTTCTAACTCTTGGAGTCGGGAAACTCTGTAGTCCTCATCTGTTATGAGACCTTTCAGTGATACTCTTAATGAAGGTATTTCTACCTCTAAAGGCAGTATGGCTTCTGCTCCATAGACGAGGGCAAAAGGTGTTGCTCATGTTGGCGTTCAGACACTAGTTCTATAAGCCCACAAGGCGGGATTGAGTTGAACATGCCAATCCTTCCCTGAGTCATTGACAGTCTTCTTCAAAATCTTTAGTATGGTTTTGTTTGAGGCCTCTGCTTGGCCATTCCCTTGAGGATACTAAGGCGTGGAATATCTGTGCTGAATATGGAATCTTTCACAAAGTTCATCAACATCCTGATTTTTGAATGGTCGGCCATTATTTGTAATAATGGCATTAGGAATACCATATCGACAAATAATGTAGTTGAGTATGAAGGATGAGATCTGTTTTCCAGTGACTTTAGAGAGAGGTACTGCCTCAATCCACTTAGTGAAATATTTCGTTGCTGTGATGATGAACTTATGCCCATTTTAAGAAGAAGGATGAATTTTGCCCACTAGATCTAACCCCCATTGAGAGAATTGCCAGGTGGGTGTAAACGAATGAAGTTCTTGTGCAGGAGCATGAATAAGATTCCCATGAATCTGACATTTTGAGCATGTTTTAGCAAAGGTAAATGATTCCCTTTCCATTGTAGGCCAGTAGTAACCCATTCTGATCAATTTTTTGGATAAGGTTAGTCCACTTGAATGAGTACCACAAATGCCCCCATGAAATTCTTGTAAAGCTTTGTCGGATTCGTCACATTGTAGACATCGAAGTAAAGTACCATCAAGACCACGGCGATAAAGGGTATCAGCGATAAGGGTATATTGAGAGGATTGTTGGATAAAGTTACGTTTTTGGTTGCGGGACAAGTCAGGTGGTAATATATTGTCTTTTAGGTATGCATAAATCTTGCCATACCAGGGTGAATCGGATCCTACTAGGTGGCAAATAATTTGGCTTTCAGGTGTGTCATAGGTAGGTGTAAATAATTGTTCCACCAGAAATTCATAGCGAGTCTGTTTGTCTGGGAGTTGTATCAATGAGGCGATCGTAGCCATAGCGTCGGCCGCTTTGTTGTCAATCCTCAGAATTTGTGTGAACTGAATGTCCACAAAATAATTCTTGAAGTCATCAATCATCTTCTTGTATGGTAACAACTTGTCATCTTTAGTCTGATAGTCATCATTGATTTGATTAATGACTAGTTGTGAGTCACCATAAACTTGTAGCTCGGTAATCCTCCATTCCAATGCTGTTTTTAGTCCAGTGATCAGTGCTTCATATTCGGCTATGTTATTGGTGCATGGAAACATTAACCTATAGGACCTAGGAATGGTATGCCCTTGAGGGGTGACGAAGAGAATGCCTGCCCCCGAGCCATGTTGAGTAAAAGAACCATCAAAGTATAAGGACCATGGCTGCTTAAAGTCTGCTGTGAAGACATCAGCATCTGGAAATTCAATGTGTAAAGGGTGCTCTGTTTGGAGAGGAGCGTCTGCTAGTTGATCCGCGATAACTTGTCCTTTGATTGCTTTGTGATCAACATAGTGGATGTCGAACTCACTCAAAATCATGATCCATTTTGCTAACCTTCCTGTTAGTGATGCTTTACTTAGTAGATACTTGAGTGGATCAATTTTGGAAACAAGCTTAATTGTATGAGTTAGCATGTAATGTCAGAATTTCTGTGAAGCGAAGACGACTGCCAAACAAGCCTTCTCAATGAAAGTGTAACTAAGCTCATGACTTGTCAATGTTCTGCTAATGTAATAAATTGCCCGTTCTTTCCCTTCATGGTCTTCTTGTGCTAATAATGCTCCCAAAGATGTCTCGGTTGCAGCAATATACAGAATCAATGGTTTGTCTGGATTTGGTGGTACAAGAACTGGTGGATTCATCAGGTACTGCTTGATTTGTTGAAATGCCATTTCACATTTATCATCCCATCTAAAAGGAACATTCTTATGTAGGAGATGTGTGAATGGTAGACTTTTGTCAGCCAATTGTGCAATGAATCTGCGGATAGACTGGAGTCGCCCTTGTAAGGATCTCAACTGACTAATGTTCTTTGGGAGAGGCATCTCCATGATTGCACGAACTTTAGCAGGATCTACTTCAATTCCCTTTTCTAAAACAATATATCCTAACAGTTTTCCAGATGTGACCCCAAAAACACATTTCTTAGGGTTTAAACGAACTTTGAATTTCTCCAATCTGGTAAATATTTTAGATAGTATCTCCAAGTGTCCTTCTCTAGTGTGTGATTTTTCCAATATGTCATCTACATAATCTTCCATGAATGTGTGCATCATGTCGTGAAAGATCGTAGTCATAGCTCTTTGATAAGTAGCTCCGGCATTTTTCAAGCCGAAAGGCATGACATTCCAACAATATGTTCCCCACGGACAAGTGAAAGCTGTTTTCTCTTGGTCTTCTGGTGCAATCTTGATTTGGTTGTAACCCGAGAAACCATCCATTAATGAGTACATGGCATGGCCTACTGTTAGATCAACTATAGTGTCGATACTTGGAAGCGGAAAGTCATCCTTTGGGAAAGCTTTGTTAAGATCTCTGAAATCAGTGCATACTCTTACACATTTGTCTAGTTTTTCTACTGGTACAATATTGGAAATCCATTTGGCATAGTCAATTGATCTTATAAAACTTGCATCGAGGAGCTTCTTGAGTTCTTCTTTAACCAATAGTGCAATATGAGGATTCATCTTTATGAGTTTTTGTTTTACTGGTTTGGCTCCTGATTTGATAGATAAATGATGCATAATGAGATCAGGATCAAGGCCGGGCATATCTGCATATGACCATGCAAAATTGACTTGATTTTCCTTGAGAAAATTCATGAACTCTGGGATTTCTTTAGCTGTCATTGATTCAGCTACCTGTAGGATCCTTGGATTATCTGTAGTTGCGACGTTGATTTCCTTTTTAGGCTCAGCCAAGATGGATGATCGCTCATGATAGTGCTCTGGGAGAGTGTCAAGAGTCCCATCAGATGGTGCCTCAAAAAGGTTTTCACCATCTAATACACTCTTTATTTTGTCTTTTGCTTGATCTAGTATTGCCAGATTCTGGTTTTCACCACTAGACCATTTATCTTTATTTTCATTTTTGCAGCTAGGAGACTTGACACTCTCCTGATTAAAGACTTCATACCGAAAATCGCTAGTGGAACAATTATTTACATCATCGGTGGAAAGGAAGTTTATGATAGCTTCGTCGTTTGGAAAAATAGGTATATCCATAGGTTCGGTAAGATCCCAGTCAATGAGATCAGGATGTATTAATGGTAGGACGTCGTCCGGTTGTGTAAAATTGGTGATGGTTAGGGTCAAGAAAGAGTTATCGGTAGGATCCGAGGTATGAGATAGGTCAATGATGGGACTATTCTCCTGATAATCTTGTTCGTTAAAATCTGACTCAGTATCACTAGACTCATAGTTGCTTTGTGGTTCAGATTCTTGTGGTTGGGATCCTGAACCTTCTCCTTTGATTAAAGCGGGCGTATACTTATGTATGACATCTACCTCTTTGTCTCTCCAAAATTTGTTATCATGGATGGTATCCCATTCATATTCAGCAGAATCTGTGTCAGAGTTATTTTCAATGTAATTCAGGACTGATACCAAACATGTTTCATTCTTATTGGAACCTTCTTGCAGTGTAAAAACATTACCTTGGGATTGTTTAGATTGGGTAGCCTCATAGCCTATTCCAGTTTTATCATATGCCGCAAGTCCTGGAAGATGGATAGGCTCAACTACGCCTTCTTTTCTCTTTCCAAGAGGACCATTATCATATCCCATCTTTTGCATGATAGAATATCCTTTCCCATATTGTTCTGTTGGTAAGGTGACGTTTAGAATTGCGTCCTCTTCATCTTTATAGAGCCAATCTAGAATTGCTGTATCCTCAGGATCTCCCATGGGAAATTTTTCTTTGATAAATTGTCCATTGAACTTGGTAGTGGGCTCTGTTTGTACCTGTGCTGATGTTGATGCTGCTGATATCTGTTGTGGTGTAATAGAAGGTTTCCCATGTGATCGAGGAGATGTAGGTAGATTAGCAAGACAAAGGGAATATTCCCCAACTCCACTTTCCTTGAACTGTAGTTTCTTGTCAAAGCTTTTAGTTAACTGACTGACGTGTGTAGCATGTTGAGAAGAAGCATCAGCAAGTGCTTCTCGATTATTCGAAACCAAAGTATCTTGATGAGCTTTGACATTGGCACAAGTTTGGGCGTTTGAGTTATCAGCTGGTATAGTGATTTCCTGTCCATCATACGGAAACTTAAGACATTGGTGGTAAGTGGACAGAACAGCTTGCATCTCATGGATCCAAGGATGACCCAACAAGATATTGTATGCAAGATCTCACTCTAAAACTTGGCAAAAGGTATTTTTGATAACAGGTCCCACTCTGATTGGTAGCATGATTAGACCTTTAGACGTTCTCTCCTCATCGTCATAGGCTTTAATGGTAATCTTCCTTCTAGGATCAATGGAGTCTTCGGCAAATCCTAATGCTTGAATCACCTTCAAAGTACATATATTTAGACCAGCCCCTCCATCTATTAGAACACGTTTGACACGGAATTTGTGGATCATGACCTCTAAGTATAATGATGAATTGTGGGGATGAGTTAGGGAAACATCATCTTTGTCTGAGAATGAAAGGCATGTGGGGGAGGACAAATGTCCTACCATGGTTTGAAATCGATTCACATCCAAATCCGTAGATACAGTCGTTTCAACGAGGGTTTTATCTAAAATTTCCCTATGTGCAGGGGAAATCTTCAGAAGTTCAAAAATGGAGATTTGAGCTGGAGTTTTTCGAAGTTGGTTAACTAAGTCGTATTGGTGTTGAGGAGAGGTCTCATTGGATTTTGAAGAGGTACCTTTCAAAACAACCTTAGCTTGTGCTCTTGTTGTGACATTTACTTGTCCATTGTCTACTTTCTCTTTGATTTTTATGACGTTGACTCGCTCATCGTCCGTATAGAGGTGACGGATTACATTATCATCAATTTGGTTCACAGTTTTGTCAGAAGATTCTCCCTTTTGATAATTTGGTAGAGGATTTCGAAATGCTTGGTGATCTTCGTTGGATTTTTGCTGTCCTTCTACTGTGATAATGCCCTTGTCAATGAGATCTTGAATAGCATGTTTCAAACCTTGACAGTTGTTTGTATGATGACCTCTGCACCTATGGTAGTCGCAAAAATAGGCTTCATTCCACGATGGAGGTTTTACATTAGGTTCGTAATTGCGTTGTGGGGGTAACATAAGGACGTTCTTTGCCATGACCTCTTTGAAAGCTGATTCTAAGGATTGTCCTAGTGGAGTAAAAGTTCTTTTATTGGAGAAGAATGGAAAGCGTTGTGGTTTCGTGTTTGAGGTATTCCCTGAAGTGTTGTTGTTGTTGTTGTTCCAGTAGTTTTGGTTGTTGGCAGTCCCTTGATTATAGTTCATTGGAGGGGGATGATTGTTTCCTTGATTTGCAACTGAATTGACATGGTTGTAATTATTGTTACGAGGAGTGTTCAAGGTAAATGGCTTAGTCGTGATATGATTTGCATCTACAACACCATCGTTTACAACATTCTTGTTGCGGGACCAAAACTTAGACTTGTCCTGATTGTTGTAATGGTTAGATGAGGCAGGGTTGTCCCTATCAAGTTTTATGGTCCCTCTTTTGACCAAAGCACTTTCAATGGTGATGGCATCCTCAATCAATTTCTCAAAGGAAGGTGGACAGTGTAGATTTAAACGATAACTCATTTCTGAGTTGAGGCTATTGATGAAAGTAACCATTTTCTCCTTTTCAGGGACATGACGGGGGTACCTAGCGAACATTCTCCTCCATCTTTGAAGAAAGGTAGTGAAAGATTCCCCAGGTTTTTGTGTAACTTTGCAAAGATCAATCATGGTGATCTAGTGTTGAACGTTGTAGGAGTATTGTTTTATGAACAAATTCATCAGTTCCTCAAATGTTTGAATAGGAGGTGTAATCTTAGATAACCATTCCATAGAGTTGACTCCAAGGCTTTGAGGAAATAATCGCAATAAATATGTATCTTCGTGGGAAAATTCCAATGTCATGTTTCGAAAGTCTCTAACATGGTCAACTGGGTCTGATTTTCCATTATAACGATCAAATTTGGGGATTTCACAGTGTTTAGGAAATGGAATCATGTTGAGACTTCTATCAAAAGGATAAGGACATATGTCATCCAAAGTGTACTTCTTGGTTGCAGTTCCTCCTTGTAACTCTTTGATTTCTCCCTGCATTTCTCTGAACTCTTTTTTGAAGGAGGCGTATTCAGATAGGGATGGCTCTTCCTCGGTGGTTTTTAATTTCTCAGTATCAAAGTCTTTAGGCAATTTAGCTCCTTGATCTGCTAGAAAAAGAAAGTATTTCTCTTTGTCACGTTGTATAATCTTTTCAAGGGCTTTAAGAAACTTGGGATTTTGTTCTGCCTCTCTAAGTTCAAGTTTGTCTTGTTCATCATCACTACCTATAGGAGTTTTGTTCATGTTTTTGTTCTTAAGTATCGAACTTTCCTCTTTGTCAGCCATATTGTTGTTACTAAAAAGGGGATTGCGACTTACACTAAAAAGAGGACTATCTCGTTCACCCTCTTCTTGAGGTGTTTCTCCTGCTTTGTTGTGTTGAGATCTCGTAAAAATAGGCATATGTAAGAAATCCTTGAATATGATCGAGGGTCACTGAAGGATCTGATTGGGACACATTGAATATTCAATTGAAGGTTGTGGTACGTTCTCAAACTGAAGAGGTTGATTCAAATTATGACGTTGAGATAATGCTAATCTTTGATAATAAGCTTGGGTAGCTAAAGGTTCTACAACATAATCGTCAGTGAATCCCCTAATGTAGTCTTTGTATCTATGGAGGAATGTGCGATAATGGAGCAAGATGTCTCGACTCTTATACAGGAATTCTCTGCGATCTAAAGTCTTCTTGTAACTTAAATTTGTTTTGGGCTTCCTGATCCTATTGAAAATTGATTTCTTGGTGAACTTGGTTGATTTCCACTTTCTTAACATGGGAGTAAAATCTTAGAAAGTCGGGTCTGTGACAAAAACCTAAAAGTGCTACTCTGTTTCCCAAATGCGTTGGCGAAATAGTCAAATGTGCTTCAGAAAATCTCATATGCGCAGAAATAGAGCACCGATGCGCATCAGAAAATCCTAAATGCGCCAAAACAGAACACAGATGCGCTAGAACAGAGCTTAAATGCGCTACAGTTTTCCCCTAGATGCGCTAAAACAGTTTTGACCAGTTTTCAGCTGAAATTTGTCATGTTTGTTCTTGGATGATCCTTTATCTGAATTAATGTTTGAAAACACAGCAAACAGTCTGATTTAAGTTGATTCGTAACCAACATAGAATTAGACAAGCACAACCTAGGTTAGGCAGGACAATATCCGCTAGACTCCACGTGGGTTTCCCCAACTGCATATCAGTAGCGTGTGAATCCAGAAGCTTGGCTGCACGGGCTCCCCCTTAAAGTGCACTCTCTTCTCAGGCCAACCAAGCTTCCAACCCCCATGAAACTCCCATGGCGAGCTGATCACCTCTACTCTTGACTGCGAAAGTGTGGAAGGCTTCACACTGACCGGTGCTGGACTAGCAAATAGAAGGTTTTTGGCTTTGTAAACAATGGTATTTAGTTCGGGACCCCCGTTCGAGTGGCCATACATGGGGCAAGAGATTAATCACCATTAAGGTGGCACTCCAACCTGAAGAGGTTAAGCTCAATAGGGTTTAAGGGGAATTTTAACTTAGTAGGTATGACACATCGCACAAACAGTATAGGTTTTCCATAAGATTTACATTTATATCTTGGTGAGGTAGCTTGGCTTTAACTCAGATTACTTGATTTAGTCGTCCTTAAAGGAAGTACTTTTTCCCTTAAGGCAGGCCAATTTCTAGAGTCAATAACCGTTTCTCTTGCACCCAGGATCGCACAAGTGCGCAAGGGGAGAGGATACTTCGATTATCAAATCAGGGTTACACAGGGAAAAGTGGGTCTGGTTTTCTGATCATCTAGTTTGCACATGGTGAGAGCATAATCACCTACCACTTTCAAGCACAGTCAATAAGAGTAGACAGATTTATTTTATGTGCACCAAAATCAAATGTGATTTAATCTAAGTGAAGATGTTGCTTCACGACAGACATGGGGTTCATTTTATCTGCATGATAAAAGGTGTGGTGGCTACCCTAGATTGATTCATTTTAAGCCCAACATAAAAATGAAAGAAATTCTGTCTGCGGAAGGCGTCAAACTCAGAATCTCAGTTACAATTCCAGATATGAAGGTCTGTCTCCCGAATGCGTAGAAACAGAGACCAGAAGCGCAACTCTGTTACATAAATGCGCTAAAACAGAAAACAAATGCGCTTGTCTGTTACCCAGATGCGCGAAAACAGAAACTATATGTGCTATTCTAAATCTTGATTTTTTAAATTTTTGTCTGACTTTAAATCGCGGCTAAGGTATGTCTAAATATTGCTAAAAATGCTAAATAAACTCTGAAAATGAAAGCGGATAAGCCACTCTGTTTCCAGTCTTGTAGCAAAATGACAGTCGCGAAAGCGAGCCTAGATGTGAAATGCACGCGAAATTTCCAGTCTTCCAAATCTTTAGAGATGCTAAACACCGTAAAGAAAGGCACGCAGAAAGAAACACGCGAAAAGAAGTCTAAAATCGGAGGGGCATCAAGGTCGAAATAGGCTAGATGATTTAGCGCCATCTAGAGGCGATGGTGAAAATTTATTTTATTTAATTATTTTCATATGTCTCTTAATTAATTAAGTAAATACATTCTATTTATTTAAATTAATTATCCTTTGTTTGATTTAAAAATAAATCTTTTAATTTAATTAAGTTTAAATGTTTTCCCTTTCTTCATTTTAATTCTTCTTCCTAATTAAGTAAATGTTTCATTTAATTAATTTCATAAAAGTGATTTAATTAAATAAATTTTATTTAATTAAAAATATCTTATGTTTTCTTTCCAATCCAAAATTAGGTATTTTAACCTAATTGTGCAATCTTCTCATATCATAATTAAATATTTTATTTAATTATGAGATATTCTGCTTTTTTCAATAAATCATTATTAAAGCTCTTTTCTTATCACAAAATTTCTTCTGCTTTTAAAAGCTTAATTAAATATTTTTATTTAATTAAGAAAAGCTGAATGTCCTCCACAAATAAATAATTGAATTTTTAAATTCATTTATTTATCAGATTTTAATCTTTCTTTTTTTCTTATCTTCTCTTCTTTTTCCTCTTTCATAATAAATTAGAAAAATCTATTTCTAGGGTTCTTCTATCTTCTCCTTCAATTTCATCTATCTTCAGCCGTTTGATCTGCCAGGAATTATCACAACCGTCAATCGAGACAGCCAATCAGAATCATTCAGAAAGTCCTATAAATACCTGTGTGAATCCAAATATTGATAATAGGCAATTAAGTAGAGTTTATGCATTTAATTCATTTAGTATTCATTTATCATAGCATCATGTTTATTTCAAGTTTCTTAGCTAAAATCATTATCATAGCTTAATCATGCATTCATATCATAGCAAAATCTCATTCTTTAGGAAGATAGTTTGTTGAGCCTAGCCACTAATCTGAGAACACAAGGCTGGAATCTACAAAAACACTAAAGATAGAGGACGATAGGACGACAACGGAAACAGGATACTGAGTTTGCACTTCTCTATTCCTTTTATATTTCTGTTTTTGTTATAATGTTCTATTGGTGTGTTTGAACTGGTTCTAATTCGTTTATGCACTTAATTTTCACACACACATTAAATGGCGCCCACCGTGGGGCCTATGCCCCGATTTTAGACTTCTTTCTTGTAGGTTTTTCTTGCAGGTTTGCTTACAGGTTTTCTGGCATTCGACAGCGCGTTTTGGAAGATTCAGGAAATTTTCTTTTGCGATTATTTCCTCGAAGCCTTGGAGTCAACTCTATGGAAAGGTTATCTAAGATTACACCTCATATTCGAACATTTGAGGAACTGGTGAATTTTTTCATAAAACAATACTCCTACAACGTTCAACACCAGATCACCATGATTGATCTTTGCAAAGTTATGCAAAAGCTTGGGGAATCTTTCACTACCTTTCTTCAAAGATGGAGGAGAATGTTCGCTAGGTACCCCCGTCATGTCCCTGAAAAGGAGAAAATGGTTACTTTCATCAATAGCCTCAACTCAGAAATGAGTTATCGTTTAAATCTACACTGTCCACCTTCCTTTGAGAAATTGATTGAGGATGCCATCACCATCGAAAGTGCTTTGGTCAAAAGAGGGACCATAAAACTTGATAGGGACAACCCTGCCTCATCTAACCATTACAACAATCAGGACAAGTCTAAGTTTTGGACCCGCAACAAGAATGTTGTAAACAATGGTGTTGTAGATGCAAATCATATCACGACTAAGCCATTTACCTTGAACACTCCTCGTAACAATAATTACAACAATTTCAATTAAGTCGCAAATCAAGGAAACAATCATCCCCCTCCAACGAACTATAATCAAGGGACTGACAACAACCAAAACTACTGAAACAACAACAACAACAACAACAACACTTCAGGGAATACCTCAAACATGAAACCACAACACTTTCCATTCTTCTCCAATAAAAGAACTTTTACTCCACTAGGACAATCCTTAGAATCGGCTTTCAAAGAGGTCATGGCAAAGAACATCCTTATGTTACCCCCACAACGCAATTACGAACCTAATGTAAAACCTCCATCGTGGAACGAAGCCTATTTTTGTGACTACCATAGGTGCAGAGGTCATCATACAAACAACTGTCAAGGTTTGAAACATGCTATTCAAGATCTCATTGACAAGAGCATTATCACAGTAGAAGGATAGCAAAAATCCAACGAAGATCACCAAGCATTTCGAAATCCTCTACCAAATTATCAAAAGGGAGAATCTTCTGACAAAACTATGAACCAAATTGATGATAATGTAATCCGTCACCTCTATACGGACGATGAGCGAGTCAACGTCATAAAAATCAAAGAGAAAGTAGACAATGGACAAGTAAATGTCACAACAAGAGCACAAGCTAAGGTTGTTTTGAAAGGTACCTCTTCAAAATCCAATGAGACCTCTCCTCAACACCAATACGACTTAGTTAACCAACTTCAAAAAACTCCAGCTCAAATCTCCATTTTTGAACTTCTGAAGATTTCCCCTGCACATAGGGAAATTTTAGATAAAACCCTCGTTGAAATGACTGTATCTACGGATTTGGATGTGAATCGATTTCAAACCATGGTAGGACATTTGTCCTCCCCCACATGCCTTTCATTCTCAGACAAAGATGATGTTTCCCTAACTCATCCCCACAATTCATCATTATACTTAGAGGTCATGATCCACAAATTCGTGTCAAACGTGTTCTAATAGATGGAGGGGCTGGTCTAAATATATGTACTTTGAAGGTGATTCAAGCATTAGGATTTGCCGAAGACTCCATTGATCCTAGAAGGAAGATTACCATTAAAGCCTATGACGATGAGGAGAGAACGTCTAAAGGTCTAATCATGCTACCAATCAGAGTGGGACCTGTTATCAAAAATACCTTTTGCCAAGTTTTAGAGCGAGATCTTGCATACAATATCTTGTTGGGTCGTCCTTGGATCCATGAGATGCAAGCTGTTCCGTCCACTTACCACCAATGTCTTAAGTTTCCGTATGATGGACAGGAAATCACTATACCAGCTGATAACTCAAACACCCAAACTTGTGCCAATGTCAAAGCTCATCAAGATACTTTGGTTCCGAATAATCGAGAAGCACTTGCTGATACTTCTTCTCAACATGCTACACACATCAGTCAGTTAACTAAAAGTTTTGACAAGAAACTACAGTTCAAGGAAAGTGGAGTTGGGGAATATTCCCTTTGTCTTGCTAATCTACCTACATCTCCTCGATCACATGGGAAACCTTCTATTACACCACAACAGATATCAGCAGCATCAACATCAGCACAGGTACAAACAGAGCCCACTACCAAGTTCAATGGACAATTTATCAAAGAAAAATTTCCCATGGGAGATCCTGAGGATACAACAATTCTAGATTGGCTCTATAAAGATGAAGAGGACGCAATTCTAAACGTCACCTTACCAACAGAACAATATGGGAAAGGATATTCTATCATGCAAAAGATGGGATATGATAATGGTCCTCTTGGAAAGAGAAAAGAAGGCGTAGTTGAGCCTATCCATCTTCCAGGACTTGCGGCATATGATAAAACTAGAATAGGCTATGAGGCTACCCAATCTAAACAATCCCAAGGTAATGTTTTTACACTGCAAGAAGGTTCCGATAAGAATGAAACATGTTTGGTATCAGTCCTGAATTACATTGAAAATAACTCTGACATAGATTCTGCTGAATATGAATGGGATACCATCCATGATAAAAAAATTTGGAGAGACAAAGAGGTAGATGTCATACATAAGTATACGCCCGCTTTAATCAAAGGAGAAGGTTTAGGATCCCAACCATAAGAATTTGAACCACAAAGCAACTATGAGTCTAGTGATACTGAGTCAGATTTTAACGAACAAGATTATCAGGAGAATAGTCCCATCATTGACCTATCTCATACCTCGGATCCTACCGATAACTCTTTCTTGACCCTAACCATCACCAATTTTACACAACCGGACGACGTCCTACCATTAATCCATCCTGATCTCATTGACTGGGATCTTACCGAACCTATGGATATACTTATTTTTCCAAACGACGAAGCTATCATAAACTTCCTTTCCGCCGATGATGTAAATAATTGTTCCACTAGCGATTTTCGGTATGAAGTCTTTAATCAGGAGAGTGTCAAGTCTCCTAGTTGCAAAAATGAAAATAAAGATAAATGGTCTAGTGGTGAAAACCAGAATCTAGCAGTACTAGATCAAGCAAAAGACAAAATAAACAGCGTATCAGATGGTGAAAACCTTTTTGAGGCACCATCTGATGGGACTCTTGACACTCTCCCAGAGCACTATCATGAGCGATCATCCATCTTGGCTGAGCCTACAAAGGAAATCAATGTCGCAACTACAGATAATCCAAGGATCCTACAGGTAGCTGAATCAATGACAGCTAAAGAAATCCCAGAGTTCATGAATTTTCTCAAGGAAAATCAAGTCAATTTTGCATGGTCATATGCAAATATGCCCGGCCTTGATCCTGATCTCATTATGCATCATTTATCTATCAAATCAGGAGCCAAACCAGTAAAACAAAAACTCAAAAAGATGAATCCTCATATTGCACTATTGGTTAAAGAAGAACTCAAGAAGCTCCTCGATGCAGGTTTTATAAGATCAATTGACTATGCCGAATGGATTTCCAATATTGTACCAGTAGTAAAACCAGACAAACGTGTAAGAGTATGCACTGATTTTAGAGATCTTAACAAAGCTTGCCCAAAGGATGAATTTTCACTTCCAAGTATCGACACTATAGTTGATCTAACAGCAGGCCATGCCATGTACTCATTAATGGATGGTTTCTCGGGTTACAACCAAATCAAGATTGCACCAGAAGACCAAGAGAAAATAGCTTTCACTTGTCCGTGGGGAACAAATTGTAGGAATGTCATGCCTTTCGGCTTGAAAAATGCTGGAGCTACTTATCAAAGAGCTATGACTACGATCTTTCACGACATGATGCACACATTCATGGAAGATTATGTAGATGACATATTGGAAAAATCGCACACCAGAGAAGGACACTTGGAGATACTATCTAAAATATTTACCAGATTGGAGAAATTCAAAGTTCATTTAAACCCTAAGAAATGTGTTTTTGGGGTCACATCTGGAAAACTGTTAGGATATATTGTTTCAGAAAAGGGAATTGAAGTAGATCCTGCTAAAGTTCGCACAATCATGTAGATGCCTCCCCCAAAGAACATTAGTCAGTTGAGATCCTTCCAAGGGTGACTCCAGTCTATCCACAGATTCATTGCATAATTGGCTGACAAAAGTCTACCATTCACACATCTCCTACATAAGAATGTTCCTTTTAGATGGGATGATAAATGTGAAATGGCATTTCAACAAATCAAGCAGTACCTGATGAATCCACTAGTTCTTGTACCACCAAATCCAGACAAACCATTGATTCATTATATTGCTGCAACCGAGACATCTTTGGGAGCATTATTAGCACAAGAAGACCATGAAGGGAAAGAACGGGAAATTTATTACATTAGCAGAACATTGACAAGTCATGAGCTTAGTTACACTTTCATTGAGAAGGCTTGTTTGGCAGTCGTCTTTGCTTCACAGAAATTCTGACATTACATGCCAATTCATACAATTAAGCTTGTTTCCAAAATTGATCCACTCAAGTATCTACTAAGTAAAGCATCACTAATAGGAAGGTTAGCAAAATGGATCATGATTTTGAGCGAGTTCGACATCCACTATGTTGATTGCAAAGCAATCAAAGGACAAGTTATCGCAGATCAACTAGCAGACGCTCCTCTCCAAACAGAGCACCCTTTACACATTGAATTTCCAGATGCTGATGTCTTCACAGCAGACTTTAAGTAGCCATGGTCCTTATACTTTGATGGTTCTTTTACTCAACATGGCTCGAGGGCAGGCATTCTCTTCGTCACCCCTCAAGGGCATACCATTCCTAGGTCCTATAGGTTAATGTTTCCATGCACCAATAACATAGCCGAATATGAAGCACTGATCACTGGACTGAAAACAGCATTGGAATGGAAGATTACCGAGCTACAAGTTTATGGTGACTCACAACTAGTCATTAATCAAATCAATGATGACTATCAGACTAAAGATGACAAGTTGTTACCATACAAGAAGATGATTGATGACTTCAAGAAGTATTTTGTGGACATTCAGTTCACACAAATTCTAAGGATTGACAACAAAGCGGCCGATGCTATGGCTACGATCGCCTCATTGATACAACTCCCAGACAAACAGACTCGCTATGAATTTCTGGTGGAACAATTATTTACACCTGCCTATGACACACCTGAAAGCCAAATTATCTGCCACCAAGTAGGATCCAATTCACCTTGGTATGGCAAGATTTATGCATACCTAAAAGACGATATATTACCACCTGACTTGTCCCGCAACCAAAAACGTAACTTTATCTGACAATCCTCTCGATATACCCTTATCGCTGATACCCTTTATCGCCGTGGTCTTGATGGTACTTTACTTCGATGTCTTGAACGTGATGAATCCGACAAAGTTTTACAAGAAGTTCATGGGGGCATTTGTGGTACTCATTCGAGTGGACTAACCTTATCCAAAAAATTGATCATAATGGGTTACTACTGGCCTACAATGGAAAGGGAATCATTTACCTTTGCTAAAACATGCTCAAAATGTCAAATTCATGGGAATCTTATTCATGCTCCTGCACAAGAACTTCATTCATTTACACCCACTTGGCCATTCTCTCAATGGGGGTTAGATCTAGTGGACAAAATTCATCCTTCTTCTTCAAATGGGCATAAGTTCATCATCACAGCAACGAAATATTTCACTAAGTGGATTGAGGCAGTACCTCTCTCTAAAGTCACTGGAAAATAGATCTCATCCTTCATACTCAACTACATTATTTGTCGATATAGTATTCCTAATGCCATTATTACAGATAATGGCCGACCATTCAAAAATCAAGATGTTGATGAACTTTGTGAAAGATTCCATATTTAGCACATATATTCCACGCCTTACTATCTTCAAGGGAATGGCCAAGCAGAGGCCTCAAACAAAACCATACTAAAGATTTTGAAGAAGACTGTCAATGACTCAAGGAAGGATTGGCATGTTCAACTCAATCCCGCCTTGTGGGCTTACAGAACTAGTGTCCGAACGCCAACAGGAGCAACACCTTTTTCCCTCGTCTATGGAGCAGAAGCCATACTGCCTTTAGAGGTAGAAATACCTTCATTAAGAGTATCACTGAAAGGTCTCATAACAGATGAGGACTACAGAGTTTCCTGACTCCAAGAGTTAGAACTTTTAGATGAAAAGAGACAGAGAGCAGCAAACCATTTAAAATCATATCAACATATGATGTCTCATAGCTATAATCATAAAGTCAAGCCATGTACATTTTAGGTGGGTGATCTAGTTTTGAAAGAGAACCCGCGTAATCAACAAGACAGAGAAAAGAAAGGAAAGTTTGAACCAAATTGGTTAGGCCCTTATGTGGTTATTGCAGTCTACGGATCGGGAGCATACAAGTTATCAACGCCAGAAGGAGACCTATTGGATGAACCCATCAATAGTATACATCTTAAGAAGTATTATGTTTAAGTCAAAAAAAGTCCTGAAGAAATACAAAAACAGCAGAAAAAGTCCTGAAGAAATACAAAAACAACAGAAAAAGTCCTGAAGAAATACAAAAACAGCAGAAAAAGTCTTGAAGAAATACAAAAACAGTAGAAAAAGTCCTGAAGAAATACAAAAACAGTAGAAAAAAGTCCTGAAGACATCAAAAAAAAAATCAAAACATTTCAAAAATACAAAAAAAATCAAAAGAGAATGTCATAGGGTGAAAACCTGGCAAACAGGCAGTCTATTGACAGAAAAATCTAAAAAAAAAAATAAAAAAAATAAAAAAAATAAAAATGCAATAAATACAGATAGTGAAAATCTGGCAAACAGACACTATCTGTATCTCTCCATCTATTAGTTCCTGTTTTGCACCTTATCTTTTCAAAGCTTCCCTTTTTTCCGCATCTTTTTCCACATCTTGAGGTCATTAATCGCACCATCCTACCGCCATTTGCCTAGAGAGTTAAAACATCTTACCATGGCTTGATCATTTGTACATATTCCTTTCCGCTAGTTGTGTCAATCAACAAGGAAAAAAACTCAACTAGGGGCACTTAACTTTCAGAGCATACCAAAATAGCTAGACCATGACATAGCAATATGAGCATACCAACAAACAACAAACTCCTTTGTCAATTTTATCCGATCATGACACACTTTTCAGCAAGATATCATATCATTTGTCTATTGGATGATCCAAATATCTGAATAATGTATGCATTAACAGTATTACATGTTTGATTAAAAGTTGTTTGATTTTCGATATCATTACTCGGGAGCATACTCAATGATGTACTGCACTAGAGTAGCAAGGAACGAGAATGATTTTTCTTTGTCTGCTGTCTTGAGGTTAACAGCCCAATCTGATGCAAATATGTCAAAGGACATGATGCTCAAAGCAAATATCATCGATGACAGTTCCACATTTGCATCAGAACGGTGGTTAATCTTTGTCTGTTTATGCAAGAAATGCTCAGGTCATCTCGGTTCAATTATACCTCGATGCTTGTGTTCGCTTGCTATATCAAAATTCATGAAAGTTGTACTCTAGTCATCATTGGCGCTAATTTCCCCTCTGATGCTTGTACATACTCCCAACATTTTAAATGTTCTATGATGATTCAAGAAGGCTTATAACAGGCTCAACAAACTGGTTAGTTTCATATAGTTGCATGTTCATTAGATCATTGTATACATCTGCATATTAGATTCATATCCGTATTTTGAAGGGCTAAATGAAGGTATTCAAACGGTTGTTATTCAGTTTTGACCTTTTCGTCGAGGACATTTGGACATTTAATTCATTGCATTCATTCATTTCATATCATCTTATCATTCTTCATTCATTTATCATTTTATCATTTCATATCATTACCATTAATATTTCCTTACCATTTACCATTTATCATTTCATTTTTCATTATCATTTACCATTTATCATTCCATTATTCATTTACCGTTTCATCATTCATTTCTCATTTTATCATCTCATACCGTTGCATTACCATCCACATTTATCATTTTATTATCATGTTACCATTTTACATATCATTTTACCATATTACCATTCATACCACATTCATTTTCTACCATATCACGATGCATTTCATACATGGAAAATTCAAAAAGAAATTAACATCTCACATATATACATACATCATCACAAAATCATTGCATACACATCATAATTATTGGATCATCCTGCATTATATAGATTAGTCCGCACATTTAATAAAAGCATATCAAAATCCATCTCATAACATACATGCATAAACATCATATCCATATCATATCATAAATGCACAAACATAACATCATCTGAAATACCGCCACTGCATATCATCACTCATCAAAATAATACAAATGTCCAAATGTCCAATGAAACTAATAAAAGGTCAGAACATAAATACATCATACATGATCAAAACACAGTATACATAATGAATCAAGCCCCAAAATGGCTAACTGGTCGATGCCCCTGATAGAGCTGATCTAGAAGGAGGTTGCCTACCGCTGGTCGCTGCATCAGGATCCCGTCGAGGCCCGGTAACCTCTCTGCCATGTGTTGATGTCCGGGATCGGGTCCTCGTCTGGCTGTGTGATCTGGGATATGGCTCTCGCTGCTCAGGAGGGCATAGCTCCTCGTAACGAACTTTGTAGTACTCTGCCTCTCTGGCTGCCTCGAATCCTGCGTGGCCTCATGGGGATGTACTTTCGTGCCCATCGACCTCGTACTGCACCCTCGATCCACGATGCGCGATCTAGAGGCGGATCCACTCTCATGCCAACTTATGCCACGAGGGATCCGGGCGGGGCATCACGAACCATATACGTGCACCAGCACGGTAGCGAGCACGTTCGAGGCGGTACCGTACGAAAGGCATTTTGTAGCGCACTATCGTATACGTGCACGCATAGCGGCCTGAAGGCGTGCTGCGGGCTTGTCTAGATGTATCATTGTCTCTGCTCATCCTGTCATCTCCATCATCTCCAGATCCTCGACTACTCTCCTCCTCCCGGCTCCACTCTCTTGGCTCTCCTCCCATCCTCCTCTGCTCACCCATGGCTTGCTCCCCTCTGCCTTTGCTCCACACCGCCACACCTCCCACATCTTGCTCCACGTGGGGCGCTTCGATAGCCCGTTGCCTCATCGGCATTACGGGCCGTGGAAAGGGATGGTATGAAATGTGAGCGTGGTCATGCGTCACCCATCCAATGCGTCGGCGTGCGCTACATGCCGGTGGCAAAGCGTGTCAGGCTGCGTGGGGAATGCATGGCCCCCATCCTACATACCCCTTGCGTCGCCCATAGTGAGCAACGCCCTGGGGCATCCCCTGCGTAAAACCAAACTGTCTCAGAACCCGTAGTGCTAGAAACCTCTCAATAATAAAGGGCGTCTGCCCTATCAGGTATCGCGGTCTGCACACAAACGACATCTCTAACTGATCCGTCGCCCATGCCTCGCAGTCTGTGTAGGGCCTCCATATCACTGCATTCACATCATCTAGCACTCACCGCTAGTACTCTACCTTGCCCAGCCTCTGCTGGACAACTGCACCAGAATACACATATACGTACGGCCTCCCTGCTGGTCTCACCCTGGTACACAATGGTCTCGTGACAGCAATGTGCTCCGCCGGATCGCAATAATGCAACTCCACTTTCATGATGGTGGATCCTCATGTAATCCGATGAAGGTCATGATACATATCCGCCAAGACGTAACTCCCCCAAGTAAATCTCCGCGGTTGAGTGATCATCCACTCTAGCATCCTCCCCCACCCCACAGCAAATCCCTTGGACCGATGGTCCGGTCCAAGGAAACCTCCAACAAATGTTGCCAATACCGCTACTAGAGTTGGATACCTGCTGAAGTCATCCCAGTCTATCCAGTACCCATAGATACTAGGATCGCCACATACCCACTGTAATGCCTCTGTCCCACCGATCTCCTTGTGGTCATAAACCACAAGGGCTCCAACCACCAGAATCCTCAGAATCCGATACACGTCCTCCGGTGTCACATGCATCTCGCCCGTTGGCAGGTGGAAGGTGTTATGCTCGGAATGCCATCTCTCGACCAAGGCCGTCAATAGTCCCCTGTTGGGCCGAATACCTCGCGGCATGGTCAACAGTGGCCCCAATCCATAATCTGCAATCACCTGTAACTCGGCCGGTGTCAACTCTCCTATCCGCTCCCAGCACAAGGGGAACGACTGTCTGATCTGGAGGCTTTTGAAAGCCTCCTATTTTGTCCAAAAACATCACAACACCCAACATAACATATCAATAATCTATATCAAGTGCTACATCAATCTATCAGCATGACTAATCAATCTACTCTATCATCATTTACTATTTGTTTTTCTTTTTAGGAAAGCAAATTTATCAACATATATCCTTTTCTGTTTGTATTTCAATCATGGATGCAAATTTAAATCTCTATTTTACTATTTGTTTTCTATCGCAGAAAGCAAAATTTATCACAACGTTTACTCTTTGTTTTTCAATCGCGAGAAGCAAATTTATCAAATTCAAATCAATCAATTTCTCATCTACTCTTTGTTTTTCAATCGCGGAAAGCAAAGTTATCAGTTCTCTATTCAAATTTCTATCCTATCAACATGATGATCTGACAATTTATCTATCTATTGACTAAAGAAGCAACTTTTATCACTATTTTTTCAGCAAACAGCTATTCTGGGGAAAATTTCCTAAATGCGCAACTCTGTTACTCATATGCGCTAAAAACCCATATGCGCCAAAGTTTTTCTCAAAAGCACAACACTGTTTCCTAAATGCGCTAGCACTCCGAATGCGCAACTCTGTACCTCAGATGCGCTATTCTATCTATCAAATGCGCGACTCTAAAATTTTTGGACCAAACCCTAAATGCGCAGTTCTGTGCCCTAGATGCGCTAAATATCTGACCTAGCCTATTTTGACCTATATGGGCAACTTTATCTGTCGGATGCGCTAAACGATCAGTTTGCGACTTGTTGCTAGATGCGCTACAGAAGACCCTAGATGTGCTACACTATTTGTCGAATGTGCTAAAACTATACCTAAATGCGGTAAAACGTTCCAAAAAAATTGCAGTCCGACTTTAAATCAATTCAATATCGATCAAAAATGCGAAATTTGACAACCTAGAGGTTTCGAATCACTGACCGGTGGTCCATACGCTGCTGGTCTCTGATACCGTTCTGCTCGCTCGAACCTATGTCTGTGCACGGGGATCACCATTTCGCCAAGTCACTCTCAGAGCTCAAAATTCACTATAGCAACAGGGTGAAAATGACACCTCATTTTACCCCTTTTACCTTATAGGGGTCTTTTCAGGATGGGCAGTAGTGGCATTTCCCATTTTTTAATCTTCTTTTTCACTGGGGCATGAACCACATTATCTATCAGGAGCTAAATCATTGTTCCTCAATCCTTATCAATTTCTTCTTTCATGATTTATCTCCCGAGGGGGCATCATCAATATCGAAAATCAGAAACATATCAGGGCAAATTTTTTTTTCCTTTGAAGCAATGCGTTTCACACATCATTTCAAAGAGGGGCAAAATGTATACGCATAAAAATGGTCATGTATATAATCCTGACAATTAATTAAATATTTATTATTTAATTAATTTTCTAAAGTCCTCTACATATGATTAAATTTAATTAATTTAATTATATTGTTCATTCATCTTATTTCTCTTCCATAATTAAATAAATTTATTTTATTTAATTATTTTCATATGTCCACTTAATTATTTAAATAAATGCATTCTATTTATTTAAATTAATTATCACTGTTTGAATTTAAATTAAATCTTTTGATTTAATTAAGTTTAAATATTTCCCCTTTCTTCTATTTTAATTCTTCTTCTAATTAATTAAATGTTTCATTTAATTAATTTCATAAAAGTGATTTAATTAAATAAATCTTATTTAATTAAAAATATCTTATGCTTTCTTTCTAAATCCAAAATTAGGTATTTTAAACTAATTGTGCAATCTTCTCATATCATAATTAAATATTTTATTTAATTATGAGATATTCTGCTTTTTTTCAATAAAACCTGATTAAAGCTCTTTTCATAAATACAAGCAACTACTGCTTAAAAGCTTAATTCAAATATTTTTATTTAATTAGAAAGCTGAATGTCCTCCACAAATAAATAATTGAATTTTTAAATTCATTTATTTATCAGCTTTTAATCTTTCTTTTTTTTCTTATCTTCTCTTCTTTTTCCTCTTTCATAATAAAATAGAAAAAATCTGTTTCTAGGGTTCTTCTATCTTCTCCTTCAATTTCATCTATCTTCAGCCATTTGATCTGCCAGGAATTATCACAACCGTCAATCGAGACAGCCAATCAGAATCATTCAGAAAGTCCTATAAATACCTGTGTGAATCCAAACATTGGTAATAGGCAATTAAGTAGAGTTTATGCATTTAATTCATTTAGTATTCATTTATCATAGCATCATGTTTATTTCAAGTTTCTTAGCTAAAATCATTATCATAGCTTAATCATGCATTCATATCATAGCAAAATCTCGTTCTTTAGGAAGATAGTTTGTTGAGCCTAGCCACTAATCTGAGAACACAAGGCTGGAATCTACAAAAACACTAAAGATAGAGGACGATAGGATGACAATGGAAACAAGATACTGAGTTTGCACTTCTCTATTCCTTTTATATTTCTATTTTTGTTATAATGTTCTATTGGTGTGTTTGAACTGGTTCTAATTCGTTTATGCACTTAATTTTCACACACACAGGATCCATGATCCATTTTATTAAATGAATTAAATGATTTCAGTGATGTATCAAGTTCAATTATAGATGCATCAAGTTCAATTATGAATCTCTTAAAATAATGAAGGAGAAGTCAAGTCATTCCTGAAACCATCATGAGTTATATGAGGAAGCAAGAAGGAATAAAGATAATCATGCATTGTTGCATGGAAAATAATTTCCAATTCATCTTACCTCAATCCTATTGGACAACCACACGCCACTTAGGGTGGTGAGATTTTAGGACACCACCATAAATAGCACATGTGTTCGCAATAAGATCAAAAAAAAAGGAATGCCAAATGAGTATAAGAATGGCCTTTAAGAGTTTTCAATGGGTAGTCTTAGGTGAATAGGAGGACAATAACAATCATTTCATGAGGAGAAGGCAACTATTAAAGATGAACATGGGGAAGTCTAGACAACCAAGTGACTTTTAAAATGTATCAGTCTTAAGATGCAGTGATAAAAATGAATGATGAACATCCTATGGCCCAGGAGAAATGTGAATACATGAGTGTATATAATCAATTTTGAAAAGGGAGGGCAGTAAGAAGGAAACAATAACAGTGGTGAAAGCAAGCTACTATCAAGAGCAATGACAACATACCGAGTTGAAGATGCCCATCAGTGAAAAATCAATCCCTAATCTCTAGGGTCAAGTCTCGAAAGCAATAGCAATCCATTATATAAGAGAGTACAGTGCATTGTCTTGCTATGGTAAAGAAATCACCACTTACTCAAGTGTATGTGCAGGATCATCATGGAAAAACAAGGCCCTTAAGTGGAAAAAAATGCAGAAAAATCAGAGTTAGGAAACTTGACATAAAAATTTGAATAAGTTATCTATATTATTTCAAAAATATGTAAGAATAGAATCTGTAGCAAATTGAATGTAGTTTCTAAATGACTAGGTTTATTTTTTTAAAGAAAAAATCTATTTAGTGAAAATTTGAAATTTCAATGCAGTAGTACTTAAATTTAAGGGAAAAAATAAGTAGATGTCTATTTGACCACCCTAACCACAATAAAATGATAATATTTTTTTATAAGATTTAAGATATAAGTAGAGGACTCATGTCCCAATGTGATGTATATTTTTTTGTAATTTTTTTTATGTAAATAATTAATTATGAATTTTTTATTACAATTTTTAAAAAATATAAAAACTCGTATGTCTGACCACCTTAACTTGGTTAAAACTTTATGAAATTCATTTTTTTTAATCTTATAGTATGCAAAGCATAGAATGTGACACATAATTTTCAATCAGCCTATCAATTAGGACTTTAGTCATAATTCAAATATAAAATTAATAAAAATTATTTATTAAATTCAAAGTAAAGCATAATTTATATTGGTGGAAAGATGAGAATCTCCTTTAAAAACCTTTTTGTTTCATCAATTTTGGGTAAAAAATGGTCGTCAGCCACATACCCTACAAATAACCATTATATTGCCACTTTTTGGTCCATAATGATCTTGCTCATACCCTCAATCCTATGGTCAGTTTCAATGATAATGCCTCTCCCATGTGACGGTCATGGATGAAAACAAAACACATAAGGGTGCATCATAAACAATCATCAAGAAGGAACAATATCCTATGTATCATAGAGGTCAACCACAAGTAAATGAAAGGAAATCACAAAGGAGACAACAATGGTGTAATGAATCCTATACTCAATGGATGATAGCCACACAACATCAGGAAGTGGCAACTATAGTTATGATTCAAGGAAAGTATGAGTCTTTGAGAAAATGATGAACAACAATATAGGGTGCCACATATTGTAGCAGCAAGTCCATTTGATTTAAGGTATATTTGCATTATTTTGGACTGTGAAGTATCAAAGAAAATACCACAATAGTTTTGTTACTAATAGGAAAAATCAATAATAAAAAGGAGTAAAATTTTGACCAATGATAGTGATAAGAAAAAGAGTATGATGACATTGCTCATGGAGGCTAACTATCCAATCATAATTTGCATGACTTATGCTAGTGATTTAGGTATAGGTTGTGATCATAAGCCACATTCAAAGTGAACACCAAACTCATATTCTCAAGCAGAGTGGTTTCAAAAGGACAATTCATAGAAAGTGGCAACATGTGATATGTGGGACAACAAGGACAGTGTATCAAACACGTCTACCAAGCTTGATGGGGATAGCAACAATCATATTCCTATGTAGGAATGATGTGACAGTGTTAAGAGCTTGAAGCACAACTTGAACTGTAACTAAAGAAAGTAAAATATGAACTAAAAATGACAAAAGATAGTTTGAAGCTTTCAGAGCAACCATTTTCACAGGTTATTGTGAATGACTATGAAGTTATCTCTCCTGGACATTTTGATGGTGGTATTTTTGAGGGAGCATGTAGATAGATTATTTCTACCATAACATTCAATGCAGATCATTTATGTCTTGAAATACATCTTACCAGAACACCTGCAAGTGCTTCAGATACTCCCAACTTCTTGGCATGATTGACAACAGTTCAATAGGACAGAGCAGGCATTATAAAAGATTATGCAATGGTAGAGCTAAAGAAATAGACATCACAATGCATAGTAATACAATGACTATCATTCATCATGAGAAAAAAATATGCACATACTTTCCTATTATTTTTCATTGAAAAGCTATTTCAAATAATGGAGAGATCATAAAGACAACATTCTGAAAGTGAAGTGGATGTTCTCATTGGAAGAATGCAGTGAGTAAGGGAGCACAAAAAAAGGAATTTACTATGTGGATTTATGTGAGAAAAATTAAGCTAAAAAATGATAAAATGCATAACCTTCAAGATGGGAATTATCAATTACAACAAGAGAACATGAGGCTTAGTGCATTGGTCATGAAGGGTGTTCAATGGTTAGAAAAGGTAGATGAAGAAACTCAAAATCTTCAATGGAATCTTTCAAAATTACATGAAGAAAAAGAAAATTTGATTCTCAAGCACCAAAATGATCCCCATTATTTTCTAGACATCTAAATATAGGGAAAATTATTTGTAGGTTAGATTGGTGCTTTTACAAGAAGAAAATGATAGGGTTAAATAAGGGTTATCAACTGGAGCTCTACACTTGAAGGATTGGAAAAGATGTATGGAACCCTTGATTTATGCCCATACTGTGCAATGGCATTGAATCATTTTTTTACAAATTATTTTGTTTTAATGTTCACAGGGCTGCATTTGATTTGTGGAATGGTTTATAGAGATAGCTTTGGTTTCAAATTCTAAACCTCTCATGAAATTTCATTCATATTATAATCTTGCACATTTTTTTATCACACAAAATACAGAGACATCAAAAACAAATGTGGAGGTTGCGGCCATAATGGGATGGTGTTTCTTCCATTATTCTATAGAAAATGCTATGAGATGCATAGAATCAATGGGGAAAAGCAAGTGTATCCATTTATGTGCATCATATTCAACATTCCAAAGCTTGAATTGAGCTTATATTCACAAAATTGGAAAATAATGTGGATTGATACATAGAGAAGACTTACCATAATCAGTTGTATTTTCTTCTCTTCATTGATATGTCAAATCCTCCATGAATCCTCCAGGTGAAACCTTTGATGGCCGTAGGTTAGGTTAAATCTAGAAGCTTAAAAGGTCACAAATGAATACCTTGTGAGATTTTTGCATCAAATTTGGTGTTAAGGGTTTTTACCCTAATTTTCTTTTGCCGACCAACTTAGGTATTTTTTTTTTCCTATCATTTATAATTGTTCATTGAAAAGGTTAACTCCCCTTGTGTATATCAACATGATATATTATGACTTGCTTTGTATTGAATTATGAATGTAAATATTGATTAGGTGATCTTTTATAAATCACTTTCAATATGAGTATTTATGTAAAGAAAGGGTGTTATTGCTTTGAGATTGGGTCAAAGGGGTGTATTTGAACCTTTGAAAGCAATTGTTTGAGCCTTTCTTTTTGCATTATTTTTGTAATGTAAAATATTTTATTAAATGGTGTACCTATAAACCATTTAATTAAATGTTATTTTAAATTCAAAATTGAAAGAAACATGTGCTGATAAGGATAAGTTTAAGGAAATAGGTTGAAAAAATGTGTGGGAGGATGTCTTTGACTATTTTTGAAGGGAGATGGACCTTTTGGAGGTAGTTTTGGTACACTTTTGGCATGACTTGGGTCTTGGCTTGACTTTTCTACATTTGGATGGCTTTTTGGAGAAGTTTTGGAAGGTTCCTTTTTGGCCTTTATGCTGCATCTAACCTAGGGTTTCTAGAAGGACTTTTGTGAGCAGTGGTTTCAAAAATTACTTAAGTATCTTCAAACTTAATTTTGGAGGAGTTCTTTATTTCTCTCTGCAAGGCATTGTGGCTTACTTTGGAGCCTTTTCAGGTAGAGGATAGCATTGTGACTCAATATCAGACATGTATAGTAGTATGTGACACCATTTTCATTAATGAAATTCAATTTTTACCTTCTTTGAAGTTATCTCATTGTGTGTAGTGAGGTGATTGATGAATGTTATTGTGATTTTTGATAACTCCTTCAATGCTTGTCTCATTTTAGCACCTTTAGGTAGAATAAATATGTATTTATGTAGGTTGTAAGTTGTGCACTGGTTGAAATAGTCTTTTTAGTTGTGAAAATTTTCCTTTCCTTAAAAAATGTTAAGAGAACCAAGCCTCCTTACAAAATACTTATGCATTGATATGTTAAATATCTGAGTTGTGTTAAGTTAAGCTAATTTTTTGATGAGATTGTGTGTTTAAGTAGTCGTATAGGTCTGAAAAATCATTAGGTGCATCACCATAGGGGTTTACTTTGTATTTTCATGTTTCTTTATCCCTTTTCTCAACAAATAATAGTTTAGGTGACACCATCAAAAGGGGAGCCAACCCATAATCTGGAGATTTTCTTTCATAATAGGATACCCACAACCTAAAAGCAATCCTATGTTAGTCCAAATTTGCTAAGTTCTTTCATAGCTTGGCAAAGGGGTGCAAATTTGGCCAACTAACAGGTAGTAAAATAGAATGTTTTGTAATGATGCTTTTAAAAGTTGAAGTTTCCAAGAAAAACTTAGCAATTTACCTTTCCAGCTAGCCAACTTCTTTTGAATCTTTTCAACAATATAATTCCAGTAATTACTGTGAGTTTTTCTTGAGATTAAAGGTAAGCCAAGATACGTAGCTATCAAATTAGCTTCCTCATAGCCAATAATATTTATTACTTTCTCTTTTATAATCTAGCTAGTGTTAAAGAAATAGATCTCGCTCTTTTGGTAATTGATATATTGCCTTGAGACTCTAGCATATTTATCAAGAACCTATTTCCATTGTTTCACTTCCAAGAATGAGGCCTCCCCAAGAAGGATAGTGTCGTCAAAAAATTGTTGGTGGGAGGCAAGGGGAGGGATAAAGCAACATATAATCCTTT
>VDFB02373365.1:328884136-328904257 GCA_007258455.2 Sequoia sempervirens | reverse complement strand
CTCAAAGTAAAAAGAGAAACCGAGCATGGTAAACCTGTCGCTCGATGAATTCTATGGAGTAGTTAATATTCTGCATCTTCCGCCAAAAATTTGGCATGCCTCCAAATGCTTCTTCAAACTTCTCGAGCATGGCACTTTGCCTCAGTTGAAAATATTCCTTCACATATGTCCTTCAAAATAGCTATTTGAAAGGCTTAACCATAAAGCTCTGCTTCTATTCATCTAAAGCAACAAGCCTAAAGACAAGATCCTTGAAGAACTCCAGTTGTCAACTAAGTTCAGACTTATCTACAAACTGAGTCTTTAAGCTAAGAACATTCAGGTCATTGTTTGACCATTCTCATCAACTCTCTTTCAAAAGTGCTCTTCCTTGAAAGCTTCGCACCGATAGAAATTGCAAGAAACTATAAGCAACAAATTGCTATCCTACAGTGTGAAGTTATCAAGCATTTATTTTCACTAATTACAAGAGACATGGCTTCCAAGAGCCTTACAAATTCTCAATCAAAAAGAAATACAACTTCATAAATAAAATTTTACAAACGATTTTATTGAGTTTTATTCTCACAAAACCACACTAGCTTATCAACATATTTATCACACTACAAAAGATGTAATAAACACACACAAGATGATATACTAGTTTGATAAGCAATGTTCCCAACTCTTTTAGAGTTGTTCAAAGGAACTCTCTTTTACAAGCTACTCAAGCTATGGTTGAGTTTCCTCTGGGACCACTTTAGAGGTGGTAGCAACTGTCGGCTCCGCTTTCGTCTCATCAACTCTCTTGTGGTTGGGTCTCTCAATAGATCTCGATCGACAATGGAGCTCTGGATGCAGCTTCCAACACTTTGCTTCCCAATTTCCACTGATGCCATAGTGGGTGCAAAAATTCTGAGTTTTGGAGGATTGCCCGGTTCCTCTTCCGAATCTCAATCCTTGGTACCATGGTTGTTTCTTTGCCTCAACCGGATTGGTGATTCCTTGCTCGGAAAGACCAAGGCCCTTTCCTTTGAAACTCATCTTCCCAAGTAACTTCGATCCCATGCCTTTTGTGCGCTTCTCAAAGTATGCAAAAGAGTCCTGCTCATCCTCTATTGACTTCTTCTATTCTATGGAAGAAGATGCTTCAAGATACTTACTGTCACTATCAGGCAGATTAAGAGTCTGAAGGTACTCCATCTGCCAACAGTAGGCACACTCTACTACACCAGCAGAATTCACCCAATTGTGGCCGCAAGCAAATTTTTCCTTAGGACTTTCACCATGGGCTTTGTCTCTGGAGAGGCCCCGTACTATCCAGCAGGGTAAGCGGGGAGTATGAAGATGATGTATCCTTAGAGTGTGGAAAAAAGCAACATATGTGCGCACTCCCTGATACAAGAGGAATTCTCCTATTCTTCTCCTCCAAGACTTCCTGCAACAACACTTGTAGTCTTTCCTTCTCTGTGTTGGATTATTCAAGCAACCGCTAAAGTTTTGCATTCTCTGCATTGGAATCTTCCAAAAATCTCTTCAATTATTCATTCTTTGTCTACATATGATGATTTTCCTCCTCTAGCTTATGCATCTTGTCAAACCTTTCATGATAATCATGAAAAATAGTCTCAACCATCTTCTTCATCTCGAAGAATTCTCGCACCATTGACGAACTAGAAGGTTGAGACTATTTTTCATGATTATCATGAAAGGTCTAACAAGATGCAAAATCTAGAGGAAAATCATCATATGCAGATGAAGAATGAAGAATTGAAGAGATTGTTGGAAGATACTAATGTAGAAATACATAACTTCAGTGGTTGCTTGGGGAATCCAACACGAGAAGGAAAGACCACAAGTGTTGTTGTAGGAAGTCTTGGAGGAGCAGAACAAGAGAATTCCTCCTATATCAGGGACTGTGCACATATGTTGCTTTTTTCACATTTTGAGGATACATCATCCTCATACTCCCCACTTACCCTTCCTGATAGTATGGGGGCCTCCCTAGTGACAAAGCCCATGGTGGAAATTCCTAAGGCAAAATTTGCTTGTGGCCACGATTGGGCGAATTCTCCTGGTGTAGTAGAGTGTGCCTACTGTTGGCAGATGGAGCACCTTCAGACTCTTAATTTTCCTGATAGTGATAGTAACTATCTTGAAGAATCTTCTTCCATATAATAGAAGAAGTCAACAGAGGATGAGCAATACTCTTTTGCATACTTTGATAAGCACACAAAAGGCATGGGATCGAAGTTGCTTGGGAAGATGGGTTTCAAAGGAAAGGGCCTTGGTGTTTCCGAGCAAGGCATCACCAATCCTATTGAGGGAAATAAATGACCACGGTACCAAGGATTGGGATTCGGAAGAGGAACCGGGCAATCCTCTAGAACTCAGAATTTATGCACCCACTGTGGCATCAGTGAACATTGGGAAGCAAAGTGTTGGAAGCTGCATCTAGAGCTCCATCGTTGATCGAGGTCTACTGAGAGACCCAACCACCAGAGAGTTGATGAGATGAAAGCGAAGCCGATAGTTGCTACCACCTCTAAAGTGGTCCCAAAGGAAACTCAACCACAACCTGAGCAACCTGTAAATGAGAGTTCCTTTGAATAGCTCCAAAAGAGTTGGGAACATCACTCATCAAACTAGTATATTAGCTTGTGTGTGTTTATTACGTCTTTTGTAGTGTGATAAATATGTTGATAAGCTAGTGTGGTTTTGTGAAAATAAAACTCAAATAATTTTTTTGTAAAAGTTTATTTATGAAGTTGTATTTCTTTTTGATTGAGAATTTGTAAGGCTATTGGAAGCCACGTCTCTTGTAATCAATGAAAAGAAATGCTTGATAACTTCTTACTGTAGGATAGAAATTTGTTGCTTGTAGTTCCTTGTAGTTTCTATCAGTGTGAAGCTTTCAAGGAAGAGCACTTTTGACAGAGAGTTGATGAGAATGGTCAAAAAATGACTTGAATGTTCTCAGCTTCAAGACTCAGTTTGCAGATAAGTCTGAACTTAGTTGACAATTGGAGTTCTTAAAGGATCTTGTCTTTAGCCTTGTTGCTTTAGACGAACAAAAGAAAAGCTTTATGGTTAAGCCTTTCAATTAGCTTTTCTAAAGGACATATGTGAAGGAATATTTTTAGCTGAGGCAAAGTACCATGCTCGAGAAGTTCGAAGAAGCATTTGGAGGCATGCCAGATTTTTGGCAGAAGATGCAGAATGTTAACTACTCAGTAAAAAGCATTGAACGATAGGTTTACCATGCTCAATTTCTCTTTTTACTTTGAGTATGCTAAGTTACATTTTTAACTACATCATGATGAGCTGTGAAGTTTTGTGTTGCCGGAATGTAAGACCCTTATAGAGATCAAATGTGGCGATAGGAAAGCTTTTGTTGATAGTACATTGTCAAAGTGTAAGACCTTAGAAGGTAGATGTGGTAGTGTGAACACCCTGATGTTGAAGACCTGATTATTGGCGTTGCACAGAGGTGGACGTGTTCAAGGGAATAAGAAACTTTTTGGGACCAAAAGTCTTTAAGTGGGGAGTTTTGATCCAGATGGATCTACAGATGCTAAAATTTTAACTATTCCTAAAGTCCCCAAAAGTGGCACCATGTCGAAGTGTTTGATGAACTAGTCTCAATGCAATTTGAACAAGCAAAATATGAGCCCGTATGTACGAGATATTGTCGGTCAAAGGTTGGTCAAAGACTTGTCAACTCAAGATCAGGGACTAGAAAAAGGGTCAAAAATTCATTATCTCCAAAAATATCGAATTCAATTTCATCACAAAGAGCTCATCGAGAGATTTCTGATGGTGTTTGTTTTGTCGAAAACGAAGCAAGTACGTGGAAGATATTGTTGGTCAAAGTTTGTAGTTGACCAAGTAGATTAGAAGGTACAATTGATGATGTTAGCATGATGACATGGAAAATGTCATACTGCATGGAGCTGATGTGGACCAATGAGGTCTTGACACATGGAAGACAGTACAATGATGTCAACAGTACGATGGATGACATGGCAGGTGGACTCAGCGGATGACGTCAGCATGCCGGACCAATCAGCTCTTGACACTTGGTATCTATACGACGAAGTGGCAACTGAGTCATTAGATGATGTGGCATCTAGGTGGAAAGTTTTCATGGATTGGACGGTTGACATGGATAGCGACAACAAATCAAATCTTGACACGTGGCTACTTATATGAGCGACATGTGGCACTTCGGTGCGGCTATCTCCTTCGGTGAAGTTGGTTGTTTGTTTAATAAAATGATTGGAGGGGGTCGAACCCATGACCCCCACCTTATGACACCACTCGCCCAGTTGTTACACCACACATCTCATGTTCATCCATATAAGGGCATTGGTTTGTTTTATCTACTTTCAATTTTTTAAATGGTTTTCAAAAATAGAACGGTGGGGGTCGAATGCAGACCTTCCGCTGCCCAAAAGGGATTGATGTCATTACGCCACCATTGGAAGTTTGAATGTATGTGGAGGCTGATGGTATGAGTGGGGTAGTTTAGGCCAAAACCTAAACTAAAATAACTATTAATGGTTATTTGTTAAAAACTAAACAAACATAGCCTGAAAATGGATTAAATCAAGGGCTCTAAAACAAATTTGTTAATCGATAAGGGGATTTGTTTTATTTTTCCATATAAAAGGATTTTATTGTTTTACCCCTATATGGAAAATGTAATGGTATTTAAAAATGGGTGTAAGGGGTTGTATTTGGCAACCAATTCTTCTTGAAACCAAGTAATCTCAGGGGGGTATTTTTGTAATTTGGTGAAAAATTTGCATAGGTTGATTTAGTCTCTTTTGTAAAAGCTTTGTGAATCTTCTTTTGTTCTTTTGTAAGAACATCTTGCCAATGTGGAAACTGTAGTCATAGGTGGAGTTACTTTTTGGAGGCCTCTTGTAAGGTGAAAGCTGATTCCTTTTGTAACCTATGAAGATTCCAAGTCTTGAAGGCAATATATTGATTCACCTTTCTGGTGAATCCGGAGACATAGCCGATTTCGGTGAACCATGTTATCACCTTGGTTGTAATCTTTTTCTTTGTGATTTCTTGCAATTTTTCATTTGAGCTTAGTATATTATAGATTTGGATTTACATGTTGAGTTCAAATCAATAATTGAAAGATCCTAATGTTAGATTGGATGATTGTAAGTCTCTTGTAAATCTAACTCGTGAACTTTAATGAGCAAGTGCTTGATTCATTTACGGATCAAATTTGGTATCAGAGCAGGTTACTAAGCTCATTTTTGCAGTTATTCACAAGATGGCATATGAATCAGGAGAAGCATCCAGAGTGATGATGACATTTTCAATGGTGCGAGAATTCTTTGAGATGAAGAAGATGGTTGAGACTATTTTTCACGATTATCGTGAAAGTTTGACAAGATGCAAAAGCTATAGGAGGAAAATCATCATATGTAGACAGAGGAGATAAGGACCAAAGGGATGAACCAAAAGGATGGGAGAAACCACTGGAAAGGATATTCCTAATACGATCCACTCCTTGAAGATATTTACTAGTGATAATACAGGCCCATTCAATATTGTTGAAGATAAGGTTCCACAATTTCTTAGTGAGTAAAGCCGGGTTGAATTCTCTGACTTTACGAATTCCTAAGCCACCCACCTTCTTAGGCTTGAAAACATCATCCCAAGAAACCAAATGTAACCTTTTCTTCTCTTCAAACCCTGACCAAAGGAAATTCTTCTAAATACTTTCAATCTTATCCACAAACTTCCACCACATCTAAAAGACATTAAGGGCATAGACCAGAATATTTTGAAAGGTTGACTTAATCAATTAAACTTTCCCAGCTTGACTTAGCAAAGCACCTTTCCAACCATTCAACTTAGAGTTAAACTTATCAACCAACCCACACTAGAAGGAATTAGGAACAAAATTAGAACATAAGAAGAGGCCCAAATAAGATGATGGTAATTCCCCAATCTAACACCAAGAAAACACAATACTCTTAGGAAAACTAATATTTTTCCCAAAATTCGCTTCATATTTTTATAGAATAAGTTTGATAGCTTTAGCTTCTTTGATGGAGGACTCCCCAAGAATAAGGGTGTCATCCACAAACTATTGATGGGAACATATATGATTCCAAGAAGAAGGAGAAAGCCCTAACAACTAACTAGTGTTAATAATTTTGCGAATTAATCTTCCAAGAGATTCAACATAATAATAAAGAGAAAGGGAGAGATGGGATCTATTTGTCTCAAACCCCTCGAACAACTAAAAAGAGGAGAAGGAGAATCATTAACAAGGACATAAAATTTTGGAGTAGAGATCAACTATGAGACCAAAAACACCAACTTCTCCCCGAAGCCAAAAGCTTTCAAAATATTAAGGAGAAAACCCCAACCAACTTTATCATGGGCTTTGAGAAGATCCAACTTCAAAAGAAAACCCACATGTTTATTAACCAATAAGGAATGGATATTCTCATGAACAATAAGAACCAAGTCAAGGATTTTCCTTCCAAGCACAAAACCATTTTGTTGGATCAAAAAAATTTGAGGGAGGACCTATTGTAATCTAACTACCAACACTTTAGAAAATATGTTATAGATGGAATTACACAAGCTTATAGGGTGAAACTCGTCAAAAGAGGAGGCCCCTAGCTTCTTCAAAACCAAAACAATAAAGGAGGAGTTTAATTCCTTTAAAATATTTCAGTTGTCAAAGAATTCTTTAGTAGCATCAACAACATCCTTCACCACAATATCCCAAAAATACTGGAAGAAGAACATAGGGAAACCATTAGGACCAAGTTCCTTATTACCTTCAAACAAGAAAATTGCACTTTTAATCTCATCATCTAAAGGAATACAAACTAACTGTCGATTGAGGTCATAGAGATGATATGGGGAATATCCAAAAGATAATCATCTTGACAAGTAGAGTCCAACGTGCCATCCACAAACAATAGATCAGAGAAAAAAGTAGAAGCCACCTGCATTAAATCCTCATCCTTATCCAACACTTGATTGTTGAACCTTATAGAATTAATGCGGTTGGAGGAATGATGCTTCAACATGGAGAGATGAAAAATATTGGTATTCCTATCCCCACTCTTTAACCACATGATTCTAGACCTTTGTTTCCAAAATTCCTCCTCCTTAGCCACAATATTATTCAACCTTGACAAAAGAACATTCTCACACTGAATAAGACCTTGATCATATTTAGAAGCTGTTTGATGGGTAACTCCACGAACGGCTGTCCTTTTGGAAATGGCTTTTGTCATGGCCATTTTTGGGGTCTCTATTAGATGTTAGAAGGGTTGTCTTTTTTATAAATTGGTGGGTCGGGTGTGTGGTAGGGATTGGATGGTGTGGTGTCTATGTTTATGGTTGAATATGGATGGGGTCCTAATATTAGCATTTTACGTTAAGAAGCCCTCCCATTGTGCATCCTTCTCAACAAATTTTTACCAAAGATGATTGATTCTACCTTTTATAACATTATTTTTAATGTTGGCCAATTTCTTAGCAACCCTATGTAACACCCATTGAGAACCCTAGAGGACTAAACTTGAACTACAGAGAAACGAACAATTTTTTTTAAACGCATTGCTTCACAAAGAAGTTTCAACATTTCTTAAATTATTCTCCTAAGTCCCCTAGGGTGCACGACTACACTACTTAATAACCATTATCCAATTTAAAAAACCCAAGTAAATTATTAACCATTAAATGTAAATCATCATAAGTATGTTATAACACATTGCAAATGAACATAAGGGTCATGTGAAACATCCATTGCATAACATAAAAGAATAACCATCTTCTCTCATTTCAATTAACAAGAACAATGCCTCAGTTTACAAAATTCTTACATACCAGAGATATTTTAATTTAGTTACATATACATTGGTACAATGATATTTCCTCAAATCTAGCGAGGAGTACTCTACCAAGTGATACATGATACATGATCATATACAATTCATGTTCCATGTTCAATAATCAATCTTCCAGGAATATATACAATGCAAAAGTCAAAGGATGAGATAAATCACCTTATCACAAACATATGGGGAACCCAATGGAGAACATTACACATTCCACCCAACCGTGTAAATCTAAATATTCACTCCCGCATGCTAGGATGTTACAAGGGGTCCCACCAACTGATTGACAAGGACTGGTATCCCAAGGTTGACATAACACATGATAGGATGAACAACAACAATAGGTGCAACAACTTCAAGTGCAACACATCGAATACAACGCAACAAAAACCAAACTTCTAGAGGCACAAAGATACATAAGAAGATAAACATCAAGTACAATACTCATGGTTGTCATAGGGGAAGTGTCATCACATAACTGGACATAGGTTATCCTGGTATCCCCTACTGAAATCCGGCCCCTCATGCCAACTTATGCGGAATCAAGCTTCCTCTCATGGAGACGAGGTAATCATTTATGTCATTCCAGGCCTTCCCGACTCACCTCAAGTCTAAACGAGCACTTGTGGCTGAGCGGGGTACATACTTATCTTGATTATGTTTCGAGCTACCCATTTCCCTTAGTTAATTTTAAATGTTATCACTTGTTAGCAAATTTCCACATGGGTTATCCAGGCACCCCTTTGTGCGTCAGTCCCCATTGGAAGCTACTTCCCTATCAACAATAGAAAACCATTGAAACAAATAATGAGACCACTTGCACAACTCAAACTCAAGGAAAACCACATAGCGAGGTATAATCCCATCCCACTCACAAGTTCAAAAGGTACAAATCACATAAGTGAACCCATTGTACATGGCTAACATTCAACATAATATAATCAATATAAATTTCCCAACACCAAAGTTAATCAAAATTTCCATCAAAAGAACATTTCTCCCTAGCCTCTGGATGACTCTAAGATGCATTTCACATAATACATGACAAGGAACAAAATCCACAATTCATTCCCAACCAACATCCATTTGCTTACTTCACCCAGTCAACTCAAACCCATAATAGAAGCAAAGGATACATAATGATTCACAACGCTACCATTTCAAAACCAGAATATTCATCACAAACATCTCTTGAGTATGAATTTCCTAAAGTTGTTTAGTCAATCCCAGTATAAGGGTGGATACTCTTAACATTGACAAGTTAATTCCACCAAACTACTAGATAATGGTTGAATAAAATTGTTCTATCTCAAATTTATCAAACTTTTCAAAAGAAACCCATGTCATAATTCCTAACACAAAGATCACTATCCTAGGTTCATATCTTCGCCGTTCACGATACCTACACCAATTGCATGACTAACCATATCTACTTCTACTTTCATGAAGACCAAGATATCACTTAATTCTAGATCAAAAGAGTCTTTATAAAGGTATTCAAGGACTTGACTGAGTATAAGTTTCCATGAATCTATAATTAATAATATAAGCTTGACCATATAATTTAAGAATCCATCATTCATTGAGAATCAATTAAAAACTCTCTCTCTTTAGGCTTCAAGTACATTGTGGGCATGGTCAAGAGACTACCCTTAATTCCAAAGTACCTTATAACCATGCTAAATTACATATGACTACCCTTAATTCCAAAGTACCTTGTAACCATGTTAAATTACAAATGACTACCCTTACCTAGAATTCATGACGGTTATAAATCACGCATACGAGCCTAATTTTATAGTTCTATTAGAATGCAAGAATTCTTTAATCATTAAATCAAAATCAACTCCTTAGCAAGGCATGTCCAAAAGGTATAATTAAAGCTTCACTTAAGTCACGCTATTTCAGTATGGAAATATCGCTATTCGATATGATAGATACAATGATCTGTAGTTGAACATAAGTAACTCCTAAATGTCCAAAATCAAGGAGGTTATGTAAATCTTTAAACTTCCTATTAAGTTCAGGTGCTTCAGCTACGACAGGTTGACAACAGAATCAGGGAGGATTATTTAAGCTTCTACAACATTCTATTTTCAAGTGTGGCAGATGTGACAAGTTACCAAAGGAATCAGACAGGTATCCTAAACCTCTACCGTCTTCTATGTTCAAGAGTTGCATCTGTGAAAGGTTCCAATTTAACAGGGAGAATGTTTAAATCTATACACCCTACCACGTTCAAGTATATGCTAAATGCCAACAGCGGATTAAACCATAGTTTGAAAACGAGATGCCATTTTCTAAGAAGGGATCGGCGACCGAATTCCTCAATCCTAGTGAACAATTCTATGCGACTATAAACTCAGCCATTAAAGGATCGACTACAGGCCCTAAAGCATAGTTGCAATGAAGCATACAGACTGATTTAGCAAGCTACTAATTAACTAAGAACATGGCGATATGGTAATGATGTTGTACTGTTTCCCATGCATGGCGTTGTGGTTCCATATCATGCAACCACCGTCGAGCATGATCAAGCTATCATGATGGAGAGAGAATTCCTTATAAGGAATGATTACCATGTCCTGGCTGTGGCTTATGGTAGACTACCCGCTGGCATTGAAACCTCAAAACTACGTTTATTCTAAAGAAATTTCCTTTAGACCAAGGATTCAAAGCCTATCAGTCCTGCGGCACAATGATACTTGATGCAAATTTCTAATATATGGCCCATTAAACGTCTCCAACACCGTTATAAACCACGCCATAAACAGGATATTCAGCTTTAAAACCAGATGACAACAGATGGCGTTCTTGGGAACAATGATGAAGCTAATATTGCAGAGGATTTTGAAGACAGGGCCTCAGTGGTTCAACATGCCATTAAAATGCTGTTGGAAGAGTCGAGGTGGATTCATCCTTCTATTTCCCGACAACACAAATATTGAATCAATGGCGGTTCATTTAGAGGTAGGACAGACAAAGGTTAAGTGCAAATTATAATAAAGACTTGGCTCGACCATGCTTGTTTATATATATTCTTCGACGAGGCAGCTATGGGGTTGTACTTTACGACCTCCAATGGAATAAGCATTTAGTCCCCTACATAATTCTAGCTATAAACATAGATGACAGTACCAAATGAAACCATAAGCATTAAGGCATTAAAGTTATATTTAAACAGATCCACACGCCTGAGAAAAAGTGTACAAGAGGGAAATGAACGAGTATGCATCGTTTGAAGATCATGGCCGTAAATGCTTTCAAATACAGATCGCAAAACCTTATGGCCATTGAAAGTGGTTTACTGCTAGAAGGAGATGAAGATCAATGAAAAATCGGGAATATCGATGAGATTATGGAGGACATATTTATAGGACAGAATTTAAGCATCAAGAAAACAACTAAAGTTCGCATGCAAAGAGCAAACAAAGACCGATAAGCCAAGCATCACGATAACGAAGGAGACCAATAAAGATGAACTAAACGAATGAAGGAGATATGTCACCAGGTTTATTAAAATCTAACACAATAATGGTATGCTTTTAGAAGCAGCTATAACCGAATTTCTAAAATGATCTGCAAAGGGTAGGAATTGCTATAGCAAATATCGACTATACAATTATAATGGAAGGAAGGGACATGCATTTTAAATTTCACTTTAGATTACAGCTATCTATGACAATAACAGAGATAAAGAACATCCATACATACAAAAATTCTGTTCGCCAACTTCTAGCGTAGCATCCGTTTTTCCTCACCTCCTTCGCTTCGTGTAGAGCAGTGCTATCTTGTAAATCTTGGTCTACAGAAATTGGTGGCTTCTTTCATTTCCTCGCTCAATTCGTCAATGATAAATTTAGGGTATTCTCTTTAAATCAGCAGGCCCCCACAGAAACACCTTTTTGAGGCAACATTTCAGCCACCTGAGTTATCCCTCGTACAACAATCTAGTGTCTGGTAGTCTGGCTAGTGTAGCCGATAACAGTCATATCTAGATTGCAGCTTGTAGATAAATACAAAAGATTAACCCTTTTTGCTCTTCCTCCAACCAGAGAAGGAAATACCACTCTCCGCCTAATCTTCCAAAAAACATCTATTCTTGCCAATCCAGGATTTTTCTTCCAACCGTCAAACTCAGTTACAAACTATTTTAAGGAAGTAGTTACAGAAAATCCCGTTGAAGATTGATTTCACGGCCTCAAATCCTCCCCCTGTAGAACTGTTTCCGTTACAGGCGATCACCTTTTTAACACACTAAATTTTTTATTTATTTATCATTTTATTACCTATTTATTTCTATATTTCTCATTAAATCATGATTTAATTTATTTAAACCAACTAAAAGCATTACATAATATTTTATTTTATTGGAGCCATAATCATATAAAAGCCTTTATTTAATCATCAAAGATTCCCTTTTAACTTCATTAATCTTTATTTTAATATAATAAGTAATTCTCCAAGCAACACTCCAACAATATTACCTTGAATACACCAATTACCAGACAGTGATGGCAAACCTGACCCACCAGATTGGCACACAGACAAGGTGAGTCATGGGGCACTACACCTTGTACATGGCAGAACCATCCAACCGAATATCCCACCAAGAATGAATCCTATCTTTAAGATCAGGATGACAAGTCCACATTTTTTCAAACCTGAAAGGAAAATGTGTCCTTCTCTCCAACAGGTCCACCAAAAGAGAGATAGGAAAATGGTTAGACCCCAACCTAGTCAAGGCCGAAAGAGAACAGGAATAAGAAAGAAGCCAATTAGGTGAGAGAAGAGCCCGGTCAAGCTTTACCTAAATCAGAGCTTCACCCACATGCTGATTAGACCAAGTGTAAGAGGCCCTTTTAAGATCCAAGTCTAATAGGGCATTATTATTAATAAGGTTTATGAGATCAAACCTACTCTCATCCACAATCTGAGACCCACCCATTTGTTCAGAATCATGCAAGGGGGTATTGAAGTCCCCCATAACCAACCAATTAGAAATAGGATGGTGAGATATAAAAGAACTAATATTTTCCAAAAAAAATTCCCCGCACTCTTACTATTAGGTGCATAGATGTTAGAGAGAGTCTAAGAGAACTTATCATGAGCATTGATGAAAGAAGTTGTCACATGATTACAATCTTCAAACAATGCCAAACCCTGAATCAACTCCAGATTCCAAAAGGTAACAATACCACTAGACGCCCCAACCGCCTTAGAGCAATGCATCACACAGTCTTTAAAGAGCTTGTTCTTGATTTTACTCAGCTTATATGACCCCATTTTAGTTTCTTGAATCAGAATAATATCAGGTTTATGATCCCTTAGTAGATTCAAAAGGAGATCATGTTTGTGAGGGTGGTTTAACCCTCGCATATTCTAGGAAATGATCTTCATGAGAACTTGAGGAGGGTGCTCTTAGAGCACATCTCTAGTAAAGTCCTTTGGGTACCATCAACAATATCCATTCTACTTTTCTTATCCTGAGTAACTTGGGAAGGAGGGCGACCCTTGCCTCTCAGCTCAAACCCGTAGTTAGACCTTTGTCTATTTCTGGTAGACAGTCCCGGGGGGTGGGGGGGATATTGTTTCTTTCTATTCCTACCTTTCACAGGAATATAGGGAGGATGATCCACCATATCTAAAAATCTACGTGTTATTCCTTTAACTCCATTTAATTACCATCAATGTAAAACTAAGGTACAACTTATACTAAACAACAAGGGGTTATATAGAGTGACAATGGGGACTGAAAAAGAACATTTTGATGAGAGTGCTAAAGTTAAGTGGTTTAGCAAGTGTGATCAGGCTTTTGGATTCTTATGTTTGATTGTGTCCCCTAAACTTCTTTTTCATTTTGAAGCTTTAAATACACCTAATAAAGTTTGGATAGCTTTAGAAAAACTCTTTGGGAAACAAGATGGAATGAGAAGCCATGAGTTGGAGAATGACTCACTAGTTTGAGCCCCAATTCATTTGACACCTTATAAAACTTCTTTACTAGATGCAAATCACTAAGGTTGCATCTTAAAGAATGTGGAATACAGAAAAAATATGGTTAGTTAGTTATTTTTATCCTCTACAATATAGGTCCTAATTACTCAATGTTCGTTTCAACCTTCTACTCCATGAAGAGTTCTATGGATGCCACTTGGAAAATGCCCTCTTTAGATGAATTTATTTTCAACCTAACTATGGAGCAAGATAATTTAATTCATATGGGGACATTGAAGTCCACAAAAGCTCAATCCCTTATTGTTTGGAATGGAAAACAAAAGCATTCAAACCAAGGGAAGAAGAAATCACAAAAAAGGACAAGGAGACTAAGTAGACTAAGAAAGAACAAAAAAAATGAGTCCTCCAAACTTAACACTAAAAGTTTGGATAGCTTTAGAAAAACTCTTTGGGAATAAAAATGAAATGAGAAGCCATGAGTTGGAGAATGGCTCACTAGTTTGAGCCCCAATTCATTTGACACCTTATAAAACTTCTTTACTAGATGCAAATCACTAAGGTTGCATCTCAAAAAATGTGGAATAGAGAAAACAGACGGTTAGTTAGTTCTTTCTATCCTCTACAAGATAGGTTCTTGTGTTTGATTATGTCCCCTAAACTTCTTTTTCATGTTGAAGCTTTAAATACACCTAATAAAGTTTGGATAGCTTTAGAAAAACTCTTTGGGAAGCAAGATGAAATGAGAAGCCACGAGTTGGAGAATGGCTCACTAGTTTGAGCCCCAATTCATTTGACACCTTATAAAACTTCTTTACTAGATGCAAATCACTAAGATTGCATCTTAAATAATTTGGAATAGAGAAAAATGGTGTTTAGTTAGTTTTTTCTATCCTCTACAAGATAGGTCCTAATTACTCAATGTTTGTTTCAACCTTCTACTCCACCAAGAGTTCTATGGGAGCCACTTGGAAAATGCCCACTTTAGATGAATTTATTTTCAACCTGACTATGGAGCAAGATAAGTTAATTTAGATGGGGAAATTGAAGTCCACAAAAGCTCAAGCCCTTATTGTTGGGAATGGAAAAAAAAAATGATTCAAACCAAGGGAAGGAGAAATCACAAAAAAAGGACTGTAAGGTGACAAAGGATACTAAGAAAGAACAAAAAAAATGAGTCCTCCAAACCTAACACTTAAAGCTCTTCAAATCAAGGGAAACCTAAGAAATAAAGAGTTAAGTGTGCTTATTGTAATAAGAATGGACATGATGAACACAAGTGTATGAAGAAACAAATTTACCAAATTTCTTATCTTCTTCGAAAGAGTTCAATACAAGGGTCCCATCAAGCCATCCTCATAAAAATACGAATCAACTTTAAAGCTAAGGAGGAAGAAAAATATAAGGCTAAGGCTCTAGTTGTTACAACTTTCACATCATCTCCATCTTGGGTTCATCATAGGTTGAGTTCTCTTCCTTATAACCTTAGAGCATGTCTACTATCACTATAGGTGATGATACTCCAACTTCAACTATATGAAGAGGGTCTGTTGAAGTTGAAGGAGGAACATTCATAAATGTTCTAGTGTTTAGACATGTAAAATTGACCTAACACCTATCACACACCCTAAACAACATTTTCACATCATCGACATCATTATCATCAAACATCATTGTATTTCACATCAATTGCATTTGAAACCCTAATTTCCCCTATTAATTGAATAATGCATGATCATTATTTAATTAATTCACTTTTTCACCATTTTTGACTAATTAAATTAATTTCATTTATTTAATGAAGTCCTAAAACCCTAATTTCCTCTATTAATTGAATAATACAACATTATTTGATTAATTCATGTTTCATCATTTCAACAAATTCGATAAATTGCATTTATTTAATAAAGTCCTAATCTAACTTTATTTCATCATGATTAGTTAAACAACCCCAATTATTTAATTACGTTGCTATTCCACTTTATTCCCCTAAGTCAATTAAATTATTAAATCATAATAATTTAATTAACTCACTTTCCCTCCAAATTTGAATAATTTAAATAAACTTTTCAAATCATCATCAAAAATCAAATCAAACTAATGCAACTTTATTTGCAAAAGTCAAACTTGATTTGCATGTTTAACTCCAAAATGAATGAATTAATTAAATCAATTAATTAATCATTCTCAACCACTTTTCTGATTGAGAAAATTATGATCCCCTAATTTTTCAATCTAATCCTAACAGATCAATATATTCTTCAATCCCACTAAAGGCTCAAATTGATTTCTTCAATTCCACAAATTATTCAATCTATCTCTCAATCCCATAGATTATTCAATCTATTTCTTCAATCACACAAATTGTGTAATCTATTTTGCACATATTATTCATGTATAAATCCTCTCAACAACCTTCAACCTTTGATATTGATTCAACATTGTTTAATCCTGATCATCCATTTCAAATCACAATTTCTATATAAAAAACCTCTTTCCTCACAAAAAAGGATCAAAGAATCAACATCATTTGCACAATGAAGTACTGCCAATATTCCTAATCACCATTAGCAAAGCTTCAACATATATTTGATCAACCAACATACACATCACATCAAAGCTTATCGCACACAACAATGGAGGCTTCACAGTGATATGAACAATGTAACATCTTGCAAACACACTCTAACATGGAATGGTAACCTCTCTTTTGTTTTGAATTCATTTGGATAATCATAGGATTTCTTTATGTGTTTTCAATAGCTTAGAAATTCATTCCATGAGTGTAGGAATAGATCTAGATTAGTTGTTTTTTATTTAGATTAGCTTCTAATTCATTACTTTTATCTCATTTAGCATCTATGATTTTCCCCCTCACACAAAGTGTACCTTCACTTTCATCTAATGTCTTATCATTGTATTAGATTACTCACATAGAGAAAGGAATGGAATTCATTTTTTCTCCAAATACAATTGAGATCAATGAGTTGGATATCAATGATTTAGTAGTTGTGGTTAGGGAAAATCACAATTCTAGGTTATATAGGTTATATTAGGTAAAGAGCTTGTGAGAACATGCAAATAAGTTGCCTTTGGACTAGACAATTTTAGAATGAAAATGACTTCATATCTAAATAATAAAAGAGCATGCCCCTCAAAATGTAAAGAAATTAATATATTCCAAAATTTGTGACATGCACAAAAAATTTATGAAAAACATTAAAAACATAATAACTATATCAAAAATGATAATAGAAATTTGAAATTTGGACTGTAGCACCCTTATAAAGATCGCCAACTTCCCTACAAAAATATCTATAAAACTATGCAACAATTTATAACATGTGCACATATCTCAAAAAATCAGAAACCCCTCCTTAGATTGAGATGCCTTCAAAGAAAGACGTGTCTACCCTAATACCATATAGATATTAGTAGGTATGCACCCTTTGAAATGAACAGACTAAGCATTAACAAAACAATAACAAGGAGAAAAAGGGACAAAAGCATGTGATAGTGCTCATAGGTTATACACTTCATAGAAAATGAATTGAATGATTTAACAAATTTGGGTTTAGGTGTGTATATATACACACATCTATACAAATATCCAAAGAAGGCAACCTAAAGAAGGCAATTTACCTAAAATTCATTAGAAGGTCCATATATAAGATTAAAAACTCCTGAGAGAGTGAGTGGAAACTTCTAGAGACTGCAAACATAAACCCTAAGGATTATCCCTTTTATAACGCTAGAGAAAAGTTGGCCATGTGAAGGAAACAATTGAACGATGAGGTTGAAGGTGGAAGTGAGGAAAATAGGCAAGCAACAAATGAAGGTGTTGGATGATGCACAACAAAAGTTTAATGAGATGAAAGGGAACAATTCTATGATAAGAGAAACAATGAATGAAGAGAATTTGGCTGAAGAAATAGTAGTTAATCCTACAAGAATATCCAATTAAGGAGAAGAAAAAGTAAGAATAAAATGTTGGCGCCATACAATAGGGAAGCAGGTAAAACTTGAAAGTTTATGCTTCCTAATGATGTAGTTGAATACATTGTTGAATGTCAACATAGGTTTATTATTTTGTTTTTTCTTAGAGGAATACCTTTTGAATTTGATTTCTACAAATGGGAAAAAATAAATTGGGAAAACAAGGGTTGAGATATCGAAGCTTTAAGAGGGCTAGGAAGAGGGTGTGTTTCATGCAAATGGGTATGTCTTGGGATCATCATGGAAAAAATAGGGCCTTAAGTGGCAAAAATTTAATGGTGTTAGGCAACTTGGCCGTAAAAATTTGAATAAGTTATCTATATTATTTCAAAAATATGTAAGAATAGAATTGTAGAAATTGAATGTAGTTTCTAATCTACTAGGTTTATTTAAAAATAAATAAAATCTAGTTGGTGAAAATTTGAAATTTCAATGCAGTAGTACTTAAATTTCAGGGAAAAAAAAGAAGTAGGTGTATGGAACCACCTAGAACCATAATAAAATGATAATATTTTTATAAGATTTTATATATAAGTAAATTACTCATGTTTGGATGTGATGCATATTTTTTGTAATTTTTTCCAAGTAAATAATCATTTCAGGCTTTGCACCAAAGAATCCAGGCTTCCACATAACAAGATCTACCATTTCCAAAGGGATATCCTCCTTACTTGTTCCCACCACTCTATCAATCACCGACTCCTAGAAATATAGAGTAGCATTAAATGCTTACACCCCCAAAACCCATCCAACGCACTCCCAATCAAATCACAATCCACTACATTTACAACCTTCAAAGAAACTAACAATCCAAAATCATTTCCGACAATTCAGAGCCCTTGGAAAAAAATGAACAATGAGAAATTTCAAAGACTCTAGCGTTCCAAAAAATTTCAGCAAAGACCTCAAATTTTCATAGCCACTCAGACCCATACATCTCAACTTTTTCAGCCTACCAAACATCTGTGGAAGATTTTCCAAATTAGGGCAGCATAGGCTTAGCTCTTCCAAACTAGACATCCACAAAAATGGTTGGCAACATAAAATATAGAATGAAAAATTCCCAATATGCAACATATAGGAGCGATGCTATCAATATGAACAATTTTGGAATCCTCAATCCTCCAAATTTTCAACACCCAGATATAAATTGGGGGATATATAAATTAAGTTTTAATTTTTTTGGAATGACAACAATGAACAAAGTGAAATGATAAACAATGGCAAGAATTAACACAGTGGAGAGAAAGAGAAGAAATGTAGATGGATGATGGAGTCAAAAAGGGTTTTGCACATGGTCTACATTGCTCACCTGTTGACGAATGCAAGAATGGTAGAAAAAAATAGTAGTTGCACATGGTCTTCACTGTAGTACCATTGTAAACACCAATGTGAGGAAGAAACAAATGAATGGAGGGAAATCAGAGAGAGGTCCAAGAAGAAACCTGCTCTGATACCATATTGAAATGAGAGAAAAAATGAGATTGCTCTCAAATTAAAAATATGTCATTCACATTACTCGTCAAATTATTACAACGTATTGGCTTTATAAAGCCATTATTCCCGTATGAAACCAATTATAGGAATATAACTTCCAAAACCTAATTTATTTAATAAATTAACAATAACATGTTAATTAATTTATTTAACTATTTATGTCAAGTACTAAATTCTAACACAAGTTGTGTTGCAATACGGTACCTCAGTTATTTGTGGCTAGGTTTGTTACTTGTAGGCATGGACATTGGATTTTCATCCCAAGGGACCCTCAAGGTCTAGGTATCCTATGTGGATAGAGTTACCTTTTTTAAATCTTTCCTTCAGACCATTTTTAAAAGAAGTTGTCTCATAGCTTGAATGAGTTTTATGGTGTAAAAATAGTATAGAAAAATTTTCCAACTTAAGAGTTCGCTCTAGAGTTTGTGTGGAAATGGACCTTACTAATCAATTACCTGAAATATCAAATTAATAGGTCCAAGGTTTTAATTTTATTATCCAATTATATATCTAAATTTAAGCCTAACAATTTATTTTTCTATCTTCAAGAAGGTCATTCGATTAGAGACTATCTTGTTAAGAATAATAGATATACCAGTTCACAAGTGGTTGTTTCACCTAATACTAAACATGTGCAATCACTACCCCAGCCTGAAGTCAAGCCTACTGCTATAATTGTGAAAACATGAGCCACAAGATCAAACAACGAACAATGATACCTTTTTTGTTGTTTTTTTATGGGTGCAAATTTTTTTCCCAAATATTCTATTTATGTCAAAATATTATGTTGACGCCTTTTTCA
>VDFB02373365.1:328858288-328879375 GCA_007258455.2 Sequoia sempervirens | reverse complement strand
TTTCATAATTTCTGAGAAGCTATTTAAAGAGGGACCCCCATTGGTAGGATGCACATTGGTTTTGGAAGACATTATTAAAGACCGCATACCAAAAAAAGTGGATTGAGAATATAGTTGTTTTCTAGATAGGGAGCTTTCTATAGAAGATTTGGAGCATGTAGTGTTTTCAATGGCGCCTAATAAAAGTCTAGGGTTTGATGGGTTGTTGGTTGAATTTTACCAAAAAATGTGGCCTCATATTAAGGAATATTTTTATCTTGTTTACTTTTAAGCTTTGGAACAGGGTTCATTAGGGCATGATATTAATAAAGGCTTAATTAAGCTTCCCCCCAAAACGGAAAAATGGGGATTCTATATTTGGATGGTGTATTATTACCTAGGTACTTAGCGCTTCATATAAAATAATTACTAAAGCCTTAGTTGTAAGGACCAAACCAGTGGAAAAAGGGATAGTTAGACCTAAACAAATAGGGTTCCTAGGTGGAAGATTTATTCTTGATAATTTAATCATGGCCTAGAAAACTAGTGAATGGGCACAACAACTAGGTCAAAATGCTTTGTTGGTGAAGTTAGATTTTGATAAATCTTATGATAGAATGAGGTGGAGTTTTATCATAAAATGTTACAATGGCTAGGTTTTGGTCAGGAAAAATATGCAAACATGTTCAAATGTTATTTAAAGATGCAAATGTTCAATTAGTGATAAATAATTCATTAACTGATCCATTCTGTTCACAACATTCTATAAGGAAAGGTTGTCCTTTATTACCATTCCTCTATGTTCTTACTATTGATGCACTTGGTTATCTACTACAAAAATATAATCAAATGAATTTGATTAAGGGCATATCTATCCCTAACAATGTGATTGTTCTGAATTCTCATTTTGATGATGATAGTATGCTCTTCATTTAAAATTTTGAATAAAAAATTAGGAATGTTTTGGGGGTTCTAAATATGTATTGCGCTATTTCAAGATCAAAATTAGCTCGCCATAAGACTAAATTATTTATTATCCGGTTGATCTGATTCCTCAATGGATTCCTAAGGAATGGAAGCAAATTAAACATGGACAAATTACAAGGTACCTAGGCATTCCTTTTGGATTGGGAGTCAATCTATATGATATATGGAATTGGTTTTTAACTAGGTTGAAAAATAAAATATATGCTTTGGGAAGCACACTTCTATCATTAGTTGGCAAAATATAATTGGTTAACAGCATATTTTTGATGTCTCGTGTTTACTACTCATCTTATTGGATACCCTCCAAAAAAAATGAGGATCTAAGTAAAATCATTTGACAATTTTTGTGGACTAACTGGGAGGAAAAAACTTGCTTTAGATCATTTTCTTGGTTACAATGTATACAACCTAAATATAAAGGTGGGTTGGGTCTTTTGGATCCCAAGACACACGGAATATGTTTATCAACTAAATAGATAATAAGAGTTGTTTCAGGAGAACAATGGAAAATTTTGGTTCGTCACCGCATTATTAGTGCTAGTATGAAGTGGCAAGGTGTTGGGTGGCTCGATAAAATCTTGTTAGCCCCTTTCTTTCATATCAAAGCATCATTCCCATTACAATCTATTTGGAAGGCTTGGCAACAAAGTTGCAATTTTCTAAATTGGAAAAAGGATTCTTTGCAACATGGTTTTAGTTTTGTGACTACATCTAGTGGAACAAGCTTGTCCAATATCATGGGAAACCACTAGTTGTTACCTTTCCTAAACAAGCTCAATACCTATTAAAAAAAGGTATGCAACATCTTGGTGATATATGGGACTTAAAAAATGGATTCAACACAATCTAGTGTTGGGACAACGAACATCAAAGCTGAAAATGAAAAGGAAGAAGCAGATTTATGTAGGATAGCATAAAGTTTTGATGAAAGCTAGATCAGAAAGAAGTTAGAAGGCCCTTTCTCCATCAGTAAAAGGCAGACCTCCACTCCAGAAGAAGAGAAATTGGTAGGTGACGATGAACCAATTAAGTTTGTAGCTGTAAATGCTAGGACAACCAACTCAGATGCTGAAAAATCAGAAAGAGGAAAATCGGCAAGAGGAAAGGGATGACAGCCTTGCAAAAATAGAAAATGATGATGAAGGCATAAGTGAAATCAAATTGGAAGACCTCTCCTTCATAAATGACAGCAATCGAGAATCTAAAAATGTAGATTTGGAGGAGTGGGAACAACTACAACTCATAGTTGTTCGCCATCCAACTTCCCTCCCAAATGATAATGAGGACCCGATCATGGATAGATATAGCGAGCTAGTGTCAAGACTAGTAAGGGATTGGTCTAGGCTAAAATGTCAAGTGGATTTGGAGGTGTTGTTGCTACCAAATTGGTGCAGACTCTATGATTCATCACACTCTGAGTTTGCATGTGAGTTATGCCATGAAGTTGTCCAACAAGTTAGAGAACAAGCAAGGTATCCAAGCACACCACTTCCTATAGTTGCTTCAAGGATGGAACTGAGGACTGAGAGCTGGAACTGAATGAAAATTCAGTTGAAGGCAATCATCAAGAAGGCATTAGGACGACAATAGAAGGACAATAAAATAGTCTTGAGCTTCTGAATGATGAAGAGGAGTAGATAGGAATGTCGCCCAACAATCAGCCAAGGTTCTTCCCCCATCTAGAGCACTTGTACACGATGGATGATAGGATTTGTAGAAGACTTTCAGGGGTGGATCGTTTAGCGTACATTGATCCCATTGATGGACCAGTGTCTCTTCCTGTTTTCCTCCCACTTGGAACCATGCCACAAGGGTATATTAGCACAACAGAGGAGTACATCCCAAATGTCAGCAGTGATAAAGACATATTCCTTTAACCTCCAAACAGGGAAGCATTAGAGTTTCCAAATTGGGAGGGGAACTCCTTCCTCCATCTATAGCGATGGTGAGAGGAGACAAGTGAACATCATGAGGAGATACACGAACAAAAAAGAGAAGAAGACAAAGGCAGAGGTGCTGAGATAGTTGCCAACAAAGATGAAGCACCCAACCAACTAGAAGATGCAACTTGGAGTCCTTCCACAATGATCATTGTTGATCCTCCTCCACATTCAGATGGCTGCAATAGGACAAAAAGATGATTCTAAATGTGCCACCATTACCTCCAAAGGCCCTCAAAAATACAACATTGGAAGAAAAAATGAGACACTCACTTCTCACTAACCCCATAAAAAACACATTTGGAAGGTCCTTGGAAACCTCTTTTTCTTATGTTGCCCCAAGTAAGACATTTATTTTGACAAAGAAGTCAAATACAAAAGTTACAATTCAACCAACAATAATTATTCTAGATCTTTTGCCACCAGAGGAACACCCCTTGCCCATTTCTTTCCTATTCTAAGAGTTGGTATCCACGAGGCACCAAATAAACCCACTTCATATCATATCCCTAGGTTTTGAGCATCCAGGTACTCCTAGGAACAAAGGTCTATGTAATACCCCATGTTGTTGATACTCTTTGCTACTATTTGTTACTCTTATGTGTTAGTGTGATACTGGTTTGTGATGGTGATTAGTTCACCGACTTTGTGTGTGTGGATGCATAGTTTAGTTGATTGCTACATTTGACATTATTATGATGATTTATGATACTTTATGTGGTATTTAGATTATTTGATTATGCAATGGTTTTTCCTTAATATTATATATGTCGATGTTGTGATTCTATGATGTTTAATTTGGTTCCAGTAATACATTGTGATGCAGTAGTTTAGTAATTAGTTTATGATGTGATTAGTTAGTTAGCAATGTTACTTTACATCTAATGTTGTATTTGTTAGTATAGCTTTGGTGAGAGGATAGTGTAGCACCACTCGTCTATGAGTCCCCTACTACGCTGTAATTCCTTCTCATGAAATGATGTTTTCAATTATATATATATGTCTTACTTGACGTTTATTTGTATGTAGGATCTGTAGGAATAAAGTCTTGATTCCACCTGTTTCGACAGGACAAGGCGAGCATTAAATTAACCCAATGGGTACAATGTTGAAAAAGGGAGTTGATTAGGATGTGTCCCCATCCCAAGTCCATCATCTCGTGTGATTTTTGTTGTGTTATGATTGAGGGTTTGTCCTTGTCTTCGTGTAGTTTGATTGTTGATTAATTATTTTATTTTTGGTTAGTGGTTATTTAATTAATCTTTATTTCATAAGATTAATTAATATTGTTTTGTTACTTGATTAATTGTAAGTTAGTTAAATGTTGAATTTAAAATATATTGTAAATTTAAAAGCTATTTAATTAATTAAAAGTGCAAGTAATTAATTTAAATTAATAATGATGATGATAATTATATACTATCTTTTTCCTGATATTAAATTAAAAAAAATCTATAGAGAATATTTTGTGAAAATAATTAATCTTTAATTAAAATTGTGAGATAAGTGTGTGCTTTTAAAAAGAAAGAAAAGAACCAATGATTGAAGAGGATTTTTGAGGTAAAAGATGATGAGTTTTATTTATTTTTATTTAGTTTTATTGTGAGGGAATTTTCATAGGCACAAAGGTTTTTTTGGTTTTGGGGCTATAAAAGAAAAGAAAATTAGCTTTTTGGGTTTTTGGGTAAAAAATTTTTTTTGAAGAAAGGATTGGTTTAGAAGGGAGTTGAAGGTAGGAATTTAAGAAGAAGCTACAAAAGGGATTCTACATCTAACAAAGGATTCTAGGTTTTTTTCTATTCTTTTAATTTATTATTATTTTATTGTTCTATAAACAAAATTTGGTTTGCTATGTATGAAAAATTCATTGAACGTTCTATGATTTGAAATTTGTTCATATGAAACCCTTGAATCTGCTGTGGAAAACTTTAGTAAATCTTTTGAAGTTCTTCAATATAGTTTAGTAGTAAAATTTATTGTTTGAAATAGAAATCAGTTGTTTGTGGGTTGAATTTGCATACCAAATCTATATTGGGTTTATTGAAAAATCTATTGTTATATTATTGTTCTGAATTTCTTATTAAATATAAATATACTTGTATACATATATATATAAACAAAATTAGATATACATATAATTGTTATTTTTTTGATTGAGTTATTTAAATGTATATATATAAATCTTGTGTACTGTGTGATTTTATTTTATATGAAAAGAATAAATATTATATTTTGTATTTGAGAGTATTGAATCATAAAAATATATATATAGATATATATTTAAATTGGGTATTGGGTTTAATTTCGTTCTGTGAAAAGAATAAATTATATATATAGGTTGCACAGAATTTCATGTACAAGATATTTATGAAGTTGTTAGTTTTGAGGTTGTTTTAATATGAAATCATATTAAAAAAATATATAAAAATTAAAAGTTAAATGAAAATTAAAATGAAAAATAAATAAAATAAAATAAAATAAAAATCTATTTTTATGGTGGTGTGTGGATGGCTGAAGTCATACCACCCACCAGGGTACTACACACAAGCCACAAACTGCACATAGCATCCGGACTGCGCACAACAGTCCAGACTATTATATGCAGTCATGGGGACTGCGGCCTCCCTTTGGGAGGTGCACAGTACCCAACATATGGGCCTTTTTACCTTTGATATTTAATATGCTTTTTTAAAAAAAACACAAATGCTTTTTTATAATTTCATTCAAATTTATAAATATATATATATATATAAATATATATATATTTATATATTTATATATATATATATATTTATTTATTTATATATATTTTGTATATATGTATATACACGTAAATAGTGTATATATGTGTATATATATATAGATATATACATACATACATACATATATATATATATATATATATATATATATATTTGTATGGTGATGATTGTATATGTTGAGGACATAGGTAGATGATATAAATTCAAATGTAGCAATGTTAAAAAAATTGTATAAATTGGTATTATGCTAGTGCAATTGTGAAAATTAAAGATAAATTGTGTTAATTAATTGAATGTTCTTGAGTAATTGATTTGTTTTATTGGCAAAATTTATTGTGTATTGAAATGAGTTGTATAGAGTTGTGTTATGTAAATTGCTTACTCTAGAGACTATTCATTGAGTCTATTGTGGTTTTCTTTTGTTCGGGTTTATGTCTTGTGGGGAAACCTTAGAGTTAGCTTATCCTATTATAGGAACTTAAGTTGTTGTTTAGGACTTTTAGAGTTGGGAATATTGATGTTGTATTGATTTTGGCCTATTTTAGGCCTATGGTAGTGAATTGTGTTACACATGGATTGTATTGCTTTTAGATGTGTTTCATATGTGTTGGCGAGATGGTTATGCCTCGCAGAGGATCCATTTGATTGGTTCATTATTTCTTGTTGGTACAATCCTTTTGTGTTGGATATTTGTGTTTGAGTGTCTATAGAGAGTGGCTCTAAGTGGGGGTCGGTGCACAAAGGGGTTGTTAGGGTAACCCACATAGAGTTAGAGTAATTAGTGATAACCTAAGTAATTAATTATGGGTGGGGATTTAAACATTAATAAAATAATTGTGATGCATTGTCCACCTGTTAGTGCTATCACAGACTAAAGGGGACTGAGAAGGACATTGTTGGAAAGATCGTTGCCTTGTCTTCACTAAAGGTTAACGATTTTGCATAAGTAACCTTATGGAGCGGCGCCTTGAGATAGGCTATCAGGAGAACCATATATGGAGGTGGCACCTTGAACTAGGTTTTCTGGATAATCCGTGTCTAGATGGAGGTGACACCTTGTGATAGGTTGTTTGGATAATCCATGTTAATCCATGCGATGACACTCTCCTCTAACATTCCATTTGTGTTGTTTTATTGAAGTCCTCTGGAAGTAGTCTATTGGTATTATGACTTGAGTTTTGTTGATGATGTGTTTCATGACTTATTGTTGTAATATTTGAAAAGTGATTTATTCGGAAGTGGTCTATTGTTATGTCTTTTGGTGATTTATCGTTGTTTAGTTTTTAGTGTGGTCTAGTGATATTATGTTATCTTTTCTGGAGTTATTCTTGTGTTCTCTTGATGTGCTTGGTTGGGGATCCTTCCTTGTTTACTCCCAGCATAGGGGTGGTTGGGTGGAATGTGCTTCACACCTTGTTGGGTTCCCTTTGGATGTAGTTGTTCTTTCATTACAGAGTTTTGCAGGTGCAATTGATCCAGTGTCCTTATGTACTAGATGTATGGTTATACTTCAGATGTAATTTATTTATTGTTGTATTGACCCCCACGTATGTTGGGAAGATTATGATGTAATTGGTATATGTGATTATTGAGATGTATTTTCAGACGAATGTATTGTATTATTCATACCATGTAATCATTCATGAACTATCATTGGTAATTACTGATTATGTTGTGATGTATCTTTCAAAAAATATATATACTTTATATCTTTATGATTCATTTATTGTCATGTGTATGTATGGTTTTATTTGGTATATTCACATCTTTCTTGATATCATGAATGAATGTTTAATGGATGTTATGAATGATTGGATTTACATTATTGGTTATATAATATTTCATCTATTACTTTGTTATGGAATTAGTATTGGTAATGTCCTCATGTACCCCAAGGGATTTAGTTGTGAAACTTAGAACATTGTTATGTTGGAATACTTAAGTATGTTTACTATGTTCTTTTAAAAAATATTTTTTTTGCGTCTTTATTTGTTCCTTTGGGGTTTGCGCGGTGGGGCATTACAAGTCATGTTTGATTTTAGATTTATTATCATAAATAGAAGTTGTATAAATTGTTAAATTATATATTTTTTAACATATATAAAATGTATGGTTGGATTAGTGAGATATTTATAACAAGTACAAACAATATGAAGTCAAACTTTATTAGATTTGATTCTTAATAAATTAATTTTAATGATTCAATTTATAGCTTTATGCAATCTATAAGTTTAAATAGTTTGATGGTATCTAAACTTTATAAATATAAAAATATGATAAATGTGTGATTATTTTCCTTCCCAATCTATAATTTGTTGATGTTGTTGGCTATATAATCGGGATGATTCACTCATAATGTAATGATAAAATTCAACCTCATATGAAGGATTTTATATATATCTTCCATTAAATTCATCCTCTTTATGAGATTCTTACAGAATATTGATATTCTAGTGTGAATTCTTAATTTTAGACACATCTTCCATTAAATTTTAGAACTATTTTAGATTATGTTTTAAATTTAAATTTTAGAACTGTTTTAGATTATGTTTTGTGTGCAATCTAGTAATTTGAATGTTTTGAAATTATTAAAAACTATGATAGATGTTGAATGTTTTTTTGTTAATGGTATGAAAATATTATTGATGAGTAGATGAATTATTACAACTATTTTAGATTTGTATTCCCTTTATCTAGATATATTTTTTACCATGGTCTCATTGCTCTTTTAGGTGTACTGTATATATATATATATATATATATATCTAACATGGAAAATGTATATCATGTTCCACCTGAGCTATATTCTTTGTTTGAAAATACCACTAATGAGATTAAAAAATTGAGAGACTCATTAGCATAGGGTGCAAACCCAAGGATATATTTTGAACCATCTATGTCAATATTACATAGTTTAGAAAAACGAAGAGATGAACTTGGGAGGACTAGTTCATATTCTCCAGATAGAGTAGTTGTTATTCTTTCCTACATGCAGGAAGAAGTACAAGGTGATGTTCCCCTTAAACAAATATAGGATAGTGTGACCAAATAAATGATAAAAAATAATTATTTTCCTTTTTATCAAAATGTACATAAGATTAGGGGATACCAGGTCACTAGATGTGTCGATTGTGCTATGGTTGAATTGATCTACCCATGATTTCTCGCAACACATGGTCAATACCCAAACAATGAGCAAATTCCATTATATTTTGTTTAGCAATTGTATGTTGAGGTCCATTTGGGCCTCAAAATTAACTACCTGGACATTCCACCATATGTTGGTCAGGGGTGTGGCAGGATTGCCGATAGGCCCACCTATCATCGAGCAGATAGACCAATCCTAATGTTTTGGGCATTGGTTAGTGAGAGGTCTCCTACTCTCACCCCAACTCTAGCCCCCATAGTAGATGAGGTTTTTGTTGCCTCCCAAAAGGAAGAAATTGACACTATAGGTGACATTGCAACTGCCACCACTAGGATATCTGATGATTGTGTAGGTCAGTATTTGATGTCCATATGTTCCCAATCCATGCCATTTTTAGCACAGTGGACCACCATGGATCCTTTTACAATGGCCTACATCCCTACTCCTACACAACTTGACACACTTATAGGAGATATGGCATGCAGGACTCTACATTGTTTGTTGAGGACTTATTGAAGGCATATTCCCACATTGCATCAAACAATGGGATCAGTATAGAGCATGTCAAAGATCATTTGGCACATGGATTCCATTAAGCTCCAGGATCCCATCACTCTCAGCCGAGCACTAGTACGCATCAGGATCCACCTACAGTTCATTTGGTTGTTGCACAAACTATGCGTTTTACTGATATGTTGATTGGTTCTGGTTCATCATCGTCAATGCCATCTCACCTTCATAGTCCTCTACATTCATCATTTCTAGCATGACATGGGATATATCAGATGGATGCAGATGTTGATTCGTCACTTGACCGTTTCAGAGGACTTAGGTCATCCGATATCAGATGATGTGCATGTATGTGTGCATGTGCATGTTTCAATTCTTTTTTAATTATTTTTAAATTTATGTTTTAACAAGATATTCATGTAAGTTGATATATATGTATATATTGTTACAGGTGGACATACCTCATGTCACTCCTAGCCTTGGTCCAGATCGTGTGTATGATTGACGTGACTCAGATGTGGATGAATCTGCTTCCATTGGACATGTGAGTTTTAAATTTTTATATATGCACGTGTATATATCTACATGCAATATTTATGTATGCATAGATCTAGATAGATATTTAAAAATACAAGTTCATTTAAAAATAACTTTCATTAAATTTATTTAATATAAATTATATGTATTTAACACATTCTATACACAATTTTATTTTTAGGGCTCAACACATCTATCAGAGTAGAACCGTTCTCATTCAGATGGTCGTTCGACCAGGATTCGACATTCATATTAGGCCCTGCACACTAGATTTATGATCTTTATTACATTTATTTTCTTATATGATGATCTTTAGTAATCAATATTTTATTATCTCTTACATTTTCTTATATGATGTATACATACATTTGCTTATTTGTTGATATTTAGTATTTGACATTTGATGATCTCTCGTTTACATTAATTTTATTATATGATATGTACATACATTTTATTATATGATATATACATACATTTTCCTCTTTGCTTATAACATGTGTTATGTTTATACATTGCATCTCTTTACATGTATGTACATGTGTTTTCTTATGGTTACATGTTTACAGATGATATATGTATGAATTTGCTTTAAATATTCAATATACATACATGTTTGTTTATTTGATGATCTCTTACAACTTACATTTCCTTATATTCAATATACATTTGATCTCTAGTATAATTTTAGGAAATCAATGCCACTTTATAATTAAGTTCATTCATGTTGATCACAATAAATATTTTTTTAAAAATTACTTAAGCAACATGAACCATTGATTTGAGAACAAAATATAATCTTTTTGACAAGTAACTTGAAATTTAATTCAAATATAGTTAAGAAAATTCAATTCAAATTATACCTCTATTATACATTTTTAACAAGTAACTTGAAATTCAATTCAAATTATACCTCTATTATACATTTTTGACAAGTAACTTGAAATTCAATTCAAATATAATTAAGAAAATTCAATTCATATTATGCCTCTATTATAAATTTTTGACACTTTAATAAAATTCTAAAATTTCTAGATATGTTGTGCATACCAATGCATTAAATAACAACAAACTCCACAATGAAATAACTTGTTTGTTTACTACTTGATTCATTTAAACTAGGATCTAGTTATTTGATGTATACTAGAATAATTTTTTTCCCATCCCATATGCATATAAATAAAAGCTTATTTTTCATTATTCTAGATATCAAATTGCAAGATTAATTCTCATTTATATCACTTGGAGCACAGATTTTGGAGAAGAGCATTTTGCACATTTATCAAGGAGGAAAATATTGGAGAGACAACTTTTCATTTTTATCAATCAAGGAAAATTTTGGAGGATAATTTAACTAAGCTGGTAGAGGACTTGTTTTGAGTCATATTTAAGTTGAAGAAGAAAATGGGACAACAAAGAAAAAGAAAAAATGCATCTCAACAAAAATTGTCAAAAGAAGAAGAACAAAAGAGGCGTGAACAAAATTTGGAAAATTATCATAAAAAGAAACAAGGTACATGCTTGTTTCTTCTCTCTGTCTCTCAAGTGTGTGTTTAGGAATTTTATTAACACCTCAATTTGTTTTTCTTATAAATATATTTCCAATAGTCATCTTGCATAGACATTCCCTATATTCTTTATCATCTACCTGTTCTGTCTCACAATTCACGTTCAAGAATCTTGTGATTTTATTTGTTTTAACTCCAATTTTTCTAGAGATGTCTCCTATAGTCTCACTTTTGCTTGTATAAATTCAAACGAACCGGGAAATTTCTAATCCGAGTCGAGCCAAATCTAGATATTGATCAAATGAATCATTGAAGTTAAACACATGAATCTTGCTAGGGAGGATACGCTGGAAACAAGCTTGTCGAGAGGGGTCAAGATCACCTCCCTTCTACTAGTATGGATGAGCATATAAAACTAGTAGAAACTTCTCTCACTTATAGCATCATGTCTTATCACTTTGTTTGCTTGCAGACATGAACTTCACTTATATAACATCATCTCTCACTTTTGTTTGCAAAATATTTTGTGACACGTAGAAGGGCTCAACAAGCAGGAAGTTCTCATGCTCAAGTCAAGGAAAATCTAGACATTGGATCAAATGAATCTACTCAAGAACACATGGTCCTTCAAGATAGGGAGGAGGCACAAGTTCAAACAATGCATGTTGGAGAGGGGTCAAGATCACTTCCTCCTATTGGTATGGATGAGCATATAAAACTAGCTAAAAAGGTGAGGAAACAAATTTCTCATAGAAATTTAGATCATTACTTGAAATAGATATGGAGAAACTGAAATGTTATGCCAACCAGGCTTATAATAAGAGAAAGAGGTCAATGACTAAATCTATAAATGGAATAATCAATCATCATTTCAATAATCTTGAAACACTTGAAAAAACCCAATTTTTATCACATTTACTTCTTCGTGATGAGCTCAAAGAATCATTACAATGTTTGGGTGTACATTCAACATCAAATAAGAAGAAACACATGGGATTACAAAAGGATATTGTTCAAAATGTTAAAAAGGGTTTAGATTCCATTGGGAAATGATCTCGAACTGTGGATAAGGCCACTATAAGAAGGGTGATGTTGAAATCTATTGTACATCAAGATATAAAGTAAAGAAAATATAACTTCTGCACTTCAAGCAGGCTGCTGTGCAAGATCATCATGGAAAAAATCGTGCCCTTATGGCAAAAAAAATTAGAAAATCGAAGTTGGGAAACTTGACTTAAAAATTTGAATAAGTTATCTTATATTATTTCAAAAGTATGTAAGAATAGAGTCTATAAAAATTGAATGTAGTTTCTAAACCACTAGGTTTGTTTAAAAAATAAACTATTTTTTCCATATGAAAATTGAAATTTTGAAATGCGAGTAACCACAATAAAATGATAATATTTTTTTATAATATTGTAGATATAAGTAGATGACTCATGTCTTGATGTGATGCATATTTTTTGTAATTTTTTTTCCAAGTAAATAATTAATTATGATTTTTTTATTACAACTTTTAAAAAATATAAAGAAATTGTATGTCTGACCACCTTAACTTGGTCAAAACTTCATAAAATTCAATTTTTCTTTTCTTAATCCTATAGTATGCGAAGAAGGGAATGTGATGTATGTTTTGGATTAAAAAAATGTGATACCATTTGAAAGCTATAGATGTTTTTCAATCAGTCTATCAATTAGGACTTTAGTTGTAATTTGAATAGAAAATGAATAATAATTACTTATTAAATTAAAATTAAAGCATAATTTATATTGGTGGAAAGCTAAGAATCTCCTTTAAAAATCCTTTTCATTTCATCAATTTTGGGTAAAAAAAAAATCACCAACCACATACCCATCATATTGCCACTTTTTGGCCCATCATGATCCTACACATACCCTTCAACTAAAATTGGTTATAGTAGAACCACATTAATAAAATATGAGAAAAAGAGAGAGTTTTTGGATGAGAGTTTAGAAGTCAATTGGAAAATTATGTGTAGAGTTCCCCATTTTGACAGGATTGAAGATGTTGTTAGGAACATGGTCTCAGGGTTTTGGCATGATCAGACTCGTCCATCATCAAATACTAGAGATGTTATGAGACACGGGATTGGACCTGGTATTTATGAAAATCATATCAAACATTGCCTAGACATAACACAATTTGAGATGTATATGAACTTTTGTAATGCATATCCTCATATAAAGATTGGGCAAACAATGTTTCAAAGGTTAAAGCCATATTACGTGAAGATAAACAAGTTTTTTGATACTTGTCATATTGAATTTGATCTCTACTATCAGGTGTTTCAAAAGATGAGGGAAGAAAGATGTGGGTTTCAAAATGCACCTCCTAAATAGACAAGTTTGTTCATAAAGTCTATATTATGTGATCATGAAAATGGACCTCAAATTAACTACATAAAAGGAATTTGTGAGACATGTGGAAATTTGGCTAAATTTCCTTCAAGAATTAAGGATACTGACATAACAACACTCCATCCCTCATCAACCCCCTTTTGGCTTGTACCTTGACTGGGGCAACATCACCCTTTGTCATCCATTTGTGCTTCATCTTCTTCATTTTGCATCATCTTCCTCATCTCCTTCATCACTCTCCCCTTGCATCATCATCCTTATTCCCCTTGCATCATCTCCTCCATTTCAAAAGCCCACATGTGTTCTCTTGAACCCACATGTCCTCTCGAGGGGGCATGCTTCATCCCTAATTTTCATCATCTTTTTCCCTTCCTAATCATTCAAAGGAATGACTGGGGCATCTTTCCCAATATAACCATCTTCTTCTAGGTTCTATGTTTTAATGATCCTTGAAATGATGCTACTTCATAACACCATCTCAAAGAGGGGCAAAATGCAGACATCTAAATTTGGACACTTAATTTATCCAAATTTATCCCCTTTCATCTTATTTTCATCAATTAAGTAATACTGGTATTATTTAATTAATAACTCTAATTCTGCCAAATCCCTAAGGTATTTAATCAATAATACCTTATCTCTTTAATCCTTCTTTCATCAAATGAATTAATAAAATAGGACATTTATTTAATTCCTCACGTGTCGCATCCTCCATCTTTTATTATCTAATCTTAATCCTTCTTCTAATCTCATCATTAGGATGTGCACATGCCTAATCCTTGATTAGGAGGTGTAACATCCTCCAACTTTTGCAAGTTGGCCTCTAATCTTTCTTAGCCACCTAACCTTCCTCTAACCCCTCATCAACTTGTCTAATCACCCCCTTTAGTCAACTCTTCCCATCCCCCAAGGAATTTTTAATTCCTGTGTATTCCCAAATTCCTTTGAAGAATTTTTAATTCCACTCTCATCTTTCAAGGAATATTAAATTCCTTTTCTCTTCCCCATGTCCTTTATGGCATGTGTCCTTAGTCAACCTTATTAAAGGCTTTCTCCTTTTGGGCAAGGCACTCCACTTTCCCATGTGAATTTTTAATTCAACTTTTAATCCCCCAATGCACTCAAAAAAAAATTTAATTCCTTCACTTCTTCCCACATGTCCTCTCTTCATTCTTTATTCTTTCCCATCTCCCCATGAGGATATTTGAGGAATTTTTAATTCCTCACATGTCCTCTCACCCACATAGGGACAAGGACCTCCTTTATGAGGAGATCTTGTCCAATCCCAAGGTAATCTTTGTACCCCCCTCCATGTCATGTACTACCCTTCCACCTCATGTCCACTTCACCTTTTAGGGCTATATCACATGCCACATGTCAAGATGTGAGGGCTTGTGAGTTCTCAACTCACCTTGGCCCTACATCTTGGTCATTGGTGGCTCAATCTTGGCCATTCATTTCCCTAGGGAATTCTCAAAATTCCTATAAATACCCCCTCTTTTCTCTCATTTTAGGGGAGATCATTTTGCTAGCCAAACTCTTGTAATTTTATTTCTCAATCTACACTTAGCCATTTTCATGCTTTCATCCATTTCCATCCATCCTCACATCATCATCTAGTTTGCATATCTTGCCATCCCAGGAGCATACACATCAAAGATCGAAGGGCCAACCAAAGGATCGATTCGACACAAGGTATAAAGTTCCATTTGTTGTTTTTATCTTGTGTTGATTCCAACTTAGGCTAATCTTGAGGTGTAGGTTGTTTTGGTGTTTATTTGCACTCTTTAGTTTGTTCCTCATTTTCTAACGCATATATATGACCTATCACATTTCTGGCACACCTGGTAGAACCTGGCAAACATGTGTCATGCGTAAATCCCCATCTGCACTCGGGGGCAGCTTCCTAATATGTGCTCCCTCCATCCGCTATGCTTCCTGCTATGCTTCCAGCTATGCACTCGTCTTCCTCTTATACATCCTTTTTGTTCATCCCCTCCATCCTATCGATCTTGCACATCCTTCTTGGCATATCTCATTTAGCCCAATCCTTCCATCCTCCTTGTGATCTTGATAACAATGGGGCAGACATATAAGCATGCTTTGGGCACCTCTTAGCATACATCTCCCTCATCTGCACACTATCCCAACTGTCATTCGCACTCATCTACCTTCCTTATCCACCTGTCATGCTACCCTCAATCTCCTTTCCTTATCCATGCATCCTATCTTCATCCATCCAACTCCTTATCTTCCTATCCATCAATCCAATGAATCCTTTTCATTTCCCAATCCTCATCTCTCTCTCCTCATCCCATCTTATAATCCCTTGTCATTGGTATCTCTCCATCATATCATCCTCCCAATTCATCTTTTGATTATTTGGATAACTATCCCATCCCTGAGCTTCATGATCACCATCCTCCAATTCAATCCACTAGGTCTATCATGTCAATCTAATCATTTTATCCCCTTATCTAGGGTTATCTCATCATCCTTTATCCATCATTTGTCTTTGGCCTTTTATCAAACTATGTTTCCCCTGCTCTTTCACATAGGCAAGGTTGATCATTTGATCCACCCCCGGGGTTCCATCATTGGTCTTTCTGCTTTGTCCATTTGATCCTTTATCATCTATCATCAGTCTTCATCTCTTGTTCCTATTGTCTATCTCATCCTTACCATCCATCGAAGTCTCTTACCTTGTGTCATGTCTCTTGTGTCGTGTCATCAAGCTATGCCATTATCTAGCTGGTTCTTAACCAACAAGATCCACTTGTATCATCAGATCCTATGAGTTCTGAATACCCTATGTCATATTGATCTTTTAGTCTAGTAACCATCATCGGTCTCAATAGGATGCATCCTTCCTAACAGACCTCATCACTCCCATCCATCCTTGTGATCCTATGGCAAAGGATGTTTGAAATTGATTGCAATCTTTTGATGTTTTTGGATTTTGTTTATCATTTCAGCTCCCTATCATCACTTGTCATGGTCGCCTTGATCCATCATATCATGGTGTGCTTTGACTAGTCAAGATAGGGGTGTATCTTGATCTTTTTTTTGTATTATCGGTTGTCCCACGTAGTACCCACCAAGATCCCTGAGGTCTTGTGTTACGTTGGGGCATCCTTGTGTGCTTGTGGTTATCCCAATACCTGGCCCAACCAAGGTCATCATGACTTTGGAGTGTTGGGATAGCCTTCTTGTTTGATGTGTTTGTTTCATGCATTAGACACTAATCCGCCTTGGTTCTTTATACCCTGGCATCTTTTGTCTTATGTTATAGCAAAAATTAGTGCTCCAAAGATGGAAAAATTGCATTAGGATTGCATTTCATCTTCCCCACCCATGCATTCATCCTTCATCATTCTCCTCCCCCCACTCGCACAAATCATCTAATCATATCTTCCTTAACCCCATCATTATCATAATTATCCATCTGTATTCTCCCTCAGTGTTGTTTTGGGATGTATCTTTCCCTCATCGACAACACTTTCATCATCATCACCGGGAGGTATTCTTCCCTATACTTTAGTGTTGTTTTGGGATGTATCCTTCCCTCGTCAATACCACTCATTGGGGTGTATCCTTCCCTCATCAATACCACTCAATGGGATGTATCCTTACCTCATCCTCGTGTTGTTTTAGGATCCCTCATTGACAACACTCCATCCCTCATCAACCCCCTTTTGGCTTGTACCTTGACTAGGGCAACATCACCTTTTCTCATCCATTTGTGCTTCATCATCTTCATTTTGCATCATCTTCCTCATCTCCTTCATCACTCTCCCCTTGCATCATCATCCTTATTCCCCTTGCATCATCTCCTCCATTTCGAAAGCCCACATGTGTTCTCTTGAACCCACATGTCCTCTCGAGGGGGCATCCTTCATCCCTAATTTTCATCATCTTTTTCCCTTCCTAATCATTCAAAGGATTGACTGGGGCATCTTTCCCAATATAACCATCTTCTTCTAGGTTCTATGTTTTAATGATCTTTGAAATGATGCTACTTCGTAACACCATCTCAAAGAGGGGCAAAATGTAGACATCTAAATTTGGACACTTAATTTATCCAAATTCATCCTCTTTTGTCTTATTTTCGTTAATTAAGTAATACTGGTATTATTTAATTAATAACTCTAATTCTGCCAAATCCCTAAGGTATTTAATCAATAATACCTTATCTCTTTAATCCTTCTTTCATCAAATGAATTAATAAAATAGGACATTTATTTAATTCCTCACATGTCACATCCTCCATCTTTTATTATCTAATCTTAATCTTTCTTCTAATCTCATTATTAGGATGTGCATATGCCTAATCCTTGATTAGAAGTGTCACATCCTCCAACTTTTGCAAGTTGGCCTCTAATCTTTCTTAGACACCTAACCTTCCTCTAACCCCTCATCAACTTGTCTAATCACCCCCTTTAGTCAACTCTTCCCATCCCCCAAGGAATTTTTAATTCCTTTGTCTTCCCAAAGTCCTTTGAAGAATTTTTAATTCCACTCTTATCTTTCAAGGAATATTAAATTCCTTTTCTCTTCCCCATGTCCTTTATGGCATGTGTCCTTAGTCAACCTTATTAAAGGATTTCTCCTTTTGGGCAAGGCACTCCACTTCCCCATGTGAATTTTTAATTCACCTTTTAATCCCCAAATGCACCTCAAAAAGGAATTTTTAATTCCTTCACTTCTTCCCACATGTCCTCTCTTCATTTTTATTCTTTCCCATCTCCCCATGAGGATATTTGAGGAACTTTTAATTCCTCGCATATCCTTTCACCCACATAGGGACAAGGACCTCCTTTATGAGGAGATCTTGTCCAATCCCAAGGTACTTTGTACCCTCTCCATGTCATGTACTATCCTTCCACCTCATGTCCACTTCATCTTTTAGGGCTATATCATGCCACATGTCAAGATGTGAGGGCTTGTGAGTTTCAACTCACCTTGGCCCTACATCTTGGTCATTAGTGGCTCAATCTTGGCCATCCATTTCCCTAGGAATTCTCAAAATTCTATAAATAACCCCTCTTTTCTCTCATTTTAGGGGAGATCATTTTGCTAGCCAAACTCTTGCAATTTTATTTCTCAATCTACATTTAGTCATTTTCATGCTTTCATCCATTTCCATCCATCCTCACATCATCATCTAGTTTGCATATCTTGCCATCCAAGGAGCATACACATCAAAGATCGAAGGGCCAACCAAAGGATCGATTCGACACAAGGTATAAAGTTCCATTTGTTGTTTTTATCTTGTGTTGATTCAAACTTAGGCTAATCTTGAGGTGTGGGTTGTTTTGGTGTTTATTTTCACTCTTTAGTTTGTTGCTCGTTTTCTAACGCATATATTCAACCTATCACAGGAAGATTTTCAAAAATTGATATGACCATACATACAACATTCCTTTTTTGCTAAGTGGAAAGCACAATAATTCCAAACATTGAGAGATACTTTCCCACGTGGAATAGTTCTATCATTAGTTAACTTTGTAAAAAATTACTCCTTTGTACATCAAAAAGAGATTCAATCAGAGTATTACTTTTCAAAGTAGATCACTATTATTGTTCATGTGTGTTATCAACATGCACAATTAGAATTGGATGGTGTTGAGAGTATAGATGAAGAACAGGCCATTAAGAAACAATATCACTTTTATATTAGTGATGATAAAGAGCATGACACACTTTTTGTCCAAGATTGCTTTACAATTTTTTTGAGAATTTGAGAAGCAGGGGTGTAAACTTTGAAAATAATTTTGTATGGTCAGATGGATGTGTGGCACAATTCAAATCTTCGTGGCCATTCTATGCACTTTGTAGATATCATAAAATCTACAAAATACCACATATTTGGAGTTTTTTTTAGAGTGGGCATGGAAAGGGTGAGCATGATGGAGTAGGAGCTTGCATCAAATGAGCTTTAAGAAAGCATCAAATGAGTTATCCAAAAGATCATCTAGACAATGCACATGATGTTGTTGAGTGGTGCAAGAAACTCTTTGCATCAAATGTGGTCAGCACATCTTCAAGAACAAACCGACACATTCCACATAGAGTTTTTTGGGAGATATTGGGTATATATAAATTACATTAAATCAAACATTTGAATTTATTTAAATTTAAAAGTTATATGTATATATATACATATTTTTTCACATAAGTTTTGTGTTGTACATGTATCTAGGTGTGGATAGAAGATCGATGCATGGATGCAAGAGGGTAGAAAAAACAAGATCTTTGCATTGTGTTGGGAGTTTAGATAGTCGCCATGGATGGACATTAGACACAAGGGATTACTCTTGTTTTTGCACTAAGTGCATTGAGGGAAACTTTGATTATGCATGCAACAATCAAGAACTTGGATATGTTGGTAAATGGGATATGGTGCCACTGGTTGTTTCACAAACATATGATGAAAACAAGGAAGAAAGATTTGAAGTGATTCCTTTGATTTCAATTGATCATGACCATATCTTAGGATTGGTTAGAAAAGGTACATGTGTAAGTTTTCAATAATTTAAATATTATATATATCTAGTTAATGATCTTTAGAGACATTTCTAATTTTTTTAGAATTTTTTTATGTAAATTTGGTGTACATGAAATGTTTTTACAGTCATAGCAGAGCTTGGAAACATCAAAGGTGTTAGCTATTATTTATTTTGTTGCACAGAAGAAAGGAATAAACTACCACAACCTAAAACAAGTGATGGAATGTCATTTCCCACAGGTGAGTTTGAATTTAAAATTTTATATACATTGTATTCACATGTGCACATTACATTATAAACATTAAATATATATTGTACAAACCTTGAGCACGAAAATGTTGCACACATTCATATGTCTTACCTTAGGTTCACATTTACCATGCATGTTTTGTTGTAGTGTAAGGGGCATATCTAAAACAAGTCAAAGTTGTTCAACATGGGATTCATTTTGTTGACTATCAACCTAATAACAAGGTATATCAATATAGTCACTTAATAATTTCTATCGCCCTACATCTTCATGTAATTCCACATGCATGCGGCCAAAAAAAATGGAGACTAGATAGTGATGATCATCAAAAAATTCTACGTGTATTGAAGAGTGGGCTGAACCAAAATCTTTTATTTAGATTATATTCATGGTTTTCAAGTTCACTTGTAACCCTATACATGTTCAAATGAGAACTTATAGTAACTTGTACATAGTTGTAAATCATTTTGTGTAAATTGCAATTATATTTACTAATTGTTCCATAGAAAATTCTTAGGTTCAAGAATCTTTGATAGCTTCATCTCTCACTTATTTTGGTTGCATGTAACCCATATATATCC
>VDFB02373365.1:328750282-328857328 GCA_007258455.2 Sequoia sempervirens | reverse complement strand
TATCCTTTATCTCTCTCCCACTCCCCCCTCTCTCCTCTACCCCCTACCCTTAAGCATATTATATATTATAATTTAAAAATATATAATTTACATTTATATTAATATTAAATTTATAAAATACAATGGAAAAAGGAAAGAAATATATATATTTAATAGAGTGGGTTTGACTTAACATCTTTACCATGTTCGATCGAACCCCCTTCGAATCTATTTTTTATTATATATAAAATGTGTTTGGTTGAACATTCCTTCGGTCGAACTCCTATGTGATCAAACATTTGAATTTTATTTGACCAAATAGTTGTTCGATCGAATCCCCTTATTTTCACCTCCACGCTCTGAGGCACCAAAATTGCTTAGAATTTTGCACTTCAAAGCTCAATTTGAGAATGAAAATGGAGGAGATTTCAGAAACCCAACTGGTATCAGATTGCCCTCAAAACAGGCTATCCAATGAATATAATTCTAATATGTTTTGATTTTATTATCTATTTGTTTTTTAAGTTTTATTAAATATAGGTTTTTCACCAAAAATGAAACTCTCTGTTCTACACGTGGAAAAATAGAGAATTATAAAAAAAAATTGAAAAATATGATTGCACTAGATATTGGAGTCCTTGATCCAACTAAAACAAAAAAAAAAGAATTTTTATACATACAGTAAAATTTATGTGAACATATATAGTCGTGTTATGTCTGAATTGTAATTGGTTTGACTTTCAAACTTGATTAAAAAAAAATATTCAATAAAAAACTATCTAACCAAGTGGAAGCACTAGATATCGGAGTTACAAGTCTAAATTTGAAAGAATTATAATTTTATCCTTCAAGGAAGAAATTTATGTGTTATACGGTGTGCGTCACTTTTAAAAAATGTTATTTTTTGAAAAACACCAGTTTTCATGGGAGATGCAAAAAATAGTGCAATCTGATTCCAAAAATTTTGAAAAAAATATTTTTAGAATCTATAGAAAAAATGTGATGAGACTCTAGTTTGTGTCATATTCAAATTCCTCACATTTTAACCGCTATAGGTGCATGAATGTGATGATTTAGTTAAAAAAAAAAATTCAGTGTCCAGTTTGGCCAAAAATTGTAAACCACTATTGTGGGTCACCCTTGGTCAAAACTTCATGAAATTCATTGTTTTTAATCCTATAGTATGTGAAGCATAGAATGTGATGCATGTTTCAGATTCAAAAAATGTGACACTATTTGAAAGCTATAGAATTTTTTCAATCAACCTATCAATCAAGACTTTAGTTGTAATTCAAATAGAAAATAAATAATAATTATTTATTAAATTCAAAGTAAAGCATAATTTATATTGGTGGAAATTTGAGAATATCCTTTAAAAACCCTTTTCGTTTCATCACTTTTAGGATAAAGAAAGTCATCAGCCACATACCCTACACATACCCATCATATCACCACTTTCTGGCCCATCATGATCTGCACATACTCGTGTGGTAGGTTTTTCTTGTGATACATGAGGAAAAGAACTAGATCTCTCCATGGGGGAATCACTAGCCTCCTCCTACTCTTTTGGCCCTCCTACTATTTTGTCTGACTTCTTATCCTCCTCATCATGTTCAACTACATATCCATTGTCATCCTTATCCTCCTTGTAATCCTCTTGATGTCATGGTCATGGCCTAGGATCACTAGTAGGATGATCTACAAGAAATATAGGATCTAAATGTTCTCTATCCCACCACCTCATGTATGCAATTATAGATCTGATATCATTTACCTCATATACTAGATGTCTTTCTCACTCTTCATCATCAAAGTCACTCAGTGGAACATCTCTGATGGTAGGAAAAGCCATGTCTTGTTTCCTACAACCACTACAAGTAAACCTAAGATAGGTTGGTCAAGGGATAGGAACCCCTTGATTGTACTCAAAAACTATCTCATCACTTGATCATAATAGAAAGGCACCACAATACATACTCATAGCGATCAATAAAGAATCAATCACGTTGCATCCTCACTGACTATCATAACAAGCCTATCTAGGGCTGCAAGGTCCTATAGGGTTTTCAAATTATATTCAAGACATCTAATTAATAAAATATAATGTGTCAGTATAACACATCTCTATACTACCATGGTTTCTTCAAAGGATAACAAAAGGCTCAAGGATAGGTCCATAGTACCTCTATGGGGTATCCCACAGGTCACATGCAAGCAATGTGCTTGAATTCACAATTGAAGGAGTGTGCATGTCATAAGACTCCATGTCTCATAATGAACATATCACTTGATATCGTAGTACACATGTTCTTGCATGCTTAACCCCTAGGTGAACACAAACTTTTGTCACTCCTCCATTTCTCATGTATAGTGTGAATGAGGCCCCCATGCGGGTCTGTGTCTCATTCATCTAGTGGAATGTCAATGCTATAGTAGCAATCATGATCTAATGAATAATCGAAACCTCAGTACCTCCATGTAGTAGCCAGCTCAGTTGAATCTGACCCTTTCCATATTTTGGCATATCATGGTTGATGCACTAGTACTGATTATCTAAGATCTCCCCTAAGATCCTACCCTCAACATGGCTAAGAGTCCTATCTCAAATGGGTAGCTGAATTATGTGTTATTTATCCTCCAATATCACCGTCATCTCTCCCATCATTCCATTAGCATCTCCTTGTGGTATCTCATGGTAGTCATGGTATACACCTAAAATAAATTAACACATAAATAACACTACTCTACAATTTAGATTCTAGTGGTATGTGGGTATGTGCAGGATCATCATGGAAAAAATAGGCCCTTAAATGGTGAAAAATAAAAGTCATCAACCACATATCCTACACATACCCATCATATTGCCACTTTTTGGCCCATCATGATCCTACACATGCTCATGTGATCATGAAGAAGTGTATATAAGTAGCCTCATAGGTGCTCCTATGTGTGTGGTGGACCCTATCATTTTAGCACAAATATAGGATTATTGCATTAGCAATGCATTCATACATAAATCAAAATAAAGTAGCAAATTACATGTTTTAGAATCTTATGCCTAGTCAAGAGCATCCATGTTGGTTAGGGGTGCACATGTTGGTCGAGGACACTCCATTTTATCAAAAAATATTAAAAATTACATAAAAATGACCCCTACCTATAGGGAAAGTGAAAATTTAATGTATCTCTCCTATCAGTGTCCCTTGTGCAACACACTCTCATAAGGCCTTGAGCCCTGGTGTGCACGATATGGTCATCATCAACAGTTTTTCTCCTAGGAATGTTCAACTTAGATCTCAATGCTCTCAAACTACAAAAGTTAAAATGAATGGAAAAATGGTATAAAAGCTATAACTTGTAACCAAATTTGATAATATTACTCATACTTTGTTATCTTAAAATCATCATAACTTGGGCTTGCAAACTTTGATTTTTGTGTCATCTATTGCATTAAAATTGTGGTTCCATCTTTGTTCATGTTATATGCTTTTTATACTTGTTGTTATGTTACCATGACCGTAACAATGGTATTTCCATAAAAAACCCTAATTAGTTTGATGTAGCAAGATCCTTTCCTTATTTCCACCTCCATAAAGCAAGAAAATACTACGGGGATTGTATGTACAAGATCATGATGGGCCAAAAAGTGGCAATATGATGGGTATGTGTAGGGTATGTGGCCGGCAACTTTTTTTTACCCAAAATTGATGAAATGAAAAAACGGTCAAGATTATCTATATCTTTCAAATGGTCTCAAATTTTTTGAATCCAAAATATGTGTCACATACTATAGGATTAAAAAAAGAAAAATTAAATTTCATGAAGTTTTGACCAAGTTAAGGTGTTCAGACATACGAGTTTTTATATTTTCTAAAAGTTGTAATAAAAAATTAATAATTAATTATTTACTTGGAAAAAATTACAAAAAATATGCATCACATCAAGACATGAGTCCTCTACTTATATCTAAAATATTATAAAAAAAATATTATCATTTTATTGTGGTTAGGGTGGTCAGACAGACACCTACTTCTTATTTTTTCTATGAAATTTAAGTAATACTGCATTGAAATTTCAAATTTTTACCAAATAGATTTATTTTCATTTAAAAAAACCTAGTAGTTTAGAAACTACATTCAATTTGCTATAGATTATATTCTTACATATTTTTGAAATAATATAGATAACTTATTCAAATTTTATGTCAAGTTTCCTAACTCTGATTTTTGAATTTTTGCCACTTAGGGCTTGTTTTTTCCATGATGATCCGGACATACCCTAAATTCAAAGTAAAGGATAATTTATATTGGTGGAAAAAAAGTATGAATTCATCAATTTTGGGTAAAAAGTTGTCATATACCCATCATATTGCCACTTTTTGGCCCATCATGATCTTGCACATACCCTTTAATAAATAATTATTATTCATTTTCTATTTGAATTACGACTAAAGTCCTAATTGATAGGCTAATTGAAAAACATCTATAACTTTCAAATGGTATCACATTTTTTGAATCCAAAACTTGTGTCACATTTTTTTAATCCAAAACATGTCACATTCTATGCTTTGCATACTATAGGATTAATAAAAAAAATTGAATTTCATGAAGTTTTGACTAAGTTAAAGTGGTTAGACATACAAGTTTTTATATTTTTAAAAAAATTAATAAAAAATTCATAATTAATTATTTACTTAGAAAAAAAATACAAAAAAATATGTATCACATCAGGACATGAGTCCTCTACTTATACATAAAATATTATAAAAAAATATTATCATTTTATTATGGTTAGGGTGGTCAGAAAGACACCTACTTCTTCTTTTTTCCCTAAAATTTAAGTACTACTACATTGAAATTTCAAATTTTCACCAAATAGATTTAAAAAAAAAAAAAACCTAGTAGTTTAGGAACTAAATTCAATTTACTATAGATTCCATTCTTATATATTTTTGAAATAATATAGATAACTTATTCAAAAACTCTAATTTTTCTGAATTTGTCGCCACTTAAGGGCCTATTTTTTCCATGATGATCCTACGCATAAAATCTTATAAAAATTATTATCATTTTATTGTGGTTAGGGTGGTCAAATAGACATGTACTTATTTTTTCCCTAAAATTTAAGTACTACTACATTGAAATTTCAAATTTTCACCAAATAGATTTAAAAAAAGAAACCCTAGTAGTTTAGAAACTAAATTCAATTCGCTACAGATTCTATTATTATATATATTTTAAATAATATAGATAACTTATTCAAATTTTTACGTCAAGTTGCCTAACTCTAATTTTTCTAATTTTTTTACCACTTAAGGGCCTATTTTTTCTATGATGATCCTGCACATAAAATATTATACAAAAATATATCCATCACATTGGGACATGAGTCCTCTACTTAAACATAAAATCTTATAAAAAAATTATCATTTTATTGTGGTTAGGGTGGTCAGATAGACACCTACTTATTTTTTCCCTAAAATTTAAATATTACTACATTGAAATTTCAAATTTTCATCAAATAGATTTAAAAATAAAAATAAACCTAGTAGTTTAGAAACTAAATTCAATTTGATAGAGATCCTATTCTTATATATTTTTGAAATAATATAGATAACTTATTCAAATTTTTATGTCAAATTGCCTAACTCAGTTTTTCAATTTTTTGCCACTTAAGGGCCTATTTTTCCATGATGATCCTGTACATAAAATTTTATACAAAAAATATGCATCACATCGAGACATGAGTCATCTACTTATACATAAAATCTTATAAAAAATATTATCATTTTATTGTGGTTAGTGTGGTTAGACAGACACCTACTTATTTTTTTCCTAAAATTTAAGTGCTACTACATTGAAATTTCAAATTTTCACCAAATAATTTAAAAAAAAAATAAACCTAGTAGTTTAGAAACTAAATTCAATTTGCTACAGATTCTATTCTTATATATTATTGAAATAATATAAATAATTTATTCAAATTTTTACTTCAAGCTGCCTAACTCTGAATTTTCTAATTTTTTTCCCACTTAAGGGCCTATTTTAGCATGATGATCATGCACATACCTAGGGGAGGAATAGATCTACCCTAAAATTTCATTCTCCTTAGAAGTATTGGACTAACTCATTCAATTGTATGAGTAGGATGGTTTTTAAATTTCTAATGAATTGATTTTGCAAGATGTAGTTCCTAATGCTATGGTTATAGATTACTATACTACGGTTTTCATTTTCTTGCTTGATGAATGTTTTGTGTCCTCTAGAGTATCATTTTGGGTATCTTTTTATGATTATGATTATCTTTTAGTACTTTAACTTGCATATGCATGTAGTGTTATAATGTTTCTCAAGTGGGGGCTAAATGTAACATCATAAAGTACACTTGTTTTAAGGTATAAGTACAATTTCATGATCTACTTGGAAATTTCTTTAGTAGCCTTCCCATTAATGCATTTTAGGAATTTCTTAGCCTTGACCTTCCCTATTAACTGGGGAGAACATGTCATTGCTACTTTAGAAATTTCTTTGTTAATCAAATATCATCAAATTAATCCCAATAAGTGCTCTTTTTTTGGCTAAGTCTAAATTAAGTAGACCCTAAACTCCCAAATAGAATTTGAATGAGTTTAAAAGAGTTATATAGGGGCATCTAGCACCCTAGTCTAGGTATTTTTCTTAATAAATTTTATTTTCTATTTTTTTCAGTCTCTAATTTTGGAGATGTGAATTCAAATTTGGGTCTTGGCAGTAAATTTATTCCAAATATTAAAATTAAATGAGTTGGCCTACACCTTAATTTATTCCAAGTTCCACTATATAAACATGGATTGTTATTTAAAATTAAATGATGAAGAAATCAATGGGTGATCCGACAATACTAGTTTACAATTTTTGGCCAAACTAGACACTGAACTAATTTTTTCTAACTAAATATTCACTTTTGGGCACCTATAATGGCTAAACTGTGAGGAATTTCAAGATGATGCAAAATAGTGATTTGTGACATTTTTTATGTTGATTCTAAATATATTTTTTCAAAAATTTTGGAATCAGATTACACTTCTTTTTCCATCCCCTTCGAAAACTAGTTTTTTTCTAGTAAACACCATTTTTAAGGAGTGACGCTCACCGTACAAGACAAGTCCTTTTCCATGAAGGATAAAATTATTTTATTTTTGAATTTATATTTATAACTATGATATCTAGTGCTTCCAATTGGTTCATAGTTTTTTATTAAATGTTTTTTCCTTAATCAAGTTTCAAAGTCAAACAAATTACAATTCAGACATAGACAGACTGTATAACACAAATATTTTTGTATGTATTGAAATTCATTTTTTTTGTTGGATCAAAGACTTCAATATCTAGTGCACTCATATTTTTCAAATTTATTTTTGATAATCTTCTATTTTTTCACATGTGTAGAACAAAGAGCTTGATTTTTGATGAAAAACCTACAGTCACAAGAAATAAAATATAAATATGATAATAAAATTAAATTTATTTAAAATTATACTTTTTGGGAAGCTTATAATAAAGACTACATACTTACAAAAAATAAATTTTAAATGAATTCATTTCATCCCCCAAAAGGTAAATCAAAAGTGGTTTTTTTATCAGCATTTTGATAGGTGTAAAGGAGACTCTGTTATTGGTATGGTTTAAAACTAGCAGGGTTCTATCCAAGGGGGTTTGATCTAAGGTAGTTTGATCAAACCCTCTTCAATTAGAATGCTTTAAATGAAACATTTTAAGACTTAAATCATTATATTTTCTAAAAATATGCAATTTCAACAAAAATCAGAATCCCCTAGAAATTGTAAACCAACTTTGTGGGATCACCCCAATAAGGACTTGATCTCTACCAAAATGCATCCATTTTTATAGATTTAAAAGGAAAATTCGAGAAATATTCAAGCTAGCTCAATGATTGGAGTTTGATGTCAATGGAAGAACATGGTGGATCCTTGGTTTTGGAGATAGCTTTGGCTTCTTTCAAGCACCTAATGAATTATTTTTAGAGTGTTCTAGTCTTTAGAATTTGATCTACTTGCTACCTGAAGCAAGGTATTTATGCATTTAGATTTTCTTAAGGGTATTTGACTTTCTCTTGGGTTGATCTTGCTAATATCATTTAGGAATCCTTGTCTTACACATTTGTGTGGGATTTTTGTTGTTTTAGCTCCTTATAGGTGTAACGCCCCGCCGTGCGAACCCCAAAGGACATTAACACAATAATTTCAGCACAATTTTTTTTTTTTTAAAATGCACATAACATACATGTAATACACATTAAGTCATAACATGAATTTCATTTAAGTAAACTCACTAACACAAACATCCTTTGGGGTACACGAAGAGTCATTACGCAACTTAGATCCATACAACATCAATAAAGAATAGAATCCAAAGATATAATCATTAACAATAACAAATATATCACATACATGAAAAATTCATTGATAAGAAGCCATCTGCACATAAATACAACATATGCATGATTACATAACACATTGGATAACAACTACCATGGTCAATATCCACACCAAGTTTAACATTTCATTACAGTACAATGTTCAAAAAGTACAATGATGTAAAAGTGTTCCCAAACATAAATGGAAACCATACACATGATACAAATGAATAGATGAATACTAACATCAAAACCAGCTCCAAGACAATTACCACTCTGGAGTCGCTGCAACGGCACCAATCTGCACCTCTCGATCCTCGACTGGGGACCCAATGGGGTGCTTGGCACGCTCCACCCAACCATGTGAGTCCGAAGACCCACCCCCCTGTGCTAGGAGCTAACAAGAAAGAGACCTCAACCAAGAACATCCAAACATGGAACCACAAGACTCAACAACATACCAAGGTATCATAACACTCAGGAATTAAAATGACATAATCAACCACATCCAATAGTCATAAATCTCATCACATAAATCAAAACAATAGCCAGTAAACAAGGAACCAAAGGAAGATCATAAAACACTTTCAAATCAAGTTGAATTAAAAACCATATCATAATTCAGAAACGCAATGATACAATACAATAACATCATATCACAGTACCATAAGAGTACAAGGTCAAAACCCAAACATCCACATGATTTATACAAGACCAAAGAATACACCAAAGATCAAATAGGGTAAAACCATAAACCAATTCAAAACAACTATGTTCCATCAATTCAAGACCAAGACCAACTTCCAGAGGATTTCCAAAGTAACAACATAAGGAGTGTTAGAGGAGAGTGTCATCGCATGGCTTAACATGGATTATCCAGGCTACCACTAACACAAGGCACCGCCTCCGTCTACTGACGAATTATCCAGGCACTCAAGCGCTAGGAGCCGCCTCCATCTATGGTTATCCAGGCTTCCTATCTCAAGGTACCGCTCCATAGGGTTGCTCATGCGAAACCGTTAACCTTTCATGAAGACAAGGTAACGATCTTGCCAACCACGGCCTTCTCAATCCCCTTTAGTCTATGGTAGCACTCAAAGGCAGATGAGGCATCAATTATCTTTTTAATGTGATTCTACCCACCCCCTAGTTAATTATTTAAATTATCACTTATTAATTTCACTCTAACGAGGGCTATCCTGGCGCCCCTTTGTGCGCCGACCACCCACTTAGATCCACTCCCACTCTAGACACTCAAAACATAAAAACCAAACCCAAGGGTTGTACAACATAACAAGAACATTAGATCACAAAAGAGAAACATGCGAGGCATTACCCATCTCGCTATAAACACATAATCAAAATCTTACAATTCTCGTACAACCCTTTCAAAATCCAATATATCAAGGCACTTGCCACATCAAAGCACATAGAGAGAGAACATTGACCAATCATGAAACCAAGCCTCTGGAAGATTCTCAAAAAGTCACACTAGGGTTTTCCCATCAAAGAACTAACAATAAATTACAAGACCTCAAGGAACTATTTCCAAATCAAATATAATGAGTGAATAAACCAAAATAAGATCAACAACTCCCTTAAACAACATCAACAACATCGATATGAACTAAAACGGACTTCCAAGGAAAACCTCTATTTTCTCCTCTCGGAATGCCCATAACTTCAAGAACTTTTCAAATTTAACTCATTAACACTCAAGTAGAACCATCAATCATGACAAAGCTAACATTAACCAATTTTCCACTTAGGTAAAGAACAAAAGAACACATACTGGTTCCCAATGAATAGCAATAAAATGAGAGAAAAACTCCAACTCAAAAATCAACTCAGGAAACATCACATTAAAAGAATCCATAAAACCACACATTCTAATAATATATCCATTCATTCAATAAGAAGTAACTTGAAACATTTTAAAAAGAACATTAGTTTAAAGATCAATCATTTCTAACATTTAAGGATAGCACAATATTACGAAGTGAAAATAAAATCTAATGGTTTAAGCCATAAGACACTATTCACCAGTATACTTTTCCAAACACAAATTAAAACAATCCTGAATAATAATACGGGTTCCCATTCTACACACATAATTACATACAAGGACCATTAGACACATCAACCTTGAAGAACACTATCATAAAACACTTACAATGAACAGGCCATCGAGACATCTCCATAAATACCCCACAAATCACACCCATCTTAAAACAATTACATAACACTTAAACCAATAATCAAAACTCTTTGTTTAAAACAACAATCACTCACACCTTATAACCATAAAGACATTCCTTTAATTTAGGTATTATTCAACGTTCTTATCACTTACTTTAAGGTATCCACTTAATTTAATTAAAAGAGTATTTACTACAAATAATTATATTTAACATAACTATATTGTTTATAAGATAACCAACTCCATCGACTGTTTAATATGAATCCTAATTATAACTTTAAAATGTAATACTAAGATGACAATTCTATAAATTACAACTTTATCATAATCCTAAGGTGACGATACTAATAAATTATTTCTTGATAAATAATTATTATTCACAGACTCATTAGATAACAAAAAAAAAGGTAAAAACATTTAACATTTAATCAGTATCATTTAAATTAATTAACCTATGAACCTGAGATTTATCCTCACTTAAAATAACTTTATCATTTAACCTTCAAGTAAAAGAGACTATGAAAATGTAGAATCACTTATCTCCTTTAGTGAACCCTAAAACTTAATTACCATATAAATCGATTTACTGTAGCTAAATTCACAGTCCATTTATCTACAACAGAATTAAATACCTACTTCAATTTTATTCGGTTAAAATCTTTTGTTAAATAATATTTTACTAAACAACCTATCGAAATAACCATTTTCTCTTAATTATTTACCTAATTCATTCCCTGGCACAATAATTCACAAGTAATTGTAGCAATATTTTATTCTACCTATTTGCCAAGAGTAACCATTAACCAACCTAAAAGCATGCGAGGAGTTAAATATTAAGATAACATTTATTTCATTCTAAAAGAAATATAAAAAAATTAAAAGATATCATGAAATTAACACTATAAAATTAAATCACCAATTAAGAGAACATGTAAGAAAATTCAAGATATACTTTATATTATAATTTAAATCTCACGTTAAAACTTTTACCTATCTTTCCATTCTAAATTAGATACAATGATTACAAGAACATATGTTTCCTCAGACAAAAAGGAGCAAGGTTAGAGTGTTGGATTGGTAACAATAATAATAATTAAAAGATAAGGTTTTATAACAATTTCAAAAATACATAATTATATCGATATGTTGTCTAAAGAATCATTTTTCCTAGTTTATTAACAAATCTACCTTAATCAATAATGATGATATCCTCATTATTTAATACAATATATCTAAGGTAAATCTATGATGCCAACAAGAAGATATTGTAATTACAATATTCAATCAAGTATTAACAATATCTTTCTAAACAAATAATTAACTGAATCAAAACAATAACATGAAATTCCGGTATTTGTCAATTTATATTAAGAGTCTCATATTTCTAGATATATATATATATTTTATGCAGGTGCAATTATATTGTTGAATCCTAATTTCGATAGAAGTACTCATAAATCACAATAAAGCGGCCATTACAACTTAGATAATTACTACACGTGAGAGGCCCCAATTTGGACTTGAGTATAATTATGGTGGAACACATAACATCCATTAGTGAGATACAAAAATAAACAAGTTAATGCTATTTTCCATGATAGCCCTAACCCCTTGCTCATATTCTTATTCTGCCAAGATTGACAGTGAAGAAGTTAGGCGGATAAGATATAGTTTGGCAAAGAATAATATGTCATGAACGATACGAGGAAAGAGGCATTTACACCAGACAAATTGAACAAAGAGCAACCAAATATTCTAGACATACAATTTTTAAATAAAGATACAAGACTGACTCAACACATTAAAGTGTATAGAAGGCCAACAAGGTGTTCCTGCATGACACCAACAAATGATTTCAAATCATACAAGCAAATATCACCCACAGTTTTCAGAAGAACAGAACCAGTCATCTTTAATGAGACAGAAGGAAGACAAATGAAAGTTCTATTCAAATGGTTAAAAATAACAACAAATTGCCAATAGAAACTAGAAACAATCTTTCTTCCAACAATTCAAAATTAGAAAACAGACTACATGAATCGCAGATAGGATTCAACAAAATTCTACCAACTGCTAAACACCCGTGGATTTGAAAAATCAACTCTGATATATAATATAAAAAAGCCAGAAAAGAACAATCCTTCAAACCTTCTTGAGGTTGAACTTATAACATCAATTTCTCTTAGCTTCGACTGAACGGAGGTAATTGGAAAAGGCTTGAAACATTGCACAGACCAAGAGAATTAACTAATCTGCTCATTGGTCCTCAATTTCTTTACTTGAACAATCTGCTCATTGACGGCATCAGAGAAGACACACGAACCAAGCTTCCTCCGAGTTTGGGATGGCTACGGTTGCAAAGGCGTGAGAAGCCAGTCTTACGGATAACATTTGGGATTTTGTTACTAAAATCTGATGGTTTATTTAATTCTATACACCCTAAGCGTTGCGGCTGTGACAGGTGGCCAAGCAAATCAGAAAGTGAATATTGGAATTTGGAAATATCGCCATCTACTCACATTATTATTAAATTTTACTTGCTATCTTCACAACAGAAAGGAAGGAGAAAGGTGAGGTGCAATTACGTGACTTACGAGAAAGAGAATTAATGTACAACTATTTTTTTTTTAAACCCTAATTTTGTTTGCTGGCGAGTTTTCCAGAGACGTGCTCAAGATTGAAGTTGGCCGAAACAGAAATATATATTTATATATATTTTAATGACTCACCTTCGGGTTTCATACTACATCAATATCCAAAAGAAGGCAGTTCCATTAAGTGTTATCTCCAGAATTCAAAAGCTATTCAAACGCGGTAATGAATATCCGAGAAGAGTACCAATATGAAATGGACCAGCACAACCAAAATTACTGATCACAGAGATAACTGGGTAAATTTAATTCCATACATCAAAATTTAGGTTTAACGCAAATCTATTAACCATAAATTTATAAAATAAATGACAAAGCAATCAGATATTAACCATGAATTTTATAAAAGAAATGACAAGCAATCAGAAAATTCTTTTTCTTTCACCATGCCAAAACTTTTTGCTACCATATGGCAATTCTTTTTCAATGCATAACCAGACACAACAACCATTGAAAAATTTTGTTTTTAAGGCATAACATATAATCATAGAAAATATCACACTTATCTTATGGCGTCGCTGGTGGGGATGACTACGATAGAAGCGATGCTCCAACACAGGTGACCCGAGCCCTCACTGTGCAAGAAGGAATTGCAGATAACCGCCTTATCAAACGATAATCAAACTTTCCAGAGATATACTAATGTCCCTCCCCCTTTTCACCGTCTTCGCCAAGATCTAAATATACTACCGAAGGTGCCCCTTCAAATCCTAACTGAATGACTTTTCACATTCTCATAACCGAATCTTCAAATTGGAATTAATATTTCTTTGCGTGTTTATTATTTATTTCACACAGAGGTAATAATAAATTCTCATTTTATTTTATTTCATTTATTTATTTACTTGATTACGATATTCGAGTTTGGTTTATTTAATTCATTTTAAACATTAATAATATTTTATTAAAATTTATTTCGTCACATTCTTTACCATATTAACATTATTATCTTATCCATTATACTTAGATATCAAACTTTTACTAGCCTTTCTCACTTTTACCCTCATTCAAACTTAAGTAAAATTTTAATATTTAATCATCTCTAATATTTTCCCACCTTTAAATTTATTAATTGAATTTAATCTTTAAATGATAATTACCTTTCCTCATCCAATCTGACTACTTTAAATAACAACTCCCAAAGATAATTAAATTATTTATTTAATTCCAGATAAGGCAAGTAACCCTATAATTAAATTAACTTTATTAACCAAATCTCAGCATATTATTAATGTTATTTCATAACTTTAAAATTAATTAAAATCACCACATCGACATGATATTACCAACAACTTTACTTGAGATCAACGATGACCGAAACGGGGTGGGCACTACAATAGGATTAGAAATACTTAAGGTTAGGAGCACACACATTTTATCAATCAATCAATTGGCTATTTGTAGAGGTATAAATACCAAAATGGGGGTTTGACTAAGGAAGACTTCTATATAGCCACCCATTTCCCTCTTTGCTATGATTTTTCAAGTTTAGATATGAAGATGGGAATTTATAGAGTGAAAGTACAAATTGCAAATCTAGAAGTTTCGGGCCTAAAAGTTACATAGTCGAATCTTATTTCGCATTCAAGGGTTCCCATTTCCCTTGACCTCTTAATTCAGCTCCAAATTTGCAATGTAAATGCACACAAATCTTCCCTTCTCAAATTTATATTTTTTCTATGACTTTACGTTTAGTTTCATCTACGTAGAAAATTTATATTTTTTAGATTAGATTATATAGTTAAATAGATCAATTAATTCAGATTAAATCCAATCAATTTTCAAGGAAACAAAAGAACTAGGTCTAGGGAAGATTGGCTTTCCTTCTAGTTTGTTAGCCAATCTAATTACCTTGTTGGATTGGCTTCTAATGTTGATGTGAAGAAATATTGACCATAGTAATATATTTACTATGTCTAAAACTGCTTTTTCTACACCACAATCATCAATGAAAGAGACATAATACTAATATTTACCCAAAGAGTCAAGATCCACTACACCACATACATTCAAATGAATAATCTTTAATAATATATTTTCCTTATTAATTCCACTAGAAAATTATGATCTATTTTTTCCAAACACACAATGTTCACAAAACTCATTTTTACCAACAAAATAATCAGAAATACGATCAATCAACACTTTTTAAGAATATTCTTAATTTATTTTTCACCTATGTGACCCAATCTATGGTGCCACAACATGCATGCATTTTTAGTTGTAGTTACATTGATAGAGTTATGTAAAGGAGAGGTGTTTATCCTAAACATTTTCCCTATCAAAGATCCTTTATCTATCACCAAAATCCCTCTTACCAACTTGTAACCAAAGTTATTAAATGAAACATGCATTCTAGAATCATTCAATTTGGACATTGAAAGTAAATTTCTTGCAAATCATAGAATATGCAAAATATTATCAAGATTTTCAATTCTCCCATCATTAAAACACAACATTAGGTCTTTCCCTTACCAACAATACTCTTTGTGTTATTATCACAAAGGAGAAAATCTCCCCCATCATATGCTTTATAATTAGTAAACCACTCTTTTTGAGGAGTCATGTGGTAGGAGCAACTTAAATCAATAAGCCAAGAATCATCACTAATAGTTTTAGATAAAATAAACAAAGCATCAAAAACATCATCAAAGGACTTTTCCTTGTAGGAATTAAAATTATATTTTCTTATTCCCACATTCCTTCTTCACAAGCCCTCTTTTACCACAATTCCACAATTTTATCTTTCCAATATTTTTGGAACATTCTTAAGACTTATCGCTTTTATTATCCCCTTTAGACCATTTCTCTTTGGACCTACCTCACACATGCAAGGAATCTTAGGATCCAACATTCATGGAATTTCTTCTCATCTCCTCTAAAATAAGTATGGAGATCATGGAGTCCATATTTGGTTCTACATTACCACTACTTATGGAAATAGTTAAATTTTCCCAAGATTTGGTCAAAGAACAAAGACATAAGATACATTTATCTTCATTTTCAATTTTAACATCTATGGATGTAAGTTGACCTATAATTAGATTGAAATAATTTAAATGATCTAAGTTATAGATTCACCATCTTTCATTTTTAAAGAATATAATCATGTTTTGAGATATAACTTGTTAAAAAAACTTTTATTTTGATAAATATCACCTATCCTTTTCTACAAATTGTGTGTGATATCTTCGATGGAGACATTTGAAAGGACAAAATCCTTAAGACACAAGTGAATGGTTCCTCGTTCCTTCTTGTCTAACTTTTTCCAATCTTCATCATACATTACAGCTAGTTTACTTTCTTGTTAACCAACAACCACTAATCTCTTTGTTCTAGGAGATCCTACATATTTAATTTTCACATATTGTAGCTTGTTCCACTGAACTTTTCAATATCCTAGTGATAGGTAGAATCCATGATATACAATCTTCTTCACAAATCTACAATATATCACAAAAATAAAAGATCTCACTATAGCCCAAAAACCTCCAACACTTAAGAGAAAGATGTCACCTTCTAAACAAAATCGTTAGCTTTGATACCAAATGTTGAAAACAAGTTGAAACTAAGCTTACAATATTATTTTATGTATGTAAATTCAAATATGAAAATAAGATTACCAAATCTAATTATACATGTATGTGATGACACATTTGAACCATAGTAAAAAAAAATCAACAAATAAATATGACACTAGATTTACGTGGAGAAACCCTTTCAGAAAATAACTCCACATGAGAAAAAAGGGAAAGTATATTATTTATCTTCACAAGAGAGATAAACCACAATACACTTCAGTTATGATCTCCTACAACATAGATGTTTCCATACACCTACAAATAACACAAGATGCCACTACCATCTTAAGGCTCCAATTTATAGAATTTGTCAAACAAAACCATAGTATTAAATTGAAACAAGAGGTACCAAAACCACTAGTAAAAATCCCATGCCTTATGCTTCAAAAACCAAGAGTCAAGGTATGTACAAGATCATCATGGAAAAACAGGCCCTTAAGTGGTAAAAAAATTAGAAAAAATAGAATTAGGCAACTTGACATAAAAATTTGAATAAGTTATCTATATTATTTTAAAAATATGTAAGAATAGAATCTTTAGAAAATTGAAAGTAGTCTCTAAACTACTAAGTTTATTTTAAAAAAAACTATTTGGTGAAAATTTGAAATTTCAATGCAATAGTACTTAAATTTTAGGAAAAAAATATATAACCACCACCACAAAGATGATATTTTATAAAATTTTAGATATAAGTAGAAGACTGTCTCGATGTCTGCATATTTTGTAACTTTTTCCAAGTAAACAATTAATTATGATTTTTTATTACAACTTTTAAAAAATATAAAAACTCGTATGTCTGACCACCTTAACTTGGTCAAAACTTTATGAAATTCATTTTTTTTTAATCCTATAGTATGCGAAGCATATAATGTTACACATTTTAGATTTAAAAAATGTGATAGCATTTAAAAGCTATATATGTTTTTCAATCAACCTATCAATCAGGACTTTAGTTGTAATTCAAATAGAAAATGAATAATAATTATTTATTAAATCCAAAGTAAAACATAATTTATATTGGTGGAAAGCTGAGAATATCCTTTAAAAACCCTTTTTTTCCATCAATTTTGGGTAAAAAAAATGTCATAAGCCACATAGGCCATCATATCACTTACATATCACCACTTTTTGGCCCATCATGATCTAGCACATGCCCATAATGATAATACATTAATTAATGTGTACAAAGCTCCAACATGGATGCCTAACCCATAGCCCCTTTATCTTTTTCCTTTAGGAAGCTCCAGTAATTGTTCAACTTATAGGTGGAACACTAATGGACATTTGTTTCCCTCCAAAATTAGATGCCCCACTCAAGAATCTTCATATGCCTAGTGTGGACACCTAGGAGGGATAATTTGTCATATATTGATTGTAGCATCCATCAACATTAAATTTCTTCTAAAAAAGTAATTAAAATATACTAATATTAAATACATTTCTCTCATGTCCCCTAGGAGACTTTCAAAGAAACGTAGAGACATAAAAAATGACATAGGTTTGCAAGTTTAATGCCACCTAAGCTAACAATTTGCACATGTGAATATACATGTGTTAGAACATTTGATTAGAACATATTCCGCCACTAAAATATTTGCATGCTTAATATGTAAATGTTTTATGTTAGCATATAGGGAAAAGAAAGAAGAAAGAGGCTTTTACAAAGTATGTGTGTCCCTAGAAGAGTTGTTTCTACCCTCAAAAATATAGGTGATGACAACCAATATGTAGATAATTGTGTTATTACCAAACAACATGCTCTAAATAAACACTTATAGTTTCAACAATTTTAAGAATATATGTAAACAATATTTTGATTTTTATACAGTAACAACCACATGATACTCCATAACTTACCATCTCTATAGACCACCTCCCAACATAATTAATTTATATTTACTAATAGCATTAATTAACTAACCTAAATAAAATAAAATAAAATGATGTTTACCTTTAACACTATTGCCTATTCTTTATCTCTATTTTATAATAAAATTTGTATAGTAGTATACTGAATACAAATTATAACATTTCCTAATACTTTCACTCATTATAAAAAATGGATTCTAATATCAACCTCTAGTGAACTCATTTCCCTATCTATTTTTCTTCCATAGTTGATTTCTTTTACATGTTAAAACAAAAAACTTGCATCTTGATGGTGGATCACGAAATGTGATCCAAAAAGTCAATAAAAAAATCACACAATCAAATCTAAAAATGACAACAAGAAGCATCATAGATTGTAAAAAACTTTTAAAACAAGTGCATATCAGTAGCCGACCAGCCAACTGGAAATGGAAACCGTTCTAGAGCTGAGATATCCTCATAACCTGACACCCTATCCAGATATTGCCCCTGCACCACACCATCCTACTCTCTTTGACTATCCATACAAAATCCACACATTTCGCAATCAGTTCTGATATGCAAAAGGTTGTATTGTTTTTGAAGATGCCTTACTAATAAATGACAGTAAAATATTTCATATCAAACTCAACAAACGTACAAAACTGAGCTGCCAAATAGTTATGGAAACAAAGCCAGGACAAACAAGAAACAAAAAATGTCAATCTGCCCCAAGGCCCACGACCTCTGTTATTCAACGGCGGTCACTATTCTCTCTGTACGTCCACTCAATTTCCCTGGACAAACTGTTGTCCCGAAAGCACCTGCTGTGACGGCAGGACTGGCTAGCGTTGTACCGGCCATAGGATTGCTGAACATTGTTCCACACAATTCAGTGGGTCTTGAAAATGGAGGAAGACTGGGTCTTCATATGGGATAAGCCAATTGGTCTCTAAAAGAATTCCATTTCAATAACGATTTGCATTAAATGAGTCCTTCCATACGCAGAAATTTTGATTGAAGCTTTGGTCATTATTAGGGCTTGTCTAAAGACCGTCTTTGTGGAAAGTCTATGGGGATTGATTGGACAGGACTACACGTCTGTCCAAGTGAACTGTAGGGTAATAAATGTAGCTTTCTCTTAGTCTTCTTCGCTATTTGTACATATATTTTAATGGAAGACAACAGATTTGAAATGAGATAATTGGCAGTCACATGCACAGGCATGCAACAAAATTTGAAGGGGTCCACCACAAATGACTATTCAATGGGAAGTAAGAGACAAATTTCTTTTTGGAATGCAAACGTGAGGTTAGTTTATAGTAGGAGGTGAATCTTATGATTTTGGATTTTACCTAGGATAAAATAGGTGGAGTACATTATAATGAAGAGAGATGTTGGAAAATCTATTTATATATTATTGTGGATAATCTGATGGATAGATCAAGCATATCGATACATATGTATTAAAGTTAAAGCAAACCTATGTGTGCATTGAAAGATATCAATTTGAATCACCTAACTTGAACATATTATAAATCATTTAATTCTGAAAAGAAAGATCTCTAATATTCAATACTTTTTATAAGTCGTATTTAGTCCATAATTTTGAAAATAAAAACATTATTATGCATGTTATTTATGGGTTAGTAGTAGTAAAATAAAATGGTGACAAGTAGAAAGGATTCAAAAGTAGTTAATTACAAGGAAATTGAAAATAAAAATATTAGTTTTTTATGAATTACTTCTAGTAAAAACATGTTCCTTAATTGGTGTATGAAAAAAATAAAAAAGGACTTAGATAAAAAAATAAAATAAATGGATGACAAATAGAATAACAACTTGAATTGTTGTCCAAATAAAAACAAATATATAAATGCATTTATTGAGGAAGAAAGTGAAAATATTATATTGATAAATTTTATACCATTTGATGAGCACAAAAAGGATTATAGAAGGGAAAATATCACTTAGAGAGTAAAGATGTTCATAGTCCAATTGAAGACTCACACCATCTTTGATCCAAACAAATAAACAAACCTCTCCAAAAGAAGAATGCGATGAGATGATACACATATTTTGCATTGTTAGAATAATTGAATTAATAGTTATGCCTTGTTTTGTGGGAAAACAACCATACATTTGACTTCCAAAAAGATATTCTACTCTATCCATTGAAATAAAAAAGAAAGCATAAAAAGTGAGTAAGTATATGTGCAAAATCAATGTAGATAATGTGACACTAAAAATAATTAATAATATTTACAATTGGTTCACCGAATCTATTTATTGATATGTGAACATTATATAGTTGAGAGTGATGAACATATTTTTTTGAGTGCTTGTGTCGAAGTAGATGTATACACATCATGTAATGCACATAATCATCATGTGGAAAATCTAAGGCACACGCATCAAAACACAATTGACCTCTAGTGCATGCAATCAGAAGTGTTATAAAATCCATGGCAAATAGCATGACCTGTAATTTCTTGGCAAGTGCCATGAACTTTAAAGTCATCACAAATTCCCAAAAAAATTATAACACTTCCCTGCACTTGCTACAGGCCAAAATAGCTCCTTTGTTTCCTCATCCTCACAATCTTGAATGTTTATTGTATCTGTGTAGCACTATAAAGAAAGAAATATAGATATACAATAAAAGAGGTTAGCATTATATGTTGTAAATAGAAAGAGATAAAATCAAACATTTTCAATACATTGCATCTTGGTAAATAATTGTGTATAGGTAATCTATTGGAGAATTTGAAAAGGGAGCTATGAAAACAATGACAAGTACAATGGATAGAATAGAGAATGTTTTTAGTAGACAAGTGAATGTGAGAATTTGGGTGTCCATGTATATAAGCAACAATAAATATATGATTATGGAAGGAAAAAGCACTAAAACCATGCTCGTTCTCCTCCCTACCATATGGGTATCATGAAGCCTCATGGGCTCTAGCCAAACCCCTAAGCAAGAAAGGTAGGCAAGGTCCCTGGAAAATCTCATGGACTCTTATCATATATCACACAATAACAAAGTTGGGGAAAAATGGGTGTTCTCAAACAAGATCTCTAATCTCGATAAAGAATTGGCATCATGGGATTTGAAGATGGCTAGAGAAACATGGACATGTGGAATATATTGAAGACTGTAACAGGACAACCATGACATTGTAATTGGTTTAGTTGAATGGAGCAACATACACCATTGTCATGTACTTCTGAGGATAAACAATGTGATGCAATCAACAAATTGTGTCCTCATAGAAGCACATGACAACGTTGTGCGGTTTCCTTCCATAATCACATAAACCACAATCTATAATGACTATAAAAGGGGAAATCTTAAATGACATTTTTTTTGTGGGAAAACAATTATACATTTGACTTCAACAAAGATATTCTACTATGTCACACCAATCCCTTGCCTTGTAACATTTGGTCTTTGAAAGTAGAGATGGTTGAGAAAGAGAGAGGATTTGAATTTCCTGGGCGGCAACAGGTGGTTGGTTAGAAAGATGTTGGTTCTAGACTAGGGGATGGCCCTTATGGGGATGTGGTAGGCAAGAATGCAGATGAGGAAAAGGCAGGAGAAGTGTTCGAGGGCTGGGCCTAAAGAAAGGTGGGGATCCATGTGGAAAGGTCGCATCCGAAGGTAAGTGTTCCCCTAACTCTTCTTCGAAAGATGGGGCTTGTGGGTATGGGGGTAAGTGAACCAAGATGGTTCCCAAAAAGGGGGCTTAAGTGGCCACTTTTTTCTGAAATCAGGAAATGTTGACCTTGGACGTGAAATTGAGGATAGTTACACTCAAATTTTTGAGATGGAACAAAAGCAAGGATCGAAGTGCTCCGAGTCTACTTTCTAAACTACTAATTTATTTTGAAAATGGTTGAGATTAAGGGGTTCAAAAGAGGGATTTATAGAAATTGGTGTTGTTTTTATCAGAAAAACATAGCATAGCAACTCTTGTACGACCTGAGTATGGTGAACTTTTTTGTAGTATTTTTAAAATCGCTATGGTCAGAAGTTAGCTAATAGCATCTTGTTGGTGCATAATTTTTCTAATAATTTTTTAATAAATATTTGATTTTTTACTAATTTTTTAAGTGGGCACTTCTTGAAAAGAATAATTTTGGCTGTGCTCCCCCTACAAATTTTTGAAAATAATTGATTTTTTTTCTTTTTTTTTAAAATTTGTAGAATGGAGTCTAGTTTCTAAAAATGCAATTTATTTGAAATTTTGTTGAATGATTAATTTATAACAAAAAAAACACTAAACACTACTTTTTGGAAAAAAAAATAGACATAAAAAAAAAATTATGGAAGAAAGGCTTAACATTGTCAAAAAGTGAGAAAAATTACATCTTTGGATAGCTAAGAGAGAAACTAACATTACCCATGTTTTTGATTTTGTCAATATTGAACTAGATGCAATCTTGATGGTGAGCACAAACCCGATTATGTGAAAAATTGTAGAATTTGCAAAAACACGTCTCTGGCCTTGTTGGGAATGCCCTCCAAGCCTTTGGGTTGGTATTCCAAGGCAAATAATTTCACTTTTTTCTTTGTTTTTAACGCAAAATAACGTGTGCATGTTATAATGTGAGCACGTTTTAAAAAAAAATCATAAGTGGCTAGAAAATTGGTACCCAACTTCATGCACCCGCCCATGGGCGCATTGGAAACCAAGCTGAGGAAAAAACTCTGAGGGATCATTCATGGGAGGATCCTAAGAAGAAGTGGCTTTCACTTTTTGGAACCAAGCTAGTTGGAAAATCCATTTTTCCCCCAGTTAGTAATATCTCATCACTAGAGAGTGGGAATTTTGCTATTTTGATTCTTGATCCTGTAATAGACCATAATGTATCTCTAATGGAGTTATCACTGGTTAGCAAGTTTATGGGCCCACGACCAGATATTGAGGTGCTCAAGGACTTTGTGAAGAAGAGATGGAGAGTTAAAGGACAAGTACAGGTTGCGGCCCTACCTAATGGTTTCTTCTCTTTTTCTTTTTCTTTTTCTTGTGAAGAAGATAAACTTGTAGTTCTATGCAGTGGCCCTTGGGTTATTGGGAAGTCATCTCTGGCTATTAGGAAGTGGTCCCCAAAAATGAATTTTCAGATGTTTCCTTTGAGGCAGTTCCTGTTTAGGTGTGCTTACTTGGGTTACCACTAGAGTTTTGGAATGAGGGTATGTTCAGAGGGATCACCAACTCCTTTGGGGAACTTCTATCCATTGGTGATATGACTTCATTTAGAAAGAGGCTAGTTTTCACTAGAATATGTGTGGGGGTTACCTAGTCCTCAGATCTCCCCTCGTTGATTGACATAGTATCAAAACTTGGAAAATAGACTTAGAATGTTGAGTTTGAGACTCTACCCTTTATGTGTTTTACTTGTGAAAAAGTTGGGCATTGGACAAAGAAATGTGTGAATAATAAGCCTAAACCCAATGAGAAGGTGGTTCTTAAGGAGACTAATATGTGGAAGGTTAAATTGGTGGAGAAGCCTTAGGAGGAGGAGAAAGGTGTTGATTTATTTAAGGAAGGCCAGAAAGTTAGTGGAGAGCATAACCCCAGTCTCAAAAAAAGGAAAGATGAGGATTCTTGCAAAGGATCTGATAATATTGCAAATACTAAAAGCAAGTTTAAAGGCCCTAACAAAGCAAAGGTAGACTTGAGAACCAAGGATTCCCAGGAGGAGGATGAAATAGTGGAAGGAAGGATTGATGAAAAGTAGAATGAGATCCTAAAAGTTATCCCAAATTCAGTAACTAATAGTCTGGAGGAAACTTTCTGCTCACATCAGAGCATGGAAAGGGGGGAAGAGGTTTATGAGAGGTTTGGTGAATCTAACTCTCCTAGTCATGCTGAGTCACAAAGCTCTCTGGAGATGGTGAATTCTACATTTGGGATTTCAGTTGGATCTCCCAAGGGGGGGAATGAGGTTAGCAACTCCCTATTAAATAGAGTTGCTGCAAAAGATGACTTTATGGATTGGAAAGTGTTTATGGATCTAGAAGATCTAGATCTTGAAGAACAAAACCTATACACCAAAGTTGAGAAGAAGAAGAGTAAAAAGGGGAATAATACAGTGGGGGTTTCTACAAGAAATAGGGCTAAAGCAGATGTAGGAATTCTGAAAGGTTCGGGAAGAAAATCAACTAAATGGCATAGAGAGTAGGAGTGTATTCAAAACATTGCGGATGGAACTCAAAAAACCATCCTGGATCTATGCAAAACTCCATCTAAAACATGAAAGTTATGTCATGGAATATTCGAGGACTAAATAGTTCCCATAAACAAGAATTTTTGCACAATTTTGCTAGAGACCATAAGCTAGACATTCTTATTATTTAGGAGTCCAAAATTTCCAAAGATCATGTGGAGAAGATTAAGATTTTTAAAAATGGTGGTGTGCAAGGTTGTAGTTCGAATTGTGCCTCTAGGGGCTTGGTGAGTTTTTGGAATTAGGACTGTATTCAAGGAACTTTGATTTTGGGAGATGCTAATCATGTGGCCATCAGATTTAAGCATATCAAAGATGACTTTAACTGGATCTTGTCTAATATCTATGCACCCAATAGTAAGACTACGAGAAGGATTTTTTTGAAAAAACTTGAGTTTTTTAGGTCCTGTTTTTCGAATGAGAATTGGATCATCATAGGGGACTTTAATACACCCTTGCTGGGGTTTGAAAAAATTGGTGGATCTCAAATTCAGTTTGATAGTAAGTTGGATTTGATGAATTTTATCAATTCTCAATGTTTGCATGATGTGGACCTCAAGGGGGCTACCTACACCTGGTCTAATAGGAGAGCTAGGAACAATCTCATTTAAGTAAGGCTTGACAGGGCTTTAATTTTGGATAACTGGTTGAAGGACTACTATTGTTCATTAAATGCTCTCTCCAGAATTGGCTCAAATCATTTCGCAATAAGTTTTATGGTTGAGTCTGTGTCGGGTAAGAGGAATTTTCCTTTCCAATTTGAGAAAATGTGGCTATCTCATCCTAAAATATTTAATTGCATTCAAGATTGGTGGAACATAAATGTTAGTGGTACTGCCATGTTTAGAGTGGCTAAGAAGCTTGGTGAAGTCAAATCCAAGATCAAGACTTGGAACAAGGAAGTCTTTGGGGGTATTTTTGAGTCTAAAGCTATTATTCAACATGATTTAAGGGATATTCATGGTTGTATCCAGAGAGATGGTTATGTGGGAGATCTCCTTCTAAAGGAAAATGAAATCCTCTCTAAATATCATAATATTATCTCTAAAGAAGAGGATTATTGGAAATAGAGATCTAGATTTGCTTGGCTTACTGTTGAGGATAAGAACACCAAGTTTTTCCACTTGACTACCATGAAACATAGGGCCTCTAATTGAATTTCCTATATAATGAAAGATGGGGTCAAAATTGAGAGAGAGGAAGAGATTAGAAGTGAAGCCATTCAGTTCTTTGCTAACCTTCTTTCTTCAAGAGAGGAGTTGAATGTGAATGCTCAGAAGATTCTTATTGAGGCCATTCCTAATGTCTTGGATGATCATCAAAATAAGCTCTTGATGGAAATCCCTTCACAAGATGAGGTTAGGAAGGAATTTTTTTCTTTTGAAGGCAATAAGGCCCCTGGCCTAGACGATTTCCCCATGTTCTTTTTCTAGGTGTTCTGGGAAATTGTTGTTGATGATGTTACTAATGTTGTTAAATAGTTTTTTGGAGCTAGGAAACTACTAAAAGAGCTTAATGCTACCTTCATTGTTCTCATACCTAAATTCCCAAGTGCTAATTATTTTGATTTTTTTTGTCCTATCAGTTTATGCAACTCTTTTTACAAGATCATTTCTAAGGTGATAACTTCTAGGTTGTTAGGGGTTCTTCCTATGTTGATCTCTCCTCAATAGAGTGGCTTTGTTCTAGGTAGACAGATTATGACTCAATTATTATGTTTCATGATAATATCCACTCCCTTGAAGTTTCAAAAAACCAAGGCTTCTTGCTCAAACTGGACATGGCTAAGGCCTATGATAAGGTGGACTGGAAATTCCTGATTAAAGTCTTACAAGCCTTTGGGTTTTCTGAAAGATTTCTATATTTGATATGGGAATTGATCTCTACCACTAGCACCTTGGTGATCATCAATGGCTCTCCTTCCCATTTCTTTAAGGTGTAAAGAGGAGTCAGAAAAGGGGATCTTGTCTCTCCTATTCTTTTCACCCTCATGGATGAAAGTCTTTGGAGGCTCATGCATAAAAGAGTGATGGAAGGTAGCTTGAAAGGTTTAAAACCATCTTCAGAAAATTTGGTCTGTTCACACTAGCAGTTTGTGGATGATACGATGCTTATAGGAAGTGCTACTGTTGGTGAAGCTCGAGCTTTAAAGAGTTGTCTTATTCTTTATGAGTAGGGCTTAGGGAAAAAAATTAATAGGGCCAAAATTTCCCTCTATTTTTTCAATACCCCTAAGCACAAATAGAGGAAGATTGCAAACATCCTAGGCTATGGTGTTAATTTGCTTCCTTCAACTTACTTGGGCCTTCCTTTAGGGTCCAAACCTCCAGAATCCTTTTGGATTTTTCTGGTTGATAGGTTTAACAGGAAATTGGCTGGTTGGAAAGGGGACCTTTTGAGTCAAGTTGGAAAAGTTTTGTTACTGAAGGCTTCTCTTCAGAATCTTCCTATTTATGCCCTTAGTCTGTTCAAGATCCTAGCTAAGTTTTTTGATATTATTGAAAAGATCAAGAAATGGTTTCTCTAGTTAGGGATTGAGGAGAAGAAGAGGATTTCGTTGGTGGCTTGGGAGAGAGTGTGTAGACCCAGGAAGTCTGGAGGCCTTGGCTTGAGAAATATCAAAGTTTTTAATAAAGATCTCCTAGCAAAATAGGTTTGGAGAACTTTTGCGAATATTCGTGAATGGAATTCTATTTGGTGTAGCAAATACTTGTGGGAGGTTGACTCCTTTCAAGAATTTCTCAACTCTCAGAACCTTCCCTTTGGTTCTTCTCTATGGAATAATATCATTAAAGCTAGAGACCTAGCTGGCAAAGAAGCTTTTTGGAAGGTGGGCGATGGTAAGAAAATTCAGTTCTAGGAAGATAAGTGGATTGGTAATGAGTGTCTTTGCAATAATCCAACCTATGGTATTTATATGGAGGACTGCAAGTCTAGGTTTGGCTGGTTGGTTAGCGATTATTGGAGGAATGATCAGTGGGTTGAGATCTCTTCTATTAGTCAGGATCTCCAACCTCTGCAGTCTCTTCTTAATATGATTAAGATCAGTTCTCAAGGGTGAAAGGACACTTTGGTCTAGAAGTTGTCATCCTTTGGAACCTACTCTGTCTCTTCTATTGTGGCTTCTTGTTACTCTAGCATTGACGTCCCTATTTGGGATAAGGTGTGGGTGCACAACCTCACTCTGAAAGTCAATTTGTTTTTCTAGATTCTTCTTCAGAACAAGCAATTGACCAATGATAATCTTTATAAGAGGGGGTTCTCTTTTCCTAATAGGTATTATTTGTGTTGTGTTGAGGCTGAGACCTCCTCACATATGTTTCTCCTTTGTTTGTTTGATTATGCTATATGGTGTAGGACTCTGCAAATGTGGGATCTTAGCTGGGTTTTTCTTGGAACTATTGTAGATTTTTATAATCAATGGAAGGCTCCCTCAAAGAGTTGGGCCCTGAATCTACTTTGGAACTATATCTTTCCTCACCTTTCCTGGGGTATCTAGAAAGAAAAAAATAGAAAAATCTTCAGGGATGTTGCTCTCTCAAAGGAAGTGGTCTTTGGTAAGATTACTAGAGTTGTGGTTGAAAATTTTAATTTGCTTAATAACAAGTTTAAAGGTAAACGTAAGGCCAGCATGCAAGAGTATGATTGTAGAATTGTGGGAGCCTAGAAGATTAATGTGGATACGTTCAATATGTTCAAAAGCATCAAGGATCCTAGAGATGCCATATTTTGGAGTCTTCCTCCCCTTGGTTGGGTCAAAATCAACTTTGATGGTGTGGCCAAGGAAAATCTTGGGCCTGTCGAGAGTGGAGGGGTGATAAGGGATGAGAATGGTGTCTTTATTGTGGTTGTGGCGGTTCCTTTAGGCACTCAGACTAACCATGTAGCCGAAGCCTCTGGTGTTTTCTAGACCTTGAAGCTGGCTAGCCAATTGAAGTATAAAAGTGTGTGGATTGAAGGGGATTCAAATAATATTATCCAATGTCTAAAGGGTCATCAAAAACCTTCATGGTCTATATAAAATTAGATAGACCTCTCTAAGGAAATTATTAATACCTTTGAGCAAAGTTATATTTCACATGCCTATAAGGAAATAAACATAGTGGCATATTTCTTTGCCAACAAAGGTGTCAAAGCTCTGAAAAAGATGATGTGGCAGGGGTAGGATGAGTTGGAGGCTGACGTTAAGGTTCTACTGACGTATGACTATGCTCACGGGAAGGTAAAATTTCCCATTCCATTGAATGATGGCTAAGTGTCCTCCCTTGCAGTCTCAGGACTACATTTTAATGATTATTTTGAGTTGGCTGAGGAGTAATTACATTATGTCCCGGTTACATGTGATTATTTTCACACGCTTTCTGGGAATTTTAGGAGCTTGTTTCTATAGGGTTCTGGACAATTATATTCTTGATGGAAATATGATGGGTGGGAAAAGTTGCAGAGTGGAGCTAATAAGTAGTGCACAACTTAAGAGAAATCTGAAGCTCTAGAAGAAGCTGGAGAATGGTGGCATTAATATTTTTATTGATAAGCTCCATGGCTAGGACTCGGAGGTTACTAGGTTTTTTGAGAAAGATTGGAAGGATGGTGAGAGAAACCTATTTAGTAGACATGTGGTTATAAATGAACAGTTGATCAATTGTTGAGGTTACTGGCCTCTCAACAAAGGGTATTAAATTCTATAGGGATAGGAAACAATCTAATGAAGTGGTCAACAAATTTTCCAAGTTGGATGTTAAGAGGGAGGAGTTACGAAGGACTTCCAGAAGCTACTATGACATGGAAATTTTTGTTTTGCATTAGAGGAGGGTTTTGAATGTGCTGATGGAGTACATTACTTTGGATGGTCATTATACCAAAGTCTTTGGGTATAATTTTGTCTTGCTGAATCATTTCAGGCACCAGCTCAGGATTTCCTTTCCTTTTTATCTTGCGTCTTCTTTGAATACCAATCTGAAAAGCCATAGACAGAACGCCATCAGGTATTCTATTCTTCATGAAGGATTGCTTGTCCCAATCTATGACCATTTTAAAGCTATGTCGGATTTGCCTCACCAAACACCATCGCCTAAGTTTAGGGTTGATGACAAGGACAAAGGAAAATCTAGGGATTCCACTTAGAAAAAGGGAAAGAGAAAAGTGTAGACAACCCCTCCTATGATGTGAATGAAGAGGATTCATAGTCGAAGTCTTTTTCTGAGTATTCTAGCCATCCTACGACTGATAGAGAAGAGAGACCTTGTTTCTCTATGGACCTCAAGTTAGGGGATCATTATTTTAAGGAGGAACGGGAAATTCCCATTAATGTTCTTGCAATAGCCCGCAATGGGGTGGTGGATAAATTTAGGCTTATGAGATGGGTGTCCTTTGAAATTAGGGAAATTAAGTTAAATCAGAGAGCTATGAATAGTAAACTAGATAAAGCTAATGATGATAATAACAAAGGTAGTGGTAGTGGTCGGGCTACTGATTTTTTGATGGAAGAGGAGAAGAATTATATGGTTGAGTTACTCTAGAAAACAGTGGAGGAATTACAAGATTTCAAATGCAATCATGATGGAAAGTAGGTGGATACGGAGGAGTAGCTGAGGAACATTAAAAATTCTCTCCACAAAGTGTTGATTATGAACCATAAGATTTTAAAATCCACTGCACAGACCATGAATACCATGGTGGAAAACCTGGAAAAATCCCATCAGGTAAAGACTATTGTGTTTCTTGATTTAGACAATGAGGAAGGGCATCTGAATAGTGAGGGGCTGAGTAACAGGACCAGAGAAAATTTGAAAAGGAAGGCAGACCAATCTTTAGTCAACATCCAGGAGATCAAGAAGTCTGCTCTCAACATGAATAGTCTAGAGCAGGAAGCGGAAGAGATCCTTCAGAACCTGGCCTAGGGGCTAGTTGTTTTGTGGTTTTTTATCATTTTTTTTTGGCTTTTCTGCCCTAGTTTTTTAGTGTGTTCTTCTTTATGGGTAGATTCCTATTTTTGTCTATGCTCTATTAATGTTTTATCCTTTGCGATCTTATAGTTAAGGGTTTTGGGATGTAACACCTCGTCGTGCAAACCCCAAAGGACAACTAAGTACACAACAATTTTTTTTTAAAAAACACAAAGTACAAGTATTATGTTTACTAATGTAACTAACATATTTACTATTACAAACTAAACACCTAAGTCCCTTGGGGTACACAAAGAGACATTATGTAATCTACCCATTATCAAATTTGATTAATCTAACATTCGTTACTACTAATATAAGTTTTCAAACAAATATTTATAAACGATAAGCATTATGACGAGAATGAACCATAAAGATGCTATACAAGATTTCCTAAGCTATTTAATTTATAAATAATTAGAACTCATTTGTTCAAACATGATACAACATCAAGTATAATTACATCTATGAATAATGTTTTAATTACAAAGTGTGATTATACAATACATCATTCTACTAATTAAATCTCAATAAACAATTATCTAAGTTACAACATACATCTTCCCAACACATGGGAGAGTTACATTTCAATTTACAAGATATGACAAAAGTACAAATACACATCTGAAGGAACATAACTCTAGATCAATCTGTCTCAACAATCTCTGCACTGAAGGAACAACTGCCAAATGGGAAACCCAACGGGGTGCGAAGCACATTCCACCTGACCACCCCCATGTTAGGAGTAGTTAAGAAAGGATTCCCAACCAAGAACATCTAAGGTAACACATAAGACTCAACTCCAAACATGGAAAGAGAAATCACGCACATAAGAAACATAACAACAAAAGTCTACTAACAAAACATGACAACAATATACACCAAGTCATAATAATAAACCACTTCCAGAGGATTCCAGTTAAAACAGATAAGGGGAATGCTAGAGGAGAGTGTCATCGCATGACCTTACATGGATTATCTAGACATCCTATCACAAGGTGCTGCCTCCATCTATGGTTATCCTGACTGCCTATCTCAAGGTGCTGCCCCATAGGGTGACTCATGCGGAATCATGCTTTTCTTGTAGAGACGAGATCATGATTATGCCAACCACAGCCTTCTCGGCCACCTTTAGTCTTTGGAAGCCCTAACAGGTGAACGAGGAATCTATAATTATCTTTTAGTATTTAACTACCCATCCCCTAATTGATTAGCTAGGTTTTCACTTTTACACTAACTCTAACGTGGGTTATCCTAACAGCCCCTTTGTGCACTGGCCCCCATGTAGAGCCACTCTCCCTAGGACTCCCAACACACATCACAATCAAAGGGATCTTACCCTCAAGTACATGAAACATAGAATAGAAACAATTGCGAGGAAAAACCATCTCGCCATAGTCTTATGACTCAATTGACTTAACAAATCGATTACAAACTCAAGGTAGACTCAATATCACAACCATAAACAAAATGGAATCAAACATCCAATATAAAATCCTCCTAACTTTATACACCAAATTCCCAAACCTCTGGAAGTTTTAACAACAACTCTATCTCCTATAATAGGTTGATTAATTTAAGGAACCCACATGTTGATAACTCAACTCAAAAGACTCACTAAATAACTCAATAAATAGAATCAACTTATTTATTCAATATCAAGATATAGATTAATAACACAAATACTCAAATCAGATTAGATTATCGCTTTACAAGAACTCCAATTCAAAGGTCAAACTACTAATTTTCTCAGTTTATTCCACTAATAGAAAACACTCAAACAAATAACTTACATGATATTTTCTTTTCATAATTTAACTAATATATATATATATATACATATGGGTATATCCCTATATATACGTATATATATACCCTTTTTTTAAAAATCACAATTTAATTCTAACTTTATAAAAATTAACTCACATAATTATATATAAAAATAAATATATATATTTATATATATATTTATTTTAATATAACATTAAATTTATAATTTTAAGATTTTAAACATCAAATAAAAATTCTGAAATTAATAAATATTAATTTTTTTCTTTTAAAAAAAATTATATTACAATAAGCAGCTTGGAGGCTGCGTACAATAGTCCCAAGGACTGTTGTGCGCAGCCTTAGGGATTGTGCTGGGGGTACAGCTATAGCCGTCCCCCCACAAAAAATTCATTTCAAAAATTTATATATATATATTTAAATTCTATATATTTTTTAAATCTGACGAATTTCGAGGTACAGAATTTCGTCAATCCTTTTTTTTTTTTACAGATTTAATAATCACAATAACATATATATATATATATTTCATGAAATTTATATATATACATTTAAATTTCCAGACAAATTAAGTTCACGGAAATAGGAAATTTACTAGCCCAGGTTCTTCTGAAATTTTTATTTTCTTTTCAATATAAAATAGAATAGATTGGGAAACAATTCACCATATTTAACTATAGGTAAAGTATAGAAAATTGCATAGAAGTTTTCTAATTTTCCTTAGTTTTTTCCCAATTTTCCTTGCACAAAAACTTTTCTAATTTCCTCTAATTTCCTGAGTTTTTTCCCAATTTCCCTTACACAGAAGTTTTTCTAAATTTCCCCAATTTAAACAGAGATTTCAACTGCAACTTTCATAGCTATTGTTCAAGAAAATATTTCATAAACAAGGTTCTCTAATCTTGCTGTGTAATTTTTTTTTCTATAGGGGAAAACAATCTACAAAGATAAAATATTTTAATGGCAGTTTTTTACAGCCGAGAATATTGTTTTCTATAGAGAATTTTTCTAAATTTCAACAAAGGATACATACCATTCCTCTTACACCAACAGAAAAAAATTTCAATCAGGAAAGCATTCAAACCAAATTAAAAATAGAAAAGAAGCAAAATAGAAAGGAACCTGTTTCCTGTAGGCTGTAGAAGCAAAAATTGAGCCTAGCCTTGTCACGGAAAACTCCAACTATGAAGTTCTTCCCAAAGCTTCTCCTCCAACCAAAATATAAAACTTCTGAAACTCCTGTAGCCTTTTCCAAATTCTTTCACAAAAATACACCAGAAAACCCACATAGAAGAAAACCACCCTCTCTTCTCAGCCAAAAATTCCTGTAAACAAATTTATGTTACCCCATGCCCATATTCTTTCTGAGAATATTTTCCCCACTAGAAATTCATTAATTCCCCACTACTTCCCGTAAACCTCCAATAAATAATTTAATAATTTTAAAATCAATTTTATTTATTTATTTATATTTTATTTTATTTATTCTTCTAATAATAATAATATAGCTTTATAAGCTATTTAATTAACTCCAAAAAGAAATAGCAAATTTAACCTTCTAATATAAAAAAAACAAATTTATTTTGTTTAAACTATCCATTTAATTGGGAATATAAATCAATTATCTTAACCATAATTAACTTTAATAACTCCATCAATTAAATATATTAATTGATCACACATACACAAAATCAATTAAATCACACTTAACTAAAATTAACTAAATCCCAAACTAAAATATTAATTGACACTAACACATTTGCATACAAGGACAAATTGAAACAAGGACGACAATAGACTCATTGAAGATGAAATTGGGATAGGAATGCTTTCCTAACAACTCCTTTTTCAACATCAATCCCGTTGAGTTTATTTTGATGCTCACCCTGTCCTTCCAAAGCAGGTGGAATCAAGACTCTATACCTACAATCCCTGCATACAAACAAGGTCGTGTACATGTCCATATATATATAATTAAAGCACTACATTGTGAGAAGGAATTGCAGTGTAGCAGGGCACTCGTAAACAAGTGGTGCTACACTGTCCTTTCACCAAAACTATACTAACAATTATAATATCAATGATGAAATAACATTTCTAACTAACTGATCACATCATAAAATAAATTACAAAATCACTGCATCAAACTATATTACTAAATCAAATTAAACATCACAATCCAATGTAATCATAATGTCATCAACTGAAGTAACATATTCCTTAATCAATCTAACTATGCATCCACACACCAAGATGGTGAACTAATCACCTTCACAAACCAGTAGCACGCTAATACATAAGAGTAACAAATAGTAGCAAAAGTATCAACAACATGGGGGTATTACATGGGACCCCTCTATAACCTATTTGTTCCATAATAAAAAACAAAGATATTCTACTCTACCCATTGAAATCTAAAAGGAAGGATAAAAAGTGAGAAAGTATTTGTGCAAAATCAATATAGTCAATGTGAAACTAAAAAAATTAATAATATTTACAATTGGATCACCGAATCTATTTGTTGATAATTGAAAAGTTTTGTATTGAAATAATATAGATATACAATAAAAGAGGTTAGCATTATCTATTGTAAATAGCAGGAGATAAAATGGAACATTTTGAATACATGGTATCTTGGTAAAGAATTGTGTATAAGTAACCTATTGGAAAATTTGAAAAGAGAGCTATGGAAACAATGACAAATGAAATGCATATAATAGAGTATGTTTTTGGTAGATAAGTACATGTGAGAATTTGTGTCCATGTATATAAGCAACAACAAATATATAACGGTGGAAGGAAAAAAAAGCAAACCCATGCTTGTTCTCCTCCCTACCATATTGGCATCATGAAGCCTCACAAACTCAAGCCAAACCCTTGAGCAAGAAAGGAAAGTAAGCTTCATGGAGAATCTCATGGATTCTTATCATATATCACACAATAACAAAGTTTGGGAAAAAAAAAAATTCTCAAACAAGATCTCCAATATTGTAGTCTTTTTTTGTTGTTGTGACAACTTAACAAAAGTAGGTTTTTCGATAAAGTATTGGCATCATGGGATTTGAAGATGAGTGGAGGAACATGGATAGATAGAATATATAGAAGATTGTATAATAACTAAAAAGGTGCATCTAACTTCACAAACATATATATTGATATAGATTTTTCTTTGAAATTGCTTATATTTGCATTGTATGGCTATGATGTATATCCAAAAATGTGTTTGTGAATCATGGGAACATATAACAACCAATAACTAGAAAGGAAAAAAATGTAGTCATGTACAAAATGAAATCGATCCCAACCATGACATTGTAAATGGTTTAGTTGAATGGAGCAACATACACCATTGTCATGTGCTTCTGGGGATAAACAATGTGATGCAATCAACAAATTGTTTGTCCTCTCAGAAGCACATGGCAATGGTGTGTGGTTTCTTTCCACAATCACATAAACCACAATCTATAATGACTATAAAACGGGAAATATTAAATGTTTATATTTTGTGGTAAAGCAATCATAAATTTGACTTCAAAAGGATATTCTACTCTACTCATTGCATTTTTGCATATATGCATAGTTATCTTTTCAGGTTTCCTAAAAGATTATTTACATATAGTTGTTTATCAAGATGAATTTTTTTTGTAAAGTTATAACAACATTTATACTATACGATCCAAAATGTATTTATATTAAAAATAGAATTGCAATCTAAGGAAGTACATAGTAAAAATTTTCATCAAATTGACAAGTCAACTATTACACAAGATGCAAACTATTACATAATGAACAATTTTCTTTGTGGGATTGGAAAAATGAATATCATAAAACATATTGATACAACACAAACAATCTATGTAACAATCAGCTTGTCAATTCAAATTCAAGCTACATTATTTGACATTAAATATTATAGAAAAAATAGAGAAATTGTAAATAAACAATTAGAAAAAAACTAAAGAATCACAGGTAAATGATAGGTGATCAAAAACCCACATTAAACATATTGATACAAGACAAGAATTCTATGTAAGAGTTGGCTTGCCAATTCAAAATTCGGGCTACACTCTTTGGCAATAAACCCACATTAAATAGAACTCATAAATCTAATGGGTAGCAATAATCTATGCAAAATGGGTATAATGCCATAGAATTAATTGAAAATTTGAGCTACATTACTTGGCACTAAATTTAATAGACAAATAGAGAAATTGTAAAAGAGCTATTACAATAACACTTAACAACAACTAAACTAATTTTATGTTGAATATCTTTATGTTTTCATACTAATCGTCTACACACACACACACACACACACACACACATATATGCAATTAATCCTATATTAATCTGCAATTGCTCCTATGTGAATGGGTATAACACCAAAGATGCATAGAGATAACTGGAAACAATAAATGTAGGGTGAGAAAAATTACTAACCCACAATATTTTTTGATGAAAGAAAGAAGATTTAACTACAATTTCTCTGTCAATATATTTTCTTGCACATTTTGGAGTATACTTTCTCACACTACAACATTGAATATTGCATTTACTTCCCTTTGTGCCACTGTACAAAAATTCCTAGGTGCATTAACCCTCATGCAAGCAAGCACTTTCCATTCTACTTCCACATATTGAGGCAACTAGCTCCACCACTCCTAATCCATGTAATTAGCAAACTCCACGTCACCATAAACAACCTTGGCAGACTTGCCTCTAGCTGTCGACAATGTTAGTGTAATTAATTAATTATTACACTAGCATAAGTTAACTTAGGTCATGCATCATTAATTCCTAGGTTAAAGTTTTTTAATAAATCATTTAATAATGGGGTAATGTCCCCTTCCTTGTTTGTAGGGATAAGATTCCTTCTATAAGATGAGTTGTCCTTCTAGAACTTATCTCAACATTTAATAATTTCCTAGATAGGGTTCATGTGTTGTCACATGTTGTTAGATCATGACACATGGAAACATCTCTTGCATTTTAGGTTTTCTCTCTTGCCTATATAATCATGCAAGAGAGAAAACCTAAAAGAGATTTTTCCATGTGTCATGATCTAACAACATGTTAGAAGATGATCCTGAGATTTATGATTTAATAAAAAACTAACCTAGGACTTAATGATGCATGACCTAAGTTAACTTATGCTAGTGTAATAATTAAATAATTACACTAACACCCCCCCCCATAAGTTCAACTTATGGGGGTGTTAGTGTAATTATTTAATTATTACACTAGCATAAGTTAACTTAGGTCATGCATCATTAAGTCCTAGGTTAGTTTTTTAATAAATCATTTAATAACGGGGTAATGTCCCCTTCCTTGTTTGTAGGGATAAGATTCCTTCTAGAAGATGAGTTGTCCTTCTAGAACTTATCTCAACATTTAATAATTTCCTAGATAGGGTTCACGTGTTGTCATATGTTGTTAGATCATGACACATAGCAACATCTCTTGCATTTTAGGTTTTCTCTCTTGCCTATATAATCAGGAAACTTGTACATTTGTAATCAATCATATCATCAATATAGAATCTCTATTATGCATTCCTAGTTGCAACACTTTATGTGTGGTTGATTATCTTTCATGGCAAGGGTCCTACTGTGCATCCATAATCTCAATAGGAAATTATTAATTTCTAACATCGACAAATTGTATTCATAGTTGGGCTAATGAAAATCTCGGTGAAAATTTCAAACAAATAGCCTATAGGTAAATGCCAACTATTATGTAGATTGCTTGTGTTGTATCAATGTGTTTCATGATATTGTCTTTCTCTGATCTATTTGAAGCTACCTATAACAAGTTGTTCATTGTCATAGTTTAGCTCTTGTATTCTTCATACCTTAACCCATGTAAATGTTTTTGTGAATTTAATTAAGGATCGTGCCCTTATGTATTTTTTTGCTTGGCATGACACTTTAGGAGTTTCTTATTCTATTGTCCTTGTAAGAAGAATTGTTTTTAACTTTCAAAATTTGGAAATGTTGTAGATTGGTATAAACTACAAACATAACATTGACCTATACAATTGGAATCCTTTCAATTTTTTTTGGTTTGTGTATGTTTTTTGGCCTCTACTTAGTTTTCCTTTTATCTTTGTGCATGTTTGGTGCTATATGTATTTTGTACAGTAGAAACTATGTATAAGGAAATTGTTCATAGCCATAGTTTACACCTTTTATTCTCCATATGTTAAAGTTCTATTTAAAATGGGTTTTTCATCATCTGTCATTTGAGAAATTGTAAAAGAGTTGTTAGAAAAACACTTAAGAATCATAGGTAAATGACAAATGATCGAAAACCCACACTAAATAGAACTTTAAGAGAGGTAGAAAAACATACACAAACCAAAAAAATTGAAAGCAGGCCAAAGGTTTCCATTCATATGTCATTTACATGTGATAATTGTAAAAGAGTTGTTAGAAAAACACTTAAGAATCATAGGTAAATGACAGATGATAGAAAAAAATACACAGACCAAAAAAATCAAAAGTAGGTTGAAGGTTTCCATCCATCTGTCATTTACATGTGATTCTTAAATGTTATTCTAATACCTCTTACAACTGTTACATACAATTCTTTCCTTGTACTAATATGTTTCATGATATTCTTTTTTCCTCATCTATTTGAAGCTCCTTTTAAAAAACTGTTATTTTTCGTGGTTATTTTGTTTGGATGGAACATGTTATATGTCTTGTATCAATATGTTTCATGATATTATTTTTTCCTCATCTATTTGAAGTTCACGATAACAAACTATTCTTAATGATATTTTTTTTCCAGTTTCCCATTTGTCTATAATATTTAGTAGCAAATAAGTGTTATTCTAATATACCTCTTATATAATTTCTCTATTTGTCTTCAATATTTACAACCAAATGATGTAGCTTGAATCTTGTATCAATATGTTTCAAATTTTTCTATTTGTGTTTAAGTTTAAAGTAAAGGGAAAAGCTTTCTTTACATAAAAACATTGAGGATCACATCATATAATTTTTGTCACAACCTAAAGAAAATAGGTATCATGATAAAGAAGTGGGTTAAAATAGTTGATTTGGCAAGCTAAAAAGATAGTTGTATAAGCATGGATAAATGTGGTCGGTAGAATACAATATGTTGTGTATTTGTAGCAGTCAATATATGATGGTGAAATGGAAAACCACAAAACCCATGCTCATTCTCCTCCCTGCCATAGTGGCATCATGAAGCCTCATGGGCTCTATCCAAACTCCCGAGCAAGAAAAGTATGGAAGACCCATCAAAAATTTAATGGATCCATATCATATATCACACAATGGAAAAGTAGGGGAAAATTTGGTGTTTTTGTATATAATTTCTTATACTGTTGTATTTTTTTGGTGTAACACCTTTAAAAGGATGGGTATGTTGATAAAGAGCTGCCTATACATAATTTTTTTGATAACCTGGAAAGATAACTCTAGAGACATGGAAAAATGAAATGTGTACAATAGAATATGTTTATTGTAGTCTAGTGCATTAAAGAATTCATGCATGCTTGTATATATATAGCAACAAATATATGATAGTAAAAGGAAAAAGCACAAAACCCATGCTTACATGACTTCCTTTTTGTAGTTCTTTTTTTGCAGCAAAAACTTTTAAAAAAAGAGAATGTTGATTAAGAATTGGGAAAGATTGAACTTGTTTGTAATGTTGATAAATATAGGAAAAGAAGAATATATGAGAGATCTTGTTTCAAAATAGAACCAATTCTATGGTGAAATACCTAGATATCATCAAAAGGAAGACATCAAAGAAATATCAAAGTTTTTTCTTCAAAGCATAAAATGCACAAAAATAACTTTATAAACATACCTGATTTTGATATGTAGTGGAGCCTATCTAGCCATGTAGGAAGAAAAGGGTTGATTGTATAACTTAGTAAAACATAATTATACAAAACAAAACTTGTTTATGCTTATAGCTATGGTTATATTTTAGGTACCAATTGTCCCATAGATGGGCTTTGTACCTCCTTGTCCATCTATGCTTGCATTGAGCGTAACATGATATTATTGCAAAGCAACATTTTATTTGAATCTATCAAAATATATCTTGCTAGTTAGATGTGTATGGAATGACAAAAATACATTGCAAAAAAACTTACAACAACAACAGGAGGTCAAACATTGTAGGTTGTGAAGCACAAGACTTGTAAAACCCTCCAATCTGCTATCTAATAGGGGTGCATGGCATGATTTTTCAATAGTCTTCTATGAAAGAAACACTAGAGTGGATCATTTTAGAATGCAACCAAAACAACATACATCCTCACACCACAACATTCAATATTTCATTTACTTCCTCCCATCCCATTGTACAAGAATTCCAAGATGTTGGGAAAAACTATAGAAAATTTCATGGATTCTTATCATATATTAGACAAAAATACAATGTAGACAAGACTATATATTTCTGAATGTAATATACAAGAAAAGCAAAACAATGAAATTCTCAAAAATTCTATAGTTCAACATTTGCTAGCTATTTGAATCAAATAAAACCAATTGAAAAGCTGGAAAGAACACATAAGAATATGTGCAAGCAAAGCATGAAAGACAAATGACAAAACTTAGGGTATATAGGCACAAAAAATGGAAAATGGAACATAGTTGTAGAATTTTAAACTTATTACTCAAATGCAACATGACTTTTTTGAAAAATTTTCTAGAGTATGTGCATATATAGTTTAATATACTAGAATGTTCAGAGCATGTTATTGAATTATAGAACTTTCAACCTCTACTTATTATTGGTTGGTATCTTTATGCATCTTTGACACTTAATGTTGTTTGTATGTGCATATGAATCAATTTGTAATAGCTGCAACTGTATGTTTAGAATATTGCATTGCAAAATCACTTGAAAGATAAATGTATGCAATGTGAACCCTACGTGAAAATCATGAAGAATCATGGTCTTAAGTAGAATCCCCAAGCAAGAAAAGTAGAAAAGACTCATGGGGAATTTCATGGAGTACTATATATATTATATAGTGTTAAAATTGCAAAGAATTGATGATTTTAATATACCATTACTTAGATTGCAGTGGTATATTTTATACAAATACATTTAGAATAACATAATGCAAATTTTGTAATAATTTTAGGGGAATTTGGTATCTTGGTAAACAAATTTGTATAAATAATCAATTGGATAAGCTAAAAGGATAGTTGTACACACATGGAGAAATCCAATGGGTAGAGTAGAGTATGTTTTTGGAAGCGAAGTGTATGGAAGGATTTGTACACATATCTATCTATCTAGTAATAAATTGTTGACATAAAAGGAAAAAGTACAAAACCCACAGTCGTTCTCCTCCCTACCATATTGCCATCGTGAAGCCTTGTGGGCTCTATTCAAGCCCTTGAGCAAGAAATTTATGAAACACCCATATTGAAAGAGAATTGTATGCAATGTGAGCCCTATGTGAAAATCATGAAGACTCATGGGCTTAAGCAAAATCCCCAAGCAAGAAAAGTAGAAAAGGTTGATGGGGAATTTCATGGAGTATTGTATATATCATGCAGTGTTAAAATTTCAAAACATTGATGATTTTCATATATCATTCCTTAGATTGCAATGGTATATTTGATAGAAATACATTTAGAATAACATAATGTGGATGTTGTAATAATTTTAGGGGAATTTGGTATCCTGGTAAACAACTTTGTATAAATTTTATAATCAATCAGATAAGCTAAAAGGATAGTTGTACACACATAGAGAAATCCAATGGGTGGACTAGAGTATTTTTCTGAAATCCAAGTGTATGGAAGGATTTGTGCACATATCTATCTATATAGCAAGAAATGTTTGATGTGAATGGAAAAAATCACAAAACCCATGTTTGTTCTCCTCCCTACCATATTTCCATCATGAAGCCTTGTCGGATCTATTCAAACCCCTGAGCAAGAAAAGTATGAAACACCCATAATTCAACATGCAAATATGCACACAACAATGTTAATCTACAAAACATCCTTTTGAAAATTTGATTGGTTTTTTTTTTGTGTATATGACATCTAAACACATGTAGTATTCTAAATATAGATTTGCATACATATACATACATGTGTGTGTGTGTATGTGTGTGTATGTGTGTGTGTGTAGGATCATGATGGGCCAAAAAGTGGCGATATGATGTGTATTTGTAGGGTATGTGGTTGACAACTTTTTTTTTACCCAAAATTGATGAAATGAAAAGGGTTTTTAAAGGAGATTCTCAGATTTCCACCAATATAAATTATGCTTCACTTTGAATTTAATAAATAATTATTATTCATTTTCTATTTGAATTACAACTAAAGTCTTGATTGATAGGCTAATTGAAAAACATCTGTAGCTTTCAAACAATATCACATTTTTTGAATAAAAAACATGCATCACATTCTATGCTTCACATACTATAGGATTAAAAAATGAAAAATTGAATTTCATGAAGTTTTGACCAAGTTAAGGTGGTCATACATGAAGTTTTATATTTTTCAAAAGTTGTAAAAAAAATCATAATTAATTATTTACTTGGAAAAAAATTACAAAAAAATATGCATTGCATCTAGACATGAGTCCTCTACTTATGTCTAAAATCTTTAAAAAAAAATATTATCATTTTATTGTGGTTAGGGTGGTCAGACAGACACCTACTTATTTTTTCCATAAAATTTAAGTACTACTACATTTAAATTTCAAATTTTCACCAAATAGATTTTTTTATTTTCTAAATAAATCTAGTAATTTAGAAACTACATTCAATTTTCTACAAATTCTATTCTTACATATTTTTGAAATAATATAGATAACTTATTCAAATTTTTATGTCAAGTTGCCTAACTCTTATTTTTCTGAATTTTTTGCCACTTAAGGGCCTATTTTTTCCATGATGATCCTGCACATACCCATACATATACATACATATATATACATACATACATACATACATACATACATATATATGTGTGTGTGTGTGTATGTATGTATGTATGTATACATACGTATATACATATACATATACCAAAAATAGTGCATAGAACTATTTCAAATGATCAGTTGTCATATCTACACATATTTGGTGTTATGTTGATGAGACCCAAAAATAATCAAAATAAACCAAATAGAATTCAACTATAGTTTTCAACGGTGTTGAACTTAGATGTTAATAACAAATCATTTTATAATGTATTATCTACAACATGTTGATAGAAAAGTTGAAAAGAAGTTTGGATTGTGCCAATACAATGTGTCTATTGAAAATCAATACATTGAAAAACACCCAAAATAGTGCACAAAAATATGGCAAGAGATTTGAAGTGCATGATCATAATTTAAGGAAACCATTCAATAGCATCCTTCCTAGTATGCTAGTAATTACAATGAAACAATGAATGTATTAGTTTATGTATGGAATAGTTAGATCCATAGTATGGGTCTTTTTTTCCATTGGAGATAATATTGTTATTCAATGATTATGAAGGGAACAAGTGAATTTAGAATAGACATTCAAGAACTAACTAGTAATTACAATGAAACAATGAATGTATTAGTTTATGTATGGAATAGTTAGATCCCTAGTATGGGTCTTTTTTTCCATTGGAGATAATATTGTTATTCAATGATTATGAAGGGAACAAGTGAATTTAGAATAGACATGCAAGAACTAAAAATCCCAACATATATCAAGAATCAAGAATCATAGTGACAATGCAGACTAAAAACAATGTGGGCACCATATTAAGATCAAAAGCATGGGAGCTTAATGAATGTGTGAATATATATATGCAAACATAGGAATAAAGTATGTTCATATTTGAAAAACACGAGTCTTAGCACCCCATACAGAGCATGAAAAAGGAAAGACAAAGAGAAATGTTCAAAATTGGAGAACAACATTCAAAGAATGGGCTTGTTGGTGCAACCCTTTTCTGAAACAGGGGCATATATCTTCAATATATCTAAAAGAAACAATTTACACTCTGCTTGGAAATCAAGTTTTTTTGCTTTCACAATGGTTGTTTTAAGCTCCTCAGAATTTTAATTATCCGTTCTAATCATGGTAGTAAAGACATCACCTTTTTCTTACCAACTTGGGCCCCACAAATTAGCATCAATGAAACAAGCAAAGATATCACATAGTTTAAAAGTTTTCCAGATTGTTTTAGATCCATTTTTGCTACGAACAATTAATATGTAGCTGACATGGACTACAATGCCAATAATATCAACCAAACTATTATCACTATAATTGGTTATCTCACTAACTCACACAAAGGCTAAGGTTTTTTTGGCTCAGAGATGTCATCTTCACACTATTTTAGTGTTGAATTTTTGTCCAGGACAATTTCTAGATTACTATTTAATCTATTTAACTTTTTATTTTCTTCCTTCACTGAATCTCTTGATATTAAATAAGTTGCACCTATCTCAACTCTACCATAATGCAGTTCAACAATATCATCAAAACAAGTAATGTCGATATCTATCCCCTACATATCTATAATGTCAAAACTAAAAATTTGGCCTTCATCTCTTTGTTTATGGAAATGGTACATCTCTCTAATATGTGTTACACACCCTTTGACTATACAAACATTTTGATAAATGTTCAAAGCTTTAATAGGGCTAACATTTGGAGGACTGTTTTGTTTTTGAGGGAATAACTATACACAAAATTTAGGGTTTCATTTAGAAGGAGGTGACTCTAGTCCCAATATTTTCTCTTCTTGGTACTTGAAGAGATATCTAGGGCTCTCAATGATTTGACAATCTGACATAGTGAAAACTAAGGTGAATATGATTAAGGCCCTGAAAATCAAAGAAAATAATATATTGGATACATTATATTAAGGCACACATGAAGGAGAAAGAGGATTTTAAAAATGACAAAAGAAATAACACAACCCACCTTGAGTCCTAGACATTTTTATAGATGTAGTCTCCCAAACATACAAGGGGCCCTATTTTTAAGGCACTTGAAAACAACAAGTCTTTTCATTTCGAAGGAAGAGTTGCTATTTACATATGGTGTCTATCAGACAAGACAACCTTGTATCATTCAACCTGCCCTTCATCATCACCAACTTTTTTAAAGGATGGGACCTGAAGGACTGAAGAGGGAATGATATCTCCAAAATTGATGGAACAAATTGCAAATGAAGTCAAAGTTGGTCATTTCTTTTTAGCCTACAAAGACAAGCTCAATCAAGGAAAATGTACTTGATCACACCAAATGGATAAAAAGAGTGAGGAAAAAAAAGGTTGTAAAGAGATGTTTTTATGTGCTAGAAAACATCAATGCATATCTACTTCCACATCTATATGCTTTACCAAGGTCATCCATGTGTGTATACACCTAAAGGCCAAGAAAATTGGAAACATAAACAGGAAAGGGTATGTGGTGTACATTTCTATATTTGAGAATCATAAAATTAAAGAAGTTGAAAGGAAATGTTCAGGTTGAATACAAAAGAGGAAGGAAAAAATAACATCAAATTTGCAACAAGTATAAGAAAAAGGAAATATAAACTTATGGAATCAGATTTTGGAGGCTGAAGGCTGGTGGCTAGTACCCTCAGAGCCAAAATCTACAATGGAACCTACGGGGGATGTCACCAAATCAATCACCAGATCAATCTTTAGGGGATCTAGAGACCCATCCACAAAGGCTGATTCCATCGACATAGTTGTCAGAACTTTTACAAGGAGAAACCATTGCAATTTTAGTTGATTGATTGAGAGCTCTATTTCACAATAAAAATAAAATATTAATATATTGCAACATCCAATAGCAACTAGTGGACAACTTAGAAATATCGATAATTTTCCAACCATTTTACTAATTTGATTAAATGAAAATGGGTATAACCATTCCAATTTTAATACTATCCAAAGAACAAGAGATACAACAATAAGAATAGAAATGATAAATGCAAATGTATATATCCCTATATGTATTTGTTTATCTTTGAGGTTTCTTATATATCTATGCATGCAATTTTTACTATATTTCTATATATACCTCAATGCAAATAGATGTATATGTTGCTAGCTAGTCCCTTTATCCTTTCTTATCCAAACAATAGGATATACAACAATAAGAATAAAAATGATTAAGTACATATATGCATTGAATTTCCCCTTTTTCTACACATTTAAAAGAACACATATAACCAAATATATATATATATATATATATATATATCCATATGTACACATGTATATATCTATTTATATATACACTACTATATCTAAATAGATGTGTAAACTATATTTATTCCTGACCATGTATTCATTGGCATGCCAAGCAAGGCCCTCCATAAAAAATGGGCATAATGTCAAAGGTGCACAACAAGAAGAAGGAACAATAAGTTGAGGCCAAAAGTTCTGCAAGGCAGCAACATGTTTTAAACATTACAGATTATTAAAATATATATGTAAGAAGGTAATCTTGGCCACCTTTGAACACAAAAGGAGAATGGTAAATGGTTACTTGTGGTGTTGGACAATGGAAATCAAGATGGTGGGAGAAAGAAAATGCAATATTCAATGCTTGCAGCCTAAAAAAATTACATTGTTGTTGGCTTGAACTATAGTATTGTGCACTATTTTTGGTGGTTTTCAATATATTAAATTTTCATAGGTACATTGCACTAGCAAAGTGAAAACAATTTTATAGCTTTTTAATGAACATGTTACACATACTGCACCATTAAATGCTCTATTATTAACAACATCTCAATGCTATGGATGTATTGTAGTGATTTTCTCACAAGCCAAATAATACTTATATATGCTATTTTTAACTCTTTTTAAACCAAAGTCTACATAAATATGAATAAAGATAGCATACACATTTTCTTAGATATACATGTGTATATATAAATTGTTGTTGCATTGTCAAATGAGCCACAATGCTCTTGGTCTATATATATGGTTATATATATTTACCTATATGTATATTTTTTAATATGAAACGAGGAATTCAATTCAATTTCCATTTTTGTCAATAATATTTAGTATCAAATAAGTGTTATTCTAACACCTCTTATACAATTTCTCTATCTGCCTTCAATATTTATTACCAAAGAACGTAGCTTGAATCTTGTATCAATATGTTTCATGATATTCTTTTTTTCTCATCTATTCAAAGCTCCAAGCAACAAACTGCTTGAGGTTGTTTATGATAGTGGTGGAGCTTGCTAATTAAAAGGGTTGGTAATGGTCGAGTTGGTTGCCTTAGTACATGGAAGTAGAATAAGTGGTTTCTTGTGTGAGGGTTAATGCATCCCAACATTTTTGTGCGGTGTTGTAAGAGGAAGTAAATTCAGTATTCAATGTTGCAATGTGAAAAATTATAAAAGCATACATGGGTAAAGGTTGGAAAAAAAAATTTGATAGCATTAATTCTCACATATAGTTCACATTCCATACCATTTCCTTTCAATGCATTTTAACTTAAATTTATCAAAAGCATATGAAGCAATAAGCTATACAAAATGTGTATAGCACCAAAGATGCACAAAGATAACAAGGAACAATAACCAAAGCTGAAAAACATACACTAACCAAAAAAAATTGAAAGTAGTCCAATGGTATAGGTCAATGTTATGTTTGTAGTTAATACCAATCTACAAAATTCTAGAATTTTGAAAGTTAAAAACAATTCTTATCACAAGGAAAATAGAATTAGAAACTACTAAAGTTTCATGCCAAGAAAAAAAATACATGAGGGCACAATCCTTAATTAAGTGCAAACAAAAATTTACCTAGGTTAAGATATGAAGAATACAAGAGCTAAATTATGGCAATGAACAAATTGTTACAGGGAGCTTCAAACATATGAGAAAAAGGGAATATCATGAAACATATTGATATAAGACAAGCAATCTATGTAATAGTTGGCTTCTCAATTCAAAATTCAAGCTACATTTTTTGGCACTAAATATTATAGAAAAATAAGAAAACTATAAAAGAGTTATTAGAAAGACACTTAATAATCACAAAAAAATCACAGATGATTAGAAACCCACATTAAATAGAACTTACAAACATGAATAATAGATGAGGTGAACTACAATGATGAACAATTTATTATGGGGTAGTAGGAAAAACAATATCATGAAACATATTGATACAAGGAAAGCAATCTATGTAATAGTTGGCTTGTAAATTCAAAATTCAAACTACATTATTTGGTACTAAATATTATAGAAAAATAGAGAAATTGTAAAAGAGTTGTTAGAAAAACACTTAACAATGACAGGTAAAGGACAGATGATCAAAAAACCACATTAAATAGAACTTTTTAAGAGAGATAGAAAAACATACATAGATGAAAAAAATTGAAAGCAAACCAAAAGGTATACATCAACATTATGTTTGTAGTTTATAGTAGTCTACAAAATTTTAGAATTTACAAGAGGTAAACTACAACAATGAACAATTTGTTGTAGGTAGCTTGAAACAGATGAGGGGAAAGAATATCATGAAACATATTGATACAAGAAAAGCAATCTATGTAATAGTTTGTTTGTGAATTCTAAATTTGAGTTACATTATTTGGCACTAAATATTATAGACAAATAGGAAAATTGTAAATTAAATATTAAAAAAATACTTAAGAACCACAGTAAAATGACAGATGATCAAAAACCTACATTAAATGAGAAACTATGATAACCAACAACTTGTTATGGGATACTAATGAAAACAAATAGTTTGTTATAGGGAGATTCAAATAGATGAGAGGAAAAGAATATAATGAAATGTATGTTGGAAGAATGAAGAACATCTCATTTTGTTACTTAGTGTTGTCACTGATGTCATCATGATATATGAGTTGCAATTGCAAGATCAAGACTGAAGTTATTCTAGTATTCTAGGTCGATATTTGAATCAGTATTTTGGTCCACATTTTTTTGCTGGTAATTTTTATTGTTGGCAGTTTTGAAAAATGGTTTGTAGATGTCAGGAGCACGTACATTCAAAATATCACATACCTAGTTGCTCATATGGCGTATTGGTCTTACATTGGTTTTTGCATTTTGTTTTAATAAGTCTATCCCTGGCTGACCTAATGAATGTATTGTGTAACAATAAATATTTTTATTATGCAGATATATGTGTGACCTATTTTAGGTCCTTTCTGACATAATGTAGTTTGTTGGATGTAATACCCCTCATGTTATTGTTTGGACTTGATATTTTATGTGGTTTTTGCTTGATACTTTGATACTTTGATAGTTATTGTTTATTGGTTGGATTGGTGGATTGGATAGTTTAAACTGCCTGATGACTATGCTATTTTATTTGATGACATCAATATTATGATACGACATTATGGTTTGGTGATGTTTAATTTTATTTCAGTAGTATATTGTGATGTAGTGGATTAGTAATCATTTTATGATGATATGATGTGATCAATTAGTTTAGCAATGTTACTTTATACTTGATGTTGTAATTGTAATTATAGCTTTGGTGAGGGGACAGTGTAGCACCACTCGTTTACGAGTGCCCTGCTACACTGCGATTCCTTCTCACATTGTGATGTATTTGATAATATATAGATATACATGTTGTACACGATCTTGTTTGTATGTAGGAAATTGCAGGAACAAAGTCTCGATTCCACCTGCTTCGGCAGGATATGGCGAGCATCAAATTAACCCAATGGGCATGAAGTTGAAATAGAGATGACCAGGAAGTCACCCCGTCCCAAGTTTGTCAACCCGTCTTATGTTTAGTGGTATTGTGCGTATTTGACCTTTGTCATTTTTGCATTTTATTATAGTGGTTTTGTGTGAGTGTACGTTTGATATTTATTTTACAATGGTGTGTAGTATGATGCCATTTAAATAATTAAATGATTTTAATACATGTTAAATATAGTATTGGAATAGTTTACATTAAAATATAAAAGTCTTATATTAAAAAGTCATGTAAATTATTGAAAGGTGTAAATTAAATTATTTAAAATTGGTATTTAGATAAATTAATTAAAATAGCATGTTGAGGATAATTAATTAAATAAAATAATTAAATGAGTAAAATTGTGTGAATTGTAAGTTTAATTTGCAAAAAAAAAAATTAAAAATTAAAACAAAATGTGTTGTTTGAATAGAAAAAAATCAAGAAAAGAAAGAAAAGAAGAAAAGGACCAATGAATGTTGAGTTTTTGGCTGAAAAGTTGACAATGAAATAGAAAAATTCTTTTAATTTTGATTTATGGAGTTTTCGAAAAAGAAGAAGACATCTTTTTATTTAATAGAAAATTTGAGAGATTTTGATTCATAGGAAGATTGAGAGAAGCTTCAAGAAAAAAAAAATTGAGTTTTGGAAATGGGATCCTCTCTTGTTTTCTTTGTAGAATTTATTTATTTTTCATTGTTCTAGAAAAGAGGCCTTTCTGGATTAAAATTTTAGATTAGAGAATTGATCAAGGAAATCTAGTGGAGAAGTTCTGAAGGAAGAAAGGGGAGCTCTTCGAAAAGGTTGTTTGGAATCAAGAAAATCTTCAGCAATTCTTTAGAAAAGGTAGGACTCCAGGTTCCATTCTCTTCTTTTGATTTCTCTGAATCTATTTAAAAATAAATAAATATGTTATTCTGTAAAAGAAAAGAAATCTTATGGGGTTTTAAGAAATCTTCTAGGTAGGAAACAAATGAAACAAATTTAATTGGGTCTTTGAAAATGTTGAGTATTTTTATGATTTGTTGTGAAAAAATTATTTCCCCTCTGAAATAAATGGATTTTTGGATATATATATCTATATATATACACTTGTTAAAAGATGTATATACATATATACATATATATATCATATATATCATATATATTGTATAGTGAATATACTGCATAACATATTATATTTTGTTTGACATATATACATTATATATATATATTCATATATTTATATATATATATACTTGGACTTTTATTTATTTCAAAAAAAATTTCCTTGGGCGAACATGTATAGAGATTTCATGTTTTAAAATATATTTTTAAAAAAATAAATAAAAATAAAAACAATTTAAGGGTCGAAGGGAAGGACGGTGTTGGTCGTACACTTCCCCTCTCCCCTTCACCAGCCTATGGGCTGCCACAGTAGTCCATGGACTGTTGTGTGCAGTCAACATGACTGGCGGCAGTGACCTATGTGTGAGATTTTTATTTAATTGTTATTTTTAATATATATATATATATATTTAAATGTTTATTTTAATTTTTTTTATATTTATATTCTATAGTAACAAAATCTTTCTGGATATTATAATAGGATAAAATATTTTAACCAGAATGTGAATATATATATAGATATGTTTTATTCATATATATATATATAATTATATTATGTATATATATAAATATAAATAAGATATAATTATATAGATATAAAGTTACTTTTTTTTTAAGTTATTATTATTATTTGAAATTATTCTTGGAAATTGGCAAAATCATTATGTTTTATTTGAAAATTATTTCCTCGAAAATGGATTTTGGTTATATTGTTTAATTGCTAGCAGAACATAACAAATTGTGGTGTTTAGATTGTTTTGCAATATCCATGTGTGGATACTATCATGTTAACTTGCATTGTGGAATCTAGTAAAATTGAATTGATTACTTTCTTTTATTGTTATTTTATTGTTTTAGTGTTACCGATGTGGGAACCCAATTTGGTTTAGAAACTTGTTTATGGATGTTATGAACCTTAGGCTTCTGGAGGCTTGATTTTATTGTTGGTTGATATTCCTCGTTTTATTTGCGACTGATATAGCAAGTTATTGGTATTCTTATTCTAAAAGGGTTGTACGAGATTTTGTTGAGACACTTTTTGTGTGCTTTTAACAAGATGGGTAATGCCTCACATGTCATCTGTTGAGACTTAATGCCTCGTTCTTTATGGTACAACCCTTTCTTTTGATTATGTTTTGGGGTCTCCAGGGAGAGTGGCCCTTTGTGGGGGTTGGTGCCTCAAATAGGAGGAAGGGCTCAAGATAACCCACGTAAGAGTTAGATTAACAAGTGAAAACCTAATAATAGAACTTAGGGGGATGGGTAGTAATAACATAATAAGATAATCTTGGATACCTCGTCTATCCATTAGGGCTATCATAGACTAATGGTAGACTAAGAAGGCCATGGTTGGAAAAGTTGTTACCTTGTCCTCAGAAGAGGTTAATGGTTCTGCATGAGTCTCCCTATGGGGTTGGTGCCTCAAGAAGGAGGAAGGGCTAGGATAACCATAGATGGGGGCTAGCGCCTCATGTTGGAGGAAGGGCCAAGATAACCCATGTAGGCTATGTGATGACACTCTCCACTAGTTTCCCTTATGCTTGTTTTCTTGGTTGCCTCTGGAAGTGTGTGTATGATTGTTGTTTGGATTTACTTGGCAAGTGTTTATGGATGTTACCTTAGACCTATTTATGATGTGTTATTGGGTGTTGATTTTATTGTGATTGAATCTTGGTTGTCATTGTTTATGATCTATGATTTGATGTTGCTATTGGAGTTATTGTACTATGATTTTCTTATTGGAGTTAGTCTTGTGGCATTCTTGGTCGCAGTTACTTCCTTGTCACCTCTGAACACGGGGGTGGGTTTTTTCTAAAACCCACATGGTCGGGTGGGACGTGCTTCGCACCTATTGGGTTCCCCATCAACGTTCATTCTTCATGTTATCTTTTAGATGGAGCTTGTACCAAATATTCATCTTGTATTTCAGACATTCTTTGTATTATGTATTTATCCCATGTGTATGGGAGGTTCTATTTTATTTCATATATTGTGAACTTGTAATGTATTAAAAGAGGATGTATCATAAATGCACCCTTGTAACCATTCATGATTTATGAGATTTATTATGGTTTGTATCATGTGATGTATTTACAATTAAGCTTATGGATATCTGTATGTTATCTTTTGAAAATGGATATTGTAATGTTTATGTTGGATGTAAGTTTAGTTAAGTTATTTAACCTTATGTCTATCTTTCGTTATGAGTTGGTTTTATGTGATGTGACCTTGCATGCCCCAAAGGAATCGATGTTTATGATGTTATCATGCAATGTAAATATGTTGTAATGTTTCATTATATGTTTACTTTGTATTTTTTTTTTTAAATGTATGCATTGTGTTGTCCTTTGGGGTTTGCATGATGAGCATTACAACTTGGTATCAGAGCCAAGGTTTGCAAATGCTGGGGTCTCTAGGTAGTTATGTCCATTAGGAAACCTTTGCGTTTGACTCTTGAGCTCACTTGTACCTTTATCTTGTTGCACATAAATATGCCTTGAGGTAGAGGACGTGGCCGAGGAAGAGGCCGTGGTGTTGGTCATAGAGAAAACTGGAAAAGTCCATCAGCTCCTAGTTCCCACAGTTTAGAGCATGAGGAATGATAGAGTCCTCAAAGCAACCCATCAAGCAATGGTCAAAACTCAGAAAAACCTAGTTTAGATGGACAGTTACAACACCTTTTGGGGGAGATTCTTGATCAGTTGGGACCCAGGCTAGAGGAGGAGCAATGGGTCGAGAGAGAAAGGGAAAGGTTGCTAAGGTGGAGGTAAATAACAACATATCAGGATGCAGTGATAGTTAGTCATATGAGAGATTTGATGAGAGCACATCTACCTACATTTGAAGGTTCTGGAGGAGGTTTGGAAGTGGAAACATGGTTAATTGATTTGGATTGATGCTTCGTGATGCACCCCTATGGTAGCAATACCAAAGCTTGGTGCATAGTCATGCATCTGCAAGGTTTCACATCCACTTGGTGGCGGCTGGAAGAGAAAAAGTTACATTTGAATATCAACATGGTCACATGGGAGTTATTTCTAGAAATGTTCAGGGCTTGCTTCCTTTCAGATCATTAGAGGCAATGCAGGGCAGATGAGTTTCATGACCTTAAGCAAATGTCGATGTCCGTTGAACAGTATGAGCGGAAATTCTATGAATTGAAGCAGTATGCAAGGATCAACCATGATGAAGGGATGTTAGTGTAGTATTTTGTTCAAGGCTTAAATGCCCAAATTAGTGGTGGCGTATGAGTCTTTGAACCGAAGACGATGTAAATTGTGGTTAAAAAGGCTCATTTGTTAGAAAGGAATTTGGACATGCCCTTGGGTGGTCACATTGGAGTATAGATTGGTAGTGTGCCTACACCTGGTTTTAGAACTCATGGAGGTCAGACAAAGGTTGAAGGATCTTGTACGAATAGGTATGCACCCTCTAAAGGGGGTCAGTAGCATTAGCATCAACAGTTACAGCCAAAGCATAAAAAATCTCCATCTCAACAGGGTGGCAACTCTCAGTTTCATAGGGATTAGAACTGGAACCAACCTCGTCAAGAGTATTTTGAGTAGCCTGCACCTAGTTTTTAGTTAGCATTGAGTTGAGGAAGTTTTCAGCAGTCAAATGCTCTGTTGGGGGGTAGAGGATTTGGCAGAGGTACTGGCTGCTACTCATGTGGGTAACAAGGGCATATCGCTAGATTGTGTCCACAAAAGAGCACCTCAGGATTTAATTAGAGACTAGCTGGGTCAGAGCCAATAGTGGATGATGCAGGGAGAGCTCATCATGTCTTTGTGATAGTGGATAATTGACAGGAAGATCACCAGAGCACCGTCATTGAGACAATAGGTGTGTTGCATAACACTAGCATTTCTATACTCTTTGATTCTGGTGCATCTGATTCCTTTATATCTCCTTCAGTAGTTGAGGGATGTAGACTGGTGGCAACTAGTCAAGGCATAAAATGGTAGGTTGAATTGGCCTTAGGGTCAAAGCTTGTTGTAGAGAAGCTTGTGCAAGGTTGTAGTCTGAATATAGGGGCATTGACAACTAAAGTGGATCTTCAAATCCTACCACTTGGCTCATATGATGTCATCTTGGGTATGGATTGGTTGAGTGCACACTGTGCTATGATAGAATGTTGTCATAAAGCAGTGCAGTGCATTAATGATGTCAGAAAGGAGGTGGAGATCATGGGTATTCAAAGACCCATTTCATTGCGAATGATCTCTGCCATGCAGCTAAAAAGGTTTTTTTGATAGGGTTGTCAGCTTTTTTCTATGTCAGTGAGTGACCTTGAGTGAGAGGATAGTTGAGGGGTGTTATTGGATGATTACCCTCTCCTTGTGAAGTTTTTAGATGTTTTTTCAGGTGAGAGACCCGATATGCCGCCAAATGGGATATAGATTTCAAGATTGATCTAGTACCTGGAGTTGAGCCGATATCTCGAGCTCTATATCAGATGAAAATGTAGGAACTTCAGGAACTTCATCTATAATTGGAGGAGCTGTTGGCTAAGGGGTTTATCTGCCTAAGTGTTTCCCCTTGGGGAGCACCTGTGATATTCGTAAAGAAGAACGATGGTTCTCCCCACTTGTGTATTGATTATAGGTAGTTGAACAAAGTAACAGTGAAGAATTGATATCCTTTTCCCATAATTGATGATCTTTTTGATCAGATAAAAGGGGAAAAGGTATTTTCTAAGATTGATCTCAAATCAGGATATCATCAGTTACGGATTATAGATGTAGATATTCATAAAACAACATTTCGCACTTGATATGGACATTACGAGTTCACTATGATGTTGTTCGGGTTAACAAATGTACCTTCAATCTTCATTAGCTTAATGAATGGAGTGTTCCGAACGTAGATAGATTCATCCTTGTGTTTCTCGATGATATTATGATCAATTCTAGGTCTATGGAAGAACATGAGGAACATCTAAAATAGGTGTTGCAATGCTTAAGGGACAACCAGTTGTTTTACAACCTAGCTAAGTGTGACTTTTATAAGAATGAAGTTCAATATTTGGGCCATGTGATTTTTGGTGAGGGAATTTTTGTTGATCCTACATAGATTCAGGCCATTGTGGATTGGCCCACACCCACAAATGTCTCAGAAATTCACAGTTTCATGGGACTTGCATGCTATTATCGATGGTTCATCCAAGGCTTTTCAAGGATTACCCATCCTATCACCTCTCTCCAGAGGAAGGGAAATAAATTTCTTTGGTCAGATCAATGTCAATTAGCATTCCAAACTCTTAAGGAAAAGTTGACTAGTGCACCAATCTTGGTTGTATCGGATCTAACAAGAGACTTTGTTGTTTGTACAGATGCTTCTTTGGAAGGCTTTGGGGATGTTTTGATGCAAGAAGGGTGAGTGATTGTGTATGAATCATAGAAACTTAAGGATCATGAACTGAACTACCCCACACATGATCTTGAGTTGGTTGCAGTTGTGCGTGCTCTGGTGAGATGGTGACAATTTCTTTTAGGGCATCATTTTGAGTTGCATATAGATCATTGTAGTTTGCAATACATCTTCACAAAGCCGAACCTGAATGCAAGACAAAGAAGGCTGGAGGGAATTCTTGTGCGAATATTATTTTGAAGTGAAGTATATCTAGGGAAAAGAGAATGTGGTGGTAGATGCTTTGAGCTGATGTAGACATGATATTTCTGCAGTGGCTCTTGAGGTTGATTTGAAGAGTCATATCCTCACCGCTCTCTCCTCAGACAATTGGTATCAAGAGGTGAAGTCTGAAATCGAGTTGGGTAGAACTCTGGAAGGAAAATTTGCTAAATACTCGTTGGATTCTAATGGTTTTTTGCGTTATGTAGGCCATATGTATGTACCTCTTGTAGAGGGTCTTCACACCCTAATCTTGACTAAAGCCCATTGGGCTCCTTATTTGATACATCCTGGAGTTAAGAAAATGTATGCAAATCTATGCTCACTATATTTTTTGGCAGGATTGAAGTGTGATATCACTGATTTTGTAGCTAGATGTCTAGAATGTCAGAGGGTTAAGGCTAAGCATCATCATCTAGCAGGTTTTTTTTAGCCTCATCTTGTTCCATAGTGGAAGTGGGACATTATCTCTATGGATTTCATTGTCGATTTTCCTATGTCTTCCAAGTGGCATGACACTATCATGGTCGTTGTTGACAGGCTAACCAAGGTAGCCCATTTCTCTTCTATTTGATCTTCCTATATTGCTTTTGTGGTGGCCAGGGTGTTCATGGAAGACATTATTCATTTGCATGGGATACCATGAAGAATTATTTCAGACAGAGATTTGGTATTCACATCTGTGCTATGGAAATCTTTGCATCGGTCCTTAGTGATGCAGGAGCATCCATGGGCTCATGCAATCTTGCATCAACCAAAAAAATATATATTTTAATTTTGTTTGGTTTTCAATAAATGGTTGCCACAAATATTTGTAATTAATGTAATAATGTAATTTTAAATTAACTTACATTAACAATTCATGTTGAATAATTATGCTCGAAAAAGTAGGTGTTGCAAAGGAAATGGAAGTGCAAAAATTCAAAATTTGGATTTTTGCAAGTTAAAGGTGATTTTTAAGATTTTAATTTAAAATAAAATCTCAACTTCCACAAATCCCTAAAAAATAGGGACTATCAAAGTGGGTGCCCATCTGATCAAATTGGCAACTTTGATGAGTGAGTTCAATTTTGGAAACTGTCGGTAAAGTGTGTGTGAGACTGGTTGCTTGCACAAGTGAGAAGTTTGATTTTTGATATCTTTGAATTTCAATTTAGAAATTCTCCCCTTCGATTTTTGGGAAAGATGATTTTTGAGTTTGAAATGGAAATGAAATTGAATTTCATTTCATTCCGGAAAATTTGGAAAGTTGGTAATAAAAGATAATTCATTTATATTTTGGAGGGAGTTTTCAAAGGCAAGAAACTCACAACTAAGGTGGATTTTTCTCTAAGGAGAAATTGCAGCAAAGTGTGAAGGCTTCAAGAATTTTATTGCAGCCATTGTTGAGGAGTGATAGAGTGTGCATGTGGGTTGGTTGTAGTGCTTGAGAAGTACATAAATTCTATGGAATGTTGCAGATTTTTGTAAGGAATTTTATGATGTTGTAAAGGGCGTATGTGGTGCCCATAGTCTCAATGAGACTTTATTATTTTGTAATTGCAGATTTTCCATTTTAATGCAAGTTGAATGTTGCAGTTTCTTTCATACTTGTGTTGAAATTCATAGTGAATTGAGAAATTTTTTTTGTGTTGAAATTAAATCAGTAGAGAGGGTTTTGTGTCACCCCCTCCCTGCTTCAGTGGTATCATAGTAGGAGTTCCTGAGTGTGTAGGTAGAGTGTCGAATGTGAGGTAATTTGTACCAAGACTTGTGGTGTGTGTGATTTGTGTGTAGATAGATCGCCAGACGTGAGGCAGTCTATACTAGAGAGGATGGGATGGGTCATGAGGAGGCCTATAAGAATTTTATTTTTGGAAAATTATTGGGAAGAAGTGGAAAATAAGAATTACCATGAAGAATTTGAAAAGCTCCAGGCTCAAGTAGATGTATTGGAAAACTTGATTAAGGAGAAAGTGGGAATATGAGAAGAGAGATTTGGGAAGAAGAATGTTTTGTTGAAAGAGGATAGCAAAAAGAAAAGAAAAATAAAGGAAGGATGGAGAAAGGAAGAAGAGAAAATAGTCACTATAGATCATAAATTTAATAGTAATTTTAAAGATTTTGTTTCATTTGAAAATGTTTTGTTTGCAAGATTTAGCAAGGACAAGGAAAATGCTAAAAAGGAGAAGGATATCACAGCAGAAAAAGAGGTATCTGTTAATTTTGTTAGTGATAATTTACATGCAAAAGAAGTAGATGAAGTTATGAATGAAATTACAGTAATTTCAAAAGTGGATTTTGATAGTCCTAGATTTGATAAAGGGAATGAAGAAGAAGAAACTAGTCTCCTATTGAAAGAGGAGATGAGAAAATTATAAAAATTATCTTAGTGAGAAATTATAGAAGAAGATGATGAAAAGAAAGAGGTGAATGCAACTGAAAATTGTCTTGTAGAAGACATGGAGAAAAAGGAGCACAAAGTTGAGTTGAAGGAGGGTGGTAATCAACTTGTTGCAGCAGCAACAAAAAGGGAAGTAACACATGATTTCATTGGTTTTAATGAAGAGAAGGATGTTAATTATTGTCTTCTAAAATTGCATAGTGCAGAATGGTGGGAGCTGAATTTTGTGAACAAAGGCAGAAAGAGGGGAAGAATGAAGGAGAGAAGAGATAGCATATTGCAGGTAAAGGGAAAACAAAATGTTCACAATGATGAGGTTGAGAATTGGATCCAGCGTGAACATAGCATATTCAAATGTTCATGAGCTTTGCTCATAGAATATTTTCTTCCTACCGTGGGTGTCTGATGCAGGAGCATCCATGGGCTCATGCAATCATGCATCAACCAAAAAAAAAAAATTAATTAATTTTGTTTGGTTTTTAATAAATGGTTGCCACAAATATTTGTAATTAATTTAATAATGTAATTGTAAATTAAATTACATTAACAATTCATGTTGAATAATTATGCCCGAAAAATGAGTGTTGCAAAGGAAATGGAAGTGCAAAAATTCAAATTTTGGATTTTTGCAAGTTAAAGGTGATTTTTAAGATTTTAATTTAAAATAAAATCTCAACTTCCACAAATCCCTAAAAAGTAGGGACTATCAAAGTGGTTTCCCATCTGATCAAATTGGCAACTTTGATGAGTGAGTTCAATTTTGGAAACTGTCGGTAAAGTGTGTGTGAGACTGGTTGCTTGCACAAGTGAGAAGTTTGATTTTTGATTTCTTTGAATTTCAATTTAGAAATTCTCTCCTAGGATTTTTGGGAAAGATGATTTTTGAGTTTGAAATGGAAATGAAATTGATTCTAGCAGATTTGGAAAGTTGGTAATAAAAGATAATTCATTTAAATTTTGGAGTTAGTTTTCAAAGGCAGGAAACTCACAACTAAGGTGGATTTTTCTCTAAGGAGAAATTGCAACAAAGTGTGAAGGCTGCAAGAATTTTATTGCAGCCATTGTTGAGGAGTGACAGAGTGTGCATGTGGGTTGGTTGTAATGCTTGAGAAGCACATAAATTCTATGGAATGTTGCAGATTTTTGTAAGGAATTTTATGATGTTGTAAAGGGCATATGTGGTGCCCATAGTCTCAATGAGACTTTATTATTTTGTAATTGCAGATTTTTCATTTTAATGCAAGTTGCATGTTGCAGTTTCTTTCATACTTGTGTTGAAATTCACAGTGAATTGAGAATTTTTGTTTGTGTTGAAATTAAATCAGTAGAGATGGTTTTGTGTCACCCCCTCCTTGCTTCACTTAGGGACTCAATTGAAATTTAGTTCTACCTACCATCCTCAGACATATGGTTAGATTGAGAGAGTCAATTAGGTGCTTGAGGATATGCTCCACATGTATGTCATGGACCAACAATCACGTTGGGAAGATTATATGCACTTGGTCAAGTTTTCCTATAACAATGGTTATCATAGTTCGATCGGCATGGCTCCATTTAAAGCTTTGTACGGTCGTCCTTATCATACCCCTTTGAGCCAGGATCAATTAGAAGATAGGGTTCTTCTTGGACCTGAAATGCTTTGAGATATGGAGCAACAGGTAGCTTGCATCCGAGAGCATCTTGTAGCAGCTCAAGATAGGTAGAAGAAGTATGCTGATGCACATAGAGTTGATCAACAATTTGTAGTTGGAGATCAAGTGTTTCTTCGAGTTCATCCACAGAAGAGCCCTATTCATTATGGAAAGGGTTCTAATCTTGTGCCTCGCTTTGTAGGGCTATTTGAGGTGTTAGAAAGAATTGGTCCTATTGCCTACCACCTGGCCTTGCCACCCAGTCTGTTGCGGATTCACGATGTTTTTCATGTTTCATTCCTTAGACCATATTTTCCTGATGTTACTCACATACTTGATTGGTATGCTCTACAGGTCAAGGATGAGCAACTAGCTCTTGAGGTCATGCTGCAACATAGGAGACTCACCCTCAGAGGCAGGGATATTGAGCAGGTGTGGGTCCTGTGGGACCCCAATGATGAGACTTCAGCAACATGGGAGGATACCTCCTGTATCAGGGAGTCTTATCCTTACTTGTTTACTCGCTTCCAGGAGTAAGCCGAATTCATGGGGGGAGGATGTAATACCCCTCGTGTTGTTGTTTGGACTTGATATTTTCTGTGTTTTTTTCTTGATACTTTGAGACTTTGATAGTTATTGTTTATTGGTTGGATTGGTGGATTGGATAGTTTAGACTACTTGATGACTATGCTACTTTATTTGATGACATGGATATTATGATATGACATTATATTTTGGTAATGTTTAATTTGATTTCAGTAGTATATTGTGATGCAGTGGATTAGTAATTATTTTATGATGATATGATGTGATCAATTAGTTTAGCAATGTTACTTTATACTTGATGTTGTAATTGTAATTATAGCTTTGGTGAGGGGATAGTGTAGCACCACTCATTTGTGAGTGCCCTACTACAGTGTGATTCCTTCTCACCTTGTGAAGTATTTGATTATATATATATATACATGTTGTACATGATCTTGTTTATATGCAGGAAATTGCAGGAACATAGTCTCAATTCCACATGCTTTGACAGGACAGGGTGAGCATCAAATTAACCCAACGAGAATGAAGTTGAAATAGAGATGACAAGGAAGTCACCCCGTCCCAAGTTTGTCAACCCATCTTATGTTTAGTGGTATTGTGCGTCTTTGACCTTTGTCATTTTTGCATTTTATTATAGTGGTTTTGTGTGAATGTACGTTTGATATTTATTTTATGTTGGTGTGTAGTATGATGCCATTTAAATAATTAAATGATTTTAATAATGTTAAATATAGTATTGGAATAGTTTACATTAGAATATAAGTCTTATATTAAAAATTCATGTAAATTATTGAAAGGTGCAAATTAAATTATTTAAAATTGGTGTTTAGATAAATTAATTAAAATAGCATGTTAAGGATAATTAATGAAATAAAATAATTAAATGAGTAAAATTGTGTGAATTGCAAGTTTAATTTGCAAAAAAAAAATATAAAAAAATTAAAACAAAAAGTGTTGTTTGAATAGAAAAAAATCAAGAAAAGAAAGAAAAGAAGAAAAGGACCAATGAATGTTGAGTTTTTGGCTGAAAACTGACAATGAAATAGAAAACTTCTTTTAATTTTGATTTATGGAGTTTTTGAAAAAGAAGAAATCTTTTTATTTAATAGCAAATTTGAGAGATTTTGATTCACAAGAAGATTGAGAGAAGCTTCAAAAAAAAAAATATTGAGTTCTGGAAATGGGATCCTCTCTTGTTTTCTCTGTAGAATTTATTTATTTTTCATTGTTCTGGAAAAGAGGCCTTTCTGGATTAAAATTTTAGATTAAAGAATTGATCAAGGAAATCTAGTGGAGAAGTTATGAAGGAAGAAAGGGGAGCTCTTCGAAAAGGCTGTTTGGAATCAAGAAAAGGTTCAACAATTCTTCAGCAAACGTAGGACTCCAGGTTCCATTCTCTTCTTTTGATTTCTTTGAATCTGTTTAAAAAATAAATAAATATGTTATTCTATAAAAGAAAATAAATCTTATGGGGTTTTAAGAAATCTTCTGGGTAGCAAACAAATGAAACAAATTTAATTGGGTCTCTGAAAATGTCTAGTATTTTTATGAGCTGTTATGAAAAAGTTATTTCCCCTCTGAAATAAATGGATTTTTGGATACATATATATATATACACTTGTGAAAAGATGTATATACATATATACATATATATATACCATATATATTGTATAGTGAATATACTGTAGAAAAAATTATAGTTTGTTTGACATATATACGTTATATATATATTCATATATATATATACAAAGTATATATATATATATATATATAAATATATATATATACCTGGAGTTTTATTTATTTCAAAAATTTTGTCCTTGGGCGAACATGTATAGAGATTTCATGTTTTTAATTTTTTTTTTTAATAAATAAAAAAAACAATTTAAGGGTCGAAGGGAAGGACGACACTGGCCGTACCCTTCCCCTCTCCCCTTCACTAGCCTGTGGGCTGCCACAACAGTCCATGGACTACTGTGCGCAACAGTCCTATGGACTACTATGCGCAGCAGTCACAAGGACTGGCAGAAACAACCTGTGTGTGGGCTTTTTATTTAATTGTTATTTTTTAAAAATATATATATTTATATGTATATATATATGTATAAATATATATATATATATATATATATATATATATATATATATATATATTTTTATATATTTATATGTTTATATTATGAAGTTATTATTATTATTTGAAATTATTCTTGGAAATTGGCAAAATCATTATGTTTTACTTCAAAATTATTTCCTCGAAAATGGATTTTGGTTATATTGTTTAATTGCGAGGACAATATAACAAATTGTGGTATTTAGAGTTGTTTTGCAATATCCATGTGTGGATACCGTCATGTTAACTTGCATTGTGGAATCTAGTAAAATTGATTTGATTATTTTTCTTTATTGTTATTTTATTGTTTTAGCGTTACTGATGTGGGAACCCAGTTTCATTTAGAAACCTGTTTATGGATGTTGTGAACCTTAGGCTTCCAGAGGCTTGATTTTACTATTGGTCGATATTCCTCGTTTTATGTGTGATTGATGTAGAAAGTTATTGGTATTCTTATTCTGAAAGGGTTCTACAAGATTTTGTTGAGACACTTTTTGTGTGCTTTTAGTGAGATGGGTAATGAATCACATGTCATATGTTGAGACTTAATGCCTTATTCTTTATGGTACAATCCTTGCTTTTGATTATGTTTTGGGGTCTCCAGGGAGAGTGGCTCTTCATGGGGGTTGGAACCTCAAATAGGAGGAAGGGCTCAGGATAACCCACGTAAGAGTTAGATTAACAAGTGAAAACCTAATAATAGAACTTAGGGGGATGGGTAGTAATAACATAATAAGATAATCTTGGATACATCATCTATCCATTAGGGCTATCGTAGACTAATGGTAGACTAAGACAGTCATGGTTGGAAAATTCATTACCTTGTCCTCAGGAGAGGTTAATGGCTCCACATGAGTAACCCTATGGGGTCGGTGCCTCAAGTAGGAGGAAGGGCCAGGATAACCATAGATTGGGGTCAGTGCCTCATGTTGGAGGAAGGGCCATGATAACCCATGTAGGCTATGTGATGAAACTCTCCACTAGTTTCCCTTATGCTTGTTTTCTTGGTTGCCTCTGGAAGTGTGTGTATGATTGTTGTTTGGATTTAATTGAAAAGTGTTTATGGATGTTTCCTTCGACCTATTTATGATGTGTTATTTGGATTTGATTTTATTGTGATTGAATCTTGGTGTTGGTTTGTTTTTATACTGTAACCAGGTTGGTTTTCTAATCTACCTATGGAATTACCTATTCCAATCAAGGGCATCTTGAAGGACCTAGACCAACTAACGAGGACTTTAAAAATCCTCCTACACTTTGGGCTCAGCAAGACCCGGGAGGCTGATCCCTTAAATCTTTTACAATATTTGCAATATTATCACAAACAACATTAACAACAACAGATAATCTCATTTAATAACTCAACATAATAGGATAATACTGAATAGAATTGGTTGTTCATTAGTAATATCAAATATTTGGAGCATGAGATAACCACAACACTATAACATATAGGGATTTAAAATGGTTTTCAATTTATAAAATGTTTCTGAGATGCACTAAGCTGCAAGATAAATCAGTGCCTAATTTTGGGCCATGGAGTCAAACCCATAAAAAGAACCCATCAGAAAATGACATTCAACCAGTGGATTTAAATTTTTAATGCCTTGCATCAACTATTAGTGTCTTACACCAACAATCCCACTCATGTTATCAATCAAACTCTCCTTACCAAATCCAACCTACACACTTGAAATCACTGTTATCTGCTCAAAGTATTTAACCATTTCTTTGAAATAGACCCATAAACAAATAACACAATCTCATAAAATTTGAGATGAAAAAATCAAAGATACTTTGTATTATTGAATTCATATGATTAAACTTGTACAAGTATGGAAAAAATTTGAAGATATTCATTAATGTGGACACACTTTCATGATTTATTTGCACAAACTGGTTGTATTTGCTCATAAAATCAGAAATTACAGCTTACAGACTCAATATGACTCAAAATTTACAATTATCTATCTACCCCAACCTCATACAAAACCCTAGAACTAGGAGCTCAATCTCTAGAACCAGAATTTAATCTCTAGAATTAGAATAATGAGAAGAGAAGAGAAGAAATAGAAGAATAGAAGAAGAGAAGAAGCCCTAAAGCTGATCCGGAGATGCCATTTGGAATTATCTTCATCGTTGATCAATAGAATGCAAAGCATCTCTCCTCTCTCTGTAACTGAATTTTCCTCTTCATTTTCCTTTGTTGTTAGTTGCCAAGCAACAAAAAAAATGCCCATGTGGAGAATCTTCAAACTCAATCTGTTAGAAAACAACTTAGCTTGTTTTCCCATGAAAATTCTGCTTCTCTCTGCTCTTTTATTTCTCTGATATAGTTGCATCTTTTCTTTCCAAATATTAAAGTTTTATAACTTTAATATTAGTCTCCATCATATATTGTCTACTCATAAAGTTAATAAATTCACTTTATCAATTATCTCATGCATTCACTTTTCATTTTAATACCCATTACATAATATATTTCCCACTGAAATACTACCTCATGCACATTCACGTGCATTCTAGTAATACATGAAATTTTGACTGAATAATTTAATTCACTTTACCCATGTCATAATTCTATCTTCAACTTTAAATATTTACCCCCTTTTAAAGCCAATTAAATATTACACATGGTAATATTTAATTCATTTGATGGTGCACCTCATACTTTTCATTTTAATTTTCTTTTCTTTTCACCTGTTAGGCCCACGCTTTATGTATTTGCTTAAATCATTTAAAAGTGATAGCTTAAATTATTTCATCAGGCCAAGTTTCCACTTTAATAATTTTTTCCTTTATTAAATGAAATTCTTCTCAACCGTGTTCATTTTTTGTTGGGCCCACATGCCATTTGGCACCAGCCCACCATTTCATGATTGTTAACTAGCTTGATTGTGATATAGCGGGCAATGGTGGAGATTAAGCTGCATTTTGATCTTGCTTCCTCCAATGTTGATCTCAAGCTGCTCTTGTTTACAAGTTTTCCCTAATTTCATTATTCATGACATTCATTTGTAATTTTTCCATGGTTGTGGTGGCTCCATCCTTTGTGTTGCATCTTCTCTACTTTGACCATGGTGGCTCTTTCTCGTATATCCTAACTTCACTTGAATGGTGGCACCCTATTTGTAGTGTGTGGCTGCCATGGTGTATTTGCTAAGAATTTTTTTATACACTCATATGTAATGTGTATTCTGCCACCTATGGAATGAATTCTCTTTCTATGGCATGGGCAAGAGAATGAAAAACCTCTGGAGCATTGTCTACAACTACTAGATGTGTCTGCTTGAAGTCCTTGAAGTCCTCCTACGCACTCATTCTTCAATCCGTTGATGGGTATTCACACCCTGAGCCATAAAATGTGTTCACCCTCCTTTATTTGATGCAAAGATAGCCTCACTCATTAATAGGTACATGCTTTCACTAGCTGGCTTCTCTTATTTGTGCCATCTCCATTGTCATTTGCTTGAGGTTTCTAAAACTGTTTCAGTAGATCATGGTGTGCGCCTTCTCCTTCATCACATTTTCCATGAATGTTTCTGAAGTCCATTCAATGCATTTTGTTTGTATTGGTTGCGCTTTATGGGGCCCATGCGAATGCAATTACTTGTGAGTTTCTAAGTGTACCCTGTGCATATTTGCTACACATGTGGCACTGGTGGCATCTCCATTGATTTCTTTTATCTTTGAAAGCCACTCATTATATGGTGAGTTCCATGAGATTACATTATTAGAGGCATTTCTATCTTCCAACTTTGGCAGATGTGCATACCCTACTCTATACCTCACCCATTCACTGTAAGTCGTGGGCATTCCATTCTAGTGTTGGTGCAGGCTCCCCTTGGAACCCTTCATGTTGCTTTGATGGATGCATTTTCCCTAGAAGTTTCATAGGCCTTTTCAATGAATCTATTTTGTTTATCTTCCTGTGCAAGAGTCTCCTCTTTATATTTGCACAGGTTCATTGAAGTTTATGTGGATTTTTCAACATGTATAACTTTGTGTATAAGCCACAAGTATAAGCTGCCACTAGCAATGATAATATTATATGAAACCACATGCATTTCAATGCCTCCAACATAAGACTTCATTTGTAGTATTGAATCACCTCCCATAGTTGGCGCAAAGGTTATCTGTCTTATCTATGCTTTCCACATTTTCACTTTGACTGGCATTAATACCCTCTATTGTATTTTTTGGTGGATACACACCATCCTTCATTGTTGCTTTGATGGCTATCCACCTTGCTCCAGCATTGCATATGTTGCCCTATATTTGGATGGTTTAAAGACATCAAAAGATCCCTTAAAATATACCCGATGGCACCCCTCAAGATGAGTTGTCCTGTCCCTTGATCCTTTGGGATTGTAGGCATAAAATGGCTTCTAGTTTAAAATATACATTGGGCTCCAACGAGATGGAATTCAGGTTTTGGAACCAATAAAAGAGTGTTAAACAATCTTAATACATTTGAATGAAAATATTAACTCCACCTATATTACATTAAACCTCTCAAGGAAATTCAAGACTAAAATAATCTACATTCGATCCAAACCATACAGATTGAAAATGGTCTTTCCTTGATTTGAACTCATAGCTACCTTTAGATTTATGCAGCCTATTTAAGCTGGTTGATTTGGGGTCCGGTCCTCATTAGTTAGATTGAAGAACATAATTCCATTGAAATTACACACAAAGAGATGCAAATGTGTGTTAGGATTTAGGTGTCATCAACCTTGTAAATCCTTTAATTTATTATTCTCCTAAAGTGTTTTGTACATTTACCCATAAGAGGTGAAACTGTTTGACCAACAGTGGTGAAAGAGACAATGTAAATGCAGTGTTACCATTACCATTTGTCCTTTTGGAAAAGGACAAAATAGCTAGGTGTCTCACCTTGGAATCTTCTAAAATAAGGTTGTTGGGTCAAAATAGGGTGTTGTAAGAGCATCTATTACATTCATGACAGCTGTCATAAGATTCTATGACAATATGACAGATTCTTATGACAGAATATTTTATTTTTGGACCCTAGGCGCCCATGCATGAAAGATACCTTATGGCAGCTATAAGAGCATCTGTAAGAGGCTATTTTTGGTATTTTTTTACATTTTAAAGGAAGGATGCATGGGTTTTTCTAGGTGGTATTTCTGCCTATTGTTTGGTGAAACCATGGTGGTTTTCATCCTCACAAATCTCTATAAATTGGGGCCTTGAGCTAGAGTTATTCAATTCAGTTTTGCAGGGTAATAGGGTACTACTGGATTTATAGGGAATGATAAGAGAACTCTATTTCTGCATGTAATATTTGAGATTAATAGTAATATACTTGCCTCTCTTTCGGTGGTGGAGTTTCTTCCCTTCGGGGTTCCTCCACGTAAATCTGTTGTTGCATGTGTTATGATTTTTCTATCTCTCTCTCATTCTTTCTTCACACTAAGGCTATAGTTAATCTACATATTTCATATTTGCATTCACTAATTTAAGTTCATATTGCAAGCTTTCTTTACCTTTATTATCAACATTTGGTATCAGAGCTAACAGTTATGTTAAGGAGGGATGCTTTCCTTTTAAAGTGTTGAAATTTTTTTGCTGCCGTGGGAGCTTTTGTGTTGTGGGTTTTGCAGATTTGTGAAAGATTGCATACCATGGCCTCCACATCTCATCTAGATATTGAGAATTTCAATGGAACTGGTTATGATATGTGGAAGTTGAAAGTGGAGGATCTTCTTGAGGAGAGAGATCAGTGGTTACCAGTTTTAATTGAGAAGAAGCCATCTACTTCAACCTTGTTGGATGAAGATTGGAATAAGTTAGACAAGAAGGCTGGAGGGACTATTCAGTTGTGTCTCATGGATTTTTTCCTCCTGAATTTCTCTTTAGAAGACACAACATACAAGCTTTGGAGGAAGATAGGTGAAATCTACCAAACTAAGAGTTTGTCTAACAAGTTGTATCTCAAAACATGTTTATATTCATTAAAGATGAATGATGGTGAATCTATTGCTGAAAATTTGAATGCTTTTAATTTTATTATAAGTTAGCTTGCATCTATTGATGTTAAAATAGAAGATGAGGGTAAATGCATTTTATTGATTTTCTCTTTATCATAATCTTGGGAAAATTTAATTATTGCTATAACAAGTGGTGGTGCAGAACCTAAGATGGATAATATTATTCCCATACTTCTTTCAGAGGAGATGAGGAGAAAGACCGTGTGTAGTGGCTCCCAAGATACCTTGCATGTGTGAGGTAGGCCCAAGGAGAAAGAGCCTAAAGGGGATAAGAATAAGGATAAGTCTAAAGGAAAATATAACACCCCTGGAAAGAGCAGAGTGAAGTGTTGGAACTGTGGTAAATGGGGACATGTGAAGAAGGAATGTAGAAACAAGAAAAAGAATCTAGATTCCTCCATGAAAAAGTCTTCTGATAATGGTGATTCTGATGCTTTGATTATTTCAGCTAACACGGTTTGTAATGATGCTTGGCTTATTGATTCAGGTGCTTCCTTGTATATGACTCCTCATAAGGAGTGGTTTTCTACATACAAAGAATACGATGGAGGAGAGGTCTTCATGGGTGACAATAGCTCACAAAAGGTTATTGGTAAAGGAAAGGTAAAGTTGTGTTTCAATGATGGGAGGGTTAAAATCCTTGATGATGTTTTACATATTCCAGGACTTACAAAAAGTTTAATTTTGGTTTCCAAGTTGAATGATTCTAGGATGCATGTGACATTTGACAAGTCTAGTTGCAGGATGGTAAGGGGGAGTTTGGTGGTTGCTAAAGGATCTCATATAGGGAATTTATTTACGCTACATGCCTCTACTTTATGTAACTCCTCTTTTGTAACTAGCACTGAAAATGCATGTATGTTGTGGCACCATAGATTGGGTCACATTGGTGAAAAAGGTCTTAGGACCATACTTGATAAGAAACTAGTAGATGTTATTTCTGATTATTTTGTTGGTAAAAATGATTTATGTGAGGATTGTCTGTTTGGTAAACAAAATAGGTCATCATTTCCTAAAGGAACTAATAAAGCTAATGGATTGTTAGAACTAATTCATTCGGATGTGTGTGGTCCAGTGGATAAATATTCTTTGGGTAGATCTTGTTATTATGTTTCATTCATTGATGATTACTTAAGATATACTTGGATTTATTTTATGCATACAAAATATGAAGTTTTCACCAAATTTAAGGAATTTAAGGCATTGGTTGAAAAGCAAATAGATTATAAGATAAAATTATTGAGATCTGACAATGGGGGTGAATATTGTTCTAAGGAATTTGATGAGTTTTGCAAACATGTGGGAATTCTTAGGAAAAAGACTACACCTTACACACCCCAACAAAATGGGGTAGCAAAAAGAATGAACCGTACATTAGTGGAAAGAGCTAGGAGCATGTTAACTAGTGCTAAGTTAGATAAATGCTTTTGGGCAGAAACTGTTGGTACCGCTTCTTATTTAATTAATAGATCTCCCTGTAAGCTCTTGTTGATAAAAATCCTTATGAAATGTGGTTGGGTAAAAAGCCTTCAGTTTCATGTTTAAGGGTCTTTGTTTGTGAGGCTTTTGTTCATGTGCCTCAAGAGAAGCAATCTAAATTGGATCCCAAATCTTATAAATGCATCTTTGTAGGTTATGGTGAAAATGTTAAAGGTTATAAAATTTGGAATCCACTAACATGAAAGATGATATTTTCTAGAGATGTTATTTTTAGGGAATTTAGAGCTAACTCTGAAGATGTGCAACCAAAGGAAAAGTCAAAGACAATGCATTTTGAAACTAAGCAAGAAGATGCACATGTGGAAGAAAAGAGAGATGGACAAGAAGATGGAGAAGAAGAAGAGAGTTCTGAAGAATCTATTGTAACAAAAGAAGTTGAAAACAATGTGGATGAACATGAGGAGGAACCTCTTACTCCACCTTTGAGAAGATCCACGAGACAACAAAATACAGTTGATAGGTATAGCCCACCTGATTTTCATTATAAATTTGCTTTGTTATGTACTGATGATGAACCTAGATCTTTCAGGAAGGCTCTCTCTTTATATGAATGTGATTCTTGGACACAAGCCATGTATGATGAGATGATGTCTTTGAAAACCTGTGACACCTGGGATCTTGTTAGTTTTCCCAAAGGAAGAAAGGTCATTGGTTGTAAGTGGATATATAAAAAGAAGTTTGGTGTAGATAGAAAGTTGGAACGGTACAAGGCCAAATTAGTGGCCAAGGGCTACTCCCAGAGAGAGGGAGTTGATTTTGGTGAAATATTCTCTCCTATTCCTAAGTTAACTTCTATTAGATTACTTTTATCCATTGTTGCTCTTATGATTTAGAAATAGAACAAATGGATGTTAAAACTGCTTTCTTGCATGGGGATCTAGAGGAAGAAATTTATATGCAACAACCTGATGGTTTTGTTGTGAAAGGAAAAGAACACTTGGTTTGCAGGTTAAAAGGGTCTCTATATGGTTTGAAATATTCACCTATGATGTGGTACCATAATTTTGATGCATTTGCATTAAATATGGGTTTTGTTAGAAATGAAGAGGATCACTATGTTTATTTTAAAGTTATTGATGATTAGATACTAATTATTGTCTTATATGTGGATGATATGTTGTTCATTGGTAACAATAAGGCAATGATTAGGGAATGTAAAACTTAGCTTTCTGGCACATTTGATATGAAAGATTTAGGGGCTGCTAAATATATTCTTGGGATGGAAATCATTAGGGATCGGGTTCACATAAAGCTTTGGTTAAGTCAGAGTAAGTATGCTAACACTATTTTGCAAAGGTTTAATATGCAGGACTGTAAACCAATAAATATTCCATTTCTTGTTGGTACTAAGTTGATTTTAGACATGTCTCCTAAATCGGATGATGATATTGATGAAATGTCTAAAGTTCCTTATGCTAGTGCTATTGGTAGTTTAATGTATGCAATGGTTTGTACTAGACCAAATATAGCCCAAGCAGTGGGAGTTCTAAGCAGGTTTATGTCTAACCTTGGTAAAGAACATTGGCCTTTTGTTAAAAGGATATTTAGATATTTTCAAGGCACTTCTGATTACTATTTGGTTTATCATGGTAGTGACAATGTTGATAAGTCATTGGACATATAGGGTTTTGTTGATGCAGATTGGGCAGGTGACTTGGACAGTAGAAGGTCCACTAGTGGCTATGTGTTTACTTTGTTTGGAGGAGCATTGAGTTGGATGTGTAAAAGACAACCTACAGTTGATTTTTCTACCACTGAAGTAGAGTATATGGCTGCTACACATGCCTCTAAGGAGGCAATTTGGTTATAGAGACCTGGTAATGGTATTGGTTTTGATTGCAGGATAGTGAGGATCAGATGTGATAGTCAGAGTGCCATATGTTTGGCTAAAAATCCTATGTATTATGCTTGTACTAAGCATGTTGATGTTCAATATCACTTTGTGTGAGAAATGATTGAGAATGGATAGGTCTTGATTGAAAAAGTTGACACTTTGGATAATGTAGTAGATTCTCTTACAAAGCCAGTCACCAAAGAAAAGTTCTCTTGGTGCAAAAAGGCCATGGGTCTTGATCATTGTACTTAATTCTATGTAATTGTATCTCTATGGGTGTAATTTACAATGTATGATGTCAAGTGGGAGAATGTTAGGATTTAGGTGTCATCAACCTTGTAAATCCTTTAATTTATTATTCTCCTAATTTTTTTTGTACATTTACCCATAAGAGGTGAAATTGTTTGACCAACAATGGTGAAAGAGACAATGTAAATGTAGTGTTACCGTTACCCTTTGTCCTTTTGGAAAAGGACAAAATAGCTAGGCATCTCAACTTGGAATCTTCTAAAATATGGTTGTTGGGACAAAATAGGGTGTTGTAAGAGCATCTATGACATGCATGACAGTTTTCATAAGATGCTATGATAGTATGACAGATTCCTATGACAAAATATTATATTTTTGGACCCTAGGCGCCCATACATGAAAGATGCCTTATGACAACTATAAGAGCATCTGTAAGAGGCTATTTTTTGGTATTTTTTAACCATTTTAATGAGGGAGGCATGGGTTTTTCTAGGTGCTATTGCTGCCTATTGTTTGGTGAAACCATGGTGGTTTTCATCCTCACAAATCTCTATAAATTGGGGCCTTGAGCTAGAGTTATTCAATTTAGTTTTGTAGGGTAATAGGGTGTTGCTGGATTTATAGGGAATGATAAGAGAAGTCTATTGCTACATGTAATATTTGAGATTATAAGTAATATACTTACCTCTCTTTCAGTGGTGGAGTTTTTTCCCTTTGGGGTTTCTCCACGTAAATATGTTTTTGCATGTGTTATGATTTTTCTATCTATCTCTCTCATTCTTTCTTCACACTAAGGCTATGGTTAATTTACATATTTCAAATTTGCATTCACTCATTTAAGTTCATATTGCAAGATTTCTTCACCTTGATTATCAACAATGTGCCCTATACATTTCAAATACGTTAACTAAATGCAATGGGATGAAAACAGTTAGTCATTTTGATCCTTCTAGAGGTATGTTCTGAGTTGCCTTAGTTGAGCATGCTATGGGTGGAAGCCCTTCACCTCTAATTCACAATGTGCACTTTTAATATTTCCTCTGCCTTAAACAATCATTTGTTTTAGTTCCATGTTTCCAAACAGATATAAGCCCTTGGTAAGTTTTATTCATTTAAAATTGCATCTTAAATCAATCCCACTCTTTAAATTGATCTAATCGGACCCAAACCATGGCTTCAAGATATGTAAATATTGCTCATAATCACAAGAAACCTATAAAGTGATTTTCCTTTTCAATATCATGTAGCTTCATCTCTATTTTCTTTCTACACCAAGATCAATGTGATCAACCTTTGAATCCATGGCTTTCCTCAAGTTGTGTGACAGATGTCGAGTGCCTTGTGGACTCGACTTAAAAAAAAATTGTTTTCAAGCAAATTTTCTCACTCAAATTGATCAAACACAACTTCTAAATGAATCTAGAGTAAAAACATGAAATGGGTTTTCACCAAAATCTATTTTCTAAGATGTTTGCAAAATGTGCAAAACTGGCCAAGTAGGCCTTGGAATCAACCCTGAAAAACTAGGAAAACGACCTCCTTAAGATATGAAAACTTGCAGGATTGTAGACATTAGACCCAAGAATGTAATGCAAAAGATGGATCAGAGAAATCAATCATGAGGAAAAAGTTATTCACTGTCAAAGTTGCTTACTCAAACATCCTGCAATAAACAACTGTTCTAAACCAATTGAAACTGAAGAGATCCCCTCATTTGAAAAATATCAAATCAACTCTTGGTGAGCTGCCACTAGACACAGTAGTTCATTTGGATGTAGTGAACACGTGTACAAAAGGATTTAGCTTCAATCATCTCTGATCAAAAGATATGAGGTGTTAAAGTTGACCACCCTGAAATGCTGTCAGCAATGCAAATGCAAAAGAGGAGAAATTGCATTTGGTTTTGATCTACTAAAAATAGCAAATCAACTCATAGGACCTTGAAAACTGACTTGTGAGATCATTTTGGTGTGGAAAATATAGAGCAACAATCACTTTGGCATGACAATCAATTGGTTGCAAAATCCAAGTTCAAATAGGAGGCAACTTTACAAAATTGAACATTTGCAAACAACAAAAAGGTGTCAGAACCCTCCAGCTTCACTTTTAAAAACCCTGACAAGACTTATTGTGGGAAGCTGAAAATTGACATTTACACTCACATAGGCCACATGAGTGTTCTTGCAAAGTGATTTTGATTAAAAATCAGTGGGCTTCAAATTATGACCCTCCAAAGTGGGTCACTCAGGAAGATTTCTTAAGTGCACTTTTGAAAGAGCAGAGGCAAAATTTTTGATATGGGCACTTCAAATTTACAAAATTTGAGAGTGTCAACACTTGGTTGTCATCATTTATGATCTATGATTTGATGTTGCTATTGAAGTTATTGTACTATGATTTTCTTATTGGAGTTAGTTTTGTGGCATTCTTGGTTGTGGTTACTTCCTTGTCACCTCTGAGCATGGAGGGTGGGTTTTTTCTAAAACCCACATGGTCGAGTGGAACATGCTCTACACCCATTGGGTTCCCCATCAACGTTCATTCTTTGTGGTATCTTTTAGATGGAGCTTGTACCTAATATTCATCTTGTATTTCAAACATTCTTTGTATTATGTATTTATCCCACGTGTATGGGAGGTTCTATTGTATTTCATAAATTGTGAACTTGTAATGCATTCAAAGATGATGTATCCTAAATGCACCCTTGTAACCATTCATGATTAATGAGATTTATTATGGTTTGTATCATGTGATGTATTTACACAAGCTTATGGATATATGTATGTTATCTTTTGAAAATGGATATTGTAATGTTTATGTTGGATGTAAGTTTAGTTAAGTTATTTAACCTTATGTCTATCTTTCATTATGAGTTGGTTTTATGCGATGTGACCCCATGTGCCCCAAAGGACTCGATGTTTATGATGTTATCGTGCAATGTAAATATGTTTTAATGTTTCATTATATGTTTACTTTGTATTCATTTTTTTAAAAAAGGTGTGCATTGTGTTGTCCTTTGGGGTTTGCACGACGGGCGTTACATTGGAGGCTTGAATTATCTTCTTAGTATTTTGTGAACACTTGAAGCCAACAGTTGGTTTTTAAAAAAAATAAGAAGTACATCTAATTAGTCTGACCTAATTGATGCTTGCAAAGAGATCAGAAATACATACATATATATATATATATATATATATATATATTAGATAATATTTGAAGTTTGATGTAAAGTGTGGTGTGGTGTAAATGTGAATAAGATAGAATATGATAAAGTGTGTTAAGTCAATTTATTAGGCTACATCAAAACTGAATTTTCACTCTCTAGGTGTACTCCATCTATTCATTTTTTTGTCTATAAGCCATTTTATGTGATTGTAATCCTATAGGTAGTGAGCCTTTGTTTCTAGACAGTGAGTCCTGGAAGTGAGCCACCCATTTTTCTAATATTTTATGACTATTTATACTATATTGTGAGCTCTCACTATGGTTTTTCCCATTTTGTGTTTTCCACATAAAAAATCATAGTGTTCATGTGTTCTCCAACTTCATGTTTTGTTAATGATTTTAATTATCTTTATTGTTCTATGCATTGGAATAATTGGATGGTTTCTGACAAAAAATTTAAGAAGATATTGATTCAACCCCCCTCAATATCTGGGACATTTAACAATTGGTATTAGAGCTTGGTTCCTCTGAAAAAGCCTAAGAGCTTGAGGGAGATCCTGAAGATGGAAAAAATGGATAAAGGAGAGCTTCAAACTACACTTGAGGATCTTGAAAAAGTTGAAAGAGAAAAAAAAGATCTGAAAGAAAATCTTGAAGATGCAAATGAATCTGTTCAAAAATTAAAGGAGAAATTGAAAAAGTTTAAAGATAGGAACAAGGAAGTGACTGATCAGTTGAAGAATGTACAAGTTAAAGATAAGAAGAGAGTTGAAAAATGTTTGAACAAGTTGGTACAAAGAAAATCTGAAGATTGCATCAATATTGAACAAGAAGTTGTGAACCTAAAAGAAGATCTAGAGAAGGAAAAACTCTATGATTTTTTTTTCAAATCTAGCTTAGATAGGCTTGATGAATTGATTGCAGGATAGAAACCGAATAAAAATAAAGCTGGTATGGGAAATGATACTGGCGAAAGTTCTAAAGTTGTGGACAATCAAAAGACTCAAAATAAAGGAAAGCATAAAGGAAATTCAAGGAACTCTACTAGGAGACCTCCGGTAAGATAGCCTAATGCACAAAAGTATCCTTCTTTTAATGGATGGTATGTGTAGGATCATGATGGGCCAAAAAGTGGCGATATGATTGGTATCTGTAGGGTATGTAGCTGACGACTTTCTTTTACCCAAAATTAATGAAATGAAAAGGGTTTTTAAAGGATATTCTCAGCTTTCCACCAACATAAATTATGCTTTACTTTGAATTTAATAAATAATTATTATTCATTTTCTATTTGAATTGTGACTAAAGTCTTGATTGATAGGCTGATTGAAAAAAATCTATAGCTTTCAAATGGTATCACATTTTTGGAATCCAAAACATGCATCACATTCTATGCTTCACATACTATAGGATTAGAAAAAAAAATGATTTCCATGAATTTTGACCAAGTTACGGTGGTCAAACATACAAGTTTTTACATTTTTTAAAAGTTGTAATAAAAAATTCATAATTAATTATGTACTTGGAAAAAAATTACAAAAAAATATGCATCACATATGAACATTAGTCCTCTACTTATTTCTAAAATCTTATAAAAAAATATCATTTTATTTTGGTTAGGGTGGTCAGACTGAAACCTACTTCTTATTCTTTCCTTGAAATTTAAGTACTACTGCATTGAAATTTCAAATTTTCACCAGACAGATTTTTTTTTATAAATAAACCTAGTATTTTAGAAAATATATTCAATTTGATACATATTCTATTCTTGCATATTTTTGAAATAATATAGATAACTTATTCAAATTTTTACATCAAGTTTCCTAACTCTGAATTTTCTAAATTTTTTGACATTTAAGGGCCTATTTCTTCCATGATGATCCTACACATACCCTGGAACTTGTTTTCATGCAATAAATTTGGCCACAAAGCAACAAAATTTAGGAGTAGGATGAGTCAGTTCCTTGGTCCTTTTACTGGTCAATGTTTTGCATGTAAAAGAATTGGATATAGGGCAAGTGAATATAGGACCCTGATGATGAATCAGTTTTAATGGAAGAAGAATGAATCAATCCTTTAATGGCTATTGCTATACGTGTAACAAGTATGGACATAAAGCTAACCAGTGTAGAACAAGAGTCAATGGAAGTCAATCTAATCAAGGAAATATTGTTTTCTCTAACTACAACAAACTAGGACATGTTTCAAGAGTCTACAGAAGCAAGAAGAGTAAGGAGACCAATCCATTGGAAAAGAGTGAATCTGTGAAGAAGGTTGAAAATGATGAGATTAAGCAAGAGATTAATAAGATTTGGAGAAAGAAAGAAGAACCAAAGACTACTGGTGAATCTATGCCCTCATTCGGTATAGATGATTTATTCAGTAATTAGACCTAGAAAGGTCATAGGAGGAGCATTATAAAAAAATAATAATAAGCCCCATGATAAATGGCGTGTCAAAGGCTAGCACAAGGATGAAATATGAAGATTGAGTTTTTAGAAGTTTTGAAAAAGGAACCGATGGAAAATATGGAGGGATGATCTTTTGAAGAGTGAATTAGGATTTGTCTATTGAAAAGAGAAGATTTTTTAATAGCTTTTTGGATTTTGTTGCATTTAATGAAAATTAGGGTAGATTGTTATTTTGTAAGGGAAATATTCAAGGAATTTTGATCATTTGAACATTTGGAGAAATTGAAGAGCTTTTGGAGCATTCTTGAAGAGAATTGAAGTTCGAGTTGTGGAAACCCTAGTTGCACTTCATTGTGAAGAAAAAGGTTATTCTTATCCTCTAAGAAATTGTATTTTCACTTTGGTTAAGTTTTTTGAGTTCAAAACTGGTAGAATTGAAACTCTTGTTGTGAAAGTGTCAGAGAGGCTAAGGCCCTCTTACAGAAAATATTCATCGAAGGTTTTCGAAGATGACCACATGGGTGCATTTTTGTCAATTCCACATGGAATAATGCTGACTAGAGATACAAGGATGTATATTCATGTGAAGTATGAGGAATATGATCACTCTAAATTGATTGATATTTGGAAAAAAATGTTGGCTGGTGATGACTTCTTGGTAAAAATTGAGTACTTGAATCTGGTTGAGAAAAGGTTGGATAGATGGAATAATTTTCCCGATTTTGGCTATGATGAGAAATATGTGAAACTAGTCATAAGCAAAATCCATGATAAATTCCTTTGGACTGACCGCCCACACCTGATAACTAAGGAAGTGGTTAGGGTTGTGACAAGGATTTGGGATAAAGGTATAGTACATGTGTTAAAATCTATGAAGAATGAGGTAGTAAAGAAACTCACAAGAGCAACATATGAAAAAAGAGCCCCAACAACGAAAACCATTACTAATCCTACTATGAAATATGCAGCCACGATGATTGGACATAAAATATATTTCACAAACAAAGAGAATTTTATTTCAACCACAACAATCTATATTGTTTTTGATATGGTTGTGAATGGCATTGATTATGATCTTTGTGAGCTTCTTAGGGTTCAGTTGCTAGAGAACCTGAAGTCAAAAAAGGAGAGGAAGTATGCCTTCAAGTTTGGTTCATTGATTATATGCTTATTGTTTTATTTCATGAAGATACTTCTAGGAAAGAATGAAGTACATTGGGAGTCATACAAACCTATAGGACATCAATTTTTTGATTATATGCATAGTCTAGGAAATTTGGATGTTCAAGATAATGCTTTAACAACATTCTTTATTGTATTTAAAAGAAACATGAATGAAAGGGAAAGGATCTTGAAGAAGAAAATTGTTGAGAAGTATAAAGATGATATCATATTCCATGTTTCTTTTGATGAATGCATGACTGAGGTTGTGGAATCTCATACCATCTCGATTCAGCCTTTGGGATATGAGGTAATAGAAGATGAAGCTAAAGGATATGTGCAATTATTGCTGAAGAATCCAAAGGACCCCAATGAACCTAGAATTGGGACATATGCTGAAAAATCTATGGAGATTCATATGGAGCAGCAAAAGCCTAAGATTAGGAAGAAAGTGGACAAAATTCTTAAATAATATGGATTCATTGATGAGGAGATTACTCTTGGAAGGGCTTGGGGAGAATGATTGGAGGAAGAATCATCTGGTCCGAGGAGATCCAAAAGGGCTACCTCTACAAAGACCTCTACAACCCCTATAGCAAAGGCTGAACCATGTACTATTGAGAAAGGAAAAGGTCCTATTTTCACCAAACTGACTATTGGATCTGGGAAGAGGAAAGAAACTCCTCCAGTTGTCCCTACAAAGAGAGGAAGGAAAGGAAAGTGATAAGGGAAAAGAACCTCAGTGTTACAGATGATAAAGATGATGAAGAAGAAGATGCTGAAGCAAAGTTGGTGAGAAGAAAAAGAGGAGGTTTACCCTTTGGTGCAGGTGCATCTACAAAAGTTGTTGGTTCCAAGAGAGTACATATTCTATCATCTTCTAATGATGAAGAAGATAAATAGTTTGGTATACATGTGCACACCAAGCCAAAATCAAAGAAGGTAGCTAGTGAAGCCTTTGAAGACTAGAGAGATGAACAGAACATTCTGGTAAGTTTTTGTTCCTGATTTAAACTAGAGCCAACTCTTAATTCCTTGCTAAATTTTGAAAATATGCTTCAACCTACAATTGAATAATTTTATTTTAGTTGTTATTCAATATGTTATCATCTTAGAAGTCAAATGGGATGACATAAGGAAATATGTACCCTGAAGCATGTGGGATGATATGATGAAAAGGAGATCATAAGTCATTGTATTTGAAGAGAAAATAAAAAAATTTGCATATAATAAGATTAGGTCTTTCTTGACCCTTGATGATCTAGAATCCTTGAAGAAGATCTATGCAAAAATGTTTCAGATGAAGAGTAGAGTAAACATGTTGATGACAAGAAATAAGAAGTTGACAAAGAAATTAAGAAACAAAACAAAAAGGTTAATCCATGAGACAACAAAAAAATATGCTATGATTAAGACTATTGATGATGTTGTTGCTGAAAATGATAAGGAAAATATTCCCCATGATGCAAGTAATGAAGATATTTTTGGAAATTTTGATGTTGAAATTAATATTGGTGATGAAAATAATGAACATAATGAAGGAGAATTTGAGCTTGAGATGCATAATGATGCTCCTTCGGAGCACATTGAAGCAGAAGAATGAAATAATGAACAAGGTAATTTCGAAGAAGGAAAAGGAAATGAAGAAAAAGACAATCGTGAGGAAGAACAGAATAAAAATGAAAGGGATGGGAATGAGGAAGAGGACAATAATGATAGAGATAAAGATGAAGAAAAAGAAAAAGAAGAAAAGAAAGATGAGGAAGAAGAGGAAACAAAAGAAGAGAAGGAAGAGACAAAGGAAAAAAAGAAAAATGAATAATTTGTCAAGAAAAATGAAAAAAATGAAAAGAAAATTGTAAAATCTCTTAAGATGCCTAGAGAATCATCCTCCAGTAATAATGTTCTGAAAGGTTTGCTTTCCAAGAAAATCATATTTCAGCCAAAAATTCCCCTTGAGCTTTTACAAATTCCTATGATTGAAGGGTTGGTGGATATGGAGAAGATGTCTCTGGTGCACAAATTAATGTTGGGAGATGCCATGCAAGCATCCAATAGGAAGGAAAATCTAGAAGCACATCCAAGAGGAACAAAACTTGTAGAAGATTCCCTAAAGGAATTTAAGGAAGTTATACCTGGTATATCCATTGATACATCTCTCAACCCTATTGAAAATCTAAGATTGTTGTTAGATTCTCTCAAGCTCAAGGAGTATACCTTTGGTATTAATGAAAAGGAAACACAAGAGGTTGAGCAGAAATTGGTGGAGAGAAGGTTATTGGCTTTACATGACAAGTGTGCTCTTGCACACTCTAGAGTTGAAAAGAACTTGGAAGTCATGAAGGTCTGTGAGTCAGAAGCTAATGTTGTTCTTGCTTATTTCTTAAAGTGGTCGGATGCCACTCAAAATATTAAACTTTCTATTGATTGCATTGAGTCTCAGCTATCAATAGTCTCCATTACTTACAACCTATCTACAAATAAAGATATCTCAACCTAGAATGCAATCTCTACACATAAAGAAAAATTATTTGTTTTCCAAAGTGGAAGGAAGAAATTATAAGGAAATTTGATAGGTTGAGTGAAATTGTAAGAGTTGAATTCACTTCGGTTGGAAAGGCTCTGGCATGCATAGAAGAGATTGAAAAACTAAACCTAACTCTTGATACTTCAAAAGGTGTAGAAGAAATTCTGATTGAGTTGGAGTCTCTGAATAGGATGTTGATTATAGGAAAGAATAGTTGGGAGAATGGAAAACTAGTATGGGAAGGTATTCGTAAGGAGCTTCAAGGATCATCATCTTCCAGTTGATATGTGTTTCTTTATCTTTATTTGATTTAATTATGTTTTTCAGTTCTTTTTCAGACACCATTTATCCTTGATGTCAAAGGGGGAGTGAAGAATGGTGAAATATTGGTGTTAGGGGGAGAAGTGTTGTAAATAAGGTGTTTTGTAAATATTATCTTTGGCACATGTTGCCATCAATGAAAAAGGGGGATATTGTTGGAAAAATGAAGAATAACATCTCATTTTGTTACTTTGTGTTGTCATTGTTGTCATCATGATATATGAGTTGCAACTACAAGATCAAGACCGAATTTATTCCAGTATTCTAGTCTAGTATTTGAACTAGTATTTTGCTTACTCCCTCCAGTATTTTGGTTTGCATTTTTTTACTGGTAATTTCTATTGTTTTCGGTTTTGGAAAATGGTTTGTAGATGTCAGGAGCATGTACATTCAAGATCTCATGCATCCAATTGCTCGTATGACATATTAATATTACATTGGCGTGTTGTTTTCATTTTGTGCTAATAAGTCTATCCCTAGCCGACCTAATGAATGTATCATGTAATGATAAAATGTTTTTGTTATGTGGATATATGTGTGACCTATTTTAGGTCTTTTTCGACATAATGTAGCATGTTGGAGGCTTGAATTATCTTCTTGAAGTATTTTTTGAATGCTTGAAGTTGACAGTTGGTATTTTTCTTAAAATAAGAAGCGCATCTAATTAGGCCGACCTAATTGATGCTTGTAGAGAGATTAGATATATATATATATATATATATATATATATATATATATATATATATATTGGATAATCTTTGAACTTTGAAGATGTGAAGTGTGGTGTGGTGTAAATGTGAATAAGAGAAAATATGATGAAGTGTGTTAATTCAGTTTATTGAGCTACATTAGAACTAAATCTTTACTCTCTAGGTGTACTCCATCATCTCATTTTTCTAGTTGTAAGTGATTTTTTGTGATTGTGATCCTATAGGCAATGAGCCTTTGTTTCTGAACAGTGAGTCTTGGCAGTGAGCCACCCATTTTTGTAATATTTTATAATCAGTTGTACTATATTTTGAGCTAACACTCACTGTGATTTTTCCCATTTTGTGTTTTCCATGTAAAAATCCTAGTGTTCATGTTTTCTCCGATTTCATGTTCTATTAATGCTTTTAATTATATTTGTTGTTGTATGCATTGGAATAATTGGATGGTATGTGATCAAAAAATTTAAGAAGATACTGATTCAACCCCCCTCTTAGTATCTTGGACATTTAACAACATATTCATAGAAGACAAGCAATCAATGTAACAATTGGCTTGTCAATTCTAAATTCAAGCTACATTATTTGGCACTAAATATTATAGAAAAAAAAGGGAAATTGTAAAAACAACTATTAGGAAAACACTTAAGAACCATAGGAAAATGACAGATGATTGAAAAACAATAGTAAATAGATCATAGGACGGTGTAGTGCCCCTTCATCTATGATGTCTTTGTGTTTCCTTTGACTTGCTTGTAAAGTTAGTATTGATTGGCATGATTTGAAGTGATTCAAATTTGTTTATTTGTGTCTCTTAGAAGATTAAAAAGGTTAAAAGTATTGTGATAAATTAAATAAAAGTTTTAATACATTTGGGATGTCAATCAAATAAAATATTACTAACGATTTATCTAATTTAAATAAATTAAATTTACGATTTTATAAAGAAATATTAAAATAAATATACAATATTAAGTTATTGTAAGAATAAATTAGTAAATTAAGATAGTTAATTTAATTTGATCAAATATTAAAGCAAGGTGGAATTATAATATAATAAAGAGGGATGGTTGGCGTAGTGGAGAAATTGGCTAAATATGTAATTTAATGAAACTGCGGGTTACGGGATAATGGTAGATATAAATAGCAATATGGTAAATTAAATGTAAGGAAATTGAGGTCTAAATATATGCTTCTACATGCGAGGATTTGTAACTGCTCTATAGGAGTTAAGGCAGTCCATAATTAAAAGATTCTAACCTAATTTTTGCCAGGGCCCTTAAAAAATCATAACAACCTCTCTTAGAAGGGAGGGAAATATTTTGGTTCTGGAGGGTTCCTGTAGCGGTTGTTGAATCTAGGATGAAGACAAATCTGAAAATGGTGAACACTAATCTCATAATCAACTCTACAGTCGTGCTTCAAATTAGGTTCCATTCCTTTTGAGATTTATCTTTGTGATTCTGAAATAAATTGTGAATGTTATGCTGTCTGAATTCAATATTTTTTTTTGTGTCGAAACTGATAGAATATTGAATTACCTAAAGTTTACCCAAGCCTGCAATGCTAGGATGCATTCTAGAATGTTTCATTATTTAAAAGATTTGTGGGCATCGTCTCAGGGTTTACATATTCTTTTTGCATGCATGTCTTCTAGCACCCACGATCTTCTTGCAAGCCTATTAACCTTTTCCTTGAATGAAATTCCCCATTCAATGATTCCTCTATCGTTTCTCTACTGAATCCATTGCATTGATTATCATCTTTTTCAGCATGCCATGGTCTTATCTCTTCAGATTTCTTGGTCTATGCTCGTTGAAGTTCCTGTTGATGAAGGTGGTGTCCTATTTCATACCAACTTAAGGCTATTTACATCATGAGTTATCATTTTGCCGGTGCCAGTCTGTAGCCAGGTGTTTCATGAATCACATAGTGCTCAAGATAGTTGCCTAGCTATGTGCTTGGCCAATAACATTCTCCTTGTTATTTATTGATTTCTAATAGTCACAATCATTATTTTGCAAACATACTATTAGGCTGTGTCAGTCTGCTTGCGTCTAAAATATTTTCATGATTTGATTAACCTCCTTGATTCAATAGCAACCTTTCGCAGCTACAACTTTCAAACATAAGCAGACTGTAGAGGCATAAAAGCCTTTCTGATTTTCGTTGGAAACCTGTCACACCTACCGTACTTTAAAAAAAAAAATAGAATGTTGTAAAGGTTTAAATAACCTGCTTGATTCTATTGACAAACTATCGCAGTTGCAGCACTTGAAAATAAATATTGTCAATGTACTAACATAATAGAGAGCTTACCTTTGATCGTGGTGAAGTTTAACTCCCAAAATTCAAATCTGTGCACATCTCTCACCACCAAACAGAAATGTGTCTAGTTCAAAACAGAAAAGTTGTACATTATTTCTCCTACTCTTAAGTCACGTATTTGCACCTCACCTTTCTCCTTCCCTTCTGTCTTGGGGATAACATTTGGGATTTGACATTAATGCAAGAAAATGGCGATATTTCCAAATTCCAATATTTTCTTTCTAATATACTTGGTAACCTGTCACTATTACAATGTGTAAAGTTGAGGTATTATACAGTTTTAAATAGCCTCCTTGAAACCTTTGGTAACTTATCACAGCTGCACCTAGTAAATTAAATAATTTCACTGATTTCATTGATAACCTATTACAACGACGCACTTGAGCATGGTAGGGTGTATAGATTTAAATAAACTCTCTGGTTCTTTTTGCAACCTGTCTCAGCCGTCACACCTGAACATAACATGAAGTTTAAAATTTTAAATAATCTCTCTGATTTCATTGTCAATCTTTCTCATCTACGACGCTTGGCCAAAACAGGAAATTTTTAAAGGTTTAAGTAATCCCTCTTATTTCTTTGTCAATCTAATATAGTCATAGCACTTAGAGTCAATAGAATGATAAAAGATATATGACAAATAGATTAGTGAAGGGCAATATGAAGAAGAGAATATTTTAGAAGTTTACATTAGTTCGCATAATGTTAAGTTAGACAAATTTACAAAACGAAGTTATTATGTGTGGAATATTGGTTAATTAAAATTAACAACAGTATGAATTGTTGGTGGAGTCCCATTTATAATGGTAAATATTTTGATGGTAGATTATTTCTTTATATGAAGTTAGCGGAAATGATGAGTTTTTTTAATTAAGGTTCTAGTATAGAATGGTTCACCTCCTAGCTTAAAACTGAATAGAGGATAGTTACTTGCATAGTTCAAATGTTAGGGTAGAACATTCGCTTTGGTTCTAAAACTAAATGATTATATTAAATAATGAGAATTGGTAGACATTAGAATATTATGGAAATGATATAGTTATGAAGAAAACTTGTGTAGTAATGTGTTGTTGATGGAATTAGTTTAGCTTTTAAATGTTGACCTCTTATAATATCGTTTATTAGATGGTGTGTTAATTTACTATGGGTATGTTTTAAATAATGTTTTAGTATATGATTTTGGGTGAAGTTGGTTAAATGGGGTGCTATTGTGCAAGTTGAACTCTTCTTGAATGGTTATTGTTTGCTTAGGAAGATTATGGTTTCGTTGTTTATGCTGATTTATTGGGTGTCTTTTGAGTTGAGTGGTAAATTGGTTAATGTATTGTTGTCATGGTTGATGGTTCTGATTGAGTTGTTAATGAGTCGAATTGAAAGTTCATTGAGTAATGGGTATCCTGAGTGGAGGAAATAGAGGTCTCCCTTCGATTCCTAATTTAGTTTGTATTGAAATTGATTATGTAGTTTGGATGGAGTTGTTGTTCTTATCTTGATGTATTCACTCATTATGTTTGAATTGGAAATAGTTCTTTGAGGTCTTGCAATTATTGTGGTTAGTTCTTTGATGAGGAAACCCTAGTGTAAGTCTTTTGAGAGTCTTCCAGAGGCTTGATTTTATTGTTGGTCAATGTTCCTCATTTTATGTGCCCTTGACATGGCAAGATATTAATTTAAAACGGTTGTACGAAACTATGTGAGATTCTGATTATGTACTTGTTAGCGAGATGGGCAATGCCTCAAATTCTTTTATGTTGTGATTCTATGTTCAAATTATGATGGTACAACCCTTAGTTTTGACATTTGTTGGGTATTTAGGGAGAGTGGCTCTTCGTGGGGGCCGGCGCCTCGGTTAAGAGGAAGAGCACAGGATAACCCACAAATGAGTTTTTTAAATCAAGTGAAAACATAATAAATGAATTTTAGGAGGGATAGGTAGCAATCACATAATAAGATTAAAAAATTGTGGTTACCTCGTCTTCATTAGGGATTTTGAAAACTAATGGAAGGCTGAGAAGGTCGTGGTTGGCAAGGTCGTTACCTCATTCTCAGGAGAGGTTAGTGGCTCCCAATGAGTCACCCTATGGAGCGGCGCCTTGTGATAGGCTGTCAGGATAACCATAGATGGAGGCGGCACCTAGTAATAGGTTGTCTAGATAATCCATGTATAGATCGAGGCAGCACCTTGAGTCAGGATGTCTAGATAATCCATGTAAGGCCATGTGATGACACTCTCCTCTAGCTTTCCCTTTTTGGAGTTGCTTCATCGAATTCCTCTGGAAGTAGTCTTTTGATTTTATTGTTTGAGATTTTTTGATGTTATGATATTTGATTTATTGTTATTATGCTTTTGAAGTGGTTTATCACTATTGTGAAATGGTTTGGATGCCATGTTTTCTGGTCATGGTTTAATTGATGTTTTGACTATCTTTGGGTTTCATGTTACTCTTGTATGATGTTGAGTCTTGTGGTTCTCTATTTGGATGTTCTTGGTTGAGGTCTCTTTCTTGTAAGCTCCTTAGCACGGGGGGTGGGTCTTCAGACCCACATGGTCAGGTGGAACGTGCTAAGCACCCCATTTGGTCCCCAATCGAGGATCGAGAGGTGTAGATTGGTGTCAGTTGCAGCGACTCCAGAGTTGTATCCATCTTTGAGCCAGTTATGATACTTTGTATTTATCTAATTAGCTACATCATTCTTTATGGTTTCCCATTCATGCTGGGTAACATTGTTGCATCATTGTTACTTTGGACATTGTATAGTTGTAATGTAATGTTAAATCTTGTGTGGATATTGACCCATGGAAGTTGTTATTCAATGTGATGAGTTAATCATGTTTGTGTTGTATTTATGTACACAGTTGGTTTCTTATCAATGATTTATCTTGTATGTGTTACATTTGTTAATGTTTACTTTGTCATGGATTATATCTTTGGCTTTCATTCTTTATTGCTGTTGTATGGAATTAAGTTCGTAATGACTCCTCGTGTACCCCATGGAATGAAAGTGTAAGTGAATTTGTTTAAGTTATATGACTTGATTTAATGTGCATCACATGTATGATTGGAATATCAAAAAAAAAAAGAAAAAAATTGTACAGTAATTATTGTGTTGATGTCCTCTGGGTTTCGTACGACGGGGCGTTACATTATGGTATCAGAGCCAGGTTTCATACACTGGGCACTATGTGTGCTCACTATGTAACCGTGCACTTAGACTCTTGAGTCTTTAGTTTCACTTTTTTTTGTAATTTTTGTGAAATTGAGTTCTTATGTTAAGCTGGTGTCAGGTAGATTGTGCAGGAAACTGATGGGAAAGGATAGGACCCTCGGTGTAGTACGCAATGCACCGATATCCTCCCTGTCGAGAATGCACTATGGACCCTTGTGTTGTGGTGTGATGTGGTTTTCAGTGATGTGAGTTATGTGTATGAATATGTCAATTGTGCGTGGAATTTTTCCATTTTGTTGTCCTTGTGTGATGAATTATGTTTTCTGGAATCTGTGAAAGTGTAAAATATTTTTTTTCCTTTTTATTGAAATTGTTGTGAGATTTGGTGTTGAATAGGGGTTCAAGTGGAGTTCTTTGTGTGAAAATGATGAGTTTTAATGAAGATTTGAGGTTGTGTGGATAATTATGCTATAATTTTTAGTAGAATATAGTATCTTGAGGTTAAGATGCAACTTGAATTATTGGTACTAATGTGCGATGTTCTATTGTAGCTTTTGATTTACAGAAAGTTGGCTTCAGAAACATAGTGATGAAGGTAATGTAATTGTAATATGTAGGTATAGATACTTATAATTTCAAGTAGTAATTCATTTTGATACAGTAGATGAATTAGGTTTATAGTTAGCATCCTTATTCAAATATTGCCTAACTAATAAGAAGCAAATTGTTTACGAGTTACTAGAATTGTTTCTAAGTGTGGTTTGGTGGGAGTGACAGTGTGGTATCACTCACTCGCGAGTGCCCTACTATACTGGGAGTTCCTCTCACGGTGTGTTTATGATATATATATTGTGCACCACTTTTGTTTGTATGCAGGATTGCAGGAACTAAGCCTCATTCCACTTGCATTGTCAAGACATGGCGAGCATCATATACACCCAATGGGTTTGACATTTAATATAGGAGTTGACAAGAAAGTTTCCCCAACTTAGTTTTTCCATCTCGTCCTTGTGGTTGAAGAATCAGTCTGGTTGCAACTCCATCACCACTTTCTTTTTGGTATCATTTCCTTCTTGTTAGTTTGCTTAATATTCGTTGCTTTCTTGATGATGTTTAATTGATGATATAATTTATGGTGTTGATGTGGATATGATGGTTTATATTGTTTTGTTACCATGTTTATGCTTGAGCTCCACTTCCCAGAGTAAGTCGAAGCCTTGGGGGGGAGGATGTATTGCCCCTTCATCTGTGATGTCTTTGTGTTGCATTTGACTTGCTTGTAAAGTCAGTATTGATTGGCATGATTTGAATTGATTGAAATTTGTTTATTTGTGTCTCTTAGAAGATTAAAAAGGTTAAAGGTATTGTGATAAATTAAATAAAAGTTTTAATACATTTGGGATGTCAATCAAATAAAATATTACTAACGATTTGTCTAATTTAAATAAATTAAATTTACGATTTTATAAAGAAATATTAAAATAAATATACAATATTATGTTATTGTAAGAATAAATTAGTAAATTAAGAGAGTTAATTTAATTTGATCAAATATTAAAGCAAGGTGGAATTATAATATAATAAAGAGGGATGGTTGGCGTAGTGGAGAAATTTGCTAAATATGTAATTTAATGAAACTGTAGGTTACAAGATAATGGTAGATATAAATAGAAATATGGTAAATTAAATGTAAGGTAGTTGAGGTCTAAATATAGGCTTCTGCATGCAAGGATTTGTAACTACTCTATAGGAGTTAAGGAAGTCCATAATTAAAAGATTCCAACCTAATTTTTGCTAGGGCCCTTAAAAAATCATAACCTCTCGTAGAAGGGAGGGAAATATTTTGGTTTTGGAGGGTTCTTGTACCAGTTGTTGAATCTGGGAAGAAGATAAATCTACAAATGGTGAAGCTTGATCTCAGAATCAACTCTGCAGTCGTGCTTCAAATTAGGTTCCATTCCTTTTGAGATATATCTTTGTGATTCTGAAATAAATTGTGAATGTTATGCTGTCTAAATTTAATATTTTTTTCTGTGTCGAAACTGATAGAAGATTGAATTACCTGAATTTTACCCAAGCCTGCAATGCTAGGATGCATTCTAGAATGTTTCGTTATTTCAAAGATTTGTGGGAATCCTCTTAGGGTTTACATATTCTTTTTGCATGCATGTCTTTCGGCGCCCACGATCTTCTTGCAAGCCTATTAACCTTTGCGTTGAATGAAATTCCCCATTCAATGATTCCTCTATTGTTTCTCTACTAAATCCATTGCATTGATTATCATCTTTTTCAGCATGTCATGGTCTTATCTCTTCATATTTCTTGGTCTATTCTCGTTGAAGTTCCTGTTGATGAAGGTGGTGTCCTATTTCATACCAACATAAGGCTATTTACATCATGAGTTATCATGTCGCTGGTGCTAGTCTATGGCCAGGTGTTTCATGAATCACATAGTGCTCAAGATAGTTGCCTAGCTATGTGCTTGGCCAATAACATTCTCCTTGTTATTTATTGATTTCTAACAGTCACAATCGTTATTTTGCAAACATGCTATTAGGCTGTGTCAGTTTGCATGCATCTAAAATACTGTCATGATTTGATTAACCTCCTTGATTCAATAGAAACCTTTCACAGCTGCAACTTTCAAACATAAGTAGATTGTAGAGGCATAAAAGCCTTTCTGATTTTCGTTGGAAACCTGTCACACCTGCCGTACTTTAAAAAAAAAATAGAATGTTGTAAAGGTTTAAATAACCTACTTGATTCTATTGACAAACTATCGCAGTTGCAACACTTGAAAATAAATATTGTGAATGTAATAACATAATAGAGAGCTTACCTTTAATCGTGGTGAAGTTTAACTCCCAAACTTCAAATCTGTGCGCGTCTCTTGCCACCAAATAGAAATGTGTCTAGTTCAAAAAAGAAAAGTTGTACATTATTTCTCCTACTCTTAAGTCACATATTTGCACCTCACCTTTCTCCTTCCCTTCTATCTTGGGGATAACATTTGGGATTTGAAATTAATACAAGAAAATGGCGATATTTCCAAATTCCAATATTTACTTTCTAATATACTTGGTAACCTATCATAGTTACAACATTAGAGTTGAGGTATTGTACAGAATTAAATAGCCTCCCTGAAACCTTTGGTAACTTATCACAGCTGCACCGAGTAAATTAAATAATCTCTCTGATTTCATTGATAACCTGTCATAGCAGCGCACTTGAGCATGGTAGGGTCTATAGATTTAAATAAATTTTCTGGTTCTTTTTGCAACTTGTCTCAGCCGTCGCACCTGAACATAACAGGAAGTTTAAAATTTTAAATAATCTCCTTGATTTCATTGTCAATCTGTCTCATCTATGATGCTTGGCCAAAACATGAAATTTTTAAAGGTTTAAGTAATCCCTCTTATTTCTTTGTCAATCTAACATAGTCGTAGCACTTAGAGTCAATAGAACGATAAAAGATATATGACAAATAGATTAGTGAAGGGAAATATGAAGAAGAGAATATTTTAGAAGTTTACATTAGTTCGCATAATGTTAAGTTAGACAAATTTACAAATTTACAAATAGAAGTTATTATTTGTGGAATATTGGTTAATTAATATTGACAACAGTATGAATTGTTGGTGGAGTCCCATTTATAATGGTAAATATTTTGATGGTAGATTATTTCTTTATAATGAGGTTAGTGGAAATGATGGTTTTTTTTATTAAGGTTCTAGTATAGAATGGTTCACCTCCTATCTTAAAACTAAATAGAGGATAGTTACTTGCATAGTTCAAACGTTAGGGTAGAATGTTCTATTTGGTTCTAAAACTAAATGATTATATTAAATAATGAGAATTGGTAGACATTAGAATATTACGGAAATGATATAGTTATGAAGAAAACTTGTGTAGTAATGTGTTGTTGATGGAATTAGTTTATCTTTTAAATGTTGACCTCTTATAATATCGTTTATTAGATGGTGTGTTAATTTACTATGGGTATGTTTTAAATAACGTGTTAGTATGGGATTTTGGGTGAAGTTGGTTAAATGGGGTGCTATTGTGCAAGTTGAACTCTTCTTGAATGGTTATTATTTTCTTAGGAAGATTATGGTTTGGTTTTTTATGATGATTTATTGGGTGTCTTTTGAGTTGAGTGGTAAATTGGTTAATGTATCGTTGTCATGGTTGATGGTTCTAATTGAGTTGTTAATGAGTCAAATTGAAAGTTCATTGAGTAATGGGTATCCTGAGTGGAGGAAATAGAGGTCTCCCTTGGATTCCCGATTTAGTTTGTATCGAAATTGATTATGTAGTTTCGATGTAGTTTTTCTTATCTTGATGTATTCACTCATTATGTTTGAATTGGAAATATTTCTTTGAGGTCTTGCAATTATTGTGGTTAGTTCTTTGATGAGGAAACCCTAGTGTAAGTCTTTTGAGAGTCTTCCAGAGGCTTGATTTTATTGTTCGTCAATGTCCCTCATTTTATGTGCCCTTGACATGGCAAGATATTAATTTGAAACGGTTGCACGCAACTTTGTGAGATTTTGATTATGTACTTGTTAGCGAGATGGGAAATGCCTCACATGATTTTATGTTGTGATTCTATGTTCAAATTATGATGGTACAACCCTTAGTTTTGACATTTGTTGGGTATCTAGGGAGAGTGGCTCTTCATGGGGGCCGGCGCCTCGGTTAAGAGGAAGAGCACAGGATAACCCACGAATGTGTTTGTTAAATCAAGTGAAAACATAATAAATGAATTTTAGGAGGGATAGGTAGCAATCACATAATAAGATTAAAAAATTGTGGTTACCTCGTCTTCATTAGGGCTTTCCCAGACTAATCTAAGGCTGAGAAGGTTGTGGTTGGCAAGGTTGTTACCTCATTCTCAGGAGAGGTTAGCGGCTCCCAATGAGTCACCCTATGGAGCAGCGCCTTGTGATAGGTTGTCAGGATAACCATAGGTGGAGGCGGAACCTTTTGATAGGTTGTCTGGATAATCCATGTACAGATGGAGGCGGCACTTCGAGTTAGGATGTCTAGATAATCCATGTAAGGCCATGTGATGACACTCTCCTCTAGCTTTCCCTTTTTGGAGTTGCTTCATTGAATTCCTTTGGAAGTGATCTTTTGATTTTATGGTTTGAGATTTATTGATGTTATGATATTTGATTTATTGTTATTATGTTTCTGAAGTGGTTTATCACTATTGTGAAATGGTTTGGATGCCATGTTTTCTGGTCATGGTTTAATTGATGTTGTGACTATCTTTGGGTTTCATGTTACTCTTGTATGATGTTGAGTCTTGTGGTTCTCTATTTGGATGTTCTTGGTTGAGGTCTCTTTCTTGTTAGCTCCTTAGCACGGGGGGTGGGTCTTCGGACCCACATGGTCAAGTGGAACATGCTAACCACCCCATTGGGTCCCCAATCAAGGATCAAGATGTGCAGATTGGTGTCAGTTGCAGCGACTCCAAAGTTGTATCCATCTTTGAGCCAATTATGATGCTTTGTATTTATTTGATTAGCTACATCATTCTTTATGGTTTCCCATTCATGTTGGGTAACGTTGTTGTATCATTGTTACTCTGGACATTGTACTATAATGTAATGTTAAATCTTGTGTGGATATTGACCCATGGAAGTTGTTATTCAATGTGGTGAGTTAATCATGTTTTGTTGTATTTATGTACACAGTTGGTTTCTTATCAATGATTTATCTTGTATGTGTTACATTTGTTAATGTTTACTTTGTCATGGATTATATCTTTGGCTTTCATTCTTTATTGTTGTTGTATGGAATTAAGTTCATAATGACTCCTCATGTACCCCAAGGGATGAAAGTGTAAGTGAATTTGTTTAAGTTATATGACTTTTGAGTTAATGTGCATCACATGTATGATTGGAATATATAAAAAAAAGAAAAAAATTGTACAGTAATTATTGTGTTGATGTCCTTTGGGGTTCACACTATGGGGCATTATATTATGGTATCAAAGCTAGGTTTCATACACTGGGCACTATGTGTGCTCACTATGTAACCTTGCGCTTAGACTCTTAAGTCTTGAGTTTCACTTTTTTCTGTAATTTTTGTGAACTTGAGTTCTTATGTTAAGCTGGTGTCGAGTAGATGGTGCAGAAAATTGATGGGAAAGGATAGGACCCTTGGTGTAGTGCGCAATGCACCAATATCCTCCCTGTCGGGGATGCACTATGGACCCTTGTGTTGTGGTGTGATGTGGTTTTCAGTGATGTGAGTTATGTGTATGAATATGTCAATTGTGCGTGGAATTTTTCCATTTTGTTGTCCTTGTGTGATGAATTATGTTTTCTTGAATCTGTCAAAGTGTAAAATATTTTTTTTCCTTCTCATTTAAATTGATGTGAGATTTGGTGTTGAAAAAGGGTTAAAGTGGAGTTCTTTGTGTGAAAATGATGTGTTTTAATGAAGATGTGAGGTTGTGTGGATAATTATGCTATAATTTTTAGTAGAATATAGTATCTTAAGGTTAAGATGCAACTTGAATTATTGGTCCCAATGTGCGATGTTCTATTGTATCTTTTGATTTATAGAAAGTTGGCTTCAAAAACATAGTGATGAAGGTAATGTAATTGTAATATGTAGGTATAGATACTTATAATGTCAAGTAGGTGAATTAGGTTTATAGTTAGCATCCTTATTCAAATATTGCCAAACTAATAAGAAGAAAATTGTTTACGAGTTACTAGAATTGTTTCTAAGTGTGGTTCGGTGGGAGTGATAGTGTGGTATCACTCGCTCGCAAGTGCCCTACTATAATCGGAGTTCCTCTCACGGTGTGTTTGTGATATATATATTGTGCACCACTTTTGTTTGTATGCAGGATTTCAGGAACTAAGCCTCGATTCCACCTGCATTGTCAGGGTAGGGCGAGCATCATATACACCCAATGGGTATGATGTTGAATATAGGAGTTGACAAGAAAGTTTCCCCAACATAGTTTTTCCATCTTTTCCTTGTGGTTGAAGAATCAGTCTGGTTGCAACCCCGTCACCACTTTCTTTTTGGTATCATTTCCTTCTTGTTAGTTTGCTTAATATTCGTTGCTTACTTGATGACATTTAATTGATGATATAATTTATGGTGTTGATGTGCATATGATGGTTTATATTGTTTTGTTACCATGTTTATGCTTGAGCTCCACTTCCTAGAGTAAGTTGAAGCCTTGGGGGGGAGGATGTAGTGCCCCTTCATCTGTGATGTCTTTGTGTTGCCTTTGACTTGCTTGTAAAGTTAGTATTGATTGGCATGATTTGAAGTGATTCAAATTTGTTTATTTGTGTCTCTTAGAAGATTAAAAAGGTTAAAGGTATTGTGATAAATTAAATAAAAGTTTTAATACATTTGGGATGTTGATCAAATAAAATATTACTAACGATTTGTCTAATTTAAATAAATTAAATTTACGATTTTATAAAGAAATATTAAAATAAATATACAATATTATGTTATTGTAAGAATAAATTAGTAAATTAAGATAGTTAATTTACTTTGATCAAATATTAAAGCAAGGTGGAATTATAATATAATAAAGAGGGATGGTTGGCGTAGTGGAGAAATTGGCTAAATATGTAATTTAATGAAATTATAGGTTACAGGATAATGGTAGATATAAATAGCAATATGGTAAATTAAATGTAAGGCAGTTGAGGTCTAAATATAGGCTTTTGCATGCAAGGATTTGTAACTGCTCTATAGGAGTTAAGGTAGTCCATAATTAAAAGATTCTAACCTAATTTTTGCCTAGGCCCTTAAAAAATCATAACAACCTCTCTTAGAAGGGAGGGAAATATTTTGGTTCTAGAGGGTTCCTGTAGTGGTTGTTGAATTTGGGAAGAAGATTAATCTGCAAATGGTGAAGCCTTATCTTAGAATCAACTCTACAACCGTGCTTCAAATCAGGTTCCATTCCTTTTGAGATTTATCTTTGTGATTTTGAAATAAATTGTGAATGTTATGCTGTCTGAATTTAATATTTTTTTTTCTATGTCAAAACTGATAGAAGATTGAATTACCTGAAGTTTACCCAAGCCTACAATGCTAGGATGCATTCTCGAATGTTTTGTTATTTCAAAGATTTATGGGCTTCCTCTCAGGGATTACATATTCTTTTTGCATGCATGTCTTCTGGCGCCCACAATCTTCTTGCAAGCCTATTAACCTTTGCCTTGAATGAAATTCCCCATTCAATGATTCCTCTATCGTTTCTCTATTGAATCCATTGCATTGATTATCATCTTTTGAAGCATGCCATGGTCTTATCTCTTTAGATTTCCTGGTCTATGCTCGTTGAAGTTCCTGTTGATGAAGGTGGTGTCCTATTTCATACAAACTTAAGGTTGTTTACATCATGAATTATCATGTCGTCGGTGCTAGTCTCTAGCTGAGTGTTTCATGAATCACATAGTGCTCAAGATAGTTTCCTAGCTATGTGCTTGGCCAATAACATTCTCCTTTTTATTTACCGATTTCTAACAGTCATAATCATTATTTTGCAAACATGCTATTAGGCTGTGTCAGTCAGCCTGCGTCTAAAATACTGTCATGATTTGATTAACCTCCTTGATTCAATAGCAACCTATCGCAACTGCAACTTTCAAACATAAGCAGACTGTAGAGGCATAAAAGCCTTTCTGATTTTCGTTGGAAACCTGTCACACCTGCAGTACTTAAGAAAAAAAAATAGAATGTTGTAAAGGTTTAAATAACCTGCTTGATTCTATTGACAAACTATCGCAGTTGCTGCACTTGAAAATAAATATTGTCAATGTACTAACATAATAGAGAGCTTACCTTTAATCGTGGTGAAGTTTAACTCCCAAACTTCAAATCTGTGTTCGTCTCTCGCCACCAAACAGAAATGAGTCTAGTTCAAAAGAGAAAAGTTGTACATTATTTCTCCTACTCTTAAGTCACGTATTTGCACCTCACCTTTCTCCTTCCCTTCTGTCTTGGGGATAACATTTGGGATTTGACATTAATTCAAGAAAATGGCGATATTTCCAAATTCCAATATTTACTTTCTAATATACTTGGTAACCTGTCACAGTTACAATGTTTAGAGTTGAGGTATTGTACAGAATTGAATAGCCTCCCTGAAACCTTTGGTAACTTATCACAGCTGCACCTAGTAAATTAAATAATCTCTCTGATTTCATTGATAACCTGTCACAACAGTGCATTTGAGCATGGTAAGGTGTATAGATTTAAATAAAATCTCTAGTTCTTTTTGCAACCTGTCTCAACCGTTGCACTTGAACATAACAAGAAGTTTAAAATTTTAAATAATTTCTTTGATTTCATTGTCAATCTGTCTCATCTATGATGCTTGGGAAAAATAGGAAATTTTTAAAGGTTTAAGTAATCCCTCTAATTTCTTTTTCAATCTAACATAGTCATAGTACTTAGAGTCAATAGAACAATAAAAGATGTATGACAAATAGATTAGTGAAGGGAAATATGATGAAGAGAATATTTTAGAAGTTTACATTAGTTCACATAATGTTAAGTTAGACAAATTTACAAATAGAAGTTATTATGTGTGGAATATATGTTAATTAATATTAACAACGGTATGATTTATTGGTGGAGTCCCATTTATAATGGTAAATATTTTGATGGTAGATTATTTCTTTATAATGAAGTTAGTGGAAATGATGATTTTTTTAATTAAGGTTCTAGTATAGAATGGTTCACCTCCTAGCTTAAAACTGAATAGAGGATAGTTACTTGCATAGTTCAAAAGTTAGGGTAGAACATTCGATTTGGTTCTTAAACTAAATGATTATATTAAATAATTAGAATTGGTAGACATTAGAATATTATGGAAATGATATAGTTATGAAGAAAACTTGTGTAGTAATGTTTTGTTGATGGAATTAGTTTAGCTTTTAAATGTTGACCTCTTATAATATCGTTTATTAGATGGTGTGTTAATTTACTATGGGTATGTTTTAAAAATTGTGTTAGTATGGGATTTTGGGCGAAGTTGGTTAAATGGGGTGCTATTGTGCAAGTTGAACTCTTCTTGAATGGTTATTGTTTTCTTAGGAAGATTATGGTTTGGTTGTTTATGCTGATTTATTGGGTGTCTTTTGAGTTGAGTGGTAAATTGGCTAATGTATCATTGTCATGGTTGATGGTTCTGATTGAGTTGTTAATGAGTCAAATTTAAAGTTCATTGAGTAATGGGTATCATGAGTGGAGGAAATAGAGGTCTCCCTTGGATTCCTGATTTAGTTTGTATCGAAATTGATTATGTAGTTTGGATGGAGTTCTTGTTCTTATCTTGATGTATTCACTCATTATGTTTCAATTGGAAATAGTTCTTTGAGGTCTTGTAATTATTGTGGTTAGTTCTTTGATGAGGAAACCCTAGTGTAAGTATTTTGAGATTCTTCCAGAGGCTTGATTTTATTGTTGGTCAATGTTCCTCATTTTATGTGCCCTTGACATGGCAAGATATTAATTTGAAATAGTTGTACAAAACTTTGTGAGATTCTGATTATGTACTTGTTAGCAAGATGCGCAATGCCTCGCATGCTTTTATGTTGTGATTCTATGTTCAAATTATGATGGTACAACCCTTAGTTTTGACGTTTGTTGGGTATCTAGGGAGAGTGGCTCTTCATGGGGGTCAGTGCCTTGGTTAAGAGGAAGAGCACAGGATAACCCATGAATGAGTTTGTTAAATCAAGTGAAAACATAATAAATGAATTTTAGGAGGGATAGGTAGCAATCACATAATAAGATTAAAAATTTGTGGTTACCTCGTCTTCATTAGGGCTTTCGCAGACTAATGGAAGGCTGAGAAGGTCATGGTTGGCAAGGTCGTTACCTCGTTCTCAGGAGAGGTTAGTGGCTCCACATGAGTCACCCTATGGAGCGGTGCCTTGTGATAGGCTGTCGGGATAACCATAGATGGAGGCGGCACCTTGTGATAGGTTGTCTGGATAATCCATGTACAGATGGAGGTGGCACCTTGAGTCAGGATGTCTAGATAATCCATGTAAGGCCATGTGATGACACTCTCCTCTAGCTTTCTCTTTTTGGAGTTGCTTCATTGAATTCCTCTGGAAGCGGTCTTTTGATTTTATGGTTTGAGATTTATTGATGTTATGATATTTGATTTATCTTTATTATGTTTCTGAAGTGGTTTATCACTATTGTAAAATGGTTTGGATGCCATATTTTCTGGTCATGGTTTAATTGATGTTGTGACTATCTTTGGGTTTCATGTTACTCTTGTATGATGTTGAGTCTTGTGGTTCTCTATTTGGATGTTCTTGGTTGAGGTCTCTTTCTTGTTATCTCCTTAGCACGGGGGGTGGGTCTTCAGACCCACGTGGTGGGGTGGAATGTGCTAAGCACCCCATTGGGTCTCCAATTGAGGATCGAGAGGTGCAGATTGGTGTCAGTTGCAACAACTCCAGAGTTGTATCCATCTTTGAGCTAGTTATGATACTTTGTATTTATCTGATTAGCTACATCATTCTTTATGGTTTCCCATTCATGCTGGGTAACGTTGTTGTATCATTGTTACTCTAGACATTGTATTATAATGTAATGTTAAATTTTGTGTGGATATTGACCCATGGAAGTTGTTATTCAATGTGGTGAGTTAATCATGTTTGTGTTGTATTTATGTACACAGTTGGTTTCTTATCAATGATTTATCTTGTATGTGTTACATTTGTTAATGTTTACTTTGTCATGGATTATATCTTTGGCTTTCATTCTTTATTGCTGTTGTATGGAATTAAGTTTGTAATGACTCCTCGTGTACCCCAAGGGACGAAAGTGTAAGTGAATTTGTTTAAGTTATATGAATTTTGATTAATGTGCATCACATGTATGTTTTGAATATAAAAATAAAATAAAATTGTACAATAATTATTGTGTTGATGTACTTTGGGGTTCGTGACGCATACAAGCATTCATCTTCAAATGCGCTGTCATTTGGATAGGGAAAAAAGGGGGAGTATGAAGTTAGTCTGATTATCACTCCTATTCAGAAAACAAAGGCATCCAATCAGATTATAAAACTTAAACAAGTGATGTCTAATCAAGTAAATATTTCCTCGTTGTTTCAAAGATCCATGGGAAAGAGAAAAAGGGGAGTGGATGACTTAAATATGGATGTAAACAAGCAATTTACTTTTAAATTGAAGGTGCCTAAAAATATAGAATGGCTAATGAAAAGATGCTATGACTCTTCTCTTAGCCTATATTCTCCTATGGTTTCAATATGTTCTGAGCAACAACTTGGGGAGATAGTAACAAAATTGATGTTTCAAGGAACAAGGGATTACTTAGCTTCATGGAAGCATAATGATAACATAGAGCTTAAGCAGTATGACACTCTAGTACTTTTGAGTTCTAATTCAAGGAACCAGTGTCTTTTAGTAAGCTCATGAAAAGATATAGATGATGTTGATTTAGAATTTCTAGCAGAGAAAGTCTTGATATCAATTGGCTCAAAAAAATTTGATGAAATTGCAATAGAAGAGGAATTTTGGGAAGGAAATTTCCAATCAAGTTCAATGGGCCTTGGTAGTATGATTGATGCATTGCCTAAAGATTAGGGTGGGAGAGGTCATGAGGATATGATTGTCAGTGCAAGCCAAGAATCTCATGAAGAAGATCAGTTGATAGTTTCACACATCATTGAGAAGGTTGAAGGTCAAGCTAATGGAAATTTTTTTGAGAATTTATATTTTACTAAAACCCTTTCCTTAGCTCAATCTTTGTTCTAGGCATCAGTAAAGAAATCTCCTAGTAAGAGAGGAAGAAAATCCAATCTGACAAAACTAAAAGAATAAATTGTAGGAGTGCAGAAGACAATTTTGGACTCTATCCCAAATAAGAAGCCAAGGAGAGCCGGTTTCTCTCCTCAGGTTCAATGAAGATCTTATCTTGGAATGTTAGGGGCATTAATTCCCCCAACAAGCGCGCTTTCATCAGGCAACAAATAGATGCTTGTGGAGAGGATATTTTTCTCATGCAAGAAACAAAGACTTCAATAGCAGTATATGAATCTTCACTTCAAAAATGGGCAAGATGGGCCTCAACACATTCACCAACACAAGGGGCATCTAGGGATCGAGTAACTCTGTGGAACCTAAAGATAGTAAGTGTCAAGCCTTGCAAAAATGAGAACCTCTGACAACTTGTAGAAGTAACAAAGTTTCAGTTGCATTTTTGGCTTCTAAATGTGTATGGTCCTACTTCAACAATAGATAAGAAGAATCTCTAGGATGAAATTTCAAGTAAAATAGGTATATTAGGCAATGGGAAGGTAGTAGTAGCAGGATATTTTAATGCAATAACCTCCTTGCAAGAAAAGAGTGGGGGAATAAGTCCGCTAATCAGGGTAATGTCAGATTTCAGTTTCTTTATTCAAGTTAATACATTAAAATATATTGTATCAATAAAGGGAAAATACACTTGGATAAATAAGAGGAAGGGTTTTCTTCATATAACAAAAAGATTGGACAGATTCCTGGTCACTTCTAACTAGTTCACTTCTCCTCATAACCTAGATTTTGAAATCCTACCATACCCGGGTTCAAATCATTATGCAATCTGTCTTAACATCTCAAACATCTTTATCCCAAAAGCCAAATCTTCTTTCAAATTTGAAAGTATGTCGTTTAGACATCCACAATTTATGGATCTCTTGAAGCAATGGTGGGTAAATTCTCCATATGACCAAGGAACTATGATGTTCCAGTTGTGCATAAAGCTAAAGTATGTGAAACAACAAACAAGAATCTAGAACAAACAAGTTTTTCAGAATATTTTCGAATAGAAAGATCTAGTTTTCAAAGAGCTAACAAAATTCCATGAACACATAATTCAAAATGGGTTAGATGTTGTTCTTATGATAAACAAAAAAGGTTGCAGGAAGAATGGGAGGAGTTATGTGCATGTGAAGAGGTTTATTGGAGACAAAAGTCTTGTGAGTTATGGCTAAAAGAGGGGGACCGTAATACTAATTTTTTCCATACTTCTATGTAGATTAAGAAGGAAACAAAAATCAATTCATGCAATTCAAGAATTCTCCACAACAAATTGGCTCACACAAGAAGAAGATATTAATAAGGAAGGAGTTAAGTTTTTCTCTGATCTAGTGTCAGCCCCTCAAAATAGGAGTGATAAAAGGATAAGTGATGAAAATTAATTATTGGATACAATCCCAAAACTTATCAATGATGACGACAATTCTTCACCCATGTGAACTTTTACTATGGAGGAGCTAAAGAATGTATTTTTTTCATTTCCTCCAGACAAGGCTCTAGGCCCTGATGGATTCATGGCCTTATTCTTTCAAAAATGTTGGTATTTTTTGTGTTATGAACTTCTTTGGGCGTTGGAAGAATCCAAGAGAACAAGAACAATTTTCAGGCAGTTTAATGTAACTAATATTGCAATCTTACCAAAGATTAAAGAGCCTAAGTCATTTGTAGAATATAGGCCTATCTCATTATGTAACACAATTTACACAATTTTCACCAAAGCAATATATTTAAGTTTGCATCCTCTCATACCAAAGATTATCTCTCAGGAGCAAGAAGGTTTCATTCTAGGAAGGGATACTTTTGAAGGCATAGTAGTGTTGAAAATTGAGGTGATTATGTAGCTTAATACTTTGTAAAACTCTATGATTGTTGATCTAAATATGTATTCTTTGTTATAGATTTTTTGTGGGTGATTAATCTGATTAATTCATTTTACCATTTATACAATGAAGACAAAAGGTTGTAGAAGAATTAGACAAAATATTAGAAGATACACAGCATATACCGTGGAGAAACCCTTTCAGGAATAAACTCCACCAAGAATCAATGTATTATTTAATCTCAGAATAAGATTACAATAATTCCAATCCTTGCTTGAGATGCTTCTTTTTCCTTCAACAAATATTCTTCACAACCTCTAGTAAAAATTGATAATAGCTCTCTTCAACTTGCTTGAGATAAATAGGAAACAATCAACTTTGTAAACTCCAAAGAGTTACAATTATAAATCTCAATCCCTATCTCACAATAGATACGCCTATCTCTTGCAAGTAGAGTTCTACCATGAAGAACAATGTCAAATCAACTCCTTCATCCATTTTGGCATCCCAAATTGAAGTCATAATTCAACCTTTATTTCAAAGATATCTTCAAAGCATATCCTCAAAGTTGGTGCCCAAGAATGGGCCCAATTAACTCAACCTTTTGAAATATCTTAACATGCAAAAGTGTTAACTCCAAGAATCCAACTTGGGCGTCCAAGGTGGGTCCAAGTCAATCTATGTTAACTAAAACATATCTCTCCACCATTCATGCAAGAATTATCATCCCCTATTAACTAAAATTAGTCACCTGTTATCCATCATTCAACTCAAGTCATTAGTCATGCATTCCAAGTCAACTGAAGTCAACTAGCATTCAACTGAAACTAACTACATGCAACTGAAGATAACTAAACCATAATTGAACTCAACTCAACTCAACTCAACTAAACTAAACTAAATTGATACTGAACTAAATTGAATTGAATTGAATTGAATTGAACTAAACTTATTTGAACTGAACTAAACTTCATGCATGTAAACATCAATCCCTAACTTCTAAGATCTTTACATGCATTATAAAAGTTTTATCTTTTACTCCAAATAGTTAACTTAACTGAAGGTGGGTTCCACCTTCCATGTGGGTGCTCCATGTGCTCATATTATTTAGGAACTCATATTGGATTCCCTCACATGCTCCTACCATTTAGAATTAATTAAAAATGTCAATTAACATGATTATTTCATTCAAAATTAATCTCATTCTAATCCTAGTGTTGGGGAACACTTTCCAAGGACTTAGGAGATACATGAAATAATGTTTAGGATTGCAATTAAATGGCATCCTATTTCGAACATTCTCCCACTTGACATTATACATTGAAATTATTCTAAACAAGTGGGTCAATTATTATAAATCATACATGACTCATGCCAGTAAATGCCCTCTCCCATGACCAAGATAAGATAACTTCTATCTATGTGTGAACTAGTTTCGTAAGATAATCTATAGCATTAATCAAAGTTTCAACTTTCTCAATTAATACCTTTCCACTCTCAACCATTTCTCACACAAAGTGATACTGAATATCAACATGTTTAGTACGAGCATGATACATAGGATTTTTGGCTAAACAAATAGCACTCTGACTATCACATTCAAGTCTAACTTGCTTGCAATTAAAATCAATACCTTTCCCAAGTCTCTGTAACCAAACTGCCTCTTTAGAGGCATGTGTAGCAGCCATGTACTTTTCTTCTATGGTGGACAAAGCAACCATGGTCTGCCTCTTACTCATCCAACTAACCGCAGCTCAAAACAAAGTAAACACATAGCCACTTGTCGACCTCTGACTATCTAGATCTCCTACCCAATCTGAATCAACAAAACCCTATATGTCCAATGATCTATGCATAATATCAATGTCATTATAACCATGATAAACTAAATATTAATCAAAATTCCCTTGTAAATATCTAAACACCCTCTTAACATAAGTCCAATGTTCTTTACCAGGGTTAGACATAAACCTACTAAGAACTCCCACTGCTTGGGCTATATCTGGTCTCGTACAGACCATTGCATACATTAAACTACCAATTGCACTAGCATATGGAATTTTAGAAATTTACTCATAATCAAAATCAGATCTAGGACTCATGTCCAAACTTAACTTCATGCCAACTGGTAAAGGAATATTAATTGGTTTACTATTCTACATGTTAAACCATTTCAAAATAGTATCAACATAATTTCTCTAACTTAAGCAAAGCAATCTGTTACCTCTATCTTTGTTGATCTCCATCCCAAGGATATATTTTGCAGCCCCTATATCTTTCATCTAAAATGTGCTTGAGAGTTGTTCTTTCAATTATTTGATCATTACCTTGCTATTACCAATAAACAACATGTCATCAACATACAAGATAATAATTAAAAGTTGATAATCAATAAAATTTATGTAAACACGATGATCTTCCTCACTCCTAACATAGCCAATTTTCAATGCAAATTCATCAAACTTCGTGTACCACATTCTAGGTGACTATTTCAATCCATACAAAGATCTCTTTAACCTACAAACCAATTCTTCTTTTCCTTTTACAACAAAACCATCAGGTTGCTTCATATAAATCTCTTCAAGATTCCCATGCAAAAAATTAGTTTTCACTTCCATTTGCTCTATCTCAAAATCATAAGTAGCAACAATAGATAAAAAGAATCTAATAGAAGTTAATTAGCAATGGAGAGAGAGATTTCATTAAATTCAACTACCTCTTCCTCAGGGAGTAGCCTCCTTTGGCTTAATCTAGCTCCCTTTGTACCTTTTCGAAGATTAACATCTTTTCCTAATTTTATTTTAAAGATCTTACTACAACCAATGGCCTTTTCTTCCTCGCTTAAAAACTCTCAAGATCCCATGTGTCACAAGTATCCAAGGATTATATTTCCCCATGCATAGCTTATGACCAAAGCTTGTTATCATTTGAAGACAAAGCTTCCCTGTAAGAACTAGGTTCATCATTAGTACTCATCAAAGAAAATATACAATGGAAATTAGGTGGGCTATACCTATCAATGGGATTTTGTTGTCTTGTGGATCTTCTCAAAGGGGTTTCTACTTGTTCCTCAATATGCTCATCTTGAGCATTTATCTAAGAAGATATTTTTGAACTCTCCTCATCCAATCCATCCAATTGTTCTTCAACATGTGCATCTTCTTGCTTCTCATTATTTATCTCAAAATTCACTACTCGAGAAGTATCCTTCTCTTTTGGTTGTTCTTCT
>VDFB02373365.1:328492392-328750182 GCA_007258455.2 Sequoia sempervirens | reverse complement strand
AGAAAAAAATGTATATTTAGAAAAAAAATAATAGGGGAAGATTAGGTCTACATGTCTACGGAAAAACCAATTTCAGAAGTTGTAAATGCATATGTCCTAAAAACAAAGATAGTGTCATCCATATTCATAGATTAGGATGCAACCTTGCTCAAAAGGTGTAAATTGTCTTCATTACCATTCAAAGAAAGTATTCACCAACCACAAAAGAAGAGCATTGACAAAAAATTATCTCATGGATACCCCCACCACAAAGTTTCAGTAAATTAAACTTTGAAGGAGCCTCTAAAGGTAACCCAGGAAAATCAAGATCAAGGATTAGAAGGGTGATTTGATAGGTGCTAAATAAACCATGCTACCTCAAGGGACAAAAAATATGGTAGAGGCACTACATCTACTCTTTGGGCTCAAGATGGAAATTGACCTAAAAATTCAAAAATTTCAAGTGGAAGGATACTCCTTACTAATTATAAATACAACTAAAGAAGGGAGAATGCATAACTAGAAGTTGCATTACATCCTTCAATAGGTATGGGTTATATTATACAAATTTGAAAGAATTAATATCATGCATACCTATAGGGAAGGAAATAAATTATCTGACCTCTTGGAAAACATGGCTCACAAACAAAAATAGGATGTGGTCATTCTTGAAAATGCAAACATTAACAACAATAAACAATTGACGTCACTCCTAGCTAACAAAAGATGTTCATATTGAGAAAAGGATACCACCTATTAACTACTACACTTGTAGCACATATCAAGGATTATCAAAATAAAATGTAATGGCAACTATCAAATTGTATTTTCATTAAAGGAAGAGGTACCATGTGGTCAATCGACAGTTGGCATAAGTAATGTCATGCAACAACAAGACACATAAACTTCAGGTGAAATTCCTAGAACCATGCTCCACTAAGTCGAGTCAACACCTAATATCCAAATTACCCTTTGCAATAGTATTTAGGTGCCCTACAATCCACCCAAATGAAGCCACTCAAGAAAAATATTATTTTGTTCTTCTAACGTGTCTTTTGTAGGTACCGAAGGCACGTCATGACAAGAAATAAGTCTAGATGAAATTTATCCTACACATTTGAACTTTATTTTCACACAAGTTTGTGAAGTTTTAATTGTGCTAAAAATAATGGCATGTAGGGATGTGGCAAGGATTGCCACAGCTTAACACTGAGCACATGACCATTTTCCATCTCCACCTGTGCAAGCTTAAAAATCCTTCCACACCATCTCATTTTGCAACTCTATAATTTTCTATCAACTCTGGCTGAATTAGGTGTAGTGTGGAGAATTGTGTGCAAGAAAAATTTGGTTAAGTGTGTAGAACAAAGGAAGGTAGGGTGAGGAGATGGAGTACAAAATCCTTGTAACTTTTGTGTACCCATGAAAGTGAAGGCATGAGAAAGGCCATTTGAAGGGTTCTTGTCATATGAATACCTATATATTATTTTTGATTTGGACTGTTCAAGTGTGGAGGACTACATTCGCGTGGTTTTTGGGATAGAAATAACCAGCTCGCTAGCAAGAAGAGTTATGTTTCCTTCACAAGTCCTCTCCATATTTTTCTCAATTCTGTTTGACTTGCTTCAATCACTTAGTGATTTGGAAGAAATCATTGAAAATTTTGTGAATTATTCTTGTTGGACAATGCTCTTTTAAATGGGGTCCAAGAATATGACATATACAAAGGAAAAAGGTTTATTGATGGATTATTCCCAAGGAAGTGTACCTGAAATAATGCCAAGGGTTTGCAAAAATCTACATGGCCATCAAGCAGGCATTTGAACACAAATGTGATCGCATTCTCCTTTGAGCTATGCATCAAAATTATAATTTCCTCTGCACAAGTATGGACATGAATATAAAGGAAAAATACTATGTGGTGGCCTTTCTCAGAACACACTCACACCACCCTCCAATCCATGGATTTCAAGGATTTTCTTCTCAGGTGAATGTGTCTCCTATAATTCTAGGTTTGAATGTTTCTAGGGTGCAAGCTGATACAAAGGCAGTAGAGGCTGGGGAGTTTGAGGAAGGCTAGGGTGAAAATTCCATTGGCCTTGAGAAAATGGAGTATGTAATGGACGAGTCTATAAATTTTGTTTACATACATCTTTTTTCCCATAAATCTCTACATTATAATCATATGATTCATGAATAGACATCCTAAGAGTTATCATCATGTATGTTAGGTGATACAGAGTTTTTTGATAGAAAAAATTCCCAAATGCAAATGTATATGTAAATTAAATTGGTCTAGGGGTGCCATTTTCGGAAATTCTTTGATAAAAGAAGGATTAAACAGAAATGTATCATCAAATCTAGTTTTCCTTAGCCAAAGAAATACTAATGGTAGGTAATAGGCTCCAAATGTTTCTCTGATCTTAAAACTTGCAACCCCTAAAAGGCAGTAATACAATGTTATCTCCTTTTAAAATTAATATAATCTTTATAGGCTTTATGCCTTTTATAATAAAAAAAACATCCATAGATCAATTTTAATTCTTGATTTCCAAGGTGGATTAGATTTATATATAGGTATATATGTTTTTTTAAATAGTGAATAGAACAAATATGAAAGATATAGTAAGTAAATTGTATAAATCTTTAAATGTAAATATGTTTATGTAGACATGTAAAAATGACCTAACACATATCACACATCTTGAATGAAATTTTCTCATCAACAGAATCATAATCATTAATATCATTGTATTTCACATCATTTTCATCAAAAATCCTATTTTTCTCTATTAATTGAATAATCTTTAATTATTTAATTAATTCACTATTTCATCATTTATCTAACTTTATTCTTCTTGATTAAATAAATAAACATCAATTATTTAATTATGTCACTAATATACCCTATTCTCCTAAATCAATTAAATTATTATTACATAATAGTTTAATTAAATCACTTTCTCCTTTCTAAACCTGAATAATTAAATTAATTATTCAACATCATTCAAATAGGTCAACAAAAATATACAACCTTATTTGTTAAAGTCAAACATGACAAGTGCACGTTCAACTCAAAAATATTAATTAAATCTTCATTTAATTAATTATCCTCATCTCTTTTATGATTAAGCAAATCATTACCATTGATTTTTCACTCTGATTGGTTAACTAACCCATCTATTCTTCAATCCCACTAAACTCTCAATCTATTCTTCAATCCCATGAACCTCTCAATCTATTCTTCAATCCCAATAATCTCTCAATCCATTTTCTCAATTTCACTAAATACTCAAGTTGATTTCATCAATTACATAGATTATGCAATCTACAACCATTGATTCTTCCAATCTAATTCCTCTCAATGATTTTAAACTGTTGATCAGGATCTTTTACTATAAAATCTTGATCATTCATCTTGAAATGAAAAATCTATAAAAAAATCCTAGATAACCTCTCATAAATATCAAGAATTTACATAAGTGAAGTGCTACACAATTATCTCTTGAGCACATTACAAGTTATCATCACATTCTAGTTCAAAATTTTACGCACATTGAAGATTTTGTAGTGCATAATGGAGGCTTTACATTGATCCAAACACAATTCAACATCAATGAGAGTACAGCTTCAACATGGTATGGTAAGATTTAGTTGTTTTAGATTCATTTAATGTTCTTAATTTCTTATTTTATTGATTTCATGGATTTCATTTCACATTTCATGAGTAATGGGTTTAGGGATTTTAATCTTGTTTGAATCAGTTTAATTCATTTTCTTTCTATGTGGTTCATTCCCCCCTTATGACAGTTTAATGTGTTCAATTTTTATTTTAATTTTGAATGTAATATTCAATTGTTATATTTATTGTATTAAATTGAGCATTATTAGTCATGTATCTAGTATATCAAATTTTATAACCTCCTTAGGATCTAATAAAAGAACAAGGTAATCCTATGTTAATCTCAATTCTTTTGACCATTATTCTTTATAGATCTACTAAGGCATTAGATAAGCTTTAGCTTTAGTATTCTTTTGATGATCAAGATCATATTTTCAAGAATCACTTATGGGTTGGTCAATATTTTTTATAATCGAACTCTTAATTTCACAATTTAATAGCTCTAACTTATGCATATTCCTTGATTGTGGAAATATCTGAGGCTAATAATAGTCTATAAAACACTCATAATAGTTTACTTCTAGGAACTATTTATGAGACATAGTTGTAAGAAATTATTTCAAACAATTCTCATATATCATTTGTGTTATAAAACTAGTATGATAAGTTCCCTCCTTCGGATATTCTTTAAATTTGTTTAAGTGCCAGGTCTATGATAACTATATTTCACAATTAAATGAAGTATGTTTATTCATACATAAGAACCAATTCTATCTTATACTTGCAGTTCCTTTATTATCTTCAATTATTTAAATATTTGATAACCTTAAAGAAACTCTCATGATTTAAAGTGTGGCATAAAAATGATATCTATTGGTTATTTAATTTTAAGGAAAGAAATTTAGTATATGGTAGTATGCTTTGTTCTAAATATTATTATTCCTTGATCTAGTTTATTATGGTTTTGGTTAGTTTTAATTTAGCATCATAAAGTGCTTTTATTGGATAATTAGATTTGGTATTCTTGGGTGTCCTTAGATATCATATTTATCAAGATACTATCATTATTATTATATTTATTGTTTTATTAGCATGTTACTACCACTTTGAGGGTCCTAGTTTGCAAGTGCCTAGTTAGTTGGTGGTAACATTTTTTCAATCCTAGTTATCACTGGTCTATGTGCTAAGATATCATTATTTTTCAAGTTATCATCATCAAAGAGGGGGAAAATGGTTAAGGGTTAGAGAATAGGGGTTTGCCTTGGTAAAACCCCAATTTGGTATTCAAACCCTAGAAAATGAAATGAAATAAAGAGAGAATGATGAATGAATAACATGAAATGTCACAAACTCACCAAATCCTTGATGTTGAAATCTAAAGATATGCAACAATATGCTCCAATGGATGCTTGATAATGCTTAGAGTACTAAAGTGAATGCTTGAATGATTTAGTGAGTGAATGGGGATGAAAATGAGAGGAAAACCTTTTATTTATACTTGATTTTATGATATTTCCAAAAAATAACACATCACAGGCCAACCTTAAGGTCAAGAGAATAAAATCTCGCTAGAAAATTAAAATTATTTTGCTTTTTCTGCACAATGGGACTAAGTTTCCCCAAGTGGTGACTTGGTCCCACTAGGGAAATTTTACTAGGTGTTGGGGATTAAAGTGTATTTAATAAGGTTTAATAGGAATATTCTCAATAGTACACTTAAGTAGGGCCATAAAGTGTATTAAGGGGTCATTTAAACATAAGAAAGGGTTGAATTAGTGATGACAAGCCTAGAAAAGAGTGAAGGTTTCTTACAGTTCTTTACAAAACTTTGAAATGAGAATTGGTAAGTGATGAAAATGGGTAATTTAAGTGAATTATAATGAAAGGGTCCTAGAAAAGTGTGAAAGTGGGTTATAACACTTCAATACACTTTTATAGGACATCCTAGAATTCTTAATGATTTTCAAGGGTCCAAGACCTAATGTGAATGCATTGACTACATTACAACATTAAATCTAGGAAAAATTAAGTCAAATTCCATAAGAGAGACTCAAGTGAGCATAAAAATGTCCAACTATACATTTTTTGCAACACATTAAGCCCCAACTTTAGTGAGAGGATGAACTTGCTTCAAACTCACACTAAAGTAGCCCAAACAGGCACATCAAGAGGGATCAAAATTTACCCATGTTGGGTGAGATGATACAATAACCAAGAGGGATGATCAATCCCCCAAGATCAATATTTCTTGGTAAACCAAACATAAGCACAAAGGAACACACAAGAAGATGATGAAAAAGAATGAAAGAGAGAAGTCAAAAGGAAAGAAAGTTACATCAAGCTTCGATCATTTTTCCATCCCATTGTGGATCAGATCTAGGTTGTTTATCCAAAAAAAAAATGTATACTCAACCTGAGGCAATAGAACTCATGGTTGTCCTCTGGGTGAGAAGGCCTAAAAGGTGAGAAACATACACTCATGGCTAGTATGCACTCACACACATGTAGGTAGCTATGGGAAAAATTCATGCCTCAAAATGGGCTTCTTGCTCAACCATACCAAAGTTATACCTCCTAATAACTTTAATAAGGTACCACAAAAGGAAAATGACATTTCGAGATTCATGAGACAAGTATAAATTTGTATGATTAGAACCCATGAACAAATGTGATAGAACTACAGGCATGCAATTGTGTTATGCAAGGTGGCCATATAAAAAATGCAAAATGCAACATGAAAAAGAATGTTCAAAGGATTCTTGCTTAGTTCATGTGTGGTCTTTAACTTAGGGAACATTGTGTCTAATTTCTCTAAGAGAGGATCAATCAAAGAATAGAAAATTCACAACTTAGGGGATGCAGTGCATCACATCAATCCACCAATAGGATTGTAATATGCTAAGATAGATCACACTCATGAAGGACATCACACCCAATGTCATCCACAAAGTGAAAAAATGAATCATTTGAAGTAATAAGGCTACACTAAGAACCATGAAAAAGAAAAATGTAAATGAATAATGCCAATGTATGCCCCCACTTTAAAAGAATTGCTACACACTATACTATAAGCAATTACTTTAAATTAGCAAATGAAAAATGCAAAAAGAAAAAATACATGAGAACCAACTTGGAAAGCCCTTATTCCAATTTATATGTTTTTGAGTAAGGCTATGCCATGTGAGAGAAAGGAAAAAGAAAAGAAAGGGTTTCCCCTAAAATGAAAACACCAAACACATAAGGGATCTATGGATTTGGGGTCAATATGTTCTTTACTGCAATGTTTTGTAAAAAGCTTGGAACTGTCATCATTCCCTAAATACATAGAACTAGAAGAATGACACAAAGAGAGGGAAAAAAAAGAAGGAAAGATCCATTTGGGTCAAGATGGAAGATACATAGGAGCTCTCAACACTTGTCATTGTCCCCAAAAGGAAAACACAAGCCAAATGAAAACAAAAAGGTGAAAAAAAGGGAAAATCTTTTTGTTCATCAAGAAGGAGACATTGTTGTCTCAATGCCTTGCATCATCCCCAAAAGGAAAACACAAGAAAAAGATAAAAGAAAAAGAAAAGTGGGTCTTTAGGGTCAACATGAAATAGACATTGCAGTCTCAATTCCTTGCATCACCAAAAAGAAAACACAAGAAAAAGAAAAAAGAAAAAGGAAAAGAAAAAGAAAAGGGGCCTTTTGGGTCAACATGAAATAGATATTGTGGTCTCAATGCCTTGCATCATCCCCAAAATAAAAAGGTAAAAGTGAGGTACGACATATAGAAGAATGAAGGTACAAATAGAAGAATATCACGAAGAGAGAGAGAACTATAAGAGAGGGGGACCAAATAAATTCAAATCCCTAGGTCATGGAGAGCCAAGAGTAGAAGGATACCCTAACTTACCTTAGCTTAAATGGGTGTTAGGAAATGTAGGAAAAGAATGATGAGGACTAAAGGCCCTTCAATTACTCTACAGACATGAATCTTGGAATGGGGCTAGACAAGCCGGTTTTTGGGTTCAACACTGTGCCTCAAGAAGCTCTCTTCCCAAGGATGAAAGTGTGGTTCTAGGAAAAAAGTGTGGTGTGATAGCATCTCTTAGGTCTGCTAGCATCCATATGACTAGAGGACTAGGGAGACAAGGTTAAACACAGTAAAACAGACTAATGACCTAGCTAATGGTTTTTAGGAGAACAAAATAACACTATGAAATATGAAATGTATAGATGAATATGATAAAAAAATTAGATTAAAGTTAGGGTAACAAGGATGATCTCAAAGAAAGTCCTATTTGCTAGCTAACTCCAAGAAGCATGTCCACCTATGCACAAGAGATAGAGGAAAATTGTTGGGTGGTTGTATAGGGGCCTACCTCAACTAGACCCTCATTTAGGTGTTACCACCTCCACAGACATCCAACATAATGATAATGGAGAAGTATATGATAAAGAAAGTAATGAATTAAAGTACACAAAATCACTACAAAAACAATAGGGTGCTACCCACAAATTGTAGAGGAGAGGAGTAGAAATATTACCACCTCCACCAAGAGCTCACTAGCTAATGGAGGAGAAAATGACAGGACTCAAGCCTCTACTACAATGGTGTTGGTTCCACACTTGCTCTACGGAGTTGACGAAGTGTTGTTGTTTCTGCTATGGAGTGAAAACTGTTGCTTGAAGGCTAAAAGTGAATGCTAGAATTATTGGAGAGTGATCAAGTTGAGTGCTTAGAAGATGAAATAAAAGGAGTGAATTTGAAGGAGGAATGAAGAAAACAACCATATTCATGTTGGTCAGTCAAAGGGGGAATTACAAGTTGACTTCTAATGAGAAGTGTAACACCTCTACAAGATCCAAACGTGGGAATATTCCAAGGATGTAAAGTGTCGCATGAACATCTACACACCGCATGGGAATCCTCAACATTTATTCCCCTATCGACACAAATAACAACCACCAAGCAGAACGAAGGTAGCGGGCTTATGTGGAATTTTTCCTTAGAATTTGGTTTTCTAAAGTGAGGAGGGGTAAAAGAGAAATTTTCATAAGGGGTGCAAATTCTCTCCTATAAATTTTTCCCCCAATTTAGTGAGAAGAAATACTGATGATTGCTTTCGTAAAGTCTATCAAAGAAGTAGTAGAGTTAGAAATGTATACCTGAACTGTCAAGGAAGTAGACAATGATCTAGAAAACTCATGAGAACAAGATAAGAAAAGGACTTCATAGCCTAACAAAACTATGAAGCTGAAAAATGAAAGCATCTTACAAGCACACAAACCTACAAGGAGGCAACCCCCAAGATCTCTCACATGAAGGAAGCCCCAAGAAAGTGTCTTATAGACTTGTAAACCTACAAGGAAGCATCCCCCAAGATCTCTCACATGGAGGAAGCTGAGAAAACACCCTACAGACCCGCAAACGTATAGGAAGGTGTCCTTCAAGATATCTCACATGAAGGAAACCAAAGAAATCTGCCTACAAATTTGCAGACCTATAGGGAGGTATCCCCCAAGATCTCTCACATGGAGGAAACCCAAAAAAGGTGCCCTATAGATCCGCAGACTTGTAGGGGAGCCACCCCTAGGATCTCTCGCATGGAGGAAGCTCAAAATAAGTGCCCTACAGGCCAACAGACCTGTAGGAAGGTATCCCCCAAGCTCTCTCACATGGAGGAAACCTAAGGAATGGGACTTCATAGAGCTGGAAAGTGGCTTCACATGCATACCTACAAAGTGACATGTTTACCCACATATAGAACATGTTAGAAAGTGGTCGTGTGGGAAAGTAAGTGGATAGTCGCATAGACCATCAAAAAGTTGGAAGACTTTCAAAAGGGTCCCTCGAGAACCCAGAATGAAGAAGGGGTCTGCTCAAGGGACATGTTCGAAAGCATGAGTTTTCTTTCTCAAATCTATTCATCATCAAGGAATCATTTTGAAATACATTCATTTCATCAAGGAATTTGAAAGGAAGAATATTCCCCCATGTGAGTGGAAGATGAAAGTTGTTCCCACTTCATAGGAAGGTTCTCCAATTCTCTCTTTATGAACCCATGATGAAGGAAACACGTTCCATTAGGGTTTCAAGTTGACAATGCAATTCTTGAAAGGATGTTTGTGAATACTCTTGAGAAAAGATTCATTGGAAATGAATGCATTTTTTGAAAACCAAAATGTTAAAGAAGTGGCATTCTCACAAATGTGAGGGAAAACTCAAGCAAAGAAGAGATAAAGATAAATGAAAAAGGAAACAAGATAAATTACGAACAAAGGGAATAGGGGTAGCCTGATATTTCAGGGTCATAATTGTTCATAAATATGTGTGTATAGTAATAGTATATAAAATGAGCTATCATCATCCCCCTAGTATATCAGACCATATGAGCAATGCATGAGAAGACAAAGTAAAAATAAAATATTGGGTCAACATGGAAGGGAAGCCTAAATGCCCCAAATGCTTTGCATTGTCCCCAATTTATCAAAAATCAGCTCACAAACATGGAAGAATGATGATAAAAATAGAGGAAGGTTTATGACACAAAAACCACACCTGTATCCAAGCACCAACAAGGGTGATGAGGGTCATCTAGGCACACATAGTACAATCATGGGGAAACACATCACAACACGCACAAACGCACACATCTGACCTAAAGATAAAGAAGGGGCCTCCCCCTAAGACTAATCAATGAAGAGGTCATCTGATTCCTAGTCTAGATCATTGTAGGGGAAAGGAGGAAAAGCCTGCAATGGTGGAATGTTAAGAGGAGGAGCATCTAACCCTCTCACAACAAAGGGATAAAGAAGAGGGCCCCACAAGGTCCTCTCCACCAAGCTTTTATGAAGCTAAGGTCAGCGACTTCTCAAAGATTATCAACAAGGAAAAAAGCTCATCCAGAGAGTTAAACATGCACTTTAGAGGAGTTCCATGTTTTACCTCAATAGACAGAGGAGGTTATTCCCAAGAATCATCACTAGGATCACTAAGTGATTCAAGAGTGGTGACAAACTTAGAAGCCAAGACTAGTTCCATCACTAGGACAGAACAAGTCAACACGAGACCACCTTTTGGAGAAGGTGAGCTCCTTTTACATCCTCTATTGCTAGAGGACCACTCTCTACCTTCTACTTCTTTAGAGGAGAAGAACTCCACACAAATGAGGGAAGAGGTGCAGAGGAAGAGGAGGAGAGAACCACAGTAGATATGACCAAAGTGTTTGTCATATCTATGGGCTTCAAGAAAGGCTAGACATCTAGAAGAGACATCAACAAAGGTGTCTCCACCAAAGGAGTGATGAACACCTGGACCTTTTTAAGGTCGGGCACATTCAAACTCACAACAGAAGCTGAAAGTGATATAGAGCTGGTTTGAATGAAAGCGGAGGGGAGGAGGGAGGAGGAAGCAACAGGAGACCCTGATATAGGGGTGGTTGTCTCCTTTGCCTTCCTCTATAAGGCTATTTTCTCAGCCATGAGAGCCTTTCAAAAGCACTTATTCTTGTGTGCAAGGAGGTTTCTACAACTCTTTGAACCAAAGGCTAGAGGCTGCAAAGGAACATAAGGCTTCTACTCAGCCATGTGAGTGTACAATACAACCATTTTCAATGGAGGAACAAACTCCTAAATGGGAGTAGGAGGAATAGGTTGAAAAGTAGTAGGGGGATTCAACTCGATTTCCTCAGTAGTTGTCCTCTTCCCATTCACTACTTTGAGAGTAGGAGCAGTAGGAGGCTAGGGAAGTCGATACAATGAGGACTCTCCATAGGGACCTTTCCCTCTACCATACAAATAGTACCAAGGTCTAGGTGATTTAGTAGGGAGGTCTGATATCCTAATCTTGAGTCTACACCAAGGAAGGATCATCATACTTAATGGGTAGAATCCAGGCTTACTCATCCAATACTCTTCCCAAGAGAGGGGAGTAGATGAGTCATCCTAAGGGGAGGCAACTTTCTCCTTCCCTTTTCAGGAAGAAGAGGCAGTTGACGGATGTGTTACAAGAAAAGCCAATTTTGGCTATCCCTTGTCCTCAGTCTTTTACTTTACATAGTTCTTATAAAGTAGGTCCATTCTTGGAGGAAGCGTACCAACCAGAGTGGTCCAAAATTAGTCTAGCGAGTATCCCCCATGGGACACCAAAGGTTGGTATCTAGTGTCATGCATGACATGCATGACACCTTCATGAGAGAACTTTAAACATTTATGAATAACAAAGGTAATTCCATTCATAGAAGTTAGCCAAGGTATGCCTAGCTTCATCCTAAACAAATCTGACTCGAGGATGACATCAAAAACTATGTCAATAGCCCTAGGTCCAACTAGGATGGACAAATTTATCAAGCCATATGGATTTAGAGAAAGAACATCGTGTGTTCGGATAGTAGACTTAGTTTCTTCGTATTCTTTTTTATGTAGTGAGTTAAGCCACAATGTCTCCTCTATGATAACAATCACCTGACTTGTGGGATCTACTAGGACCCCTATCACAATGTTGACATTAAGGTGAGCAAGAATCTAGAGGAGAGAGGGCTTGTTGTTTAAGGGCAAGTCTTGTGATGTGAACATTATATCCAGGGAGCTGGGCATAGGTTGTTCGGTAGGAGGAACCATTACCATGTTAACATAGGCCTCAGGTTGAGTGACAAAATCAATGGGATCGACAATCATGTTAGTAGAATGTGACAGAAATGGGTCCACGTATATCTATAATTCAATATTTTCTTTTACCACTGATTTGTTTGTATTTTTCTTTCTACCATTGAGACGAATTATACCATCCTCAATGTAATCATATATCTCATGATGTAGGCACATATAATGTTCAGTATCATTTCCATTAACTCGATGGTACTAATAATAGGTAATTCCATCATACCAATTGGGGTAAGGTTCCTTAAGAGGCTTAGAGTTTGGAAAAGTTATGATCTTATCCTTCAACAACTTTTACAAGATGGAAGAATAAGATTTTGATAACTTTGTGAACTTTTGGTTGCATATAAGGCCATTGTCATCTATAGTGGCTACTACATTTGCAATGGCTTTTCCTTTCCCAAAGATAGATACAATGGACTTTCCTTCAAAATGAGAGTGCGAGGAGGGTCCCTCGAACTAAACCACTGTTTGTTGGTACTCTCAGAGGACTGCACACAAATGCACGAAAGAAGGGTATTTCATAAGGGAAAACTTCTCTTGCCAAGACCATTAAAAATTTTCCTATGAATACCCTCTACACATCATAATCGGGCTGCCAATACAAGATTTGTGAGAAAATCGCTTGATATCACACTATAAAATTAGTGATATTTTCATTATCTCCTTGTTTACACTAGACGAGATCTGAAAAGGTCATATTTGACCTGATGTTAGCTTGGAAATATTGTAGGAATTAGTTTACAAGTTGATCAAATGAGAAAATAGAATTATTGAGAAAGGAACAATACCACTCAAATGTTGTATCCTTGGCAAATCGAGGAAATAGTTTGGCCATCAATGCATCATGATGGAAGAAGTCTATACATAAGGCATTAAAGGTAGACACATGTGTTCATGGGTCCCCTTCGCTACCATATTTCTCAAATTTAGGAATCTCCATTCCTTGAGGGAAGGGAGTGTTTAGGATTGCAACTAGCAATGGGCTATTTTAGAAAAAGGGTTGGAAGATAGGGTAGGCAGAGTCTTGGGAGAGACTCCCTAACTAGATCTACATCTGAACCATATTATGAAGAAGAGTGTTCAGAATAGGGTCATTAGAAGATAAAGAGCTAGAGGAACCTCCTCCAGAACCACCACTAGGGCCACCACGAAAACCACTAGTGTGACTATCATCGAAACCACCACCAAAGCTACTGCCACTAGTAGGGCCTCCATTGAAATTTCCTCCACTAGCACTGCCTCCGTCACCGCCACTACCAAATCCCCCACCGCTCATCCCACCAAAGCCTCCACACTAGAGGTGACAGGAGGGGTGGAGCTAAAACCAAAGGGGATCTTGTTCACTTTGATAGTTTCAGATCCCTTGAAGGCAGAGGAGATATTGATCAAGGGTATGCCATCAAAAATGTACACTGACATAGGAGGCATTGACAGTCCTAGCTATCTCTCATGGTATTCAAAGCTAACTCCTTGTACAATGTTAGAATTGTTCAAAGGAGCACACACATCGGTCAAACTATTAAGACTAGCCAGGATCTTTATGCCTCTTTGGTCTTTTCCAACCATATACTTCAACTCACTAATGACCCGAGGGGCCCTTCCTATCTTCAAGTTTCTTTCCAAGTGATTTTCTAAGGTGATCAACCCTTTGCTAAGGGTGGAGACATATTCTAAAGGAATTTGAACAACCCCATACTCGTCCACTGATGATGGTGTAGGATACATAGGAGGAGTGGGGACATGGTTAGTATCATCAAAGAATCCTATCTCACCCCTCAAAAACTGCTCTTACATGGCTAGACCAAAGGTGGGACTAGATAAAATTCCTATAGAGAAACTTGTGGTGACCTTCATCATTTCCATTGGAAGGTGTCATATAATTCTCCTAATAGTATACCCAAAGGTCATGGAATTAATCGTGATGCTTATAAAATTTCACAACACTCAGGAGCACAATGATTGCAAGGTACAAGAGGAAAACCTCAACACCAATAGATGAACAGATGTTGGTTCACATCAGGTTCACAAAAATTTAAGAGAGGAGGACCAACCACATTCAATTTCCTAGGTCACGAAGAGCCAAGAGTAGAAGAATGACCTACTTACCTTATCTTAAAGGGGTGTTAGGAAATGCGGGACAAGAATTATCAGGACTATAAGGCCCTTCGATCAGTTTACAAACTCAAAACTCGAAACGGGGCTAGGCGAGCTAGTTTTTGGGTTCAACACTGTGCCTCAGGAAGCTCTCTACCTGAGAACAAAATCATGGTTCTACGATGATAGCGTGAAGTGCTAGCATCTCTCAAGTGCATTGGCGTCCATACAACTAGAGGACTAGGGAGACAAGGTTAAATATAGGAAAAAAAACTAATGACCTAGCTAATGGGTTTTAGGAGAACAAAATAACACTATGAAATATGAAATGTATAGATGAATACGATAGAACAAGTAGATTAAAGTTAGGGTGAAAAGGATGATCTCATAGAAAATACTATTCACCAGCTAGCTCTAAGAAGCACATCCACCTACACACAAGAGAGAGGAAAATTGTTCGGTGGCTGTATAGAGGTCTACCTTAGTTAGACCTCCATTTAGGTGTTTCCACCTCCATGGAAAACCAAGATATCGACAATGGAGAAGTATATGATAAATAAAGAAATGAAGTAAGGAACACAAAAGAACTACAAAAATAGTAGGGTGCTACCCACCAAATTGTAGAGGAGAGGAGTAGAAAGCTTACCACCTCCACCAAGAGCTCACTAGTTAATAGAGGATAAAATGAGAGAACTCAAGCCTCTGCTACAATGGTGTTGGTTCCACACTTGCTCTACAAAGTTGACCGAGTTTTGTTGTTGCTGCTATGAAGTGAAAAGTGCTCCTTGAAGGTTGAAAGTGAATGCTAAAATGTTTGGAGAGTGATCAAGTTGAGTGCTTAGAAGATGGAATGAAAGGAGTGAATTCGAAGGAGGAATGAAGAAAACCACCATATTCAGGTCGATCAGTTGAAGGGGGTGTTACACGTTGACTTCCAATGAGAATTTTAATGCCTCTACAGGCTCTAGATGTGAGAATCTACAAAGGACATAACCATTCCACACAGATATCTATGTACTACGCGGGCGTCCCCAACAGTTATTCCCTTGCCGACACACAAAACAACTGCCAAGTGGAATGAAGGTAGAAGGATTATGTGGAATTTGGCCTTTGAATTTGGTTTTCTAAGTGAGAGGGGTAAAAGGGGAATTTTCATAAGGGGTGAAAATTCACTCCTATACAAGAACATCAAATGACACATCATGGGGGAACATGTTACGCACATGCCAACATGCAAAGGAAAAGGAGAATTCAAAAGACTAGTAATGAAAATGCAAGTTAACTATTGAGCAAGTCATCTGCCTCCCAATCATGTTCACTATATTCTGAGGGTGAACAACTAGCTATAGGGACAAGTGCAAGTGTTGAACTAGGGGAAGTACTAGGTTCTACACTTGTTCTAGGAGATTTTTCATTTAAGCTCATGGAAGAGGAAAATAATGTATTCAGATCATTATGCACCTCTTCGTCTATTTTAGTGATCCCATCATTGTCATCTAGATTAATCACTATAGGAGGATGGATGATAATGTCCAATGAAGGGTGTATCATAGGTTGTCATGTTGTGGAGGGACAATTCATGATCAATTTTCCTTGCCTTAAACTTTTCGTAAGCAATGAAAAAGAAATCTTTGCGAGGCATTATAGATTCCATGGGCTCAAGCCAAAAGGCTTCTAAGGAAAATTTTCCCTTAGAAGAAAAAGGGTTAAAGCCACTATGGTGAATAGTGAATATTCCATTGTCAAGTGGAAACTTTAAACACTTGTGTATGACCAAAGGGACAACTTTCATTGAGTGAAGCCATGGATGTCCTAGCCACAAATGAAACTAGTTCGATTGCGCAATGATGGAGAATGTAATATCCACTATTTTAGGTCCTATATGTAATGGAAGAATGATCGATCCTATCATAGAGTAGGAAAAACCATTGTGTGTTTTGATCCATCCTCTTGATTTATAATAATCATCTTGATAAAGATCATGTAATACCAAAAATTTCTTAGTGATCACATTCTCTCCATGGGCAGAATCTATGAGTATCCCATTAGTGGGCTTATCATAAATATGGTTGGCTATGTAAAGAGGACCACTAGGAAGATTTGGAAGTATGTCATTAGATGAGGAAGTAATATCAAGAGATTTCTTAGGTTGGCCCTTACGATGGATAAAGTCTATTGCACCTACCATTTCATCCATAGGATTAATAGTGGAAATATGTGGAATAGGATTAGGATGTTCAATATCTATATGAATATTCATCACATCATTGTTTTGAGTGTCACTATCTTTGACAAAGGACACATTATGTTTGGGAATTGGATTGGTGAAAATTTGTAAATTTTTATTTGAGGGAAAACAAATGTATTGCCTTTAACATTAACATTTGAAATAGATAGATGACCAAAATCAATGAGGTCTTGCACAAGGTCTTTAAGATGCTTACAATTTTCTATGTCATGTCCATTTTGTCTATGATAATGACAATAAGCATTGGGTTTAAAGGTTGGAGGTAAAGGTTTATTAGGATCGAGTGGTTTAAGAGCAGGTAAAGTAATCATTTGTTGTTGTATAAGTTGGGACATTGTGTTATGAAGGGTGTCCGGTAAAGGTAAAAACTATGATTTCAGATCTCCATAACTATAAGGTATCATGGTTTTAATAGCTGCTACTTGGTTGTTGAGGGGTATTGAACTGTAAAAACCCTTTGTTTTTCTTTCAAAATTGTTGTGAATTGTTTGGATTGGCATATTCAGATTTCTCAGCTTAGCTAGAATTGGACTTTGCATCACAACTACTAAACAAATTGTGATAATCACAAAGGGTGGTACACAAGTACATAAAGGAGGGAAATTTCATCATTTTGAGTTTGTCTTGAAGTTTAGTTTGCAAGTTTTCTATAAACATCTTTTGAAGATGTGGATCAAGAATCTTGGCATCAATTTGAGAGGAAAGAGATTGGTATCATGAGATAAAACAGTTATCTTTTCCTCTTCATGTTGTTTGCATCTCATCAAATCAGTGAAAGTCTTCTTTGGAGTCATATGCACTTGGAAATGATTTATAAATGAATCAACTAGTTCATTGAATACACAAATTGAATTGTTCGGTAAGGATGGCAACCATTCTAAGGTCACATCTTTTAAAGTCCTACGAAACAATTTGGATAACATTTTATCATCAAGGACAAAGTCACTGCATAAGGCAGTGTAAGAATTAACATGGTTAGAAGGATCTCCCTTCCCTCCATATTTCTCAAATCTAGGCATCTCTATTCCTTGTGGCATTAGTGTTCCCAATATTTCCAAAGATAGTGGGTTGCTTCATACATAATAGGTGGGTGGTCCATTCTGGTTTTAGTTGATGGTGGATATTTTCTTTTGCAAGGAGGAGATGGTTTGGAAAAGTTGTGTTATGAGAGGGTCAATGTAAGTGGTAGGAGAGGGGAGGGAAAGTGGTGATGGAGTGTATCTAGGGGTAGGGAAAGTGAATAGAATGCTTATAGATGGTATGGTGGAAGATGAAAGAAAATGCGATGCCACATAAGAATTAGGAATGCTAGTAGGAATAGTCAAGGAAAGAATCACATTACTAACCTATCACATTGTGGTTGTGACTTAAGGAGTGGTATAGGTAGGTATGAATGCTACTGTAGAGGGAGGAAGAGTGTTAGGTCCTCCTTGACTAACCATAGTGTTTACTAATTGGGATGTACTAGAGGCAGAAGGAACATGTTTGTGGTATATCTCAACAATTTTTTTAATAACGTTTAGGCCTTGATCACATTCAAGCAAGTGATGGATGTTTTCTATAGTAGGAATCATAGTGGTTGAAATGTTTTCAAGATACAAAATATGTGGAAGATGTGTTAAGCCCTCATGAATGTTAATGATTTTTTCTTGTGGAATGTGATCATTTTGTGTGTCAATGTGCATGTTATCAGAAGGAAAAGTGTTGCTAAAGGTAAGGTCCATGCCTAGTGTACTAGTTGCAATACTAGAAGTGGAAGCTTTAGACAATCCAAGATCCACAACGTGTGTATTATCATGGAATAACATGAGTCTTGAGCTTCTTATCACTAAGGTATTAGAAATAGGACACCAAACACTCATGCAAGGGTTTCGAAATGTGGGTGATTTGAAATGCAGGTGATTTGAAATGTGGGTGATTCGAAATGCAATGTAAACTAAGAGAAATAAAATGCTAATAGCTATAATTCTAGAAATTGTAACAAAAATGCAGTATTAGAAAATAGAAATGCAGAAAATATGCAGAAAATGCCAAAAATTATTGTGCAAAATGTGTAGCAGGACTAAGTCGCCCAGTGTGGCGAATTAGTCCTAGTGATTTTTTTGAGTTTTTTCAGAAATTTTAAATGCAATTTTATGTTTTTTAGATTTTTAGTTGCAACTACAATATGGAAATGAAATGTTTTGTCATTTTCCAATGAAATATAATGCAAAAATGCAAGCTATATGAGCTTCTCGCTAATGCAATTTTTTAAAACCGTGGGATGCAAATTAAACAATGAAAAACCTAATGCAATGTTGATGCAAGTTAAACCTAGGATGTAAATGCACTTAAAATCAGAAGTAAGATGTTCAAAAGTCAGGTTCACCAAAATGAACCACAATTTTTTGTAGGATGGTTCTCTTACACTTCTAGGGTTTTGCACCTAAAAGGAGAAAGGTATCCCATAAAACTTTGGGTTTCACTCAAGACTAATGCTATTATGATTGCAATATGTCTAATATCAATTCCCTAAATGCCAAGAACTGATAAAATATAATGAATATTAATACAAAACCTAAGAAATGAAAGTTTTTTGAAAACACAACGTGTTATGCAAAATGACCTAAGAATGCAAACAAACAATAACATAATTAAACAAGACTAGAGAGGTGCACTTGGGAACTAAAGTGTGATGTAGAGAGGTTCTAGAATCCTATATATTTTGTAATCGAAGCCAACTAGGACACTTACGCCAAGATGGGTGACTTAGTCCTATTTTGGGGAGATTCTGCCAAATAGGTACTTAGAAATGTAAAGATAACTTTTTAGGCCTAGAAGTGGGAATAACTCACCATATATGGTGAATTAGTCCACCTAGGAATCTTAAGAGGTGTTCAGTTCAGATTCTGCAACAAATGGGCTGAAAGAGGTCTCCAAGCTTCAATTAAGGCTTTGCTAACTTGAATGACTTTGATAAATTTTTGTCCACTCTTTAACTCCTTTCTCTTTGAAAAATATACATACAAGACTTGCAAAACACACATGCAAAGAGGGGGAAAAGGGTTAAGAGTTAGAGAATAGGGGTTTTCCTTGCTTAAACCCCAATTTGATAATCAAACCCTAGAAAATGAAATGAAATAAAGAGAGAATGATGAATGAATAACATGCAATGTCACAAACTCACCAAACCCTTGATGTTGAAATCTAAAGATATGCAACAATATGCTCTAATTGATGCTTGATAATGCTTAGAGTGCTAGAGTGAATGCTTGATTATTGCTTGAATGATTTAGTGAATGAATGGGGGTGAAAATGAAAATAAAATCCTTTATTTATACTTTATTCTACAATATTTCTGAAAAATAACACATCACAAGCTGACCTTAAGGTCAAGAGAATAAAATCCTGCTAGAAAATTAAAATTATTTTTTTATTTTTGTGCCGAGTGGGATTAAGTCACCCTAGGTGGTGACTTGGTCCCACTAGGGAAATTTTACTAGGTGTCGGGGATTAAAGTGTATTTAATAAGGTTTAACGAGAATATTCTCAAAAGTACACTTAAGTAGGTCTGGAAAGTGTATTAAGGGGTCATTTAAACATAAGAAATGGTTGAATTAGTAATTACAATCCTAGAAAAGCCTGAAGGTTTGTTACAACTCTTTACAACACTTTGAAATAAGACTTGGCAAGTGATAAAAAGGGGTTATTTAAGTGAATTATAATGAAAGGGTCCTAGAAAAGTGTGAAAGTGGGTTACAACACTTCACAACACTTTTATAATACATCCTAGAATTCTTAATGATTCTCAAGGGTCCAAGACCTAATGAGAATGTGTTGACCATATTACAACATTAAATCTAGGTAAAATCAAGCCAAAGCCCATAAGAGAGACTCACGTGAGCGTAAAAATGTCCAACTATACATTTTTTGGTGACACAAAAAGAAATAGACATTATTGTTGTCTATTTAAATTACTCATTGCTACCTTTACCCATAACTTAATGGCATCATTGACTATTGCCTTCAGTAGTGTATTATGTTATTATTGTTTAAAGAAAAAATAATATTTACAATTTTTTAAACTTTGTTGCAAATTAGTTAGGTTGTATTGTTTCCATTAAGTGCATAATACATGGGGATTATATTTGGTATTATAGCCTAGGTTTCCACACTAGTGAATCTAGGAAAAAAAAATGTTCCTAATTAGTTAGTGTTATGTGTTATGCTAGTCACTACAAGCAAGTTAGAAAAGAAGTGGAAAGTTTTGAATGAAAAATGAAGATAATGTCAGGTTTAATGTATTTTATTTAAGGCCTTAAAGAATATTAGTCTCGCTAAATGTATGGTTTGTTCTTGGATGAATCAACTAAACTTAGGATGATCCTTATCTTGGTTGATAAATTTAGCCATGTTTTTTTAATGTAGTGCAGGAAAAAGCATCCCTTTTTCACAATTAACTGGGAAATACATATTAAATAAAATGGGCCTAATTATGCTTTATTTTTTGTGTTGTAAGGTATACCTTTACACTTTCACACTAATATAGGGCTTAATTAATTAATTGAGGTTATTTTTCCTTAATTGGCCCCTTTAATTCAAATCCAAGCCTAATTAATTGTAATTTTCAAAGGGTAAGACCCAACATTCACTAATGTGATGACATAACACTCATCCTTGAAGAATGTGTGCCCTAGGTAAGTGATCTAGGACCCATTCACCATAGGGTGAATGGGTCCTCACTTAGACATAGGTTCTAAATCTAAACTATGTTTTTGGTGGTTGTAGTGTAGAAAATTGTATTCTCTTGAGATCCATGCAATTTCACACGTAATTTGGACCTATTTTAGCACCCTTGAATTAAAAATTCCTTTACGTCATCATTAATAGGCCCCTAAGACCCATTATTTTGGATCTTGAGGCTTGTTTCAACTAAGACCTGACAAAATAATAAAAAACACTTAAATTTTTAACAACCCACCCTAAAGAATAGGATGGGACTCATACGCCACCTTGGGCATATGAGTACCCCTAGCTGGGACCATACACCAGGGCTAGTGTATGAGTCCTATTTAGGGAATTTTTATGGTTTGAGCAGGAAAATCAACTTTTTAATTCAATTTTTTTGTTGATGTTAGCTTTAAAGATTTGAATAATTGTAAATTAGGTGTTAATGCCTATATAATCAATTTTCTAAGTCATTGTTTAAACTAAGAAAGCATTTTCAAGAGAAATTTCAAGATCCAAGTACTAAAGAGTTTTCAAGAATTCTTCCACAAGGGCATTCAAGTTTCAAAAGAAAGAAAAGTTGAAGTATTGGAGTAGCATTACAATGTTTTTTCAGGTCTTCAAGCTCACTTTCATTTAAGATCTAGCATTGTCAAGGTTTGATCACGATTGTCTATGGTGAACGATGATGGATTCTAGGTTGGGTAGATGCAACTAGCCATCAAGCCAATCCTAATGACTTGTTTCCTAAGTGATTCCATCCTCCATTATCACTCTATATTCAGCCTAAGGAAGGTACAAGAATTATTAGTGCTCAATTTGGGTGATTAGAGATCTCTCAAAGTGATTTATTCATCATTCAAGCTTCATTTATGCATCTCATTCTTATACATTGGAACAGGGTTGCATTACATTTCATATTTCCTAGTGTTAGACACACTTAAGGCTAGTGTTTAGGTTCACATTTACATTCAAGTTGAATTGTTTCTATTCAATTTTAATTACCAAACTAGGGGTTTGATCGAGGAAAACCCCCCATAAGCAAATCAATTATATATTATGTTTTGCATGTATTTTCACATATTCAAACTACAATAACACTTAACATTGGAGAATGTGTGTCCTAGGAAAGTGACCTAGGACCCATTTTCCCAAGGTCAAATGGGTCCTCACTTAGGCCTAGGACCTAAATTTCAAATATATTTTTAGTCATTTTTTAATGATTTCAAAAGTTGTATTCACATGTGCTTGTTTTATTTGAATTTTTGGAATTAATGTTAATATATGTACATAAATAAGAGGTCATTTCACTATGTTTCCACCTAGAGTTTTCATGCAAGCATTCCTAGAGAAAGTTTATGAGTTCAAGAGTATTTCAAGAGCAATTCAATGCATTCAAGAGCAGAGTTATTGAATATTATTGCAGCAATCAAGATCCCATTATCATGTCAATGTATCCTTGCATCATCCATGTTATTTGAGCTAATATGTTGATGTAGTGTTCAAGATCCATTAAAATATTCAAAGGCATTGTTGCAAGACATGTTTGATGATCAAGATCCACATCCATTGAAGCCATTTCATTCTAGTTGTAGATCCATATTCCAAGGTTCAAAAAAGGGTTTGGTGAGTTGTGACATTGAATTTGTTCATTCATCATTCCTTCATGCTATTTCATTTTATTACAAGTTTTAATTACAAAAATGGGGTTTGACCAACGTAAACTCCCATTCACCTAACAAAACAACAATTTTCCCTCTTGATGTGTGTTTGCAAATTTTAGGTGGAAGATCTATTTGTAGTGTAGTAAAATGCATACCCTTGCATTTTCACAATTGTTTAGGCCCACCTTGCTTTATTTATCCTCATTTATGTCTTAATTGGTGCTATTTTGCATCCACAAGCCCTATGAATTACATATTTTTCTAGCTAATCCCAACATTCTCCAATGCATAAATGATAATTTAATGATTTTATCTATGTGTCCCTAATTTTTGGGTCAAGGCTAAAATGCCACCTAGGGCATCTTTGTCCCCCAAAGCTCTCAGGACCTTGATTTTGAGGCATCTTAATTGGGCCCCTTTTTGGTGTTTGTGCCTCAAGTGTCATGACTTGGGACTAAGATGCCACCTAGGGAATCTTAGTCCTCCTTGAGTCATTTTTGGGATATAATTTCAAATTTTGGTGGGATTCAGCCTCCTTTATTTAATGAATTCATATGTTAGCTTGGTGTGATTTAATTTAGGGATATTAAGCATAAGTATAAATATAAGGTTCATTCATTCATTCTAATCCAAGTCTTTCGTGAGAGCATTCATAATATCAAATTAAGTTCACAAGAGCATTCAAGAGAATTCTATCAAGAATTTGGAGCCATTATCAAGATTCAACCATCATATCAAAGAGCTTCTTGCATCATATGTGGTGTTGTGCTAACATTTGCGATGTAGGGTTTTGATTGAAGCAATCAATTCAAGATCTATCAAGCATTCAAGATCCATATCCATTGCAACCATTGCACACAAGTTTGCAAACTTTACAACAAGGGTTTGGTGAGTTGTAGCATTGCATGTTTTTCATTCACCATTTCCTTCATTTTTTAATTTTATTTCAAGGTTAAATTACCAACAAGGGGTTTGACCAAGGAAAATCCCCATTCACTAACAAACAAGTTTTTCTCATCTTACATATTTGTGATTGTAGATATAGGTTGACGTCTTGAAGATCATTTGAAGTCCAAAGTTGTAAAAGTTTCAAAGTTGCATTCCAAAGTTTTCATCTTCACATAATCTCACCTATAGGACAAATATGGAAGTTTTAGAACCTGAGATTAGAGGAGAAGCAAGTGCAGACCTTGGAGCTCAAGATCACTTTCAAAGTTTTAAGAAATTCAAAATACGACTAAAACACCACCTTGGGTGGCTTAGTCCTCTTGAGCATATTTTTCAAAGATTCCTTTAGATCTAGTTTTGAATCTAAAGACTCCACATTTACCCTAAAAAATAGTAGTGAGACTAATACACCATCTTGGCTGTCTTTTCCCTCGACATTTTTGGATAGCTTCTTTGCATTTCCAAAATCCTCACAACATCTCTAGATTTCCCAGGTGTACACATCCTAACCCCCTATTGCATATTTTCATTATTTGCATCTCTTTTTTAGCTTGCATAACTAGGTTGTATAATTTGAATGTTTGTTCATATTTTCCAACCATTTGCTTGGTGGTGAACCCCTTAAAGCTGAAAAAGTCTCATCCTAAGTTCTCATCATTGAGAATTGACTCACATTTTGAGGTTGTTATTCAATCCAACTAGGACTCATAGGACATTCTTGAATGAATTAGTAGGAGAAAGTGCGAGATATCTATACATATCCACCATTCTTTTTTTCCTATTGTTCATTTTGGTGAACCCAACTTCTTGAGCATTCATTTATAATTTTGGAATACATTAAAGTCCTTAGATCTAGATTGCACTCATCCTTGCATTGCATCTTGCATTAGTTAAATTACATCTAGGGTTTCTTATATCTGCATTAGGGAAAGTGCATATAGGTTGTATTTTTATTTCTTGCATCATTTCATTTTATTCAAAGATTGAAAAGTGCATTGTTCATAATTTTAATTTCATTTAGAAACATTCTTATTGCATTCAATATTGTATTAAATTGCTTGTTCCTAGTTACTTTTTCTTCCACTCATTTGCACATTTTTCTATTTCTAAACATCAACATCATGAATAGGAAATCTATAAACACTATAGACATTCCAAAATTTCTTGTTTTTCTACAAAAAACCTCTGCTAGGACTAAAATTCCCTTCCTCGCATCTTAGTCCCTCTCAGGATTTTTTCCTCAAAAGTATCTCTCTGCTATTTTTTGTTTGTTTTAGCCTCTAAAGCTTTAGAATCTCACGAGGAGGACCAAGACACCCTTCTTGGGATCTTAGTCTCTATTGACTTTGAATCTCTAATTTTTAGGGTTTTAAATTGCTTTTCTATGTTTCTGTGGGTTGCCTTCAGTTTTTTGTTTTACTTTCCAAAATTGTTGTTATTCCAATTTCTTTCATTTCAAGTATAATTGCAAGCATACGATATTGTGTTCACTGCACTTTCTGTGGTTTATCCCTTGTATGAGTTGTAGTAATTGGTGTCCTACTACTAATACTATGGTTATACGAAGTGTGAGACTCATGGAATCCCACAATAAAACACTCATTGTGAATCTTGGATTATCAATCTCTCTTACTTCTAGTGTTGGTATTAGTTCACTAGGTATGGACCATAACCTCGACACCTATTTTTCTATGCCTACCTTACCTACAAGTGTTGTGTCGAGCATCAAAAAAATGGTTGACCATATCCCTCAAGAGAACTTAATGAAAATGCATGAAGACTTAGCTCATTTACAAGAAAGTGTGAGTACTGAAAACATTTCAAACACTATCATACCTTCCATAGATAGTATTCACCACATGATGGATAGTGATGAGGGACTAGAAGTTGTGCGTAACCTATCTCAAATCTCTGGAAAAGATCATCCTTATACTTTTGTGGCATCCAATCTTATATATCCTCCTGTAATTAGTTCATTCACTGGTCCTTGGGTATATGCAGGATCATCATGGAAAAAACAGGCCCTTCAGTGGCAAAAAATTCAGAAAAATCAAAGTTAGGAAACTTGATGTAAAAATTTGAATAGTTTATCTATATTATTTCAAAAATATGTAAGAATAGAATATGTAGAAAATTGAATGTAGTTTCTAAACTAGTAGGTTTGTTTAGAAAAAAAAATCTATTTGGTGAGAATTTAAAATTTCAATATAGTGGTACTTAAATTTCAAGGAAAAAATAAGTAGGTGTTTGTCTAACCACCCTAACCACAATAAAATGATAATAATTTTTTATAAGATTTTAGATATAAGTAGAGGACTCATGTCCTGATGTGATGCATATTTTTTTGTAATTTTTTCCCAAGTAAATAATTAATTATGAATTTTTTATTACAATTTTTGAAAACTATAAAAACTCATATGTCTGACCACCTTAACTTGGTCAAAACTTCATGAAATTCAATTTTTATTTTTTTAATCTTATAGTATGCAAATCATAGAATGTGATGCATGTTTTGGATTCAAAAAATGTTATACCGTTTGAAAACTATGTTTTTTTCAATCAGCCTATCAATTAGGACTTTAGTCATAATTCAAATAGAAAATGAATAATAATTACTTTTTTAATTCAAAGTAAAGCATAATTTATATTGGTGGAAAGCTGAGAATCTCCATTAAAAACCCTTTTCATTTCATCAATTTTGGATAAAAGAAAAGTCATCAACCACATACCCATCATATTGCCACTTTTTGGCCTATCATGATCCTGCACATACCCCCTTCCAACACATACATACCACCACCATATTCATCTCCATGAAACACTACAATCAATGATCCTATCATTAACCACCTCTTACAAATTCTTTCATCCATTCAACGTCAAGTTTCCACCATAAATCAAAATCAAAATGGTCCACCTTCATACTAGGTCAAGAGCAACCCACTATCCTTGGAGATATTGAGAACTTTGATGCCATAAGGTATAGATATCCCTAGATTTGAGAAATATGGAGGAAAGGGAAATCTTGCTAATAATGTTAATGTCTTTACTGCTTTGTGTAGTAATTTTATCCTTGAAGAAAAACTTTTGGCTAAACTTTTTTCCCAATCCTTGAAAGATATTGCCTAAGATTGGTTTTCTACATTACTGAATAACTCAATTCATTCATTCAATGAACATATTGAAGCCTTTATTAACCATTTCCAAGTGCACATGGTTCCTAAATTGACATTAGTTGATTTGATGACATGCAAGAAAAATGAGGGTAAGAAATCCACTGACTTTATTTCATGCTACCAATCACTTTATTCCCAAATTAGTGTGAAGATTCTCGATTCCCATCTTCAAAATATGTTTGTAGAAAACTTACAAAGCAAGATAAGGGATAAGGTCACCATGATGAAATTCCCTTCCTTCATGCATTTATGCACTTCCCTTCGAGACTATTAAGATTCCATTAGTAGTGAATGAAAAGCCACCCATACCCAACCTAAAAAGTCTGAAGCTCCAAACCAAAACACTTACCAACCTTTAAGAAGAAAAACTAAAATTTTACTTCAACCAAATTCCACCTCTCAACCTACCCAACCAGTTGATACCCAAGTAGCCACTATAAAGAAGAGTAATCCTTATATCTTTGGGGATCCACAAATTAAATATACACCCTTACCCAAGACACTCCACAACATTATGACCCAAATCTTAAACAAAAACATGCTTACTTTACCTCCTGTTTGACCCCTTGACCCTAGCAAGCCATTACCTTTGAGCTTTAGACACAATGCCTATTGTGCTTATCACCAACAAAAAGGACATGATACATAATAGTATTAGCATCTTAAACATATTATGGAAGACCTCATTGATTCTAATCATATCAAAATTGGAGGTGTGAATGACAAAGGTAATAATTTTGTAGCTCCTCCCAACCAATACTTGCAAATATTTACTAATCTCATGCCCAACCATAATATTTCATTTGTTAAGTCTAGTGAAACTAAGCCCAGTGTGATGAATGTTGATATAGATGATGAAAATATGAGAAATCATGAACAAAGTTCTATGGGTGATGATGAATAGATTCCTATGGATACAATGATAGGAGTGATTGACATCGAGCCTCGTAAACAACAAACCATTGACATTAATTTATCTTCAAAATAAATAATTAAACATGCACCTGATGGTCCTCTTTACATAGTTGAATAAATCAATAATAGGCCCACTCCTAGGATTTTAATTGATCATGTCTATGGAGAGAATGTGATCATAGAAGAACTATTATATGTGTATGAACTTAATTAGGATAGATATGATAAACTAGAAGCATGGATTAAAATGCATGATGGTTTTGTTCATGCTACAATGGGCTTGATCACACTCCCACTACAAGCAGGACTAAAGAAATCAAATGTATCATTCTCTAGCATATCTAATTCAAACCAATTTCGTGTGAAGTTAGGCTACAAATGGCTTTGCTCCATGAATGTGGTCCCATTTGTTGTCCATAAGTGCTTAAAGTTTCCAGTTGGCAATCAAATATTCATAGTAAACCATAGTGGCTTTAGACCCTCATCTTCCTATGGAAATCTCTCATTAGATAATTTTTGGCTTGATCCCATGGAACCTATAAGACCTCATGAAGACTTCCTTTTCCTATCATACAAAAATTTCAAAGCAAAATTCATAGCCAAGCCATCCATTGAAAAGTTTCCTCCACCCATGATCGACATTCGCCACATAAAGAAAACAATGTTGATCCTAAAGCCCTTCTAACAAACCAAGACCCATCCACGAATAATCCCTTACCTGCTTCCTACAAGAGACCTAGAGAAAACCCAACAAGTCCTAATCCACCATCTAAGGAAATTTATAAAGCCAAAGAGAAAGTGTTTGAACAACCTTCCATGGTTTCTTTTGTTCTTCCCTCACAAGAAGAAAAGGAACCTATGGCTAACAAAATGGATCCTATACAAAAGTAACTTGAAAACCATAATAAAAGAAACTCCTATGCTAGAGAGAATAGATGTAGACATTGTGCTATTGCTCGAAAGATGAGTGACAAGAACAACATTGAAAATCATGATCTAAACTTAACATAAGCAATAAAAAATGGCCCTCCTCTATTACCAAAACAAACAAAAGTTATGTATCCAACACAAGGACCATAACCTTCTATGGATATTATCATTCATCCTCCTATTGTGGTTAACTTGGATGATAATGAGGAAATAGTTAAAATCAACAAGGAAGTGCATCATGAGTTGAATTTTTTATTTTACTCTTCCATGAGCTTACATTATAACAACCATGGCGATCCTCCTAAACAAAGTGGTTCACCACATGTTGAACCTAGTGATTCTTCTAGTACAACACTTGATGTTGTCCTTCTCGCTAGTGATCTTCATTTTGCATATGTTGAACAAGACTAGGATGCGGATGACCTACTGGATGGTTGACTCACATAAGCTTTACTACTCTTTTATCTTTTCTTTTTCCCTTTTCTTTCCGCGTTCCTTTTTTCTTTATTTTTTCTTTTTGATTGTTTGTGTGTAACATGATCCCACATGATGTTTTGTCTGATGTTTTCTCTCTCTATGTGCATTCCTCTATTTGTACCTTCATTCTTCTATATGTCATATACATTTTCCTTTTCTTTGATCTTTTATCTTTTCCTTTCATTTTCAATTTTTGTCTTGTGTTTTCATTTTGGGGATGAGGTAGGTCATCAAGACATTCATATCTCCTTCATGTTGACCCAAAAGCTTTTTCATTTTCTTTCACCTATTTGTTTATTTGTCTTGTGTTTTATTTTTGGGGATGTTGCAAGCAATCGATGCATTCATGTCTCCTTCATGTTGACCCAAAAGGATATTCTTTTTTTTCACTCCCTTTGTGCCATTATTCTAGTTCTATGTGTATTTGGGGAATGATGACAGTTTTGAGCTGATCTGATGTTAGAAGTTTACAAAATAATTTGCACTTAACTCCTAATTACATATTTTTCCTGATCCAACATAATTGTGTGGTTACGAATCTTAACCATTGAAATTATGAAAACTAGTATTCACGTGTTCTTTATCCAAATCAATAAAACATAAGCTAATCACTTAAATTTTGTAATTAGAAAAACTCAATGAATCAAAATACTGATGAGATTGATAAATAGAAGAGAAGAATAGAGACATCACGCTTGATAATAGAGTTCGCTCAACTTGAGCTACATCTCTGAATATGCTTCTCAACATTGGATTGTTTTATTAATGATGCCAAGCTTCATCATTCCTTTTTACATCATCCAAGCTTCAAAATCCTACACAAAATTCCTCACAATCCCTCTCACTATTACAATTTTTGGTGTATAATATCACCTTGTAATTCTTCTCCTCCAAAATTTCTACCTTCCTTCAAAAAAGCATAAAAACTCTATTATGTATCTTCAAATCACCTAATTGATTCTGAGCACCTACACTAGCTTTTTATACATAAACTAAGCCTAATAAGGATTTAACCATCGTAATTACAAAAATACAATATAAAGCCCCTTTTACATAAAAAATAATTCATTTATAACCCCCCTTTTTGGCTCCATTCATTTTTTGGAGGTTAGTTTCTACTATATTAGGGGTTTGGTTAAGGTTTTAGAATTTAAATAGTCTTTAAATAAGACAATGCCAAACAATATGTTCAAACCATTGAACGGCGTAATAGTAGCTTATCCCTTTTAGAAGGTAGGCGATCGGGGGTTCCAACCTCCACTGCTTGTCTCTTATAAATCCGTTTTAAACATTTAAAATATCAAAACAAACCTGCATCCTATACATGTCAAAGAATACTCATGCAATATAAAAGTGAGGCAAGTGGTTTGTTAGGTGGAGGTCATGAATTTGACCCCCCACCAATTATTTTTAGCAAACAAAATGACGATTGTACCCAGAGGAAGGAGATGTTTCCACGTGTCACTCGCAAATGCTGCCACATATCACAGTATGATTCATTACCAAAGACACCTGGATTGTTGACTAGATTGCCATGTATGTTGACTATACTTGCCAGCTATCCATATGGACTACTGACTAGAATGCCACATCACTGTATGAACTGACATGTGTCATGTTTTGAGTGGTCACATCACCATCTGTATGGTACTATCTACTTAGTCATCTTGTTGACGTCATGTTGATGTCATCACATGTACCATATGGTCAACTAAGTCAACTAAGAACTTTGACTGGCCATATCTCACATGTACGAGCTCCATTTTTGACAAAATGAATGTCGCTGGAAACATCTCGATGAACTCTTTGATTGGACACTGTTTAAGAAAAATTCTAAGATGATCACTTTTTTTTCCTTCCTAACAACCTTAGGTACCAGTTTGACCTGACCTTTGACTAGCGATAACTTGAGCATATAGACTCCTTTTTTGCCCATTCATGTGCCGCTAGATTTAGTTTTTCAAGCTCTTCACAATGATGTTGGTTTCGTCAAATTTTGAGACTATGAAATTTTGAGGTCTTCTGGATCCACCTAGATCATTCATCCCCATTGAGAAGCTTTTAGACCTCCAAAAGGTCTATTTTATGTACAATTTGAGCTAGGGAAATGTCACCCCACTTGCCCAGTATCATCTATCCTTCCTACTAAAATTTTGAACATCAGACCCATCACAAACACAAAGAAATATGAGATAGCTTTGTTGATACAATCAACTACATGTTCATCAATATTCACTGTCACATTCATCATCCACATGGAAATAACCAACAGAATAACAAGCAACAATACTGAATACACTAATGTGAAGGAAATAGTATCAATATTCTGAATATCCCGAACATGAACATTATAAGAAAATGAAACATTCAAACCCTCTTTTACCACCTCTGGTTGAAGGCCTGACTCTACCTGCAACTGATCCTCACATTGTGCTATCTATGACACCTTATCATGATTAGAATCACCATGATTAGTATCACTAGTTTGTACATACATAAGGGTTAATTTATTGCTTGCATTTACAATCATCTTCATAAGCCCTGTATTTACAATAGATTTGTAATTCTTCATGCAATGAGATTTTACCATGTATTCAATTCCTTCCTTAAAAAAATGATACCTGTTATGTTCCCTATATAAAATGGCCTTCATGTCATACAAATAAGGACATCCTAAAACCATCCCATAGATGTCAAGCAAAATTACATCCAACTCTACCTAATCTACAAATTTGGATGTGATTGCAAATCAGAGTTTACATTGCCTTGACACTTGTAACCAAGCATTATCATGCACCCAACAAAATAGACATGGCTTAGAATGAGGTGTTTTTAATCCCAATTACTTAACAACTTCTTCAAATATTAAATTCACTTGTGATCCACTATCTATGAGTGTATCAATCTTTTTTTTTTTGCAATAGTCCTTATGTGAAACAATTCATTCTTTTTCCTCTTGACAGGGACTTCATTACACTCCATAGAAGAAGCATGGGATCTAGTAATAGCAAAAAGAACATTACCTTTAATACCCACAATTGTTATCTTGGATTTGTCACCAAATTTTGAACCAAGGTCCTACACAATAGCTATAGTCTTTTTCTTACCCTTTCGATCCTTGAACCACTTTGGCTTTTGATCAGGATGCAATTGTCAATAGTTCTCATCTTTGTTCCCTTCCTTTTTGTAGTGTGAGCAATAAGGCTTTTCATTCTCTTTCTTTGCAGTAGTTCTTCACTATGATTTCTCTTTCCTTTTCTTGCTTGCTTTCTGCTTACTGGATTCCATCAATAGATTCTCATGGCTATTCCTCGAGCTTGTTTCGAAATGGATAGCTTGTACACTAACTTCATCAATGTTAGTTGGATTAAACATAAGTATGGTACATTTCAAACTCTCATGTAATCCACCTATGTACTTTAACAAAGTTTCTTGTTTGTACAACAAAATGCCCAAAATTAAAGCTCTTTTCCTAAACTCCTGTGTATATTCTTGAACACTTTGTCCTTTCTCTTGCCTTAATGATTTCCAATTCATCATTACTTTTTACATGTATCCTAATGGGTAAAACTATTTCTTAAGTGTAGCTATAAACTCAAGCCAACAAGAAATAATTTTTCCATAATGACTTAGATCCTCCTATGTTCTACTCTCCCACCAAATTAAAGTTGTGCCTCCTAGGTGAAGAGTAGCTAATTATATTTTTTGAGAATCCTCAATAAACTTCTGAACTCTACAATAAACTTCATTTTTCTTAATCCAATTATCTAGTTTATCTGCATCTAATTCTCCATTATGATTGGAAAATCAAATTCAACATCTAGTTTTAACAAAGGTGTATTAGTTTGAATAGGTTGCTTCTTTCTAGAAGAGTTAGACGAAGAAGAAGAGGATGGAGAAGATGAAGAAGATGAAGAGGATGGGGATGGAGGTTCAAGAGGCTCATGACAACCTCCTACTCCTTTACCTTTGTCTTCTTTGAATGAGGATTCAACTTCCTCCTTCCTAGCATTTCCTTCCTTTCTCTTCTTTCATTCTTGTCTCTCTCAGAAAAGAACTTCCACCATTGACTTCATCTCATGGAAATCTTGTTGAAAATATTTTAGATCGAGCTCTGGACCTTCATGCTCAATTACAATCTCTGAAATATTTGCTAGAAAGGTCTTTTGTTCTCTAATCTCTGGATTGAATTCTTCTAGTGCACCTTCTCCTTGTTTCAGTTTCAACTTGGTTAACATTCACCACTTGCAATTTTCCTATTAAACTGCTTTGATACCACTTGATCTAATGTTAGAAGTTTACAAAATAATTTTCCCTTAACCCCTAATTACATATTTTTCCTGATCCAACAGAATTATGTGGTTAGGAATCTTAACCGTTGAAATTACAAAAACTAGTATTCACTTGTTCTTTATCCAGATCAATGAAACATAAGCTAATCACTTAAATTTCATAATTAGAAAACTCAATGAATCAAAATACTGACGAGATTGATAAATAGAAGAGAATAATAGAGAGATAATGCTTGATAACAAAGTTCACTCAATTTGAGTTGTCTTCGGGTCCACTTCTCAACGTTGGATCGCTTTATTAATGATGCCAAGATTTATCATGCCTTTTTACATCATCCAAGCTTCAAAATCTTGCACAAAATTCCTCACAATACCTCTCACTATTACAATTTTTGGTGTATAATATCACCTTGTAATTATTCTACACCAAAATTTCCACCTTCTTTCACAAAAGCATAAAATCTCTATTTTGTATCTTCACATCACCTGATTGATTCCAAGCACCTACACCCCCTTTTTATACATAAACTAAGCCTAATAAGGCTTTAACAATCATAATTACAAAAATACAATATAAAACCCCTTTTACATCAAAAATAATTCATCCATAACCCCCCCTTTTGGCTCCATTCATTTGTTGGAGGTTAGTTTCTACTATATTAGGGGTTTGGTTAAGGTTTTGGGCTTTAAACAGTCTTTAAATAAGACAATGCCAAACAATATGTTCAAACTGTTGAATGGCATAATGGTAGCTTAGCCCTTTTAGAAGGCAGGTGGTCAGGGGTTCCAACCTCCACCACTTGTCTCTTATAAATCTATTTGAAACTTTTAAAATATCAAAACAAACCCGCGTCCTATACATGTCAAAGAATACTCATGCAGTGTAACAGTGACATAGGTGGTTTGTTAGGTGGAGTTCATGAGTTTGACCCCCCACCTATTATATGTAGCAAAAAAAATGATAACCGTGCCCAAAGTAAGGAGATGTTGCCATGTGTTGCTTGCAAATGCTACCACATGTCACAGCATCATTTGCTGCCAAAGACACATGGACTGGTGACTGGGTTTCCACGTATACTAACTATACCTTCCAATTGTGCATACAAACTACTTACTAGACTACCACATCACTGTATGGACTAACACATGTCACTTTCTGAGTGGTCACATCACCATTCATATGATACTATATGCTTAGTCAGCTTGCTGACGTCATGTTGATGTTATCACCTATACCATCTAGTCATTTGAATCAATTGAGAAATTTGACCAGCCATATCTCATGCGTACGAGCTCTATTTTTGATGAAACAAATGCCATTGGAAACATCTCGATGAGATCTTTGATTGGATGTCATTTTTGATAAATTTTGAGATGATCATATTTTTCCTTCTTAACGGCCTTAGGTACCAGTTTGTCTTAACCTTTGACTTGTGATAACTTGATCATACAGGCTCCTTTTTCCCCCATTCAAGCACCATTGGATTTAGTTTTTTGGGCTCTTTGCGATGATGTTGGTTTCATCATATTTTGAGACTGTGAAATTTTGAGGTCTTTTGGATCCATCTAGATCATGAGTTCTCTAATATTGTTGCAAAAAAGATATATAATAACCTCGAATCCATAGATCCCTTATGTGTTTTAGGGGGAAACCCTCTTTTCCCATTTGATTTTTGGCTACTTTAAAGTAATTTATCACATCATGGTGTTAGCAATTTCTCTAAAGTGGGGGCATACATTGACATTATTTTGATTGCATTTTTTCTCCCTTTTCATGTGAGTTGTTTTCCTCTTTGTGGTGACATTGGGAGTAGTGTCCTTTAAAAGTGTGACATATCTCAGCATATTATATTCCCCTTAGTGGTGATGCAATCCACTACATCCCCTAAGTGGTGAATCTCTTATCCTTTGATTGGTATTCTCTTGGAGACATTAGGAATGATGTCCCCTAAGAGTAATACTTCATATGAACAAAGGAAAATCCCTTTGAGCATCCCTCTTTCTTGTTGCATTTTTATTTTATCCTTATTAAAGTCATGAATGTATGGCTTTGATATGGACTTCCTGGGGCTCACCTAGTGAACAAATAACTTCACTAGCCCTTGTGAGCATGCATTTTCCTTTTGTCCTTATTAAATTCATGGAGGTATGGCTTTGATATTGACTTCCTGGGGATCACCTAGTGAACACCTAGCTTCACTAGCCCTTGTGAGCATGCATTTTTGTACCTTATTAAAGTCATGGAGGTATGGCTTTGCTATGGTCCCCTGGGGCTCACCTAGTGGACACCTAGCTTCACTAGCCCTTGTGAGTATTTGTTTCATTTGCATAGTGGATAGCACATTCCACTTGTAAACTGTCAGCCTAGACTTGGCCCACCATGTTAGATAGCCAGTCGAAGCTTGACCCATTTCAGTTCTCCTTCCTTTTCCATTTTTCCTTTTTCTTTCCTATCTTTGATGGTGTATTCTTGTGATTTGGTTATAGCTTCATATATCATCCACAAGTGTGTTCCTTTGTGCTTATGCTAGTTTTCTATGGGATATTGATCTTGGGGGCTTGGCCACCCTCTTTATTATTATCATCCTATCTTCCTAAAATTTATACATTTGAACCCCTCTTGATTGTGTGGTTACCTACTTTATTGTCAGTTTGAAGACAGTTCATCCTTTCACTAAATTGGGGGCTAAATGTAGTGTAGTAAAATTCATACCCTTGCATTTCCACAAGACTTATGAATTACATCTTTTTCTAGCTAATTTCGACATTCTCCAATGCATAAATCATAATTTAATTATTTTATCTTTGTGTCCTTGATTTTTGTTGGAAATATGTGCCTCAAACTATACAAGCTAAAACCTCCATTAGAGACAAGTCAGTGTGACATCTTCATTGTCTAGCCGACTAGCAACTTGATTCATTCTGGTTTGTACAGGTCGTTGTGACCTTGCAAATGTCTTACCAAAAGGTTGCATTGTCGAGTCTATCATTGTGACATAGTGTATTCATTATGACTTCATAGTGCTTGGGAGACCTTTGGCCGATAGGCCATTCAATCATATTTCGGGGAGACTCTTGGCAACAATGGGCTTCGGGATAGCTAAGGGTTCTCGCTAAGAACTCCCAGCGAACAGAGAAGGTCATGCTAATAGGGAAACATTCATACGTTCTTCGGAGTAGCTCAAAAGTGGTTGGAGAAACGTCTTAGTGACTAAAGGTTTTCTTGCCAATAGTCGATGGCTATCGAGGTAACTCAAGGATCTCGGGAAGACATCTTAGTGAATGTTGAAGGTCTCACCGACAAGAACATATTTTGAAGTCTTCAGAGTAGCTCTTGGTGAATGTTTTTCATCGGTGGAACACAGAGGTCTCGGTAAGAAGTCCCAACAACTTTGATGAGTCTTGCCGATGATGAAGAGTTTTCGGGGTAACATATGGAGATCAGTATGTTCTCTTAGCGAAGGGAAATTTCTTGGTGATGTGTGAACACTTTGGGGTAACCTTTATGTCTCTAAGAAACCTCTTGTCAATATCGGTATGTCTTGCCGACTATCCTTTGAAGCTCGATATGACTTGTGTCTTCGGTATACCTTTTGGTGACTCGCTATGGTCTCCTGGCGAATGTGATAGGTCTAGGCGATTGCTTGGTGACTCGGTGTAACTCATGGAGCTCAATCGAACGTCTTAGCGATAACAGAGTCTCTTGGCAACATCGATTTGAAGTCTATGTGGCATCGGCGAGACACTATTAGTGTCTCACCAAGATGCTAGTACATTGCGAATTTTGTTGACCGAGTAAGACTGTCCTATGTGGAGTCTCATGGATGAATAGGAGGAGCTAAATGGGAATAGTTGTAAGATAGTTAGTTGTGATGGTTCTATGAGGAAGTTCTACAGACAGATTTTGACATGGATATATTCTATGATTATAGTTTGTAATCGGTTGGTTGAATCGACAGGTTGTTGAGTGATTATGTCAGTGGATGAATTTTGTGGACTATAATGTGAAGAATCCTGTACAAGAATGTTAATGGTGAATGCTGATGCATAATGACACCAGAAAGATAAGTATTGTATGTAATTTCATTATTGTAATACAAAGTGATTTCTCTTGGTGTGGTGGGTTTTTCTCCCGTAAAGGTTTTCCCACGTATATCTGGTGTTCATGTGTGATTGTCAAATATTATGTTTTTTTTGTCTATTTCTTAGTGCATCTTAATTGGACTGTAATTATAAATTTTAAAGTGTATCTACATTCTTTCTTGAGGTATTGATGATAGGAGAATTGTTTTCTGCATCTGATTTTCCTTACAAGTTGTATCAGAGCCTAGCCATTTGTGTTATCCTTGTGGGTATGTTGGGTTTTTTGTATCAATTCTATTCAGTGGGAGTCTTGTAGAGTTTGTCAATTTCTAATTATAGTTTAATATGGCTAGTACATCTAGAAAGTTTGAAATAGAGAAATTCAATGGCAGTAACTTTGAGTTGTGGAAACTCAAGATGGAGGATCTTCTTGTTGACCATGATCTTTGGATTGTTGTGGCTGGAGTGAAACCTACAGGCATGAAGCAAGAAGATTGGGACCTTGCAGATAGGAAGTCTAAGGGGCTGATAAGGCTATGTTTGGCAGACTCAGTGCTTTTGAATGTGCATGAGGAGAAGACTGCATCTTATTTGTGGAAGAGACTGGCTTCTATTTATCAGGGAAAGTCCTTGGTGAATAAACTATTCCTGAGGAAGAAGTTGTACTCATTGAGAATACAGGAAGGAGGGTCTGTGGCTGATCATTTGAACGCATTTAACATGCTACTTGCTCAATTGACATTTTTTGGTGTGAAGACTAAAGAAGAGGATCACTATATGCTTCTATTGTGTTCTTTTCCAGACTCATGGGATCATTTGGTGATGGCGATTGGGAGTACAACATCCAATTTCAAGATGGAAGATGTTGTTGCATCTTTGCTGTCAGAAGAGATGAGAAGGAAATCTTCTGAGATGGCAAAGGAAGCTCTTGCTATCAGAGGAAGACCAAAGGAGAAAGGGAAGAAGAAGGACAAGAAGTTCAAATCAAAATTAGAAGGGAGATCAAAGTCTCCTGGCAAGAATTCCAAGGTGAAGTGCTGGAACTGTGGGAAACCTGGTCATGTCCGAAGGGATTGTAAAGAGGAGAAAAAGAAGAAGGGCTCTTCTGATAATGTTTCTTCTCATAGTGATGGTGATGCCTTCATTGCAGCCTTGGTTACACAGGCATGAGATGATGTTTGGCTGATTGATTATGAAGCATCATTCCACATGACATCTCATAGAGAGTGGTTCACAAAGTATGAAAAATACGATGGTGGAAAGGTGTACTTGGCGAGTGATTCAACTTTGGAGATTGTTGGTCATGGAAGAGTCAGAATACAATTCCCTGATGGTAGAGTGAAGGGAATTCATAATGTTATGCACATACTAGGTCTAGCTCAAAATCTATTGTCTGTAAGTATGTTGAATGATATTGGAGTACAAGTTATGTTCTATGGAAGTGGCTGCAAGATGACTAGAGGTTCAATGGTGTTGGCTAGAGGTGCTTGATTTGGTACCCTCTACAAGTTGGATGCACAGGCTGTTCAATGCAATAGTGTCTCTGGAAATTCACTGAAAGTTACTCATGGAGGTAAAGAGGGAAATATCCCTAATTATGTAAATTCTATGAAAGTAAAACTTCCTGTAGAAAAGACTATGCTTTGGCATCATAGGTTAGGCCACATAGGAGAGAAAGGTTTAAAAACCTTGAAGAAAAAAAACCTGGTTGAGGGGCTTGAAGATTGTAATCTTGAATTTGAATTCTGTGAACACTATATATATGGAAAGCAACACCGTGTTTCATTTTATTCCAGTCCTCATAAATCTTCTGGTTTGTTAGATTATATTCATTTGGATGTATTTGGTCTAGTGGATGCTCCTTCTTTTCTAAATCAAGATACTATGTGTTGTTCATATTGATGATTATTCAAGAAGAGAATTTGTTTATTTTTTGAAAAGTAAATAAGAAGTGTTCAGTTGATTTAAGGAATTTAAGAACCTTGTTGAAAATAAGATTGGTAGAAAAATAAAATGCTTAAGGACTGATAATGGCGGTGAATTCTATTCTAATGAATTTGAAAGATACTGTAAAGACCATGGAATCAAAAGACATAAGACTACACCTTACACTACACAACAAAATGGAGTTGTAGAAAGGTTCAATAGGACAGTGATGGAGAGAGCACGAAGTATGCTCAATAGTGCTGGCTTGGAGGAGAAATTATGGGTTGAGGCTGTATCTAGTGCATGTTATTTAATTAATCGGTCTCCAAATTCTGCTCTTATTGAGAAAACACCTTTGGAAGTGTGGTCTGGTAAGAAGCCGTCACTTAGACATGTTCGTGTTTTTGGCTATGAGGCATATGCTCATGTGTCAGATGTGAAAAGATCTAAATTGGAGAACAAGGCTATCAAATGTATTTTCATTGGCTATAGCGTTGTCATAAAAGGATACAAGCTTTAGAATCCTGATATAGAGAAGGTTGTATATAGCAAAAGTGTAATCTTTCGTGAGTTGAAACCTTCCACTTTGGATCTGCAGTCAGAAACAAAGTTAGATAACAATAAGGATTTAGCAATAATTCCTCCTACACCTGAGAAAGAGGAATTGGAAATTCAAAATGTGCCTGAAACTGAGGAGAGCTCGAGCAGTTCTGAAAGTTCTAAAGAAGAAGAACCTCAGCCTCAACAAGTGAGGAGGTCAATCCGAGAAAGAAAACAACCAAATAGGTATGGGTTCTCATTGATTGATTCTACTTGTGCCTATGCTTTGATTTCTAGTACTGATGAGCCTAGGATTGTGAAAGAGGCATTTAAAATGTCTGATTCAGATTCTTGGTTGGAAGCCATGGAAGAAGAGATGGCATCTTTAGATAAGAATGAAACTTGGAGTCTGGTGCCCTTGCCTAAAGGCAGAAAGGCTGTTGGCTGCAAATGGGTATTTAAGAAAAAGATTGGTCTGGATGGTAGTGTAGAAAAGTACAAGGCAAGATTGGTTGCAAAGGGTTATTCCCAGGTAGAGGGAATCGATTATGGGGAAATATTTTCTCCTATAGCAAAGCTGACGTCCATTAGATTTCTTTTGTCACTTGCAACAACTTATGACTTAGAGGTCGAATAGATGGATGTGAAGACAGTGTTTCTTCATGGCGATCTTGAAGAAGAAATCTATATGTCCCAACCTGAGCACTTTGTTGAGAAAGGTAAAGAAAAACTGGTATGCAAATTAAAGAAGTCTTTGTATGGGTTAAAGTAGTCACCTAGAATGTGGTACTAAAAACTTGATACTTTTGTATTGTCTTTGGGATTTGTGAGATCAAAATCTGATCACTGCATATATTATAAAGCTGAAAGTGATTAAGTACTTGTGATTGCACTTTATGTTGATGATATGTTGTTCATAGGAAATAGCAAGCTAATGATTTCTGATCTTAAGTCTCAGTTGTCTGCTAAGTTTGAAATGAAAGATCTTGGTGTAGCAAGGTATATTCTGGGGATGGAGATAACCAGGGACAAGAAGAATAGAAAGCATTGGATCAGTCAAAGTAAGTATGTTAGGACTGTTCTTGAGAGATTTTGTATGAATGATTGCAAATAGCTAGTGGTCCTAGTCATGCATGGAACAAAGCTATTTATTGAGGACTGTCCAAAATATCCTACTAAGATGGAGGACATGACCAGTGTACCTTATGTTAGTGCAGTAGGCAGTCTTATGTATGCAATGGTCTGTACAAGGCCAAACATTTCCCAAGCAATGGGAGTACTTAGTCGATTTATGGCTAATCCAGGAAGAACGCATTGGGATGCTGTGAAGAGAGTCTTTGGATATTTGAAGCATACTTCAGATGTCACTTTGTGTTACCATGGGAATTCAGTTGAATCACAAAGGACTCTCAACATTCATGGTTGTGTAGATTCTGATTGGGAAGGGGACATTGACAGGAGGAGTTCCACCAGTGGATACATATTCATGATGAATGGTGGTGCAGTGAGTTGGATGAGCAAGCGGTAGGCTGTAGTCACTTTGTCCCCTACGGAGGCTGAATACATGGCAGCTACTCATGCTTGTAAAGAAGTAGTTTGGTTGAAACATTTGTGTTCTAACATTGGTTTTGATGTAGGTGAAATAACTATTTTATGTGATAGTCAGAGTGCAATTTATCTAGCAAAGAACCCTACTTTCCATGCTAGGATGAAACATATTGATGTACAGTACCACTTTATACGAGATATGGTTGAGGATGGAAAGGTCAGTTTGGAAAAGGTTGATACTTTGGAGAATGTTGTAGATTCATTGATGAAGCTAGTGAGCACAGATAAGTTCAGGTGGTGTGCCAGTTCAATGGGCATTAGTGCCCCATGATTTTCAGTAAGCTATGATGTGCTCTAGAGGTGCCTATATGATCTTCGTCAAGTGGGAGATTGTTGGAAATATGTGCCTCAAACTATACATGTTGAAACCTCCATTAGAGACAAGTCGGTGTGACATCTTCATTGTTTGGCCGACTAGCAGCTTGATTCATTCTAGTTTGTACAGGTCGTTGTGACCTTGCAAATGTCTTGTCAAAAGGTTGCATTATGGAGTCTATCGCTGTGACATAGTGTATTCGTTATGACTTCATAGCGCTCGGGAGACCTCTGGCTGACAAGCCATTCAATCGTATTTCAGGGAGAATCTTGGTGACCATAGGCTTCGAGATAGCTAAGGGTTCTTGCTAAGAAGTCCCAATGAATGGAGAAGGTCACGCCGATAGGGAAACATTCATACGTTCTTCAAAGTAGCTCAAAAGTGGTCAGAGAAATGTCTTAGCGACTAAAGGTTGTCTTGTCGATAGCTGATGGCTATCGAGGTAACTCAAGGATCCCAGGAAGACATCTCAGTGAACGTTGAAGGTCTCACCGACAGGAACATCTTTTGAAGTCTTTGGTGTAGCTCTTGGCGAATGTTTGTCATCGGTGGAACACAGAGGTCTCGATAAGAAGTCCTAGCGACTTTGATGAGTCTTGCCAATGATGAAGAGTCTTCAAGGTAACATATGGAGATCAGTATGTTCTCTTAGTGAAGGGAAAAGTCTTGGCGATGTTTGAACACTTTGGGGTAACCTTTATGTCTTTGAGAGACCTCTTGGTGATATTGGTATGTCTTGTCGACTATCCTTTCGAGCTCGATATAACTTGTGTCTTTGGTATACCTTTTGGTGACTCGCTATGGTCTCCTGGCGAATGCGATAGGTCTGGACAACTGCTTGGTGACTCGGTGTAACTCGTGGAGCTCGATAGAACATCTTAGCGATAATAGAGTCTCTTGGTGACATCAATTTGAAGTCTATGTGGCATCAACGAGACACTATTAGTGTCTCACCGAGATGCCAGTACATTGTGAATTCTATTGACTGAGTAAGACCGTCCTATGTGGAGTCTCATGGATGAATAGGAGGAGCTAAATGGGAAGAGTTGGAAGACAGTTAGTTGTGATGGTTTTGTGAGGAAGTTCTATAGACAGATTTCAACATGGACATACTCTATGATTACAGTTTGTAATCGGTTGGTTGAATCGATAGGTTGTTGAGTGATTATGTTAGTGGATGAATTTTGTGGACTGTAATGTGAAGAATCCTATACAAAAATGTTAATGGTGAATGTTGCTATATAATGACACCAGAAAGACAAGTCTGGAACTTGTATGTAATTTCATTACTGTAATACAAAGTGATTTCTCTTGGTGTGGTGGGTTTTTCTCCCATAAGGGTTTTCCCACATATATCTGGTGTTCATGTGTGATTATCAAATACTCTATTTCTATTGTTTGTTTCTTAGTGCATCTGAATTGGACTATAATTGTAAATTTTAAAGTGTATCTACATTCTTTCCTGAGGTATTGACGATAGAAGAATTGTTTTCCGCATCTGATTTTCCATGCAATTTTTGGGTGAAGACTAAAACACCACCTAGGGAATATTTTTCCCCCAAAAGTATCAGTACCATAATTTTGATGCATCTTAATAGGGCCCCTTTTTGGTGTTTGTGCCCCAAGTTTCATGACTTGGGACTAAGACACCACCTAGGGCATCTTAGTCCTCCTTGAGTCATTTTTAGGATTTAATTTCAAATTCTAGCAAGATTTAACCTTCTTTATAAATAATGAATTCATATGTCAGCTTGGTGTGATGTAATTTTGGGATATTAAGCATAAGTATAAATACAAGGTTCGTTCATTCTTTCTAATTCAAGTCTTTTTTGAGAGCATTCATAATATCAAATTAAGTTCACAAGAGCATTTAAGAGAATTCTATGAAGCATTTGGAGCCATTATCAAGATTCAAGCATTATATCAAAGCGCTTCTTCAATCATGTGTGTTGTTCTAACATTTGTGATGTAGGGTTTTGATTCAAGCAAGCAATTCAATATCTATCAAGCATTCAAGATCCCTATCCATTGCAGTCATTGCACACAAGTTTTGCAAAATTTATAATAAGGGTTTTGTGAGTTGTAGCATTACATGTTCATTCACCATTTCCTTCATTTTTTTTATTTCATTTCAAGGTTTAATTACCAACAAGGGGTTTGACCAAGGAAAAACCCCATTCACTAAAAAACAAAAAGTTTTTCCCATCTTGCATATTCATGATTGCAGATCTAGGTTGAAGTCTTGAAGATGATTTGAAGTGCAAAGTTGTAAAAGTTGCAAAGTTGCATTACAAAGTTGTCATCTTCATAGAAAATCACCTATAGGTCAAATATGGAAGTTTTAGAACCTCAGATTGGAGGACAAGCAAGTGTAGACCTTGGAGATCAAGATCACATTTAGATTTTTTAGAAATTCATAATGGGACTAATACACTACGTTGGGCGTCTTAGTCCTCCCAAGAATATTTTTTAGAGATTTCTTTAGATTTGGTTTCGACATCCAAACACTCTGCATCTACCCCAAAAAATAACAAAGGGACTAATACACCGTCTTGGGTGTCTTTGTCCTCCTTGGAATTTTTGGAATCCTCACAACATCTTCAGACATCCCAGGTGCACACATCCTAACCCCTTGTTGCATATTTTCATTATTTTCATCTCTCATTTAGCTTGCATAACTAGGCTTTATAAGTCGAATGTCTTTTCCAAGCATTTGTTTGGTGGTGAACCCCTTAAAGTTGAAAAATCACCCTCTTAGGTTCTCCTCATTGAGAATTGACTCATCTTGCGAGATTGTTAGTCAATCCAATTAGGACTCTTAGGACATTCTTGAATGATTAGTAGGAGAAAGTGTGAGATATCTATACATATCCACCTTCACTTTTTCCTATTGTTCACTATTAAAGAGAAAAAAATGCAAAGTTTTCAAAGTTGTATTTGTTATCACCATTCTTGGAATTTCACAGAAATTGACCTATAGGTTTTATTTCCAGTTATTTGACTCTGAGATTCGAGAAATTATGAGTATAGACACAGAAGAACAAAACCCAAAAACCATTTTTTAGGAGCCCTAGTTAGGATCCATTCACCATAGGGTGAATGAGTCCTTAGTTAGCCTTGACAAAGAACCTTTTGTGAGAGGTACATAAGATTTATCCCTTCCAGATTATTGAAAAAGTCAATAGGTTCCATCAATATTATGCTTAATACTCTAATGGCACTTTCTATATTGCAATTTGGAGTTAATTTTCTAGTTTTAATCTTTCTCCCCAAAGTGTTGTTTGAATCATACCCTCACCCTTCCATAAAAGGGAAATTTGTAGATTCACACCTTGATTTGACTCACCTATTTGTTGATAGTCATTTCACTATGTGGATCTCATTTCCTAATGAAATTAGAGACGTAGGACCCCTTTTCCCTTTTTGGATCCACTTTTCCATTTTGGGAAATTCCCCTATCCTATTTTTCTATGTTTCATATGGTGAACCTTACCTTTTATAACAACATTTCTAAAAAAATAGTGTCCTTTTAACCCTATATCTAAGTTTTGCAATAGATTTCATTAGGTTTGTAGTATTTGCATTAAATTTATGGTTCTTTATATTTTACATTAGTTTGCATTTCATATAGAGGTTTAAATTTGTATTTCTTGCATTGTTTAAATCTAAAAAAATAAAAAATATGTATGCATATTACATTAATTTTGCATAGTGTTTACATATTAGTGTACTTTTCATCATTCACATTCAAAAATTGAAATAAAATTAAATTTCAAAAAGTGTCATATAATTCATCATTTTTCATTAGTTTTACTTGCATAAAAAAATAAAATTCTAAAAAATTATATTATAGAAATACCAATCTCAAACCTAAAACAAAGAATGCATAATCACTTAGAAATTGTGTTTTTTAATTTTAAAAAACCGTATATAAGGACCCATTCACCCCTGGGCAAATGAGTCTTTGGAGGCCTACCAAAACCAAATTTTCAAAGGCTTTTTATGGTTCTCTATATTTCTTAGGCATGTTGGTAACCTACTGTTTTTGTCTAGAAAATTTTAGGAATTTTTGTTTTATGCATCTTGGTCAAATCAACCATTTAGTGTAGCCATTTTGAATCATGCAAAAATCATTTTAATAGCAAAAATCATTAGATCTGAAAATGTTTACATTCGTAAAGCTTTGCATAATATTGATAAAGGTACTTTTCACTTTTGCATACTCAATGTTTATATTCATGAACCTTTGCATAAGTTCGATAAAAGTACTTTTCACTTTTTGGATACACAATGTTTACATTCTTGATGCTTTGCATAAGTTGGATAAAAGTTATTTTCACTTTTTGATATACATTGTTTACATTCTTAAAACATTACATAAGTTGGATCAAATTAATTTTCATTTTTGGATACACATAATTGTTTACATTCTTCAAGTATTGCATAAGATGGCTAAAAGTACTTTTCATTTTTGGGAACACAATGTTAGTGTCTTACCTTTCTACACATGCCAAGAAAAATTTCATCTCTCCCCCTTATGAGAATGCTTTATTGAAAGAGAATACAATAACTTGGACAGTTATGACAATCAAATTAGGTCTTCTTCCAATATCTCTCCTATTTGTGAAGAAGATATTTTGGTGTTAGAAGATCCAATCAATGAAAGTCATGAGAATCCTATTTTTTAATCTTCCCCTAATAGGGAAAACATTATTGAACAAGAGAATACCATCATTGATAAACAAGAAAATCCAACCATTCATGACTCCCCTACTTGTAAAGTTATTGAATGTCATGAACATTTAGTTTGTTCCTCACCTAAAACTCTCCTACTAGGGAAGATATCATGGTGCCAAAAAATGACAACATTGAAACATGTCTTTTAAACAACAATGATGTAGCTTCCTTGGATTAAGATGATGAAGTGACATTAGACTCCCCCTCACTAAGAGATCGTGAAAATAAAGATAATTTTGTTGAGGTTATGAACATTAGAACTCCCTCAAGTCCTCTAATTCTTAGAACTCCTAAAATTCATTTAATTATTGGACCACCTAAGCCTCAACTTATCCTCTATCCACCCTCACAACAACTACTAGTCCAAAACAAACCTGTGCTTATCCTAATACCACCTCAACACAATGTTTCACAACAACCAAGTTACTTTATTTTTTCTCACACATACATTAAAAGGAACAATAGGCAACAACAATCCACTCTTGTTTTATTAGCATTACCTTAACCTACCTTGCCTAGTGCTCCTCATTTTCCTTTACAAAGTGGAAAGGAGTATGATATTTTTTAACAACTTAAGAATACTCCTACTAAGATATCCTTATGGTATCTTATTCAACCCTTCCCTCATTATCATAACATGATTCAAAGTGATTTGTAACAAGTTGTGGTTCCCCCTAGTGCAAACACAAATGATATTGCAACCCTAATTCAAGGAATGAAGGCTAAAATTATTTTCCACCAAAGTGAGCTACCTCCTTTAGACGTGCAGAAAGAAAATGAAGCTTTCATGATCATACCTATTATTAATAGGAAAGGGATAAAGACAAACCTTGTTGATAATGGCTCTACCTTTAATGTATGTAGTGTAAACCTTTTGGATAAGATTAGAGTACACAAAAGCCAAATTCAACTAGACTATTTCTCTATACATGGTTTTGATAATGCTGGAAAGAAACCTCTTGATGTGATAGCACTACCTGTGAGAGTTGACAAAGTTTCCTCACAAACTACTATCCATGTTATGCCTCACAATCTTTCATATAATATTCTTTTAGGTAGGCCATGGATTCATACAATGAATGGGGTGCCTTCTACCCTTCATCATAAAATCAAGTATGTCTACAACAAAAAAGTGTATACAATCAAGGTTGGCACTAAACTGGAAATACTTTTTAACATTGAGAAAGACAAGGAAAATCCTTGGAAAAAATTAACACCAACTACACGAGTAGAACCCATGCAAGAAGAACAAAAATATAAGTTCCCTAAAACATTCACAATGTTATCGGTGGATGATTTGGGATCATTGGATTTTACACCTAGGTACATTCATGGGAGAATACAAGATCACAACAAAAGAGTTTGACAAGGGAAATGAAAAAGTGATAATTTCCACACAAAATTTTAAAGCATCCACTTCAACCACTTTTGAAGAATAAACAAATTACACTTCAAAATTTGATGAAGTTGATCACAAGCAATCATCGAATCTAAAATAAATGAAAAATATTATGGAAAAGGTTATGAGCTCTTGAAACAACTTGGATATAGTGGAAAAGGATGTGGAAGAAAAGAACAAGGCATTTGTGTTCCTATAGAGCCTAAGGAATAGGAAACAACTAGTGGTCTTGGTTATTATCCTTTGAAAGAAATAAAAGCATCAAAAAAGAATTCACTCAATACCAACACTATTAAAAAATATTCAGATCCTAAGCCAAATTTAACCTTAATGTATCCTGAAATGATAAAAGCTAATGGTCTTGGTTATTTTCCTTTGAAAGAAATGAAAGAAACAAAGAAATTTTTACTTAATATCAATGTCATCACACAAAACACTCCTAGTGTTGGAACACAACAATCTATTGAGAGGGGGGGTCAATCAGTAGATATTAAAATTTTAGTTCTTAAACCTTTTGAGAAAATTGACCTCAAAGAAAAACTTAGTGTGTAGGTTGAAACCTGAGATATAAAAATTTAAACAAGCACACAACCAAGCAACACATAACACAAGGTATATGTGGAAAACCCAATACAGGAAAAACCATGGTGAAAAAATGTTACTAGGAGCTACTTTCACAGTCCAACATCACAATTCAAAGCTCAGATACAATTTTTAAGGGCACCAACCCTAAGGAGACACCAATCCCCTTATTTAGGAGCACCTACTCTAAGGAAGCACTCACTCCATACTCTGATTATCTAACTAGATATCTGATGTCACCCACCAATCATATTTACAACAAAAGTGATTACTATTTTTTCTAAAGAACACTATTCTATGTTACAGCTTACTCTACAACTACTCCAATTCTATCATTGCCACAACAACTCTCTTCTTTTCTCAACACCACACTATTATGCTCTACTCTTCTTCTTTTTTATTGCATTCTTTGTTTGCCTCAATGAGCTTAGAATACTCTTTGTACTATGCACATATTTTCACACTGCTTCTCTTCTACTCCCACACACATTTCACACACACTTGGTTAGTCTATTGATCTTTTATTTTGTGTTTCTATCAAACCACAAGTGATTGTCTTTAGGTTCTCTTTCATCCAGATCTTTTGTTAGGGTTTTTTAGGATATCTTCCTCACCGTCATATCTCTCTATTGAGCCTCACAACATTTATTTCTATTAGAGAGAATTTTCCTAAAATTCCTTTCTTCTAAACCCTAGAATCATATATGCGATTAATACATCCTTCTAATTATGTGATTTGATATTGATCCAAACCTCTATAGAAATTTGTTCCATCATTCTACAAATCAAATCTTCATTACATTTTTCGTAGATGCAGGTAGAACATTTAATTTTCACCTTTATGTCGATTATCAATTGAACCCCTTGTTCACACTTACTTCACCATTTGTAATCTTCACATTCAAATCTGGGTCGTTGATCATCTATCTTCATGCCACGATCTTATGACTCTAATTCAATCATTCATCTTTAAAACCTAACCATCAGATAAACGATCTTTAAATATCCATCATCGATATTGTTTTTCATGACCATCACGTATGTTGCTCCATTTATTGCTTCAATTTTCATACTCACAAAGTGTAAATTATTAGTGACAACTATCGGATTGATTTCCCTTTAGATATGCATCATCGATCATACATCATGCATCACTATTACACATGTGCCTTTATTTATTCTTTAGTAATGTGATTGGACATGGAAATCACCATCAGATCAATCACCAAACAATCTAGACCATTCCTTGATATACTGCAAGCTGAAAGCATGGTCCCACAAAATCTTAGCAAGCTAGCGGGCTAATTCCACCTATCAACCTCATGCATAATCTTTCCTTAGGACACAGTGCACATCACTCATCATGGGTCACATCTTAATATTTCATTTCACAACAATGATATGAAGCAAATACATGATATGTTTTAGATCCTCCATGCATTGATCTCCACCATTCATCGCTCGTCACTTAAGGGATTCCTTCATTCTGCTTCACAATAGCGATGTGAAGCAACCAAGTGATATCCTGCCATGTGTCAAACTTAGATATTTTGAACCCACTTCTAACATCATGCATCATCCAATAAAAAATTGGTTTGATCTCCATCATTCCCCACTCCCCCATGAGGCATAGATGAGGTCCCACCACAGGTGCCATGGGCTAGCGAGCACCATCGAATCATCAACCTTTTATCACAGCCAATGAGCATGTTCCATCGCACATTGCTAAACTATAAACCGGATTCAAAGATCTTTCCATGATGCATTGGACCTTCACAATAGCCATTGGATATGGAACTATTGAGTATGCATCATTTGATCTCCAAAAGGATGCATAAGCAACACCAACCAAAAAACTTGTTAATGGGGCCAATCATGACATGATTTTAATGGAATAAGTTTATATCTTATATGACCTGCAACCTCTAACCAGTAGTCAATGACAAAATAGAAAATTTGTTAAGACACCATGATTGAAACCCTAAGGTTTAACTAGTAAACCCTAATTCTAACTGAGAGTAGATATAATTTATTTATGAGCACAATATACATTCTTTGATCCTGCCAATCACATTTCTAGAATGTACTCCAAAAACCCACATTGAATCTATCACTAGATTTTCATTCAAATAACTGGAGGTAATTGTTGCATAATGATGACAACATTTTATCAACTTTGCAACAATTTGAGCAACATCTACAAAATCAATCTTCTTTTACCAAAATTTGATCCATACCTTTCTTTCATCATATCCACATCTCTCTATCATCATGCCACTAGACTTCCTTGCATGAGATCTCCTTTTGACATCAATGACAATAATATGCCAACAATTTCCCCCTTTGTCATTGATGGAAAAACCTAATTTTCTGTACCAAATAAGATATTTCAGTCCATGCTTTGTAGCCCTTTCTCAATTTCTTGAGCATTTTCACAACTTTATCCTCCTTTGACATTAGTGGAAAAGGGAACACTCCCCCTAAAAACATACTCACCCTTTGACAACCAGTTCAAAGAGAAAGTGGGGATCCTTGACTATGCAACCATCAAGTCATTAGAAATTTGTAAAACTAGTTTTCCTAAGTTGATCTCATTCTCCATTACTAGGGATAAATAAAGTACTAGTTAAGATCCATTGGATTCATGTCCCATCACTAATATTTTTGTGATATTTTGTGGGAGGAATCACTCCCAGCTTCTACCTCAGATATTCAAATTGCTTTAGGAAGAGGCTTGGTGAAAATTCCAGCCACTTGTTCTTTAGTGGGAACATATTCCATGCTGACTTCTTTTTCCACAACCTTCTCTCTAATGAAGTGATACTTGATGGATATGTGCTTTGTTCTAGAGTTCATCCCTAGATTCTTCGATATGTTTATGGCACTTGAATTATCAAAAAGAATAGAGATAGGTTCTTTATACTCAACCTTGATGTCCTTAAGTGTCTACTTCATCAAAAGAGCTTGAGTACAACATGTTATTGCTGCTACATAGGTATGTGCAGGATCATGATGGGCCAAAAAGTGGCATTATGATGGGTATGTGGCTGACAACTTTTTTCTTACCCAAAACTAATGAAATGAAAAGGGTTTTTAAAGGAGATTCTCAAATTTCCACTAATATAAATTATGCTTTACTCTGAATTTAATAAATAATTATTATTCATTTTCTATTTGAATTATGACTAAAGTCCTGATTGATAGGCTGATTGAAAAAAATCTATAGCTTTTAAATAGTATCACATTTTTTAATCTGAAACATGCGTCACATTCTATGCTTTGCATACTATAAGATTTAAAAAAATACATTAAATTTCATGAAGTTTTTGACCATGTTAAAGTGGTCAGACATACACTTTTTTTTTAAATTTGTAATAAAAATTCATTATTAATTATTTACTTGGAAAAAAAAAAAATGCAGACATGATTCTCTGCATCTATCTAAAAAAATTTATCATTTTAATGGTTAGACAGACACGTACTTATTTTTTCCCTAAAATTTAAGTGCTACTGCATTGAAATTTCAAATTTTCACCAAATAGATTTTAAAAAAAAAAACCTAGTAGTTTAGAAACTACATTCAATTTGCTATAGATTCTATTCTGACATATTTTTGAAATAATATACATATCTTATTCAAATTTTTATGTAAAGTTACCTAACTCTGTTTCTTTAATTTTATCACCACTTAAGTGCCTATTCTTTCCATGATGATCCTGCACATACCCACATACTTTTCCTTTGTTGTGGAATGAGTAAAAAATTCTTGGTTTTTTCTCATCCAAGACACAATTCTACCTCCTAAGAAAAATGCACCACCACTAGTGCTCTTCCCATCATCTGCACTTTTTGCACAATCTACATATGTGTATGTTGTCAATGAAAAATAGTTACCTTTAGGATGTACTGGGTATGTGCAGGATCATCATGGAAAAATAATGCCCTTAAGTGGAAAAAAATTTAGAAAAATAAAGTTAGGCAACTTCACGTAAAAATTTGAATAAGTTATCTATATTATTTCAAAAATATGTAAAAATAGAATTTGTAGAAAATTGAATGTATTTTCTAAACCATTAGGTTTATCTAAAAAAAAACTATTTGGTGAAAATTTGAAATTTCAAGGAAAAAATAAGAAGTAGGTGTCTGTCTAACCACCCTAACCACAATAAAATGATAATATTTTTTTTATAATATTTTAGATATAAGTAAATGACTCATGTCTCAATGTGATGCATAATTTTTTGTAATTTTTTTCTAAGAAAATAATTAATTATTATTTTTTTATTACAACCTTTAAAAAATATAAAAACATATATGTCTAACCACCTTAACTTGGTCAAAACTTCATGAAATTCAATTTTTTTTTAATCCTATAGTATGTGAAGCATAGAATGTGACACATGTTTCAGATTCAAAAAATGTGATACCATTAGAAAGCTATAGATTTTTTTCAATCAACCTATCAATCAAGACTTTAGTCATAATTCAAATAGAAAATGAAAATAATTATTTATTAAATTCAAAGTAAATCATAATTTATATTGGTGGAAAGCTGAGAATCTCCTTTAAAAACCCTTTTCATTTCATCAATTTTGGGTAGAAAAAGTCATTAGCCACATACCCTATGCATACCCATCATATTGCCATTTTTTGGCCCATCATGATTTTTCACATACCCTAATATAGCCCATAATGAACTATGCTTTTAATATATCTAAAAATTATTTTCACAACATTGACATGAGACTCTTTTGGTGCAGCTAGAAATCTTGCTACCATACATACTACTTGCATCATATTTGTTCTTGATGTAGTTAGGTATAGTAAGCTTCCAATCATTGATCTATACATTGTTTGATTTTCATCTGGTTACTCATCTTTTTTACTCAACTTGTAGTTAGTAATCATTGGAGTACTGACCGGTCTGCTATCCTCCTATGCCATAGAAAAAAGTACCCTTTTCTTGACTTGGGAATAACTCATGATAATTGGACTTAATGAGGCCTTAATTCAAGTGTTGTGAGTCACTTTATGCATCCAAACTAAGTCCTGGACCCTTGCAAATTGAATACCATGCTTTTATTGATGTCTTGTAAAGGTGTTGTAAGGGATTGTAAAGGACTTTCATGCTTTTCTAGACTTAATAAACCCATTTATCCCTAATTTAACATTATAAAATGTTTTTAATAACATTATTACATCAATCTATAATATTTTTGAATTAAACTTAATTTTAAACTAGTGTTGCAAAGTGTCTTGCACATTCAAATTAGTTCTTTTGCCTTTCTAGGCAATGTGGACCTCATTTTAGTGTTGTAAAGTGTACTTAATCACACTTTCACATTGAATTTTGTGTCTCAATCCCTAAGTGGCATTCACGTAATCATTAATAGGCCCCTATTAAGCCATATCGTTCATCTTGAGGCTTAAATTAATAAAATACCTGACAAAGTTGCAATTTAAACCTTATTTCCTTATCTCCTAGCATCTTAGTTGTCAAATTGGCACCTGTGGGACCCATTTTCCATGCACAGAAAATCAGTCCCATCCAGGTGGGACCCATTACCCATGTGTGGTGAATTCGTCCCATCCAGGTGGGACCCATTCGGCACATGTGGCGAATCAGTCCCATTTGGCCCAATTTTAACCTTTGAGTGGGAAACAAGTGAAATTTGGCTTTAATATTACTTCATGTCAGCCTATCATGAGGTATTAATGGGTAAATTAGGAGAATTTCCTATAAATATAAGTATTTTAACCCTAATTCACATTTATTCTTCATTATTCATCCACCAATCTTCCATCTCAAGTCAAGCAACTTAGGGTTTCATCATTTTATATCTCCAAGACATCAATTTTCACACATTCAAGGGAATATTCTTCATGTTTTGTTGCATACATTCAAGATCAAACATTATGGCAAGGTAATCAATTCCATTATTGCATGTTTCATTCCATTCTGTCATCATTTTAGTTTAATTACCTAAAAGGGGTTTGACCAAGGCAAACCCCCATGCCCTAACATTCGACATTTATCTCTCTTGTCTTGTGTGTTTGTAGATTTAGGACTCTTGCAAGCTTGAAAATAATTGAAGATCAAGTTACAAGGTTGCTAAAGTCTTCTCTTCATTCAATAAGTCAAAATATCAACAAAAGTTCATTTTTAGGTTCATAAATTAGAGTTTTGGAAGTGGACACCTGTACAAAATCAAAGTACAGACCAAAAGCTTCAGATTCCACTCTTGAATATTCAGAAATTAAAAAGTGGAATCATTCACCATTAGTGGTGAATGATTCCCACTTCTAATTCAATTCTTATTTTTCTGCATTTTTAGATACCCTTTTGTCAGAAATAGGTTTCGACTCAATTTTGTAGAACTAGGATTAATTCGCCCAGAATGGTGAATGAGTCCCTCTAGGCCTGAAAATTAGCATCAACAACATTTAAAATGTCATTTCCAATCTCCATCCACATCTTAGGTGCACACTTTCAGTTTGGTTCATTTCTGTTAAGTTTTGCATTCATTTCTAGTTCATTTTTGCATAACACAATGTGTTCTCAAACAAGTCACATTTCTTAGGTTTTGCATACTTAATCAATTAATTTCATCATCTAGTTGCATTTATATCATCTCATTTAGTCATATAAACATCATACAATCCTTTATTTGTGTGAACCACCTAGATTTTAAGTGTGGGATCTATCTCTTTCCATTAGGTGAAAGACCCTAATCGAGTAAAAGAGACCTAGCATCCCTAGCCCAAAAAATCAATGGTTCACCTCCATACTTGGGTTGAGATATAATAATCCCTTTATCACTTTGTGCAATTTATAAGCTAAGGAAAAATGACAACTCCCCTAACATTGAAATCTCAAATTCATCTTGCATATGTGTAGCAAATATTTTACACATTTTATCATTACTACCTCGAAATATGATGTCATCTACATATACAACAACAATAATCATGTGCTCACCTTATGATTTAAAGTATATATTTCTATCTACACATTCTTTCTTGAATCCTTTCTGCAAGCGTTGATCTAATTTGGAGTACCATGCTCTACGTGCTAGCTTAAGACCATACAGTGCTTTCCTTAAGTTGTACACATTATCATCATCTTCTAACAGCTAAAACTTTTTGGTTTTTCTATGTAGACTTCCTCTTCTAGATTTCCATTAATGAATGCAAATTTAACATCCATCTAATACACTTTGAATCCCTTGTAAACTAAGAATGTAAGAACCATCCTTATTGCTTATAATCTTGGAATTGGTGCATAATTTTCTTCAAAGTCAATACCTTCAACTTATGCACACCCTTTGCACACCAAATTTTCCTTATTCCTCACAACACCTCCATCTTCATTGATATTGTTTCTAAACACCCATTTAGTTCCTATGAAATTTTTCCTTCGAGGTCTAGGATCCAATTCCCATGTTTTATTTTTCTCAATTTGATTTAACTCTTCCTCCATGGCTTTTACCAATTTTCATTTTTTCTTACCTCAATGAAACTCTTTGGCTCAATTTGTGATACGACAATGAAATTTACTTTTTCTTTATCTTTTTCAAGTCTTCTCCTAGTTTGAATTGCTTCATTCTTATTCCCTATTATCTGATCCATTAGGTGATCCTTCTACACATACTTTTCAGGTGCCTTCTCAACATCTTCAAAATATTCTTCATTATTTTCCATATTGTTTTCATAATCTAAATCATCTTCAAATTCATTCTAATTGGATTTTATATGCTTTATACTTTCATCAATATTGACATTGATTCTTTCCACAATCTTGTGCAATCTTTTACAGCATTTATAGGCTTTGATTTACATGGAATATCCTAGAAATATTCCTTCATCACTTCTTGATTCAGAACTTCCAAAGTTCTCATCTTCTCCCTTAATGTATCATTTGCTTCCTAATACTTTGAAGTGCTTAATAGAAGTAGTTATACCATACCACAAATCATAAGGGGTGCTATCACTATGTGCTTTGATTTGGACTCTATTAAAAAAATATATTGTAGTATGAACAACTTCTCTCCAAAACATATCAACTAATCTAGCCTCATTTAACATAGTTCTGGCGATGCCCTTGACAACTCTTTTATTTCTCTCAACTACTCCATTTTGTTATGGAGTTCTAGGTATAGAATATTGTTTCTTGATTCCATGTGCCTCACAATATTCAACAAATTCGCATGAGGTAATTTCTCCTCCTCTTTCTGATCTCAAAAACTTAATTCTTCTTCCCAAATTATTTTTCAACCATTTTCTTGAATATCTTAAATCTTTCAAACACATGTGAATTTTCCATCAAAAATGTTACCCATGTCATTCTTGTTTAGTCATCGACTAGCAACATAAAGTACCTTTCTCCTTTCAGTCCCCTTGTTCTTGTAAGTCCACACAAATCTGTATGAACTAGTTGCAATAGTTTAGAAGTTGAATATTCTTTAGTTGGAAAACTAGCCCTTTTTGGCTATTCCTATTGACATTCTTTGCATATGACATTTGCAGGCTTGGTTATTTTAGGTATGTTTCTTACTATACCTCTTGAACTTAACTTTACCAAATTATCAAAGTTTATGTGGCCTAATCTTCTATGCCATAACCATCTTTCATCATCTTGTCCTATCAAAAAACTTTGATCTTTTCCTTCAGAAGGGTTATAAGTATTGTTGTCAGTTCTCAATCCTTGTGCAAATGTATTTCCATTCTTTCTTATTTTACAACCTTTTGAATCAAATGTGACTTTATAGCCATTTTCACACATCTGATTCTCACTTACCAGATTGTGCTTCAATCCTTCATCATAGAAGACATCTTTTATGGGATTTTTAACATCTAGACTTAGTATTCCTTTTCCACATATTTTTATTGTTGTGTTGTCACCCAAACTCACAAATCCTCCATTACATTTCTTGAGTTTGATGAATTTTCTTTTGTCTCCAATCATGTGCTTGGAGTATCCATTGTCAATCATCCACAATTTTTGTTTCTTGGCATGTAATGTTGTCTATGCAATCATTTATTAGGTGAAGCTTTCTCCTTTTTATTTCCACACATTCTTAGCTTTCTTTTCAACATTTTCCTCCATAATTTTAGGATCTTGGTTTACTCTAGGAGATGGATTTTTCTTTTTCTCATTCTTAACAGGTGGTCTTATAAAAAAAAAATCTGAAATTTTTAGCTATAAGACCAATGTTATTATATAGTTATAACAAACTATATTCATATCCACTAAAGGAGCAAATAGATTCTTGCTTAAAAATTTTGCACTCCTCTTAGGAATGACTCTACATTCTCTATCCCTATGACTAAACTGATTACATGTATAACAATATCCATAAAAGTATGAAGAATACCTAGTCATACATTTTGTGCCTGATGAGATGATCTTTTGTGCATCAGCTTCTTGGTGTCTTTCACCATGGTGAATTCATTAGCATCAGTTCTTTCAAAAAAATTCCTTCTCTTTTGATGATCAAGTGTTAATTGGTTATCCTTCTTGTTTACAACAAGCTTCTTTTGTTCTAGTAATTTCTCTACTTGTGTATATTTTTCTATGAATACACTCCCTTTGTAATCTCTTTCATCAACCAAGTGAAACTTTTCTCTTGCTCTGAATCTTTTGTACAACTTTCTAGAAGTGTATATGAAGGTACTCTTACCTTTCTCAAGTCCTAGCCTATTTTTTTCTTTGTTTGAGGGCTTTTGTGTGCTCAATAGCTTATCCAAAATACTTGAGCCACTTTTCAGCTTGAGTACTTTCTCTATTTTCTTTTTTTCCTTTTCTAAATCTTTTCTTAGAGCAACGATCTCTTCCTCAAGCTCCATACACCTGTTAGCCTCATATTGCAGCTTGGATTTAATTACATCTTATACCCTCTTGGCTTCCTCTAGTTGTAACTTCAAATCTACCACATCCTGGGTAGATTCTTCTAAATCCCTTCTTATTTTTTTCTCTTCTTGTGAAAGTTTCTTCTACTACTTGTTCTCTCGTTTTAACTTCTCAATTTCATCTAGAGCATAAATGAGTTCTTCTTCTAGGTCAACCTCTCCTTCCTCTTCACCTTATTCATGAGGGTCTTCTACCTTCTCATATTTATGTTCCTCATATTCTTTTTCCATGAAGAGAAATGCATTTTCTCTCACAAAAAAAACATAGTTTTTTCATCATTTGAGCTATTGTAGTCATCCAATACATCACTATCTTTTTGGATGTATAGAATTTTATTTTTATTTTGAAAACTCCTCTTAGGGTAGTAGGATTTCTTTAATTATCATTTTCCTCATGCTTAGACTTAGAGATACCTTTCTTATTGTAGGGACATTTAGTATCAAAATGACCTACTTTACCACATTCAAAGCATTTAAAGGGAAACTTACCTTTGTACTTTCCAGATTCTCTTCTTAGTATCTTGATAAAATTTCCCTCTTCTTCATCAGCCTCATCATTCTTATATGTGATCATATCAACCTTATATTTCTTAGGGGATACATCCTTCTCCTTGTTGGCAACCTTGAAGGTAGCTTCCTTCCTAGATGGTTTTACATCTATCAGTACTTGAAGCTTTTCCAATTTTACCTTGTCATCACCTTCATAGATATTTTTCAATGTATCCCAAACATCATGTGTAGTCTTACAATACATAACCTTGCTATTCACATATCTAGACAAACTATTCATAATAAGCAACCATGCTCTTTCATTATTTTCATAATCCCTTTTTCCTGTGGTGTCAATAGGAGGTGTGTCTAGTGGTGTGTATCCATTCACAATAGATATCCACACATCAAAATCTAAGTATCCCAAATATCCCTTCATCAATGAGCACAAAAAGTATAATATTTTCCTTCAAACCTAGGTGGCTTGTTTATGGAAGAACCTTCTTGATAGGCCATAGTGTTTACAAAACCAAGGATCTACCCAAGCTGATTAAGCTTCTCCTAGGGAACCTTGCTCTGCTACCAATTGTTGGAACACAAACAATCTATAGAGAGGGGAGAAGAATAAATAGATATTGAAATTTTAGTTCTTAAAAATTTTGAGCAAATTGAACTCAAAAAAAAGCTTAGTGTGCAGATTGAAACATGAGATATATAAATTTAAACAAGCACACAATCGGGCAACACATAACACAAGGTCTACATGGAAAACCCATGATGGGAAAAACCATGGTGGGAAAATGATGCTAGGAGCTACTATCCTAATCCAACCTCACAATTCAAAGCTTTTATACATGTTTAAGGACACAAATGCTAGGGAGAAACCAATCCCCTTATTTAGGAGCACCTACTCCAAGAAAGCACCCACACCCTATAGTGATTATCTAACTAGATATCTAATGGTACCCACCAACCGTATTTACAAAAAAAGTGATTACTATTTGTTCTAAAGATCACTATTCTATGTTATAGCTTACCCTACAATAGCTCAAATTCTACCGCTACCAAAACAACTCTCTTCTCTACTCTACACCCCACTATTTTGCTCTACTCTTCTCCTTGTTTTCTTTAGTGAATTCTCTATCTACCTCAATGAGCTCAGAATAATCTCTATACTATGCAAATTATTCACACTACTTCTCTTCTACTCCCACACACATTTCACACACACTTGGTTAGTCTATTTATATTTTTTTTTATTTTTCTATCAAACCACTAGTGATTTCCTTGGGATTCTCTTCCATCTAGATATTCTACTAGAGTTTTTAGGATATCTTCCTCACCGCCATATCTCTACATTGGGCCTAACAATATTTATTTATGTTACAAACAATTTCCTTAAAATTCCTTTTTGCTAAACCCTAGAATCAAATATGCAATTAATACATCCTTCTAATTATCCGATTTGATCTTGATCCCAACTTTTGTAGCAATCTTTGCAACTGTTATGTGTATCAAATATTCATTACATTTGTTGTAGATGTATGTAGAACACTTAATTTTCACCTCTGTGCTTGTTATCAATTGAACCCCTTGTTCAGATCGACTTAGTTGTTTCTAATCTTTACATTCAAATTTGGTTCGTCAATCACCCATCTTCGTGCCATGATCTTATGACTCCAATTCAATTGTTCATCTTTAAAAATTTAATTGTTAAATAAAAATTATTTAAATCTCCATTGTCTATCTTGTCTTCCATGACCATCATGTATCGCTACATTATTAATGGCTTCAACATTCATACTCAGGATGTGAAAATGCTCAATGACCACCATCAGATTAATCACCCTTTAGATCTATATTGTTGATCATACATTGTTCATCATTGCTACACATGTGCCTTTATTTCTTCTTCAACAATATGAGTGGACATGGAAATCACCATTGGATCAATCACCAAACAATCTACACCATTCCCCACTATACCACAAGCTGAAATCATGGTCCCACAAAATCTTAGCGGGTTGGAGGGCTAATGCAACCTTTCAACCTCTTGCATCATCTTTCACTAGGACCCACTGCACATCGCTCATCACATGATTCATCTTAACATTTCACTTCACAAAAATGATGTGAAGCAATTACATGAAATCCATTAGATCCTCCATTTATTGATCACCACCATTTATTGCTCATCACTCAAGGTCTTCCTCCATTCTGCTTCACAACAGCGATATCCTACCGTGTGTTCGACTTCGATATTGCGTACCCACTTCTTACATCATGTGTTGTTTGATCAAAACTTGGTTTGATCTCCATTATTCCCCACTCCCTCATGAGGCATAGACTGGGTCCCACCACAAGTTTCACGGGATAGCAGGCACCGTTGAATCATCAATGCTTGATCATAGCTAATGAACATGCTCCATTGCACATCACTAAACTATAACCTGGCTTCAAAGATATTTTTGTGATGCAAGGGACCTTAGTGATAGCCATCAAATATGGAACTATTGATCCCACAACATCCAATCTCCAAAAGGATACATAAGTTAAACCAACCAAAAGACTATGTAATGGGCCCAATCACAACATGATTTTAATGGCATAAGTTTATGACTTATGTGACCTATTGTGCTATAGAAAAATGGCCCCTTGTCATTTCATGGCCTTTTAGGTCTTGTTTCATGGTGTCTGCTTTATTTTTCTTTGATTTTATGTCATAACATGGCTTGAACATGCATATTTAGGTACTAAAATTCAAATAATGACATCTTATGAAGGTGTTCGGAAGTGTTATAAGACATTTATACATTTTTCTAGACTCTATTCACTACAATTCACCTAAAAATCACCTTTCCATCACTAATCAAGTCCTATTTTGAAGTGTTCTAAAGTCTTGTAACAAGATTTCATGCTTTTCTAGGCATAACTTCACTATTTACCCCTTTCTCATGCTTTATTTGGTCCCTTTATGCCCTCATATGTCTTAATCAAGTGTATTTTTGAATGTAAGCCCAATAAAGAACATTAAATACAACTTAATTCCTGACACCCATTTTCAGGTCCTAGGTGTGACCCATTCACTCTAGGTGGTGAATGAGTCCACCTTGGCTCTAAATTCAATTTTTTTAAATGTCCTTTCAGGTTTTTATTCAAAAACACTTGATGTTGGCTTGTGATGAGGTATTAATGGGTAACTAAAGCACAAGATTGTGTAAATAAGTGATTTTCACCTCATTTTATATATCCTACAATCTCCTCATTCATTCAAGCATTCAAGCATCTTACAACATCAATTCAAGAAGGATTCAAGCACTTTGGAGCATCCATTGACATTACTTCAAATTTGCATCATCAAGGGTTTGGTAAGTTGATAGAAATTTCATGTTATTAATTTATTATTCTCTTTCATTTCATTGTTTAATTAAGGGTTTGATTACAAAAAGTGGGGTTTCACCAAGGCAAACCCCTATTTGCTAACCCTCAACCATTTTTCCCCTATTGCTTGTGTGTTTGCAAACTTTTGTGTGCAGATTTAACAAGCCTTTTGGTGTTGAAGATTGGTATATAGGTCAACTAGGTGGTTCAAGTCAACTCATTCATATTTCAAGCTTAGAGAAGGTTTTTTGTCTGTTTCCTACATAATTGACTTCGATAACCTGACAATCAGAGATTTCAATATTTGGTGTTGTAGAGTTGTCTCATGATTCTTTAGAATTTTGGGAGAGGATTGATTCACTGCCAATGGTGAATGAGTCCCACCTTAGGACTGAAAATCTGAATTTTGTCAAATTCAGGATCCTGACAGTTACAAAACTAGTTTTCGACACTTTTTCACCAATAGGAGGACTAATTCCCCACCCTAGGCGAATGAGTCCCATTGTGAAATTTCAATAATTCCATTCAACATTCACAACATTCCATAATCATGAAAAATTTCCTAGGTGCACTCTTTTTCATCCTATTTCTTTCTATTTTGCATTATTTCATCATTTAGTTCATTGTTTGCATATCACAGCGTGTTTTCAAACATAGTTTAAATCTAAGTTTTTCATTCATATTTCAGCTTTCTAAATCATTTAATTGCATTTATTTTACTTAATTTAACTTACACAACATCATGCATAACATAATTTGAATGAACCCTTAGCATATTTGGGCTCTATCTCTCTCCTTTTAGGTGGGAAACCCTACAAGAGCTAGAGATGTCCTAGAGGAACCAAAAATCAACGGTTCATTTTGGTGAACCCAAATTTTGAACATCTTTCATTTTTGTTTTCATTCACATATTGCATCTTAGTTTACATTTGCATCAACATTCAATTAGGACATTGTTTTGTTTTTGCATTATATGACTTTTCATATTGCATTAGTGAAAACTTCATATACATTTCATTTTTGCATTGTATCTCATTGAAAAAACTAAAAAATTTCATTCTAAATCCTTGATTGCATTATGTAGAGCATTAAAATCATCTTTTTTTTTTTTTAAACACATAAGAACATCATACTAGGACTCATTTGCCACCCTAGGTGAATTAGTCCCTTTGCACTTTTCAAACAACATTTCTAGCATTTTTTTGGCATTTGCTACATTTTTGTTTTCTATAGTTCGTTCTTTGTTATAGTTAGCAACATTTCTATTATTTTCATTTAGACATCTTAGATTACCTTTCATTTGATTTCACCCTCTCCTTTGTGGTATTTGTATGAGTGTTTGGTGCCTCGTTGATAATACTTTAGTGAAAAGAAATTCTAGACTCATGGGCTCTCGTGATAGCACTTTTGTTGCGGACCTTGGTATTTGATGAGATCCTACTCCTAGTATGGACAATGGTGCATTAGCAACTAACAAAACCACTTCTATGCCTTCACCCTTCCATCCAATGAATGTTGATACCCAAAAAAATTCCCTCCCATAAGAAAAGGTCATTAATATTCATGAGGATTTTGCACATTTACAACAAGACTTGTCACTTGAAAACATTTCCACCACTACCATACCTACCATTGACAACCTTCATCGTTTGATTGAAAGTTATGATGGCTTGCAAGTTATGAACAGAATTGTTGAGATTTACAATAAACATGTGTCTTATAATACTCAATCCACAAACATCCACACAACTATGCATTAGGTTAATTATGTATCTAGCTCTTTCCTGATTCCACCTAGCATTCCTAATTCTCTTGTGGCATCGCAAGTCCCCTCCAACACCTTCACACCCCATAGTATTCCTTTCACTTCCCCTAACATCACCTACAATCCATCATCAATTTCCCTTCCACCTCATCCTACATACCTAAATCTTGTTCTTACACAACTCCTTAATAAAATTTCATCCATGCAACACCAACATTCTACCATTAGCCAAGGTCAAATCACTCTGCCCACATATCATGTTCCGTAGCAGCCCCTTATCCTTAGAAATCTTATGTACCCTAATTCCACAAGGGATAGAAATGCATCATTTTGAGAAATATGGATGAAAAGGAGACCCTATCAACCATGTTAATGCTTACACAACTTTTATGTAGTGATTTTATCCTTGACGATAAATTTTTAGCCAAATTGTTTCCAAGGACCTTGAAATATACTACATTAGAGCAATTTTCCAACTTGCCTAATCATTCCATCCGATCTTTCAATGAATTGGTGGATTCTTTCAAAAGTCACTTTCAAGTACACATGACACCTAAAAAGACAATGGATGACCTCATGCAATGTAGAAAAAACATCGATGAAAAAGTAATAGTTTTTATCTCACAATACCAATCCTTGTATGCTTAAATTGATGTCAAGATTCCTGATGCACATCTGCAAAAGATGTTTATCGAAAACTTGCACACAAATCTTTAGGATAAACTAACCATGATGAAATTACCTTCATTCATGCACAACCTTGTGTGAATACCATAACTCGGTTTCAAGTAGTGATTCAAAATCCACTTCTAACCAAGCTAAAAAACTTGAACACAACAATCAAAACAAAACTAACACACCAAAGTTTCGCAAACCAAATAGAGGATTTTTATAGTTCAATCTGCCTTCTCCATCACAACTGTAACCAACCCAACCAGTTCAAAATAAAGTGGTAGCTATTAAATTAGTGGTGCCTTATACCTATGGGGACCCGAAGAGACAATTTACTCCCTTACCTGATACCCTCCATAACACAATGAACCAATTAATTCAACAATGCATTCTCACTTTCCCACTCGTTAGACCACTTGATCCAAATCAGCCCTTACCACCAACCTTCAAACCTAATGCTTATTTTCATTTTCATTGCCAAAATGGACATGACACTAAACATTGCGAGTGTCTAAAACATTTAGTTCAAGACCTCATTGATTCAGGCCATTTGTCAATTATGGGTGTTAATGATCAAGGAAATAAGTCTATTGCACTCCCTAACCAAAACTTACAATTTTTCACCAATCCTATTCCTAAACACACTACTTCATTTGTTAAGGCTAGCGAACCTTCAAATAGTGATGTAATGACTGTTGATACAAACAATGAACAACATGATATACCTCCATTTATTACTAAAGATAGTCTTATGGATCAACTTGTGGCTATAATAAACATTATCCCTCGTAAGGGCCAAACCACTAAATCTCTTGATATCTCTTGTTCTACTAAAGAAGTACTACAAAAACTTCCTGATGGTCCTCTCTACATAGCTAAAAGAATCTATGATAATCCCACTAATGGGATATTAATAGTTCCTACTTGTGGTGAGAATGTGATTACAAAGGAGTTTCTAGTATTACATGAACTATATCAAGATGCTTATAATAAACCGAGTGCATGGATTAAAAAACATACTAGTTTTCCATGCCCTATGATCAGATTGATCTTACTCCCCTTATAGATAGGACCTAAAATTTCAGATGTAACATTTTCAATTATTCCACAATCTGACCAATTTCATTTGTAGCTAGGCCACCCTTGTCTTCGCTCAATGAATGCGGTCCCATTAGTTGTTCACAAGTGTTTGAAGTTTCCACATGATGATGAAATATTCACCATACACCATAGTGGCTTTAATCCCTTATCTTCCAAAGGTAATTTTTCATTAGAAGCCTTTTGGCCTGAACCCATGGAACCCATCACCCCTCTAAAGGACTTCTTTTTCAGAGCTTATCAAAAGTTCAAAGAAAAAAAGATAGTCGATTTGTCTCTTTGTAATGCATCCTTGTCCACTTCCACACCTCCTATCATAGATGAAACCATGCTTCAACCTGAGCTCGACATTGAGAAAACCATTCAACCTCCTGAACAACCACCCCTAGATACTTCCCAACCATCATTTAAATGATGAAGGGAAAATGAAACAACTCCTTTCATGCTTCCTCACATTAAACAAGTGTATAAATCCAAAGAAAAAGTGGTTAATCCATCCTCTTTAGTTTCTACTCTTCTTCTCTCTTTGTAAGCAGAAGAACCTATGATGACTCAATCCACTCTTACACCTCAAAAACTCCAAAACTGAATTAAATGAAACAGTGGTGCTAGAGAATGTAGGCATCGTCATCATCTATTTGTTCATCAATATCACATGGAAGAAAATAAATACAATCAACCTCCACCTTTGAAAAAAGTAATAGATGACCACCATCCTTCTCTTGACTTGCCACAAGACAGTCTAGTGCAACAATCACAACAAAATGAATCAATCCAACAACCATAGCTTTTGATATATCCATCCATAGAAATCACCCTTCATCCTCCCATTGTCATTAATCTTGATGATGATGATGATGATGTGACGATAGAAAAAATAGATGAAGAAGTACATAACAACCTAAATTCTCTATTTTCATTTACAATGAGCTTACATGATAAATCCTATCCACCAAGTGAGGAACCTAGTATGACTCCTAGTTCGGTGCTTGCAATTATTTCCTTGGACAGTCAATCGCCCTTGCATTACACTGAACATAATTGGGAGGTGGATGACTTGTTAGATGGTTGTCTTGCATTCTCCTAGCTATCCTTTTTTCTTTTCTGTTTTGTATTTTTTTCCTTTTCATTTTCCATTCATGTGTGTATTGTGTTCCCCTCTATCATGTTTTTGATGTTTCCTCTCCTTGTCCACTTCTTCTATTCTTACCTATATTCTTCTATTCATCGTGCATTATCTTTTTCACATTTTATTTTTTCTCCTTTTGGGGATGACGCAAAGTGTAGAGACATCCTATGTCTCTTCCATGTTGACCCAATCAGTCCTTTTTCTTTTTACTTTATCTTTTCTTATGTTTTTCCTTTTGGGGATGATGCAAGGCATCGATACCAAAATGTCTCCTTCATGTTGACCCACAATATTTTTCATTTTCTTTCACCTTTTCATTTTCTTTTCAATTGTATTTTCCTTTTGGGGACAATGCAAGGCATCAAGACCGTAATGCCTCTTCCATGTTGACCCAAAATAGACTTTTTTTTTCCTTTTTTTCACTCTCTTTGTGTCATTCTTCTAGTTCTATGCACTTTGGGGAATGATGACAGTTCCAAGCTCTTTCATAAATAGATTGCCTTAATGAACATACTAAACCCAAATCCATAGATCCCTTATGTGTTTGGTGTGCTCTTTTCTAGGGGTAACTCCCTCTATTTTTTTTTCATTTTCCTTGACATGACACAGCCTAACTTCGAAACATATGACTTGGCATAGGGCTTTCCAAGTTGGTTCTCATGTCTTGTTTTATTTTTATTTTTCTTTCCTTCACTACTTTAAAGTAATTTCTCACGAAACAATGTGTAGAAATTCTTTTAAAGTGGGGGTAATACATTACCATTAATTCATTTTCATTCTTGGTTCCTAGTGTAGCCTTATCATTTATATAACATGTGTTGGTCACTTTTTGGATGAGATTGGGTTTGATGTCTTTCATAAGTGTGATCTATCTCAACATATTGCATTCCACTTGGTGGCTTGATGCGAAGCACTACATCCTCTAAGTTGTGAATATACTATTCTTTGATTGGTCCTCTCTTGGAGAAATTAGACACAATGTTCCCTAAGTGTCTGACCTTGCATGAACTTAACAAGACTCCTTTGAACATATTTCACATTTTACACTAAAAATTTTACATTTTTGCATTTTTTTTTACATTTTGCACCTTTTTCCACCTTGCATGAATTTGGTACCTTCTTTTTGTTCATGACATTTTTCTTTGTGGCACCTTGTTAAAGTTATCATGAGGCATAACTTTAATATGGTTGAGCTAGAAGCCTACCCAGTGGCATGACTTTTCCCCATAGCCATCTTTGTGTTTGTGAGTACATACCAATTGGCATATGTATCTTACCTTTTGGGCTTTCTCACCCCGTAGACAACCAAAAATTTTGTGGCCCCAGAGTGAGTACATTTGGGCCTTCTCACTCAATAAACTGTTATGTGTTCTATCACACCAGAGTGAGCAGACAATCTCTTTTTAAAACAATCAGCCTAGATCTAATCCAACACTAGTTGGATTAACGATCAAAGCTTCATCCAATTCATTTTAGCACTTGTGTGTTCCTTTGTTCTTATGTTTAGTTTTCCATGGGATCTTCATCCTGGGGGCTTGATCATCCCACTTAATCGTTGTCATTCCATCTTGATGTTCATGGCTACTTTAGTGTGAGCTTGAAGCAAGTTCATCCTCTCACTAAAGTGGGGGATAAATGTGCCATAGAAAAGGGCCCCTTATCATTTTCATGGCCTTTTAGGTCTTGTTTCATGGTGTTTGATCTATTTTGCTTTGATTTTATGTCATAACATGGCTTGAAATTGCATATTCACATACTAAAATTCAAATAATGACATCTTGTGAAGCTGTTGTCAAGTGGTGTAAAAAATTTCTACATTCTTCTAGACTCTATTCATTGCAATTCACTTAAAAATTACTTTTTCATCACTAATCAATTCCTATTTTGAAGTGTTCTAAAGTCTTGTATCAAGATTTCACACTTTTCTAGGCATAACTTCACTATTTACCCCTTTCTCATGCTTTATTTTTCCCCTTTATGCCCTCATATGTCTTAATTAAGTTTATTTTTTAATGTAAGCTTGATAAACAACATTAAATACAACTTAATTCTTGACACCCATTTTTAGGTCCTAGATGGGACACATTCGCCATTAGTGGCAAATGAGTCCCCCTTGTATCCAAATTTAAAACTTTTAAAATTTCCTTTCAGGTTTCTATTCAAAAGAACTTCATGTCCATGTCTGATGAGGTATGAATGGGTAACTAAGGCACAAGATTATATAATTAAGTGATTTTCACCTCATTTTACATCTACAATCTCCTCATTCATTCAAGCATTCAATCTCATATCTCAATCATTCAAGCATCTTAAATCATCAATTCAAGCATTATTCAAGCAATTTGTAGCATCCATTGACATTACTTCAGATTTGCATCATCAAGGATTTGGTAAGTTGATAGTAATTGCATTTTATTAATTTATCATTCTCTTTCATTTTATTATTTCATTAAGGGCTTGATTACCAAAAGTGGGGTTTGACCAAGGCAGATCCCTATTTGCTAACCCTCAACCATTTTTCCCCTATTGCATGTGTGCTTACATACTTTTGTGTGTAGATTTAACATGATTTTTGGTGTTGAAGATTGGTAAACAAGTCAACTAGGTGCTTCAAGTCAGCTTATTCATATTTCAAGCTTGGAGAATGTTTTATGTCTGTTTTCTACATAATTGACTTTGGCAACCCGACAATCAGAGATTTCCAGATCTAGCGTTGCAGAGTTGTCTCCTGATTCTTTAGAATTTCGGGAGAGGAATAACTTGCCACCAATGGTGAATGAGTCCCACCTTAGGACTAAAAATATGAATTTTGTCAAATTCTAGATCCCGATAGTCAGAAACATGATTCTGACAATTTTTCACCATTAGGAGGACTAATTCGCCACCCTAGGCGAATGAGTCCCATTGTGAAATTTCAATAATTCTAGTTAACATTCACAACATTCTAGAATCATCAAACATTGCCTAGGTGCACTCTGTTTCATCCTATTTCTTTTTGTTCTACATTATTTCATCATTTAGTTCATTGTTTGCATATCACAACATGTTTTCAAACATAGTTTAAATCTTAGTTTTCCACCCATATTTCAGCTTTCTAAATCATTTAATTGCATTTAGTTTACTTCATTTAACTTAGAAAACATCATGTGTAACATAATTTGAATGCACCCTTAGCATTTTTGGGCTCTATCTCTCTCCTTTTAGGTGGAAAACCCTAGAAGAGCTAGAGAAGTCCTAGAGGAACCAAAAATTAGCGGTTCACCTATAACCTCCAATAAGTAGTCAATGATAAAATAGAAAGTTTGTTAAGGTGCCATTACTGCAACCCTAGGGTTTAACCAGTCAACCCTAATTATGACTGAGTGTAGACATAATTCATTTTTTTGTGCATTATACATTCTCTAATCTTGCCAATTATATATCTAGAATGTACTCAAAAAACCCACATTGAATTTTTCACTAGATTTTCATTCAAATACCTAGAGGCCATTGTAGCAAAAATATGACGACATTTGTCAACTTTTCAACAATTTGAGAAACATCTATAGAATCATTCTTCTTTTACTCACATTTGATCCATTCCTCCATGTCATCATATCCATATCTCTCTGTCATCATGCCACTAGGCTTCCTTGCATGAGATCTCTTTTTGACATCAATGAAAATAATATGCCAACATCTAGGAAATTTCTTAGTAATGATTGGAATTCATTAGATTTTATGCCCTCCTTTAAAGGAAAGTACAAAGTCTCACAATTTAAAGAGCTTGTGTAAGCATGACACCTAGTACTAAGAAAGAGATATCTTAGTTGCAACATAAAGGAATATATTTTAGTATTTATCAAGATAATATATTGTTGAGACTCCTTCAAGATCATTTGATATCTCTCCCTCCAAGAACATGAAATAAATTTTACTACAAGATTTCATTTTATGCATATCATAGAGTTCATGGTCCTTCTACTAATGAATATAAGAATTTAAGTAATAAAATTCAACATCTTAAGGATTGTGGTGATTCATTATGTTGAAGAACCTAGTTCCTCTAATTGATATTGATTTTCACTCTATTATTTTTCTCATCAGTCACCTCAGTTCACTCTTGTCTTGCACTAAGTTGGGGTAGGAGGGCTAGGTAGCCTTGTCGTCGTAGAAACTTATCATTGTCTCTTTTGGTTAGTTGATTGCCTGAAATGTATATATAAGAGAAATATTGGGATGTGGACAACATTCCTTAAATTTGGCTCATATGTGATGTACTTTTTTATGTTATCTTTAGTATTTCATTTTGAGGGCAACCCCTTTTCATGATGTAGCTTCATTTTGGAAACATGTGACTTGGCAGAGGGCTTTCTCAGTAAGCTCTCATGTCTTATTTATAGGCTAGAGCATACTATTTTATACTTTAAATTTATTGCTCAAAACAATGGTGTTAGTAATTCCTTTAAAGTGGGGGCATACATTGGTGTCTGTATGTTCTTTGTGCAATTTTCTTACTTCTTGCAATGTGTTCTTTTCTTGGTGGTGTCATTGGGTTTGATGTTCTCTAAGAGTGTGATATTTCTTAGCATACAACTTTCCTCATATTTCTTAGCATATGACTTTCCTCTTAGTGGTGATGCTACATGTTGCATTCCCTAAGTTGTAACTCTTTTAATTTGTTCTTCTCCTCTCTTAAAGAAATTAGGGACGATGATCCCTAAGAAGATGACCTTACATGAACTAAGAAAGATCCCATTTAACAAACCATATATAATGTTCATAAGTGTTTAGCATAATACAACTTGTTAACCTTGTGAGCTCAAAACTAAAATGTGTGTGGCACCCTATCAGAGTTTTTAGGAGGATATATTTGGTATGGTCAACATAGTGAGAGCTAACATAGAGGCATGACTTTCTCACTAAGCCACTTCCCCAGCAGCTCACCTAGTGGATGGCCTGAGGTTCCATTAGCCCAGAGTGAGCGTGTGTGTTTTTTTCATAGTAGACAATGGGTTCTAATAATGAATGAGAAGGACAAATATCTGAGTTCCACATCACATTGGAATATTAGAAGATTGATCCTCCACTTCCCTGGATAAACAGTCATGCTCTACACACATTGGAACAATCAAAGCTCGATCTTCCTCCCTTTCTTCTAGGCTTTGATGTTGTATGACTGAGTATCTTTGTCATTGTTGAATACATAAGTGTCTTGAATGTCTACTTTAGTGTGATTTTGACATGGGTCATACTCTCACTAAAATGGGGGCTAAATGTAGTGTAGATGAACCATAGACTTTTGCAACTCTAGTACTTCTCTTACTCTTCTAAGATATTTCACCTAAAAGGAGAGAGGTAGGGCCAAAAATGCTAAGGGTTCATTCAAATTTATGTTCTGTAGGATGTTTTCTAAACTAAATGAAGTAAACTAAATGCAATTAAGTGATCTATATTAGTGAATATGAATGTAAAACTAAGATTTAAACTATGTTTAAAAACACACTGTGATACACAAACAATGAACTAAATGAAGAAATAATGTAGAACAGAAAGAAGTGAGATGAAATAGAGTGAACCTAGGAAATGTTTGATGATTATGGAATGTTGTGGATGCTAACTGAAATCACTAAAATTTCATAGTAGGACTCATTTTCCTAGGGAGGCAAATTAGTCCCACTAGTGAAAAAGTGTCAGAATTTGCTTTCTAACTATCGGGATCCAGAATCTGACAAAATTCAGATTTTCAGTCCTAAGGTGGGACTCATTTTCCACTGGTGGAAAATCAGTCCTCTCCAAAAATTCTGAAAAATTAGGGTAAAATTCTGCAACACACGATATGGAAATCTCTAATTGTCTAGTTGTCAAAGTCAATTTTGTAGGAAATAGACAAAAAACCTTCTTCAAGTTTGAAATATGAATGAGTTGACTTGAAGCACCTAGTTGACTTGTTTACCAATCTTTAACACCAAAAAGCTTGTCAAATCTACATACCTAGGTTTGCAAACACACATGCAATAGGGGAAAAATGTTTGAGGTTTAGCAACTAGGGGTTTGCCTTGGTCAAACCCCACTTTTGGTAATCAAACCCTTAATGAAACAATGAAATGAAAGAGAATGATAAACTAATAACATGAAATAGCTATCAACTTACCAAACCCTTGATAATGCAAGTTTGAAGTAATGTCAATGGATGCTCCAAAGTGCTTCAGTATTGTTTCAATTGATGTTGTAGAATGCATGAATGCTTGAATGAATGAGAAGATGTCAAGAGTATGTGTAGGATCATGATGGGCCAAAAAGTGGTGATATGATGGGTATTTTTAAGGTATGTGGCTGATGACTTTTTTTTACCCAAAATTGATGAAATGAAAAGGATTTTAAAAGGAGATTCTCAGCTTTCCACCAATATAAATCATGATTTACTTTGAATTTAATAATAATTATTATTCATTTTCTATTTGAATTATGACTAAAGTACTAATTGATAGGCTGATTGAAAAACATCTATAGCTTTCAAACGGTATCACATTTTTTGAATCCAAAACATGCATCACATTCTATGCTTTGCATACTATAGGATTAAAAAAAGAAAAAATAAATTTCATGAAGTTTTGACCAAGTTAAGGTGGTCAGACATACAAGTTTTTTATATTTTTAAAAATTTGTAATAAAAAATTCATAATTAATTATTTACTTGGAAAAAAATTACAAAAAAAATATGCATCACATCCCACATGAGTCCTCTACTTATGTCTAGAATCTTATAAAAAAATATTATCATTTTATTGTGGTTAGGGTGGTCGCAGACACCTACTTCTTATCTTTTCCCTGAAATTTAAGTACCACCGCATTGAAATTTTAAATTTTCACCAAATAGATTTTTTTTGAAAAAAAAATAAACCTAGTAGTTTAGAAACTACATTCAATTTTCTATAGATTCTATTCTTACATAGTTTTGAAATAATATAGATAACTTAGTCAATTTTTTACGTCAAGTTTCCTAACTCTAATTTTTCTAATTTTTTTGCCACTTAAGGGCCTATTTTTTCCATGATGATCCTGCACATACCCTAAAATGAGGTGAAAATCACTTATTTATACAATCTTGTTCCTTAGTTAGCCATTGATACCTCATCATAGGATGACATAAAGTTTTCTTGAATAAAAAACTGAAAGGAAATTTTTAAAATTTTGAATTTGGAGCCAAGGGGGGCTCATTCGCCACCCATGGAAAATGTGTCCCACCTAGGACCTGAAAAATGGGTGTCAAGAATTAAGTTGTATTTAATGTTATTTGTTAGGTTAACATTCAAAAATACACTTAATTAATACATATGAGGGCATAAAGGGACCAAATAAAGCATGAGAAAGGGATAAATAGTGAAATTGTGCCTAGAAAAGCATGAAATCTAGTTACAAGACTTTACAACCCTTCAAAATAGGACTTGTTTAGTGATGAAAAGGTGATTTTTAGGTGAATTACAATAAATGGATTCTAGAAGAATGTAGAGATGTCTTACAAAACTTCACAACACCTTCACAAGATGTCGTTATTTGAATTTTAGTACCTAAATATGCTTGTTCAAGTCATATTACGACATAAATTAGAGAAAAATGGATCAAACACCATGAAACGAGACCTAAAAGGCTATGAAAATGATAAGGGGCCATTTGTCTATGGCATATTTAGCTCCCACTTTAGTGAGAGAATGAACCTGCTTCAAACTCACACTAAAGTAACCATGAACATCGAGAGGAGGGTTCCAATACACTTATGTTAGTAAGATGGAATGAAAATGATCAAGCCCCCAAGATGAAGATCCCATGGAAAAATAAGCATAAGAACAAAGGAACACACAAGTGTTGAAAATATTTGGATGAAGCTTCAATCATCAATCAAACTAGTTGTGGATTAGATCTAGGCTAAAGAGAATGCATACTCACTTTGGGGCGATAGAACACACAACGGTCTATCAGGTGAGAAGGTCCAAATGTACTCACTCTAGGGCCATGAAACTTTTGACAATTCATGGGGTGAGAATTCCCAAAAGGTAAGATACATACGCTAGTTGGTATGCACTCACAAACACAAAGGTGTCTATGGGGAAAATTCATGCTGCTAGGTGGACTTCCCGCTCAACCATATCGAAGTTATACCTCCTGATAACTTTAACAAGGAACCACAAGGAAAAATTTCACGAATAAAAAGAAAGGTACCATAGTCATGCAAGTTGCGTTATGCAAGGTGGAAAAAAATGCAAAATCCTAAAATGTAAAGTGTTAAGTGTAAAATGTTCAAAGGATTCTTGTTATGTTTATGCAAGGTCAACCACTTAGGGAACATTGTCTCTAATGTATCCAAAAGAGGACCAATCAAATAATAGTATACTCACAACTTAGGGGATGCAGTGTGTCACATCAAACCACAAAGAGGAATGTAATATGCTAAGATAGATCACAATTATGAAGGACATCACACCCAATGTCATCCACAAAGTGACAAATACATCACATAAATGACAAAGCTACACTAGGAACCAAGAATGAAAATGAATTAAGGTAATGTATGCCCCCCACTTTAAAGGAATTTCTACACATAGTTCTATGAGAAATTACTTTAAAGTAGCAAAGGAAAGAAAAAGAAAAAAGAAAACAAGACATGAAAGACAACTTGAAAATCCCTATGCCAAGTCATATGTTTCGAAGTTAGGCTATGTTATGTCAAGGAAAAATGAAAAAAGAAAGAAAGGGAGTTGCCTGCTAGAAAAGAGCACACCAAACACATAAGGGATCTATGGATTTGGGGTCAGTATGTTTGTTGCTGCAATGTTTTTATGAAAGAGCTCGAAACTATCATCATTCCCCAAAGCACATAGAACTGGAAGAATGACACAAAGAAAGTGAAAATAAAGGAGAAAGAAAATCCATTTTGGGTCAACATGGAAGAGACATTGTAGTCTCTACACCTTGCATCATCCCCAAAAGGAAAATACAAGCAAAAAGAAAGAAAATGAAAAGGGAAAATAAAATGAAAAAGCTTTTAGGTCAACATGAAGGAGACATTTCGGTCTTGATGTCGTGTGTCATCCCCAAAAGGAAAACATAAAACAAAAGAAAAAGGATCATTTGGGTCAACATGGAAGAGACATAGGGTGTCTCTATGCTTTGCATCATCCCCAAAAGGAAAACACAAAACAAGAAGCAAAAAAGACAAGGTACAAGGAATAGAAGAATAGAGGGACAAATACAAGAAGTGTACAAAGAGAGAGAACATCAAACGTATGATACAGGGGAACACGATACACACATGAAAAGGAAAAATAAAAAAGAGAAAAGAAAAAAGGCTAGTTAGGTGAAGGAAATTCAACTATCTAACAAGTCATCTGCCTCCCAATCTTGTTTAGTATAATGTGAGGGCGGTTGACTATCCAAAGGAATAATTGCAAGCGTCAAACTAGGAGTCATACCAGTTTCTTCACTTGGTGGAGAGGTTTTATCTCTTAAGCTCATTGTAGATGAAAATAAAGAGTTTAAGTTGTTAGTCACTTCTTCATTGATTTTTGCTATCATCACATCATCATCATCATCAAGATTAATGACAATGGGAGGACGAACGCTGATTTCTAAGGATGGATGTATCAAAAGTTATGGTTGTTGGATGGGTTCATTTTGTAGTGATTGTTGCACTGGACTATCTTGTGGTAGGTCAAGCGAAGGACAATGGTCATCAATTACTTATGTCAAAGGTGGAGGTTGGTTTTCTATATTTTCTTCCATGTGAGATTGACGAGCAAGGAGACAATGATGACGACTTTGTTCCCTAGCATTGCAATTGTGTTTAATTTTGTTTTGGAGTTGTTGAGGTGTAAGAGCAGATTGATTCATCAAATGTTATTCTACTTTAGAAGAGGAAAGAACAGAAGAAACCGAAGAGGACAGGTCAACCACTTTCTCTTTTGCTTTATATAATTGTTTAATGTGAGGAAGCATGATAGGAGTTATTTCATTTTACCTTGGTCATTTAAATGATGGTTGGGAAGTATCTAGGGGTGCTTGTTCAGGATGTTGTATGGTTTTCTCAATGTCAGACTTAGATTGAAGCATGGTTTCATCTATGATAGGAGGTGTAGAAGTGGATGGGGATGCATTATGAAGAGACAATTCGGCTATCTTTTTGGCATTGAACTTTTGATAAGCTATGAAAAAGAAGTCCTTTCAAGGGGTGATGGGTTCCATGGGTCCAGGACAAAAGGTTTCTAAGGAAAATTTACATTTAGATGATAAGGGACTAAAGCCACTATGGTGTATGGTAAATATCCCATTGCCATGTGGAAACCTCAAACACTTGTGAATAACTGATGGGACTACTTTTATTGAGCGAAGCCAAGGGTGGCTTAGCTATAAATGAAATTGGTCAAATTGTGGAATAATTGAAAATGCTACATCTAAGGTTTTAGGTCCTATTTGTAAGGGGAGTACGATCGATCTGATCATAGGGCATGCAAAACTAGTATATGTTTTAATCCATACAATTGGTTTATTATAAGCATCTTGATATAACTCATGTAATAATAGAAACTCCTCTATGATCACATTCTCACCATAAGCAGGTTCTATTAATATCCCATTAGTGGGCTTATCATAGATTCTACCAGCTATGTAGAGAGGACCATCAGGAAGATTTTGTAGTATGTCTTTAGCAGAAAAAATGATATCAAGAGATTTAGTGGTTTGGTCCTTACGAGGGATAATGTCTATCATAGTCACAAGTTGATCCATAGGACTATGTTTAGTAACAGGTGGAGGTATATCATGTTGTTCATTGTTTGTATCAACAATCATTACATCAGTGTTTGAAGGTTCACTAGCCTTGACAAATGAAGTAGTGTGTTTAGGTGAAAATTTGTAAGTTTTGGTTAGGGGTGCAATAGACTTATTGACTTGATCATTCACACCCATAATGGAAAAATGGCTTGAATCAATGAGGTATTGAACTAAATGTTTTAGACGCTTGTAGTGTTCAATGTCATGTCTATTTTGGTGATGAAAATGACAATAAGAATTAGGTTTGAAGGTGAGTGGTAAGGGTTGATTTGGATCAAGTGGTCAAACAGGTGGCAAAGTGAGCATGCATTGTTGAATTAATTGGTTCATTATGTTATGGAGGGTATCAGGTAAGGGAGTAAATTGTCTCTTCATGTCCCCATAGGTATAAGTCACTGTTGCTTTAACAACTACAACTTGAGTTTGAACTAGTTGGGTTGGTTGCAGTTGCAAAGGAGGAGGTGAATTGAACTGTAAAAATCCTCTATTTGGTTTGTGAAATTTTTGTGTGTTATTTTGCTTTTGATTGTTGTGTTCAGGTTTTTCAGCTCAGTTAGAAGTGGATTTTGATTCACAACTTGAAACCAAGTTATGGTATTCACACAAGGTTGTGCATAAATGCATAAATGAAGGGAATTTCATCATAGTTAGCTTATCCTGAAGGTTTGTGTGCAAGTTTTTGATAAACATCTTTCATAGATGTGCATTAGGAATCTTGACATCAATTTGAGCATACAAGGATTGGTATCATGAGATAAAATCTGTTTCTTTTTCATTTGTGCTTTTCTACATCGCATGAGGTTAGCCATTGTCTTTTTAGATGTCATTTGCACTTGAAAGTGACTTATGAAAGCATCCACCAAATCATTGAAGGAACAGATGAAATGATTAGGAAATTTGGAAAACCACTATAAAACAGTATCTTTCAAGGTCCTTGGAAATAGTTTGGCTAACAGTTTATCATCAAGGACAAAATCACTACACAAAGCTATATAAGCATTAACATGGTTGATAGGGTCTCCTTTACCTCTGTATTTCTCAAATTGAGACATTTCTATCCCTTACGACATTGGGGTAGTTAAGATTTATAAGGATAAGGGGTTGCTACAGATATGATATGTGGGTGGAGCAGTTTGACCTTGCTTAATGGTGGAAAGTTGATGTTGCATGGAAGAAATGGTGTTAAGGAGATGTGTAAGAACAATGTTAGGGTATGTAGGTTGAGGTGGAAGAGAAAAGGGTGATGGAGTGTAGGTGATGTTAGGAGAAGTGAAAGGAATACTATGGGGTGTGAAGGTGGTGGAGGGTACTTGTGATGCCACAAAAGAAGTATGAATTCTAGGTGGAATCGGGAAAGAAGTAGCCGCATAATTAACTTGATGCATAGTTTTGTGGACTTGCAGATTGGTATAAGTTGATATGGATGTTATGGTTGAAGGGGGAGGAACTTGAGTTCCTCCTTGGCTTACAGGAATGGTTGTGGATTGAGTATTAGAAGCGGCATGTTTATTGTAAATCTCGGCAATTCTCTTCATCACCTGCAAGTCATCATCACTTTCAATCAAATGATGAAGATTGTCAATGGCAGGTATGGTAGTGGTTGAAATTTTTTCAACTGACAAGTCTTGTTGTAAATGTGCAAAATCCTCATGAATATTAAAGACCTTTTCTTGTAGGAGGGAATTGTTTTGGGTGTCAACATTCATTGGATGGAAAGGTGAAGGCATAAATGTTGTATTGTCAGTGCCTAATGCACCATTGTCCATACTAGGAGTAGGAGCTCATGAGATCCCAAGGTCCACAACAAAAGTGCTATCACGGGAGGCCATAAGTCTAGAACTTCTTCTCACTAAAGTATTATCAATGGGGCACCAAACACTCATACAAGTACCAGAAAGGAGCAGTTGAAATCAAATGCAATGCAAGTAATATAAATGGAAATAATAGAAATGCTGCTAACTATAATAGAGAACTAACTATAGAAATTTGAAATGTAGGAAAATGTCAAAAAAGTGCCAGAAATGTTGTTTAAAAAGTGTAGAGGGACTGATTTGCCCAGGGTGGCGAATCAGTCCCAGTATGATGTTTTTTTGTGTTTTTCAGAAAATTTTAAGATGATTTTAATGCTCTATAGAATGTAATCAAGGATGCAAAATGCAAATTTTCAATTTTTTCAATAAGATGCAATGCAAAAATGAAACCTAAATGAAGTTTTCACTAATGCAATATGAAGAGTCCTAGAATGCTAAAACAAAACAATGTCCTAACTGAATGTTAATGCAAATGTAATCTAGGATGCAATATGCAAAATAAATCAGAAATAAATAGTGTTAAAAATGCAGGTTCACCAAAAATAACCATGGATTTTTGGCACTCTAGGACTTATCTTACTCTTCTAGGGTTTTTCACCTAAAAGGAGAGAGGTAGGGCCAAAAATGCTAAGGGTTCATTCAAATTTATGTTATGTAGGATGTTTTCTAAACTAAATGAAGTAAACTAAATGCAATTAAGTGATCTATATGAGTGAATATGAATGCAAAACTAAGATTTAAACTATGTTTGAAAACACACTGTGATACACAAACAATGAACTAAATGATGAAATAATGCAAAATAGAAAGAAGTGAGATGAAAAAGAGTGCACCTGGGAAATGTTTGTTGATTCTATAATTTTGTGGATGTTGATTGAAATCTCTAAAATTTCACAGTGGGACTCATTCGCCCAGGGTGGCGAATTAGTCCTCCTACTTGTGAAAAAGTGTTGGAAACTAGTTTCTAACTGTTGGGATCTAGAATCTAACAAAATTCAGATTTTTAGTCCTAAGGTGGGACTCATTCACCATTGGTGGTGAATCAATCCTCTCCCAAAATTTTGAAAAATTAAGAGACAACTCTACAACACCAGATCTGGAAATCTCTGATTCTCGAGTTGTCAAAGTCAATTCTGCAGGAAATGGACATAAAACCTTCTCCAAGCTTGAAATATGAATGAGTTGACTTGAATCACCTAGTTGACTTGTTTACCAATATTCAACACCAAAAATCTTGTTAAATCTGCATACCTAGTTCTACAAACACACATGCAATAGGGGAAAAATGGTTGAGCGTTAGCTAATAGGGGTTTGCCTTGGTCAAACCCCACTTTTGGTAATCAAACCCTTAATGAAACAATGAAATGAAAGAGAATGAGAAACTAATAACATGCAATAGCTATCAATTTACCAAACCCTTGAAAATGCGAGTTGCAAGTAATGTCAATGGATGTTCCAAAGTGCTTGAGTATTGCTTGAATTGATGTTGTAGAATGTGTGAATGCTTGAGATGTGAGATAGAATGCTTGAATGAACAAGGAGATGTAAAATGAGGTGAAAATAACTTATTTATACAATCTTGTGCCTTAGTTAACTGTTCATACCTCATCATAGGCTGACATTAAGAGTTTTTGAATAAAAATCCGAAAGGAAATTTTAAAAAAATTGAATTTGGAGCCAAGGGGGACTCATTCACCACCCATGGAAAATGGGTCCCACCTAGGACCTGAAAATGGGTGTCAGGAATTAATTTGTATTTAATGTTATTTTTAACATTCAAAAATACACTTAATTAAGACATATGAGGGCATAAAGGGACCAAATAAACATGAGAAAGGGATAAATAGTGAAATTATGCCTAGAAAAGTGCAAAATCTTGTTACAAGACTTTACAACACTTCAAAATAGGACTTATTTAGTGATGAAAAGGTGATTTTAGGTGAATTGCAATAAATAGAGTCTAGAAGAATGTAGAAATGTCTTACAACACTTAACAACACCTTCACAAGCTGTATTTGAATTTTAGTACCTAAATATGCATGTTCAAGCCATATTACAACATAAAATTAGAGCAAAATAGATCAAACACCATGAAACAAGACCTAAAAGGCCATGAAAATGACAAGGGGCCATTTTTCTATGGCACAGTAGGAAAATTTATCCCTTTTTCACACTTAATTTGGAAAATAAATATTAAATAAAATGAACTAAATTATGCTTTAATTTAGTGTTGTAATATGTATTTTACATATTCACATTTTTTTAGGGCCTTATTAATTAAAATGGACTTAATGGTGCCTTATTTATGGTGTTGTAAAGTGTACCTTTACACTTTTAAACTTATCTATCGCTTTATTAATTAATTGAGGTTAAATTTTTTTTAATTGGCCCCTTTAATTCAAATCCAAGCCCAGTTAATTGAATTTTCCAAAGAGGAAACCCAACATTCATAAATGCCATAACATAGCACTTAACATTAGAGAGTGTGTGTCCTAGGACCCATTCATCCAAGGGTGAATGGGTCCTCACTTAGGCCTAGGACCTAAATTTCAAATATGTTTTTGGAAAATTTTCAATGATTTCAAATGTGTATTCACATGTCAGCTTGTGTTATTTGAATTTTGGGAATTAATGTTAACATATTTATAAATAAGAGGTCATTTCAATATGTTTCCACCTAGAGTTTTCATGCAAGCATTCCTAGAGAAATTTATGAGTTTAAGAGGATTTCAAGAGTAATTCAAGGCATTCAAGAGCATATTTATCGAAGATTATATCAGCAATATCCCATTATCATGTCAAACTCTCCTTACATCATGCATGTTATTTGAGATAATATGTTGATGTAGTGTTCAAGATCCATTCAAATATTCAAAGGAATTGTTTCAAGAAAAGTTTCATGATCAAGATCCACATCCCTTGAAGCCATTTCATGCTAGTTGGACATACATATTCCAAGGTTCAAAAAAGGGTTTGGTGAGTTGTGACATTGCATTTGTTCATTCATCATTCTTTCATGCTATTTCATTTTATTACAAGATTTAATTACCAAAAATGAGGTTTGACCAAGGAAAATCTCCATTCACCAAACAAAACAACAATTTCCCCTCTTGATGTGTGTTTGCAAATTTTAGGTGGAAGATCTATTGAAGAGTGAAAATTGCAAGGTTGTGAAAGTTGCATTTGTTGTCACCATTCTTGCAATTTCATGGAAATTCACCTACAAGATTTATTTCTAGCTTTTTTACTACAAGATTCAAAAATTTGGGCATGTAGACATGGGAGAACAAAACCTAGAAACCATTTTTCAAGAGCAATAGCCATGACCCATTCACCATAGGGTGAGTGAGTGCTCAATTAGTCTTCAAAAAGAACTTTTTGTGAGAGATACATAAGATTTGTCCCTTCCAAATTCTCTAGAAAGTCTGTAGTTTCCATTAGTATTATGCTTAATCTTCTAAATGTACTTTAAATATTGTAATTTGGAGTTAATTTGCTAATTTTAATCTTTCTCCCCAAAGTGTTGTTTGACTCATACCCCCATCCTTGCATAAAAGGGAAATTTGTACATTCACACCTTGATTTGACTAACCTTTTGGTTGATAATCATTTCATTGTGTGGATCTCATTTCCTAATGAAATTAGAGAAGTAGGACCCCTTTTCCCTCTTTGGATCCACTTTTCCATTTTGGGAAATTCCCCGATCCTATTTTTCTATGTTTCAGGTTTTTCACACCTCTCATATACACTACATAAAAACATTTATGTTTCTTTCTAATGATAGGCTACATTGCACCATATTTAGCCTTGCAACCATATCATTGAATTAATTTATGGACCTATTAAACTATAAGTTCCAACTCATTATTTCAGTGCATGAAATATTGTGATTTGTGTGGTTCTGCCTAGTTTTATTATCATTAATTATTTCATTGTGAGCGAATCTCTATTTGGTTGTGTGAAGAAGTCTCATTTGGATTATCACCTTTTAATTTTTCATGTATTTTCATTATTTCTTCTCCCTTTTTGACATAAACAAACTACAAGCTATAATAGATAGAGAGCCAATGATTAATCTAGATATTTACTCACTTTTCACATCCCATACCAACTTATTTTTGCATTTATGATAGTCCATGTTGCATACCTTCTCATTTGAACTAGTGAAATAAAAATAAAAAACTATCAAGAAGTAAATTTGTTAAGTTCAACAAACTAAAATGAAAAATAACTTTCTAAAGGTGTGATCTAGGTTAATTAGTTTAATATAATAATTAGGCATATTCAATTATATTAAGTTGAGTTGTTCAAAATGGAATGGATCAAATCAAGTAAGATTAGACAATAATTACAATCACACCTTAAATTGTAATTAATAAATAGGTAGATTATTTCGTATCTTTGTGACTAATGAATGTGGGTTGATTAATGAAGGAAATGATATCTTTATGCCTTAGAATAGGGAGGTTCCCTAGAGACATTCATCTATTTGAATTGGAATAAGAAAATACTTTTTGATCTATGTTGAGTCAAGTTCATTGTTCTAGGTTTAGTTTGTGCCTATATACTCTCTCAATATCTGTGAACTCTATCTCTAATAATCTTTGGATTGTTCCCTCTAAACTTTCAAAGAATAAATTACTACCTACAATAATATCTTTGTCACACTACCATGACTCTTTCATAAAACTAGTAGTATTTAAAAATATTTTGATAGTCAACAAGATTCAAACTTGTACATGAATACAACCAAATGATTCGCATACAATAGATTGAGTGTGATTGAAGATTTGATAGATGTAAATTCTTGTTCCTTTGAATATTTTAAGATAGTTAATTCTAATAAATAAAACAAATAAAAAATATTTGAAAATTTGAAAATTCTTCTCCAAAAATTAAAATGAATACAATAGATTTATCATAACTATTAGTATTTTTCACGAGTTCTAGTCTCCCCCGTCCCGTGGTACTGGAGGGCGTGTCGCGCCAGCGCCACCGGTCACGTTAAAAAGTTTACCAGGTGCACTGCAGTTTATAGGGGGTCGTGCTACCCGATTCCTGCAGTCTTAAAAAAGAAAACTATTAGTATTTTTTAAACTATATAATCCTCTTTCTACCCAATGTATTTCCAAAATTATATTCATTAATACATTAAAACAAATACAAAACCATTCAAAAAAAAAAAAAATACTTTTCTAGATTCTCCATGTCTATTTTATGACAAAATTCATATACTGTTTTTTAATACAGTTTTATAATATACCTTCGAATTTTAACACAAACTTTTACTCATTCCTTATTTAAAAATGTTGATACTAATATCAAACTATTCTATCACAACTATTGGTGAATTCTGAAATATAATAGTCTTTCCCAACCTAATTAAAAAGAATATAGGGGAGAGGATCATGTAGTTGTGCACCCTAACTTCACGCTTCTAATTATATTATGTGGAAATTTCAAATCACTCCTAATTTTTTACAGCAGCTTACTTGGCAAGTCCCTTGCTTAGAACTTTCATTTCAGGGCCACATCAGCATGCTTTTTGTCAAAGTGTCCAAAAAGGTCCAAAAAAAAAGTGAGACCAATACTTGTGCATTCACATCATGGGTAGTTGAACGCTGATGTCGCATCACATGATTGATTGCTTTTTAGATCAAAGAAATACATTTTGTTTAATTATGGGTAGTCAAGTCACAAATATTGAACATTATATAAACAACTACTATCACAACTATTGAAACATGTTCAACTACTGAGTCCTCTCCGCTATCAGTAGCCAATCTGCCAACATAATTGAAAATTGCTCCAAAACACAGAGCTCATGAAGAAGTGACACCCAATATCAATTATGGCCCCTGCACTATCACCTTATCCTCCTCTCTTCACCTGTCACTATTTGTATCACTAGAAAATTCCAGAAAAAAAGCACCGTTTGTCAATCAGTTCTATTTTTAGTCAAATCTGATCTACACTTTTAAAACCCACTTGTTTCTTCTCATCAGTCCTCATATGAAAAAGTTTTTCTTGGATTTCAAGATGCTTTACCAATAATTGACAGTAAAATCTTCAATTTTAAATTCAAGAAACATACAAAACAGAGCTGCCAAATGGTTATGGAGACAAAGACAAAACAACCAAGAAACTAATATTCAGCAATCTCTGCTATTCACCAGTTGCCACCATTCTCTTCCACACTCATTCAATTTTTCAATCCCTCCTTTGACAAAATGGTCTTCCCGAAAGCATTTCTTTTACTGGTTAGGCCAAAAAAGGATTTCGCAGCGAGATTCTGGCTAACGTTGTACCAGCTGGAATGTGGCAAAATGTCGCTTCTCATGATTCAGACATCTCATTCACCGGCCATCGAAAATGCAAGCGGACTGGCTTTTAGAATTATACTTTTGCCTTTGTATGTGGGTAGTTGAGGTCCGCAGGAATTCCATTTCAACAATAATTCCATCCGCAGAGATTTGGTTTAAGCTTTAGTCATTCATCAGATCTTATCCAATGACCATTTCTGTGGAAAATTGTACGTGGGTCGGTTTAAGTGGAGTAGGCTGGAGCGTAGTGCATGCACATTTCTTTTAGTCTTCGTACGTATGCATTTTTATAAATGCATTTCTCCGTAAGATAGATTATAATATGTTGAATGTTCTGCACGTTTCCTACTAAATTATAGTGTGGTTGTTAAGCTTTAATCTATGAGTTTTCCATAGCTTATTAGGTAGAATTTCAAGTTTCTGGTTTAAACTATGTATGTCTATTCTTTTTTCTCCATAGCTTTATCAGTCTTGATCTGCAATCCTACATCGCATATTTTCCTCTTCTTAATGATGGATCATTGAGTGTGATTCAAAACGTTGAGCAAAAAAATACACAGTTTAAACCAGAAGCTTGCAATTTTAATCATTTTTTATTATGTACTTGGATGACTACAATTCACTCGATATAAATATGTAGAATGAACATGATGCCTGCTATAAATTATTTTGTAAATTCATTATGACACTTAATGGCTTATATCCCATTCTTATCAGTTTTAGACTCGTCTTTTCTTGTACACTTTGTTTAGAGTGGGTAACAATTCTTTTAAATGGAAAATAAAATATTATGCAAAGGTCAATAATACACATTATAATGATTATATAATTATTTTACAATGAGAAAAATTATTTGACATAAAATATTAAATAAGTTTAGAAAATAATTAAATAATTAAAGGTATTTAGTTCAAAATCTAGTGTGGATATGTTCTATTATATAGTTTAAGTGATTAGTCAGTATGTTGAAATTTTCATAATAAGACAAATAACTTAGAATCTCTAAATTTGTTCTCTCATTGTAGGTCACTTCTACAATTATAGAGTCAATCATGCCCCCTTCCATCCAAGTATGCAAGTGTCGATATAATCTATATACATGGATTTGGACTTTGAAATTCTTGACTATTTGCCTCCATCTTGACTCAAGTGTCTATATTTGTCCCCATTGAAGTTTATTTTAGTCTTTTTGACTTAAATAGTCTCATTGGGGTCTTTTTAAAATGTTTGATAGTTTGTTATCATCTTGAAATGTCAAGTAGGATCTTTAATAAACCTTTAGAACTTTGTTAGAAGTTCTTATATTTCCCAAATAACTTTAATGAACATTATGTTTTGAAAAGCTCACATTCACAAAAGGGAGAGAAGTTATTCTTTGAAAGAGTCAAATTTTTAAATAGAGTTAAGGTTTATGGCACATTGCATCAAAGGAAATGATACAATGAAGGATTCATCCACCATTCTTGGCATGGAATATACACTTGGTTGCTTTGTTTATGGCACATTTCAAATTAGGGCCTCATATTTTTGGCATGTTTCATGGAAGCTAGAGAAGTTTACAGGGGGTTTATACCTAGTTGCAAGCATCAAAGGTTTCTTCCATATTCTACTAACTGTTATGCCCAATATTCCACTCAAAACAACTCCACTTGAAATCCTCAAACACATTGAGTTTAAATTCAATATGAATAGAACTATGTCAGGTAGCACTAATTTTTCCTAGAAGAAAATTGTAAATTTAGATGTAAATTATTTAGGATCTTACCTTGATTTTGATTTTTTCCAATAAGTTGGATACGGATTAGCACATCTAGTATATGTATTATTATTGACTTAATCCATAATAAGCACTTTGGGAAACCCTTTTCAAAAGCTTAGACTTTAGGCCAATTGGTTTTGTTGAGTTTCATATAAGATTTATCTCTTGTTAGTAAATACCATTATACCTTGGATTTTTTTATAACAACCATGTCACATAAGAAATTCTACATTAGTATAGGAATACCTTAGCCTTTAAAATGGATTGGATAACATGTCACATGAGATTTGAAGAGCATTATAAGGTGAATAGAAAGTTTCTACATAGAGATACAAGAAGGGAACCATAGTCTATTTCTTCATAGGTCAAGGAACAATGGTAAGGCAATCCATGGGTCAATATCATGTCAGGGATAGTCTATAGTGATGAAGCATAATTATGAAAGGTGAGAAACAATGAATGACAATCAATGAAATGTATTCTCTATTGAATGAACAAGACAACTAAGAGGGGGGGTGAATTAGTTGTAGCAAATTAAACTTTCAAAACCCTCAACCCTAATCAGATCCACATGTATTCATTAAACCCTTGTACTTAATGTGATTAATCATGAAATAAAAATAACAAAATCTGAAATAGCAACACCATACAAAAGAGAACACTCAATTTATGTGTAAAACCCAATGAGGGAAAAACCATGGTGAGGATTAGCTCACAATATAAACTAAATTGCAAAATTAGTACAAGAGCTGACTACCAGAATAGGACACACTATCCAAAAAGGCTCATTGTCAGGGTTCACTACCATAGAAAGAAATACACGAAGATAGAAGAGAAATGTTACATAGAGAACACTCTCTCAATGCAATAAGGAATCCACCACAATGCTCTAAAAATCTTGCAGCCTTGCATGAAATATTTGAGATGCCTTCAGCTCACTGTCTTCAAGAATCCAAACACTTCAAATTTGCATTGTTCTACTCAAATTCACATCACATGCATCACTCGCATCAATCTTGCATCTATCTTGATTCTCTCTTGCATCTCACAACATCACCACTCTTATTTATATTAATCTTAACCTTGAAAACCTTCTCCAATGTTAGCAACTATCCACGTTACACTTACAAATTCAAAATAGGTCAGCATTTAAACATTCTCACAATGGATAAGAATAAAATCGACCTACACAAATCCTTAATTAGGGCCCAAATAGATCCCAACACATCTGAATATTCTTTCATAAGCCTCGCATGTAGTGCTAACGCAAGATCAGACAATACCTGTGTTAACACCATAAACATTAAGTACATGCTTCCTTAAATCAATTTGAAACTTCTAAACAACAAAGTTCAATTGAACATGATCTAGAATAATCCATGAACTACTTAAGATTCATCAAACGCTTCATCCAAACTCACATCATACCAATAATTTAGATTAGGAAAATTGGTAAACCTTATTCACATACGGACATATGAAACTCACTTTGTACTACACCAAATCAAGTAAAACCTTGAAATCTGAAAGATATAAACATTATAAGAAATTTTCCAAATCTATAGAACTTGAAGCCAAATAGTAGAGAAACACGAGGCAAAAAAATTTCTCCTAGGCCATAGAAAACATCATTGAAAAATTGGTTCACACACTGGTGAAAATTTCTTGCACTGTACAACGATCCAAAAACCCAAATTTTTAATACAAAAATCTCCAACAACCATGAACAACATACTAGATCCACATAGGCATAGTCCCAACATAGAAGAAACATGAGACACAATATTGGATCACATTTTGAACACTTGCACAACACATTTTACTCTATTTATCAAATTTTCTCAAAATCACTTGGAAACCAAGTACTAGAGACTTCATTTTTGCTCATTACTTCATTACAACTCATCTTTAGAAATTGCAACAAAAAAATAGTTCCATGTACTCACAACACTTCCACAATATCTCAACTACACATGCACAACCTACAACAACCTCTTTTTCACAATTTTCTCTCTATCCTCGACATCTTTGAATCATGCAACAAATTCCTTAACATAGTTGACATCAATGACAACACCAGTCAAATGGCTTCCTATTGACATTAATGACAACACCTTAATAATTGCACAACAATCTCCACCTTTTTCATTACTAATAAAGCAAGACTTGAAAAACCATCGAAGACAACATACAAACACTATCCTCATTTTTTTCATATTAGATAGCCTACACAACAATCCTACACACTCTCCCCCTTACAAGATTCTCTCTCCCTTTTGATAATAATGATTATACAATATACATATAAGGCCCCACTTTGCATGTGATTAGTAAAGCCTTAATATGTTTTATGTGATCCTAAATAGATGGTAAGATGTATTATGGATGACAAATAGTGTGATTATTTGATGATATTCTTTCTTATGCTACAGTGAATGTAAGACCCCATTTCATATTCCCCATTTTATTTCAATCGAACAAGTAGTTAGATGATAATTATGATGAAATGAATGATAAAATCTTTTTAGGATTCATGGGCATTAACCTTTATTTAATTATGATAGATGTACATGCGACTTGTTGGATATAACTTGAAAGTGTTGGGTTATTTGGCATATTAAATTTTGGTAAATGGTTCACCATTAATGTTATAGAAGTTTTAAATGAATTACTAAGGTGGTAAACAAAATGATGGGGTGACTACTTCATTGACTATATTCTTGTATTGGAGTAAGTGTGTATTTCCTCTTATTATAATGAAAATTGAATCATTAGGTTCATATATTAATGAGTAAATAGTTCATGAGTGAAAATTATGTGAATTGGATTAGCTAATAATATGTAGAGGTATATGATCTAATCATGTTGACCTTGGTAATGTGTAGGAATCAAATATGCAAATAGGAGGATGATAAATGTTGGAATCAAATCAAATACATCTTTGGGAAGTCCTAAGTGTAGCCCTATTTGACTTAGAAGGGTTTGAGGTTTTATTATTGGATGGGTGATTGAGTAGAATCCAATTGTAGGACATGTGATGTGAGTTGGAACCCCTGGCTAAGATCAAAATTCGTATGGATTTTTGTGTGGGTTTTTCAAAGGGATTACTGAATCAATTCCCTTGGTTTTTGAACAAGAATTGACCACTAGGACCTATACCTATGGGTTTGGAACCTTTTTGACATATGTGAACTTGTCCTTGGAGTGTGAAAAGACCCATCAAAAGTCCACATTCATGAATGTGACAAATTCAAAAAGTGTTGGGGCTTTGGAAGAGTGACTTATCACTCTCAACCTTCTACTTCCCAAAAGTTCTTGGAATTGGCATAAGACTCACACATGTGTGAGCACTTGAGGGAAAGAGTACAGGTTTGGAGGATCCCTATATATGTCAAGAATATGGAAGATTTGGGCATTGCCTACTTCTCCTCTTAGAGAACTCGAGTGAAGATGGTAGCAAGAATGAGAAAAAAAGAGAGGAGTCCATCTCTTTGGCAAGATATTGATGAAAATGGCTTGGTTTGGAGAGGAAATATGGATACAAGATTTCAGCCCCTCCACTTAAAAGAAAAAAATAAGTTCTTCCTTTTCCATTTGCCCTTGTTTCTTGGTAGTAAGGAGTTGAACTATTGTATGGTTCATGCTTGAAAACATAAAGTAGAGTATGTAGATGCATGTAAGTTGTACTATGTTAGTTTTATCCCTTTGTAAAAATGAGAAAATACTCCATTGATAATTGTGGGGCTAAAAGAATTCCTTGCTCGGGGGTATGGCTAGAGCCCACGAGGCTCCATGATGCCATTATGGTAGGGTGGAGAGCGAGCCTAGTTTAATTCTATTTCATGAACTTAGTGGTAATATAGAAATTTCGGGATAGTCGTAACATGAGAGAAAAAGTTTGTATTTGTGCATAAGAAAAATAAAAATAAAAATGATTTTTATACTTTCAATCTGTTAAATTATAACTTTGGAAGATTAGGGAATGAATTTGATTCAACCCAAACTATTTGGTAAAGTATATTGTAAAGGGAGGTTAAAAGTTGTAAAGTATGCTTGATTAAAGTCTTCTTGTATTTTTACATTTAGTATGGGTAAAAGTAATAAAAATGAATTGTGTTTTACTTCTTTTCAGGGTACATGCTTGCAAGAGTGCTACTGATAAATTTACTAGTACTACTGCAGTGATAAAATGTGAACATGTCAAATAAGTTGCACATGTATTATAATTATTTTTTTATTGAAGATGCTAGTATAAATACACTATACAAATTTAAGGTTTGCACATTTAAATAAGAGAGAAAATATGTATAATGGATACAACAAACTTAAATAGGCAGCTGAATCACAATATATACACTATGATGATACATTGAAAACCTCTTTATTCAAAAAATGAGTTAATTAACCATATCTCTCAAAGATTTAGAGGACATTTTCCTTATATAGCACAGAGTAAACTAGAGTGAAACAAACAATAGCCCTGCACTGTAACAAATATATATATATATATATATATATATATATATATATATATATATATATATATATATATATATATATATATATATATATATATATATATATATATATATATATATATATATATATCAGCAAGAATTAAGGATAAGACCAAAGTGTCCAAGGCAGGTTTGTGCAAGCTTTTCTCTTGCTCTAAAGTCAAGATTTTGTAGGGAATAGTCCAGTCACTTCCAGCCATGTCATTTATCATATCTTTGTATTTTTGAATGCTAGTCATTTCTAGCGCCACCCCATCCTGCCATATGTTTTTTTTTTAGAGCATATCAAGTAAGATGTATAAATTACAGTGACATTATCCTATATTCTCATTGGTGCCACATAGGGTCTTTAATGTACTCCATTGCTCATTACAAGAAAAGGAAATAAAACAAAGTAAATCCAGTTCTATCATGCCATGCATCTCTAGGTTTAAGAAATGAAGAAATACAAAAGAAAATTGCTAATGAAAGGAGTTGTTCTGGACACAATACCTGATACTTATTGATATTATCCACATGAAACATACATGATATCAGACTTTCTGGCAGCTATTTGAGCTCTCCCTAGATAGATTATAATAGATTCTTTAGTCACCTTCATGGGTGGTCAGGGAGTCGTGTCTTGTCAAGTAAGATACTCCCTATCTCCGCAAGTGTCAGTCACGCCTCCCATCTAATGGAAAAATGAGAGTTAATTAGTTTGAATCGATGTGTTATAAATGAGCCAAACTTTAAAAAAAAAAAAATTACTATCACCTCTCTTTTATGTTATGATTCCTATAACAATGACCATTCCACGAAACTCTACCATAGGTAGCCCGAATTAGGGGTCAGTAGCAATCAGGTTCTAGATGAATAGTAATATTTATGAGGAGCACGACGAATGACGAGAAAAAAATAAAAATAAAAATTAATGGCACACTGATCTTTTATTTTCAGGATCGTCACAGTCTCTTTTCCCTATTGGACGTAGTTGAAGGCCACAATTGATGTCACAACACTAGATTTAGTCCATTAGCTGCACAAATTTCCAGATGCTCATTAAAGCAATTTCAAATTCATTTGTTTCCATGTCCAGATAGAGGAATCTCATTTTATTGGTGCTTAGATTAACCCCTACGCTTGTTACAGGTCTATGAATTTAAAACATATTTCAGGCTAATGACAACAACCCCGTCTAATCGTAATCTATAGATCAAGTAAGGTGAGTGGTGCTAGTCTGCTTGGGAATATTAATAGTTGTCAGAGTCCTTCTTTTAACCACCATTGAATGACTTAAGTTTGATCAAGCGTGATGCAAACGAAGACTTCTTTTATGCCTATAAAGTGATGAAACTACCTGACATCTACCTCACACCTTCTTGCACAACTAGCATGCTTTGGAAAAGATATATATATATATATATGATTATTTAAATCGATGTAATAAATGAATAAGTAGTTAGGCCCTGTTGTTGTAGTGTATAACTTTGAGTACAATGCATGTCAGAACCCTTGCTTTAAGTCCTCTTGTGCGATGGGAAACAACATTTAACTTGCAAGAGTAATAATCAAGTACAATTTATTATTTATTGTCATTCATGGCATTTTGCTATAACGGGTGGCTGCCTTATATCATGGGGGTCAAAACAGTAAGTAGATTACTCATATTTTAATGTTTCAAAATTTTCCTGATAAATTATTGTTTAACAGTAAGCATAGGCAGATCATAAGATTCAGGTAAAAAAAGACAATAATTTTATTTATAAAAGTAGTTATAATATTAATACACGTATATTAACAGAAGCAATATCAACCAAATGAATAACATTAACATCTAGCTCAAAGCTATAGTATTATCTGCAATGAAATAATAATAAATACATTAATGTGGAGCATCGAGGTAGCTGCCTAGAGTTTACAGCCATGGTTGAATTATCAATAAAATTGGGTAATAATAAATTAACTCACTAACAATTAGAATTTCAAATGGTAAATTAAAAGTAGTCTCCAGATTTCATTCATATTTACAGTAAAAAAATGAGGGACACATTTCCAAATTTTTAAAGAGAGCTGCTAATAAATTAGGTTTTTATATAAGGAAGAGAGAAACCATATTCCCAAGACTCAAATAAATTAAATCAGATTTTATTTAAAGACAAAATAAATATCTTTATTTGTATAGTTCTTCTTCTCTCTTTATTGGAAATTTATAAACTTAGTTTTCTTGGATAAATAAAGTATCTGTTATTTATTTAAACATCAATGATTAAAATTGACAAGAGAAAAGGTTAACATTCTCAGTAAGTTACCATCATTTTTAGCAGCTATTATAATTCATGCTGATAATTTTGTTCACAAATAAAACATTTTTACTGGTGCTTATTTTTACTATGCACTCTACAATTAATTGGCTGGGAATTAATAATATCTAAAATAAACATTAATATTATTAAATTTTAATATATTAAATATTAGCTATAAATAAAGACAACATTGATATTAATATTAAGAGAAGGCAATAAGTGCTAATGGCAATATCTATAGGTCTTTGGTTCGAATGTTGAGTGGGTTTTCTACATAGCTTTGTTTGGTGTATAAATGTTTTTAACATTTTAAAAACACTCTTTTACTAATAAAGTGCTGCATAAGACATCCATTTACTTCTCCAATATTGATAAAAGAATTAAGGATAAATAAATAAAAGGGTGGGACCCTTTAAAAGTAACATGGGTTATTAAATAGAAGTCTTACTCAAGTTTCTTTTTCTAAAGAAAAGAGGAAGATAAAATAAAATAAGAAGTGTGAATAATTATTTTAATAAATAGCTAAAAAGTTGAAGTGATTATGGATACGGCATAAATTTAAAAATGTATATTAGAAATTTGTTGATTGTAACAAGGCGAGTATTTATTATATAGATATAATGGATATAGGACATTTAAATAAATAATATTTTATGTATTGATGATTATCTTGTAAATAAGAAATTTAAAATTATGTATAAATTATATAAAAATAATATTTTATTTTTATGTGATGATTATATTTTAGTTGAAAGTATTAAATTTGTTCCATGTGTATAGTACGATTTCACGGGTGCGGGGTAGGGATAATTATAGTGTAATTACGTCATTGTTTGAAAAAAAAAGTCATGTTTTTTTGCCCTTTCGTCAAAATTTCAACATTACAAAGCAACTTCTTGTAGGTATTCAATTCATGCTCATATTAGTGTTATGCTTCAAGCCTTAGAATGTTACCTACCTTAATTATTGTCTTTAAAAAAAAAAATTTGTTTGTGTTTTTGAGTGAAAATTTATGGGCATGACACTTGGTATCAGAACCCTAGGTTACAACTCTAGGGAACTCTTGGAAAAAAAAATAAAAAAATTGGGCAATAGGAATTGTATGTGCATGGATAATTGTGTAAACCTCCTTGTGTGTGTTAGACTATCGTGTTGATAGGAAATTCTAGAGAAATTACCTCAAGTAATGAAAAAGAGAAATATAGTGGTTACTACCCAATCTAATTAGAGTTGTGATGTATCCAATGGTCTAAGATTGAACGAAATCGATTGTTCAAATAAATGTTTATTTGAAAGTATGCAATATTTAAGAATAAATTAGACAAAATAGGTCCCTTTGATTTAAGTAAAGAAGGTGGATGACTTAGTCTAGCTAACAAGGGTTACAGCGTTAATCTAGTCTTTGGCATTAATTTTTTTTAAACCTTAAAAAGGTATAGTCTAGTATTTGAAGCATAGTCTCTCTATAAAGAACATAAATAGTGTTATAAGACATCATGTTGTGTGCTATTAAAGAAACATTATTTTGTTGGCTTCCTAAGACTATAATTTTTAATACAATAATAATGCAACTTCTTAAAAATATGGTTGTTCTGGGAGCAACACATTTTCTTGTAGAAACCTTAGTATAAATAGAGGATAAAAACTATACTTTTTCGAAAACATGAACCTCCAAAGGGAATTAATGTGCTAAAGGTGTTGGTGGAATAAGATTAGATTACTAAACCGTTTAATTAATTAAATCAAATTGACAACAAGAATGGAATAATAGAAAACCCTTGAACTGTATATTATGTGGAATTTGAACAATCATATAGTTAGATTTGAACTCTTAACAAAGATTAAAACTAAACCTTTAGGGTGTAGGTTGTTTAAGAAATAATAATAATAATAATAATAATAAAATAAATAAAAAATTATTAAGGACTTGTTTACAAATTGGTAGTAATACACGCATGAACTAAGAATATTTTACACCTTGACCTTGGAATTCTAGGTCCTATTCTATTACCCAAATATCTTGATTTACATATAAGTGTATAAGGGTTAATCTTGTGAAGCAACAAACAATTCACTTGATGGTTGGTGATGCAGGAGCATCTAGTGGTGTAAGGGCAATCTTGCATCACCCAAAAATAGTTAAATTTCAAGTTTCTCAGTTTTTTTATGTTTTTACATTTTTGGATACCCTTTTCGTCATAATGAAATCCCCAATTTACGGTTTTCATTTTCTTCCTGGGTTGAAAGATATTGCAGTTTTAGTTTCCCAGATTTACACCTAAAAATCTTCCGAGTTAGACTTGAGGCACTTAGAGTTCCCAGATCGGCCCTGAAACTTGTTGTAATCGGCATAGAAAATTTCAAGCATGTTCTTGAATTCAAAACCTTTCCAACGGTTCAAACGGTTCATGAATTAGAGTCTCGGACCAAAACTTATGGCCCCGAAGTTGGCGCACTTTCTAGAAGATACAATTGCAAATGTTCTTTTTCAAATTTGAACTTCAAGTTGTAATTTTTCGGTGCTAAACCGCCTAAACTCAAATTTGAATGTTGTTTTGGCTCCAAACTAAAGAGGAGCTCTATTTATGGGCGGGTTTCTAATTTTTGGGTACTTTTGGGGACAAGCTTTCATATTGCGAAAAGGGTTATTCTGTAGCTTTCTGTAACTTGTATTTGTTGTAGAACTTGGGATTTGAGATCCTCTGCATGTAAGAAGCTCTATTTTTAAATAATAAAATTATTCTCTTATTTGTGAGTTATTTTCTAAGTCTCGGGTTGCGCCTCATCAAGTGGTATCAGAGCTAGGTTTTCTTGAGCCTGTGGATAGATCGCCAATCGTGAGGTAGTTCGCACTAGGACCGTGGTTGTGCGTCGAGGTCAAGGAAGATGCCTCCAAGAGTGATGCCTGGTAGGCATGGTGGTGCCAGAGGTGGTCGAGGTGGCAGAAATGCTGGTGGAAGAGATGCACTGGCAGCCCTCCAGAGATAGATTGATGTGTTACAAGAGCAATTAAGAAGAGGGTTAAACCTGAGGGAGGAAAGTGAGGATGAAGGAGAGGAAGAAGGTTCAAATGCAGAAGAGGAAGAAAAAGCAATTGATCAAGACCAAATGCGGCTAATAAGGGCCATTTTGAAGATTGGGAAAAGATCCAAAGCAGAAGTTCCCAGTTATTCCGGAAGTCTGAACCTAAAAGATTTGATCGACTGGATCAACGAGCTAGAAAAATATTTTGAGTATGAGGAAATAGAGGACCCAGATCAGGTTTAGTTTACGAAAATGAAGCTAAAAGGCCATGCCAGTATTTGGTGGAAAGAGGTCCAGTTGGAAAGAAATCGAAGAGGAAAAGGAAATATCACCAAATGGGATCGCATGGTAGAGAAACTGAAGAAGCAGTTCATACCAGTGGACTACGAGTTAGATCTATTAAAGAAATTGCAAGGGTTAAAGCAAGGAAGTAGATCTGTGAAAGAATATACTAAATAATTTCATAAGATAATCATCATAACAGGCCACACTGATGCCAATAAGGAGAAGGTAGCTCAATATCTTAATGGGTTACGACCGAGCATTCAGGAGGAGTTAAGCCTAGTCAGAATGACCACCATTGATGATGTGTATTAGTTTGCTCTAAAGGTGGAAGAGAAGCTGAACAAAAGATTTGATGGCAAGCAAAAAGGACGAGGAGGTCAAAGTGGAAGGGGCAGTGGAAGACCTTCAGGAAGCCGAAATGATGATGAAAAGAAAAGTGAAGATGTGGGTACCAGCCGAAGCCAAACGAACGACAACTTCTACCACCCTCGTGATCAAAACAGTGGTGATCAAAGAAGTGGAGAACGAGGGAGATATGGACAAGGATCTGGAAGAGGTGGTTTCAAAGGAACGTATTTCCAGTGTGGTGAAGAAGGGCATCGAGCCTATGAATGTCCACAACACCAAGGAAGGGAAGACAAAAGGCCAGAAGGTCATAGAAGGGTTGCAAATGCAGATGAGGAGGCCCAATCTGAACATTCAGATGATGCTAAAAGGGGAGAAGCCCTAGTGATTAGGAGAGCCCTAATGACAAACGAGAAGGAACTAGAACAAAGGAAGAATTTGTTTCGCACAAGGTGCAAGTGTGAAGGAAAATGTTGTGATGTCATTATTGATGGTGGGAGCACCGATAATTTGGTGTCAGAAGAGATGGTTACAAAGTTGAAGCTGAAGAGGGAAAGGCACCCGCATCCGTATCAGATTGCCTGGTTGAAAAAAGACCACAAGGTTTTGGTCAATGAGCAGTGCCTAGTAAAGTTCAAGATCAAGAGCTACCATGATGAGATACTTTGTGATATCATCCCCATGGATGCATGTCACATGTTGTTGGGGAGGCCGTGGCAGTTCGATAGGTGAGCTATACAGGATGGCCGCAAACACTTATTCCTTGGACAAAGGATGGGGTTCGCCACAGCTGGAAACCCCTCAAGGAGACCAAGAAAAGGTATGTGAAATAGAATTTGTTATGTAGATGGAAGAAAAATTTAGAAGGTATGAAGTACGAGTGTGTGTGTTATGCATTGATTCCTAGAGTGAGTAAGGAGAATATGAGAAGGTTCCGTACAGTTTCCTGGATGTTGGATGAGTTCTGTGATATTTTTCTAATAATGTACCTAAGGGTTTACCACCAATAAGGAAGATCAGTCATTAGATTGACTTGATTCCTGGAGCTAGTTTGCCAAATAAGGTAGCTCATAGAATGACTCCAATAGAAAATGAGGAGTTGAACAAACAAGTTCAAGAGTTGTTGAGAAAGGGTTTGATACGGGAGAGTTTGAGTCAATGTGTAGTACCTGCAGTACTAGCACCAAAGAAGGATGGGGAGTGGAGGATGTGTATAGATTCCTGAACCATAAACAAGATAACAATCAAGTATAGATTTCCCCTGCCAAGGATGGATGACTTGATGGACTGTTTGAGTGGAGCTCAGTACTTCACAAAAATTGATCTGAAGAATGGATATCACTAGATCCAGATTCGAGAGGGAGATGAATGGAAGACTGCTTTCAAGACCAAAGAGGGCATGTATGAGTGGTTAGTCATGCCTTTTGGGCTAACCAATGCACTGAGCACATTCATGTGACTCATGAATGAGGTACTAAAAGAATTTTTAGGAAATTTTATTATTGTGTATTTAGATGATATTTTTATTTTTAGTAAGACGTTGGATGGGCATCTAATGCATATTCAGAGAGCCTTTGAGAAGTTAAGAGAAGAGAAACTGTTGATTAATCTGAAGAAGTGCAGTTTTGTGAAGAGGGAGTTAGTGTACTTGGGGTTTGCTATCTCAGCAGAAGGTCTCAAGATGGACCCAGAGAAGGTGAAGGCTATTCTGGAATGGCCTACCCCAAGAATTACTACCGAGGTGAGATTTTTCCATGGTTTGGCTAGTTTTTATAGAAATTTCATTAGAAACTTCAGTAGTATTTGTGGACCCTTGACTAAAACAATGAGAGGGGATAGAAAAGAATTCAAGTGGAGCAGTGGAGTGGCAAAAAGTTTTGAACTGTTGAAGCAAAAGGTGACAGAGCAACCTGTTCTAGCCCTCCCAGATTTCAACAAGGTATATCAGGTGGATTGTGATGCCAGTGGTTGTGCCATTGGAGCAGTGTTGAGCCAAGAAGGTAAGCCCATTGCCTATTTCAATGAAAAGTTAAATGATGCCAAGAAAAAGTATTTTGTATATGATCAGGAATTTTATGCAATAGTTCAAGCATTAAAGAAATGGAGACATTATTTATTGTCGAAGGAATTTGTTCTATATATTGATCATCAGGCCTTGCAGTATCTAAATAGTCAAGGAAAATTAAATCAGAGGCATATGAAATGGGTAGAGTTTTTGCAGAGTTATACCTTTGTTTTGAAACATAGGAGTGGGAAGTCAAATAGGGTTGTAGATGCCTTAAGTAGGAGACATACATTGATGAAAAAGATGCAAATTGAAGTGGTTGGGTTCAATGAACTCAAGACACTGTATGCAGAAGATCCTGATTTTGCAGAGTCTTGGAAAGCTTGCAAGGAACCTGTTACGGACAGGACAAGGTGGTTGGATTTCATAATCCAGGATGGCATGTTATTTAAGGGAAGCCAATTGTGTATCCCGAGGAGTTCCATGAGGGAGAACTTGATAAAGGAGAAGCATAGTGGAGGAATGGCAGAACATTTTGGTCAGGATAAGACCATTGCCCTTATCAGCGAGCATTATTATTGGCCTCAGTTGTCATAGGATGTGAAGAAGTTTGTACAAAGCTGCAAGGTATGTCAAATGGCTAAAGGAGTGAGCCAAAATACAAGCTTATATCAGCCCCACCGCACTTCTAGAGGCCATGGAGGATATAAGTATGACTTTGTTCTTGGTTTTCCAAGGACACAACGAGGGAATGATTCACTTCTTGTGGTGATTTCGTTGATAGGTTCTCAAAGATGGCACATTTCATTCTGGCTATGTCAAGACCCATGATGTAGTCCACATTATCGAATTTGTTCTTCAAAGAGGTGTAGTGAGGCTGCTACATGGTCTCCGCCAAAGAGAGTATTGTTTCAGATTGTGACACCAAATTTGTGGGCACTTTTGGAGGACCTTGTGGAAGAAGTCAAGACAGAGTTGAAGTTTAGTTCCACACACCATCCACAAACAGATGGCCGATAGAGGTTGTTACCGAGTCTAGTAACCTAATGAGATTTTGGTAGGAGATAAACCCAAGGGATGTAATTTGATCTTACCCCGTGCAGAATTTTCTTACAACAATTATGTCAATAGAAGCACTGTAGATCACCCAAGGCTCCTGCATCGCGATGGAGGTAGCCCAAAACAGCTCCTTTGCACTGAGGAAGATGGACCAAGAGAAGAAAATAAGTGTTGAAGCCGAAGATTTTGCAGAACACATCAAGGATATACATGAGAAGGTAAAAGAACATATTAATAAGATGAATATGCAGTATAAGGCTAAGGCAGATCAGAAGAGGAGGTATAAGGAGTTTCAGATTGGTGATGAAGTGATGGTCCACTTGAGGAAAGAAAGGTTTCCAGTAGGAACATATAACAAATTGAAGATGAAGAATTTCAGTCCCTATAAAATTTTGAAGAGGCATGATTCCAGGAATGCATATGAGGTAGAGTTGCCAGATGGATTCAACATTTCCCCTGTGTTCAACATTTTAGATTTGACAGAGTATCATGAAGGTAGCGCAGAGGAAGTACCAATGATGGAATAGTGTGGGATTCCTGCACCTACTTCAGAAAAGGAGGAGATTGAAGAAATCCTGGATAGTCATGTAGGAAGGAGTACCAGGAACAGGCAGTATGAAGAATATCTAGTGAAATGGAAAGGAAGGCTTGTTGAAGACTCATCCTGGTTGCCTAAGGCAGAGGTCGACCATTTGGGTTTTCATCAACCATTTGAGACATGATGGGGTCACTTCTCAAATTACCCTGGGTGTCTGATGCAGAAGCATCAAGTGGTGTAAGGGCAATCTTGCATCACCCAAAAATAGTTAAATTTCAAGTTTCTTGGTTTTTAGATGTTTTTTACATTTTTAGATACCCTTTTTGTCATAAAGAAATCCCTAATTTACGGTTTTCATTTTCTATTCCTGAGTTGAAAGATATTGCAGTTTTAGTTTCCCATATTTGCACTTGAAAATCTTCTGAGTTAGATTTGAGGCACTTAGATTTCCCGGATTGGCACCAAAACTTTCTAAAATTAGCATAGCGGATTTTGAGCACGTTCATGACTTTGATACCTTTCCAATGGTTCAAACAGTTCACGAATCGGAGTGCCGGATCAAAAGTTATGGCCCTAGGAAGTTGGCGCGCTTTCTAGAACATACAATTGCAAATGTTTTTTTGAAATTTGAACTTCAAGTTGTAATTTTTTGGTTCCAAACTGCCTAAACTCAAATTTGAATGTTGTTTTGGCTCCAAACTAAAGAGGAGCTCTATTTATGGGCAGGTTTCTAGTTTTTGGGTAACTTTTGGGGACAAGCTCGCATATTGCAAAAAGGGTGATTCAGTAGCTTTCTGTAACTTGCATGTGTTGTAGAACTTAGGGATTTGAGATCCTCTGCATGTAAGAAGCTTCATTTTATGAATAATAAAATTATTCTCTTGTTTGTGGGCTATTTTCTAAGTCTCGGGTTGCGCCCTCATCAGTTGGTAAGAAAAAATTTCATGTATGATGGCATCGACTAAGGATAAATTCCTTGCAATGCATAGTAAATCCAATTTTTAAAAGTGGTCAAAATCATATTTTACCTTGAATTAAATGGTTAAACTTTAAGTTATCCTAACACTTTTGCAAGTAAACAAAGAAATAGTGAATTTAATAGAAATACAACGACTAATAAATCTTGGAGTTGTTTTACCAATAAACTAAAATAGAAAATGATGGAACATGATTCAAGTCATAGGTGAGAAGGTGTAGGAGGTTGCAACTAAGTTAAGATTGGTAAAAAAAAAAAAAAATTGAATTAGACATTGTATAAATAATGTACTTCTAGAAATTAAACATAAAACCTTTGTGAAGAGACTGTATCTAAATATGAGTTTGAAATTAAAAAATTATCTAGAACACATGTTATTACTACCTCCCTTATAAATGAGCTAATAAATAAAGACTTGTGGAACCCAAAATAAGAAAGGATTGTATGTCTAATAGGAAGTAATAACATATTCAATTGTATGTTGACCTTTAAGGTTGTGTATATGTCACAAGAACTAAAGAATCGATTGTTTAAATTTATAAATCAAGTGAGGAGTTATGTAAAAGTTTTAGTGAATTGAGTGATGAAGAAACTAAATGGTATCATCAAGGACATGAAAATTTCCATGAAAGACTCCCAACTAATGTTGTGCATTTCTATACAAATGAATAGTACTCTTGAGCAAAATATATGTGTGTGTGTGAGAGAGAAACACAAACACACTGGAGAAAACTTAGAGGTAGGAATTGTTACTCATTGTATGTCTTTGTACCTTAAGAAGTTAGAAATAATTGTGATTACAAAAATATTATGATTATAACATGTGATTAAATGAGTCAACCTTAGGTAGTGAAATGCAATATTTGTTTTAAAATATATATAGATTAATGAGTTGTGAAAATTATTATTCTATGATTTATCATGTGTTTTATGAATTGAGTGTGCTTTCTTCTCTTGTATTATATAATGTTTCAAAAGAAAATGGTTGATTAACTTCTTTATTAAGTAGAAAACATTCTTTATCATGTTGCAATATATATATATATATATAATGGAATTACCATATGGATATGTTAGTGAACATGTAACAAACATAGTTGAATGAAAGAGGAAGGACAATATGGATTCAATATAATAAAACCAATATTGATCATATATTTGATGTTGGACACTGGATTAGTAAGATAAAAGTATGATATACCATGCATTGTTAAACCTAAGAAATGGAGTACTACCTAGGCTATAGTTGTGCATCATCTAGTGATTTCTTTTACACATTCAAAGTGAGTAGAGATTTACAAAATTGAGAAGCAAAGTGAATTTCACCTAAAGAAAATGGAATGTATTTAAGTACCTTGATTTTGCCATGTTATATGAAAACTTTCATAGAGTGTATTGTGTTATGTCATGTGATGTGAAACCAGTAAATGTGTTGTGCCACAAGTATGAGATACAGGGCATCCAACTTGGGATAAGGGTGGTGGACATCTATTACGATCCCCTATGTGTGCCCTTTGTGATGGTCCATTGTGTAAGTTAGCTAATTAATAAATTATGTAAAAATGATATGTGTGGACATGTGTACATTGAATGCAATGAGATGTATTCGTTTTTGTTATTCTTATTTATATGTTAAATGTGTACCCCTAGTGTATGGTTCCCTCCTTATGGGAGTGAGATTCCAACTAGTGTAAATAAGGGTGAGAGAGAAGAGGACCTCCAATGGAATCTATATGGTTTCGTAGGACGTAGTCCCAAACCTACTCCTCCCACATATTAGAGCCACACTTGTTGGTTCACAGTGCAAACCTACTCTTGACATTTGTAACCTATGGGTAAAGGATGCGATTATGCAGACCATATTTATGGGGATTCTGATTCCACCTACGATTTTAGATTTTGGATGCTACAGTAATAAAAAATATCGATACTATGTGGAAGAGTCCACCATGATATTGCAAGCTCATATTTATGTGGTCAAGGACCACCATTTTATTGCATGATGTTATATATTTGTGGTTAGAGAACCACCATTCCCCTCCTCCCCTTAGGTGACTTTATCAAAGTCATGTGGTACTCGTAATGTGTAAATTTTATTGTTGAAATATTGAATTATTGGTAATTTCTTATTGATGTTTTATTTTATTATGCATCAGTAGTATGGAATTTTATATTTCCTTTCTTAAGGCTATTTCGCCATTTGAAAAAAATTCATAGTCCAATTGCCTCAAGGACTTGTTTAATTTTTCTTTCTTTTCTTTTAAATTGGATTTTGAAATGTTACAATGTAGCTACACTTGGTCTTTATTTTAATTTATCTCTTGAATTTATAAATTTTATTACAACTTTGGTATATGATCTTATATTTCTTGGTTTGAGGCTTTCTTGATTGTCAACTGCTGACAAATATGGTGTAATGTGATAGATGTGTAAAATTGTCATATCCTGTGGGGTTCCCTAGTAGGACGTATAGGGGAGTAGATGCACTGGGGAATTATTGTAAAAAGGGGTTGCAAATGGGACTGGAATGGGACGGTCATAAATCCATTCTTCCCTTAGTTCTATGATTGTTCTTGTTGTACCTTCCTTTTGGAGGTTAAGACCATTAAACAAACAAAGGGAAGGTACTAGGAAATGTATGGAGGGGTCCTTAGAGAAGGCCTCGAGGCCATCTTTCCTAGTGGCTATGGTATCTGAGAATCTCCATCCTTATAAACCGCATTGTGTGAGCCTTGTGTTGTAAATTGTGTGGTTGTATGAGGATAGGCACACCCAATTTGGGAAGAGCATCCTTTGTATGATGATAGGTGCACCCAATTGGGAAGAGCATCCTTGCTATTGTTGTGTGTACATGTGAAAATTGCAAGTAAATGTGATGTGTCGTACCTGTGAACTATGTGAGAAAGATAGCAACAAATGATGCAAGTTAATATTCCTTGAGACATGAATTGATATTGGAACAAAAATAGTTTCTAACATCATGAGTGATGTTTATAATGCAAAAGGGAACCTTGAAAGGTGGATATGGATGTTATTGTGTTTTGGATACAAGTTGGTGTAATTGTTAATAAAAAAATGTTAATTACATAGATAATTACTAGTATTTATTACATTGTGAGTATATTAGTTAAATGCTCTATGGTGAGAAATTTTGTTTTAATTATTTAGAGGTTTGATGCATGGAAGGGATGTCTCTAATATGTGCTTATAGTTAAATATTTTGAATCACTTCATCATGGAAGTAAAGTAAATCGTATGTTTAATAGATTATGTACATTACTATATGAAGGTTATGTTTCCAAACATTAATGACTTCCAAGAGGAAGTCTAAATTAAGGGGAGGGGGATGTAAGGCCCCACTTTGCATGTGATCAGTAAAGCCCTAATATTTTTTATGTGATCCTAAATAGATGGTAAGATTTATTATGGATGACAAATAGTGTGATTATTTGATGATATTCTTTCTTATGCTACCATGAATGTAAGACCCCATTTCATATTCCCCATTTTATTTCAATCAAACAAGTAGTTAGATGATAATTATGATGAAATTAATGATAAAAATCATTTTAGGATTCATGGGCAAGATATTGATGAAAATGGCTTGGTTTGGAGAGGAAAGATGGATACAAGATTTCAGCCCCTCCACCTAAAAGAAAAAGATAAGTTCTTCCTTTTCAATTAGCCCTTGTTTCTTGGTAGTAAGGAGTTGACCTATTGTATGGATCATGCTTGAAAACATAAAGTAGAGGATGTAGATGCATGTAAGTTGTACTATGTTAGTTTTATCCCTTTGTAAAAATGAGAAAATACTTCATTGTTCATTGTGGGGCTAAAACAATTCCTTGCTCGGGGGTATGGCTAGAGCCCACGAGGCTCCATGATCCCATTATGGTAGGGTGGAGAGCAATCCTAGTTTAATTGTGTTTCATAAACTTAGTGGTAATATAGAAAGTTGGGGATAGTTGTAACATGAGAGAAAAAGATCGTATTTGTGCATAAGAAAAATAAAAATAAAAATGATATTTATACTTTCAATTTGTTAAATTATAACTTTGGAAGTTTAGGGAATGAGTTTCATTCAACCCAAACTATTTGATAAAGTATATTGTAAAGGGTGGTTAAAAGTTTTAAAGTACGCTTGATTGAAGTCTTCTTGTATTTTTACATTTAGTTTGGGTAAAAGTAATAAAAATGAATTGTATTTTAGTTCTTTCCTGGGTACGTGCTTGCAAGTGTGCTACTGATAAATTTATTCGTACTACTGTAGTGATAAAATGTGAATATGTCAAATAAGTTGCACATGTATTATAATTTTTTATTTATTGAAGATGCCAGTATAAATACACTATACAAATTTAAGGTTTTCACATTTAAATAAGAGAGAAAATATGTATAATGGATACAACAAACTTAAATAGGCAGCTAAATCACAATATATACACTATGATGATACATTGAAAACCTTTCTATTCAAAAAATGAGTTAGTTAACCATATCTCTCAAAGATTTAGAGGAAATTTTCCTTATATAGCATAGAGTAAACTAGAGTGAAACAAACGATAGCCCTGCGCTGTAACAAATATATATATATATATATATATATATATATATATATAGCAGCAAGAATTAAGGATAACACCAAAGCATCCAAGGTGGGTTTGTGCAAGATTTTCTCTTGCTCTAAAGTCAAGATTTTGTAGGGAATACTCTAGTCACTTCCAGCCATGTCATTTATCATATCTCTGTATTGTTGAATGCTAGTCATTTCTAGCACCACCCCATCCTGCCATATGTTTTTTTTTTTAGTGCACATCAAGTAAGATGTATAAATTATAGTGACATTATCCTATATTGTCATTGGTGCCACATAGGGTCTTCAATGTACTCCACTGCTCATTACAGGAAAAGGTAATAAAACAAAGTAAATCTAGTTCTATCATGCCATGCATCTCCAGGTTTAAGAAATGAAGATATACAAGAGAAAATTTCTAATGAAAGGAGTTGTTCTGGGCACAATACCTGATACTTATTGTTATTATCCACATGAAACATACATGATATCAGACCATCTGGTAGCTATTTGAGCTCTCCCTAGATAAATTATAACAGACCCTTTAGTCACCTTCATGGGTGGTCAGGGAGTCATGTCTTGTCAAGTAAGATACTCCCTATCTCCGAAAGTGTTAGTCACACCTCCCATCTAATGGAAAAATGAGAGCTACTTAGTTTGAATCGACATGTTATAAATGAGCTTGAACTTTAAAAAAAAAATTACTATCACCTCTCTTTTATGTTCTGATTCTTATGACGATGACCATTCCACCAAACTCTACCATAGGTAGCCTGAATTAGGGGTCAGTAGCAATCAGGTTCTAGATGGATAGTAATATTTATGAGGAGCATGACGGATGAGGAGAAAAAAATAAAAATAAAAATTAATGGCACACTGATCTTTTATTTTCAAGATCGTCACAGTCTCTTTTCCCTATCGGACGTAGTTGAAAGCCACAATTGATGTGACAACACTAGATTGAGTCTATTAGCTACGCAAATTTCCAGATGCTCATTAAAGCAGTTTCAAAGTCATTTGTTTCCATGTCTAGATATAGGAATCTCCTTTTATTGGTGCTTAGATTAACCCCTATGCTCGTTACAGGTCTATGAATTTAAAACATATTTCAGGCTAAACACAACAACCCCATCACATAGTAATCTACAGATCAAGTAAGGTGAGTGGTGCTAGTTTGCTTGGGCATATTAATTCATGTCAGAGTCCTTTTAACTACCATTGAATGATTTAATTTTGATCAAGGGTGGTGCAAAGGAAGACTGATTTTATGGCTATAAAGTGATGAAACTACCTGACATCTAACTCACACCTTCTTGCACAACTAGCATGCTTTGGAAAAGATATATATGTATGATTATTTAAATCGTTGTAATAAATGAATAAGTAGTTAGGCCCTACTGTTGTAGTGTATAACTTTGAGTACAATGCATGTCAAAACCCTTGCTTTAAGTCCTCTTGCGCGATGGGAAACCAAATTTAACTTGCAAGAGTAATAATCAAGTCACATTTAGTATTTCTTACCATTCATGGCATTTTGTTGTAATGGGTGGCTACCTTATATCATGGGGGTCAAAAAAGTAAGTAGATTACTCATATTTTAATGTTTCAAAATTTTCCTGATAAATTATTGTTTAACAGTAAGCATAGGCGGATCATAAGATTCAGGTAAAGAAAGACAATAATGTTATTTATTAAAGCAGTTATAATATTAATACACATATATTAACAGAAGCAATATCAACCAAATGAATAACATTAACATCTAGCTCAAAGCTATAGTCTTATCTGCAATGAAATAATAATAAATACATTAATGTGGAAGCATCGAGGTAGCTGCCTAGAGTTTACAGTCGTGGTTGAATTATCAATAAAATTGGGTAATAATAAATTAACTCACTAAAAATTAGAATTTCAAATGGTAAATTAAATGTAGTCTCGAGATTTCATTCATATTTACGGTAAAAGAATGGGGGACACATTTCCAAATTTTTAAAGAGAGCTGCTAATAAATTAGGTTTTTATATAAGGAAGAGAGAAAACATATTCCCAAGACTCAAATAAATTAAATCAGATTTTATTTAAAGACAAAATAAATATCTTTATTTGTATAGCTCTTCTTCTCTCTTTATTGGAAATTTATAAATTTAGTTTTCTTGGATAAATAAAATATTTGTTATTTATTTAAACATCAATGATTAAAATTGACAAGAGAAAAGGTTAACATTCTTAGTAAGTTACCATCATTTTTAGCAGCTATTATAATTCATGCTGATATTAATTTTGTTCACAAATAAAAAATTTTACTGGTGCTTATTTTTACTATACACTCTACAATTAATTGGCTGGGAATTAATAATATCTAAAATAAACATTAATATTATTAAATTTTAATATATTAAATATTAGCTATAAATAAAGACAACATTGATATTAATATTAAGCGAAGGCAATAAGTGCTAATGGCAATATCTATAGGTCTTTGGTTCGAATGTTGAGTGGGTTTCTACATAGCTTTGTTTGGTGTATAAATGTTTTTAACATTTTAAAAACACACTTTTACTAATAAAGTGTTGCATAAGACATCCATTTACTTCTCCAGTATTGATAAAAGAATTAAGGATAAATAAATAAAAGGGTGGGGCCCTTTAAAAGTAACATGGGTTATTAAATAGAAGTCTCACTCAAGTTTCTTTTTCTAAAGAAAAGAGGAAGATAAAATAAAATAAGAAGTGTGAATAATTATTTTAATAAATAGCTAAAAAGTTGAAGTGATTATGGATACTGCATAAATTTAAAAATGTATATTAGAAATTTGTTGATTGTAACAAGGTGAGTATTTATTATATAGATATAATGGATATAGGACATTTAAATAAATAATATTTTATGTATTGATGATTATCTTGTAAATAAGAAATTTAAAATTATGTATAAATTATATAAAAATAATATTTTCGTTTTATGTGATGATTATATTTAAGTTGAAAGTATTAAATTTGTTCCATGTGTATAGTACGATTTCATGGGTGCAGGGTAGGGATAATTATAGTGTAATTACGTCATTGTTTAAAAAAAAAATATCATGTTTTTTTTTTCCGTTTCATCAAAATTTCAACATTACAAAGCAACTTGTTGTAGGTATTCAATTCATGCTCATATTAGCGTTATGCTTCAAGCCTTAGATTGTTACCTACCTTAATTATTGTCTTTAAAAAAAAAAAAATTGGTTGTGTTTTTGAGTGAAAATTTATGGGCATGACACTTGGTATCAAAGCCCTAGGTTGCAACTCTAGGGAACTCTTGGAAAAAAATAAAATAAAATTGGGCATTAGGAATTGTGTGTGCATGGATAATTGTGCAAACCTCCTTGTGTGTGTTGGACTATCGTGTTGATAGGAAATTCTAGAGAAATTACCTCAAGTAATGAAAAAGAGAAATATAGTGGTTACTACCCAATCTAATTAGAGTTGTGATGTATCCAATGGTCTAAGATTGAACAAAATCGATTGTTCAAATAAATGTTTAATTGAAAGTATTTGATCTTTAAGAATAAATCAGACAAAATAGGTCCCTTTGATTTAAGTAAAGAAGGTGGATGACTTAGTCTAGCTAACAAGGGTTACAACGTTAATCAAGTCTTTGGCATTAATTTTTTTGAAACCTTAAAAAGGTATAGTCGAGTATTTGAAGCATAGTCTCTCTATAAAGAACATAAATAGTGTTATAAGACATCATGTTGTGTGCTATTAAAGAAACATTATTTTGTTGGCTTCCTAAGACTATAATTTTTAATACAATAATAATGCAACTTCTTAAAAATATGGTTGTTTTGGGAGCAACACATTTTCTTGGAGAAACCTTAGTATAAATAGAGGATAAAAACTATACTTTTTGGAAAACACGAACCTCAAAAGGGGATTAATGTGCCAAAGGTGTTGGTGGAATAAGATTAGATTACTAAACCCTTTAATTAATTAAATCAAATTGATAACAAGAATGGAATAATAGAAAACCCTTTAACTATATATTATGTGGAATTTGAACAATCATATAGTTAGATTTGAACTTTTAACAAAGATTAAAACTAAACCTTTAGGGTGTAGGTTGTTTAAAAAATAATAATAATAAATAAATAAATAAATAATTATTAAGGACTTGTCTACAAATTGGTAGTAATACATGCATGAACTGAGAATATTTTACACCTTGATCTTGGAATTCTAGGTCCTATTCTATTACCCAAAGATCTTGATTTACATATAAGTGTATAAGGGTTAATCTTATGAAGCAACAAACAATTCACTTTATGGTTGGTAAGAAAAAATTTCATGTATGATGGCATCAACTAAGGATAAAAGCCTTGCACTGCATAGTAAATCCAATTTTTAAAAGTGGTCAAAATCATATTTTACCTTGAATTAAATGGTTAAACTTTAAGTTATCCTAACACTTTTGCAAGTAAACAAAGAAATAGTGAATTTAATAGAAATACAACGACTAATAAATCTTGGAGTTGTTTTACCAATAAACTAAAATAGAGAATGATGGAACATGATTCAAGTCATAGGTGAGAAGGTGTAGGAGGTTGCAACTAAGTTAAGATTGGTAAAAAAAAAAAAAAAAGTTGAATTAGACATTGTATAAATAATGTACTTCTAGAAATTAAACATAAAACCTTTGTGAAGAGATTGTATCTAAATATGAGTTTGAAATTAAAAAATTATCTAGAACACATGTTATTACTACCTACCTATAAATGTGCTAATAAATAAAGACTTGTGGAACCCAAAATAAGAAAAGATTGTATGTCTAATAGGAAGTAATAACATATTCAATTGGATGTTGACCTTTAAGGTTGTGTATATGTCACAAGAACTGAAGAATCAATTGTTTGAATTTATAAATCAAGTGAGGAGTTATGTAAAAGTTTTAGTGAATTGAGTGATTGAGAAACTAAATGGTATCATCAAGGACACAAAAATTTCCATGAAAGACTCCCAACTAATGTTGTGCATTTCTATACCAATGAATAGTACTCTTGAGGAAAATATATGTGTGTGTGAGAGAGAGACACAAACACACTGGAGAAAACTTAGAGGTAGGAATTGTTACTCATTGTATGTCTTTGTACCTTAAGAAGTTAGAAATAATTGTGATTACAAAAATATTATGATTATAACATGTGATTTAATGAGTCAACCTTAGGTAGTGAAATGCAATATTTGTTTAAAAATATATATAGATTAATGAGTTGTGAAAATTATTATTCTATGATTTATCATGTGTTTTATGAATTGAGTGTACTTTCTTCTCTTGTATTATAATGTTTCAAAATAAAATGGTTGATTAACTTCTTTATTAAGTAGAAAACATTCTTTATCATGTTGCAAAATATATATATATATATATATATATATATATATATATATATATATATATATATATATATATATATATATATATATATATAATGGAATTACCATATGGATATGTTAGTGAACATGTAACAAACATAGTTGAATGAAAGATGAAGGACAATATGGATTCAATATAATAAAACCAATATTGATCATATATTTGATGTTGGACACTGGATTAGTAAGATAAAAGTATGATATACCATGCATTGTTAAACCTAAGAAATGGAGTACTACCTAGGCTATAGTTGTGCATCATCTAGTGATTTCTTTTACACATTCAAAGTGAGTAGAGATTTACAAAATTGAGAAGCAAAGTGAATTTCACCTAAAGAAAATGGAATGTATTTAAGTACCTTGATTTTGCCATGTTATATGAAAAATTTCATAGAGTGTATTGTGTTATGTCATGTGATGTGAAACCAGTAAATGTGTTGTGCCCCAAGTATGAGATACAAGGCATCCAACTTGGGATAAGGGTGGTGGACATCTAGTATGATCCCCTATGTGTACCCTTTGTGATGGTCCATTGTGTAAGTTAGCTAATTAAGAAATTATGTAAAAATGATATGTGTGGACGTGTGTACATTGAATGCAATGAGATGTATTCATTTGTGTTATTCTTGTTTATATGTTAAATGTGTACCCCTAGTGTATGGTTCCCCCCTTATGGGAGTGAGATTCCAACTAGTGTAAATAAGGGTGAGAGAGAAGAGGACCTCCAATGGAAGCTATATGGTTTCGTAGGACGTAGTCCCAAACCTACTCCTCCCACATATTAGAGCCACACTTGTTGGTTCACAGTGCAAACCTACTCTTGAAATTTGTAACCCATGGGTAAAGGATGGGATTATGCAAACCATATTTATGGGGATTCTAATTCCACCTATGATTTTAGATTTTGGATGCTACAGTAATTCAAAATATTGATACTATGTGGAAGAGTCCACCATGATATTGCAAGCTCATATTTATGTGTTCAAGGACCACCATTTTATTGCATGATGTTATATATTTATGGATAGAGAACCACCATTCCCCTCCTCCTCTTAGGTGACTTTATCAAATTCATGTGGTACTCGTAATGTGTAAATTTTATTGTTGAAATATTGAATTATTAGTAATTTCTTATTGATGTTTTATTTTATTATGCATCAGAAGTATGGAATTTTATATTTCCTTTCTTAAGGCTATTTAGCCATTTGAAAAAATTCATAGTCCAATTTCCTCAAGGACTTGTTTAATTTTTCTTTCTTTTCTTTTAAATTGGATTTTGAAATGTTGCAATGTAGCTACACATGATCTTTATTTTAATTTATCTCTATAATTTATAAATTTTATTACAACTTTGGTTTATGAACTTATATTTCTTGGTTTGAGGCTTTCTTGATTGTCAACTGCTGACAAATATGGTGTAATGTGATAGATGTGTAAAATTGTCATATCCTGCGGGGTTCCCTAGTAGGACATATAGGGGAGTAGATGCAGTGGGGAATTATTGTAAAACAAGGTTGCAAATGGGATTGGAATGGGACGGTCATAAATCCATTCTTCCCTTAGTTCTATGATTGTTCTTGTTGTACCTTCCTTTTGGAGGTTAAGACCATTAAAAAAACAAAGGGAAGGTACTAGGAAATGTATGGAGGGGTCCTTAGAGAAGGGCCTCGAGGCCATCTTTCCTATTGGCTATGGTATCTGAGAATATCCATCCTTATAAACCCCATTATGTGAGCCTTGTGTTGTAAATTGTGTGGTTGTATGAGGATAGGCGCACCCAATTTGGGAAGAGCATCCTTTGTATGAGGATAGGTGCACCCAATTGGGAAGAGCATCCTTGCTATTGTTGTGTGTACATGTTAAAATTGCAAGTAAATGTGATGTGTCATACCTATGAACTATGTGAGAAAGATAGCAACAAATGATGCAAGTTAATATTCCTTAAGACATGAATTGATATTGGAACAAAAATAGTTTCAAACATCATGAGTGATGTTTATAATGCAAAAGGAAACCTTGAAAGGTGGCTAAGGATGTTATTGTGTTTTGGATAGAATTTGGTGTAATTGCTAATAAAAAAATGTTAATTACATAGATAATTACTAGTATTTATTACTTTGTGAGTATATTGGTTAAATGCTCTATGGTGAGAAATTTTGTTTTAATTATTTAGAGATTTGACGCATGGAAGGGATGTCTCTAATATGTGCTTATAGTTAAATATTTTGAATCACTTCATCATGGAAGTAAAGTAATTGGTATGTTTAATAGATTATGTACATTACTATATGAAGGTTATGTTTCCAAACATTAACGACTTCCAAGAGGAAGTCTAAATTAAGGGGAGGGGGATGTAAGGCCCCACTTTGCAAGTGATTAGTAAAGCCCTAATATGTTTTATGTGATCGTAAATAGATGGTAAGAAGTATTATGGATGACAAATAATGTGATTATTTGATGATCTTCTTTCTTATGCTACAGTGAATGTAAGACCCCATTTCATATTCCCCATTTTATTTCAATCGAACAAGTAGTTAGATGATAATTATGATGAAATGAATGATTAAAATCTTTTTAGGATTCATGGGCATTAACCTTTATTTAATTATGATAGATGCACATGTGACTTGTTGGATATAACTTGAAAGTGTTGGGTTATTTGGCATATTAAATTTTGGTAAATGGTTCACCGTTAATGTTATAGAAGTTTAAAATGAATTACTAAGGTGGTAAATAAAATGATGGGGTGACTACTTCATTGACTATATTCTTGTATTGGAGTGTGTGTGTATTTCCTCTTATTATAATGAAAATTGAATCATTAGGTTCATATATTAATGAGTAAATAGTTCATGAGTGAAAATTATGTGAATTGGATTAGCTAGTAATATGTAGAGGTATATGATCTAATCATGTTGACCTTGGTAATGTGTAGGAATCAAATATGAAAATAGGAGGATAGATAAATGTTGGAATCAAATCAAATACATATTTGGGAAGTCCTAAGTGTAGCCCTATTTGACTTAGAAGGGTTTGAGGTTTTATTATTGGCTGGGTGATTGAGTAGAATCCAATTGTAGGACATGTGATGTGAGTTGGAACCCCTGGTTAAGATCAAAATTCGTATGGATTTTTGTGTGGGTTTTTAAAAGGGATTTTTGAATCAATTTCCTTGGTTTTTGAACAAGAATTGACCACTAGGACCTATACCTAAGGGTTTGGAACCTTTTTGACACATGTGAACTTTTCCTTGGAGTGTGAAAAGACCCATCAAAAGTCCACATTCATGAATGTGACAAATTCAAAAAGTGTTGGGGCTTCGGAAGAGTGACTTGTCACTCTCAACCTTCTACTTCCCAAAAGTTCTTGGAATTGGCACAAGACTCACACATGTGTGAGCACTTGTGGGAAAGAGTGTAGGTTTTGAGGATCCCTATATATCTCTAGAAGATGGAATATTTGGGCATTGCCCACTTCTCCTCTTGGAGAACTCGAGTGAAGATGGTAGCAAGAATGAGAAAAAAAGAGAGGAGTCCATCTCTTTGGCAAGATATTGAAGAAAATGGCTTGGTTTGGAGAGGAAATATGGATACAAGATTTCAGCCCCTCCACCTAAAAGAAAAATATAATTTCTTCCTTTTCAATTTGCCCTTGTTTCTTGGTAGTAAGGAGTTGACCTATTGTATGGATCATGCTTGAAAACATAAAGTAGAAGATGTAGATGCATGTAAGTTGTACTATGTTAGTTTTATCCCTTTGTAAAAATGAGAAAATACTCCATTGATCATTGTGGGGCTAAAAGAATTCCTTGCTAGGGGGTATGGCTAGAGCCCAGGAGGCTCCATGATGCCATTATGGTAGGGTGGAGAGCAAGCCTAGTTTAATTGTGTTTCATAAACTTAGTGGTAATATAGAAAGTTGGGGATAGTCGTAACATGAGAGAAAAAGTTCATATTTGTGCATAAGAAAAATAAAAATAAAAATGATGTTTATACTTTCAATCTGTTAAATTATAACTTTGGAAGTTTAGGGAATGAATTTGATTCAACCCAAACTTTTTGGTAAAGTATATTGTAAAGGGAGGTTAAAAGTTGTAAAGTATGCTTGATTGAAGTCTTCTTGTATGTTTACATATAGTATGGGTAAAAGTAATAAAAATGAATTGTGTTTTACTTCTTTTCTAGGTACATGCTTGCAAGTGTGCTACTGATAAATTTACTGGTACTACTGCAGTGATAAAATGTGAATATGTCAAATAAGTTGCACATGTATTATAATTTTTTATTTATTAAAGATGCTAGTATAAATACACTATACAAATTTAAGGTTTGCACATTTAAATAAGAGAGAAAATATGTATAATGGATACAACAAACTTAAATAGGCAGCTGAATCACAATATATACACTATGATGATACATTGAAAACCTCTCTATTCAAAAAATGAGTTAGTTAACCATATCTCTCAAAGATTTAGAGGAAATTTTCCTTATATAGCACAGAGTAAACTAGAGTGAAACAAACGATAGCCCTACACTGTAACAAATATATATATAGTAGCAAGAATTAAGGATAACACCAAAGCATCCAAGGTGGGTTTGTGCAAGCTTTTCTCTTGCTCTAAAGTCAATATTTTGGAGGGAATAGTCCAATCACTTCCAGCCATGTCATTTATCATATCTCCATATTGTTGAATGCTAGTCATTTCTAGCATAGCCCCATCCTGCCATATGTTTTTTTTTTAGTGCACATCATGTAAGATGTATACAGTACAGTGACATTATCCTATATTCTCATTGGCGCCACATAGGTTCTTCAATGTACTCCACTACTCATTACAAGAAAAGGCAATAAAACAAAGTAAATCCATTTCTATCATGCCATGCATCTCAAGGTTTAAAAAATGAAGAAATACAAGAGAAAATTGCTAATGAAAGGAGTTGTTTTGGACACAATACCTGATACTTACTTATTGATATTATCCACATGAAACAAACATGATATCAAACCATCTGGTAGCTATTTGAGCTCTCCCTAGATAGATTATAATAGACGCTTTAGTCACCTTCATGGCTGGTTAGGGAGTCGTCTCTTGTCAAGTAAGATACTCCCTATCTCCGCAAGCGTCAGTCATGCCTCCCATCTAATGGAAAAATGAGAGCTACTTAGATTGAATCAACGTGTTATAAATGAGCTTGAACTTTTTAAAAAAAATTACTATCACCTCTCTTTTATGTTTTGATTCTTATGACGATGACCATTCCACCAAACTCTACCATAGGTAGCCTGAATTAGGGGTCAGTAGCAATCAAGTTCTAGATGGATATTAATATTTATGAGGAGCATGATGGATGAGGAGAAAAAAATAAAAATAAAAATTAATGGCACACTAATCTTTTATTTTCAGGATTATCACATTCTCTTTTCCCTATCGGATGTAGTTGAAGGCCACAATTGATGTGACAACACTAGATTGAGTCTATTAGCCGCACAAATTTATAGACGCTCATTAAAGCAGTTTCAAATTCATTTGTTTCCATGTCTAGATATAGGATTCTCCTTTTATTGGTGCTTAGATTAACCCCTACAGTCATTATAGGTCTGTGAATTTAAAACATATTTCAGGCTAATGACAACAACCCCGTCTCATTGTAATCTACAGATCAAGTAAGGTGAGTGGTGCTAGTCTGCTTGGGCATATTAATGGCTGTTAGAGTCCTTCTTTTAACCACCATTGAATGATTTAAGTTTGATCAAGCATGGTGCAAAGGAAGACTTCTTTTATGCCTGTAAAGTGATGAAACTATCGGACATCTACCTCACACCTTCTTGCACAACTAGCATCCTTTGGAAAAGATATATATGTATGATTATTTAAATCAAAGTAATAAATGAATAAGTAGTTAGGCCCTGCTATTGTAGTGTATAACTTTGAGTACAATGCATGTCAGAACCCTTGCTTTAAGTCCTCTTGCACAATGGGAAACAACATTTAACTTGCAAGAGTAATAATCAAGTCACATTTATTATTTCTTGCCATTCATGGCATTTTTCTATAGCGGGTGGCTGCCTTATATCATGGCGGTCAAAACAGTAAGTAGATTACTCATATTTTAATGTTTCAAAATTTTCCTGATAAATTATTGTTTAATAGTAAGCATAGGCGGATAATAAGATTTAGGTAAAAAAAGACAATAATGTTATTTATAAAAGCAGTTATAATATTAATACACGTATATTAACAAAAGCAATATCAACCAAATGAATAACATTAACATCTAGCTCAAAGCTACAGTCTTATCTGTAATGAAATAATAATAAATACATTAATGTGGAAGCATTGAGGTAGCTGCCTAGAGTTTACAGCCGTGGTTGAATTATCAATAAAATTGGGTAATAATAAATTAACTCACTAACAATTAGAATTTCAAATGGTAAATTAAAAGTAGTCTCCAGATTTCATTCATATTTATGGTACAAAAAATGGGGGACACATTTCCAAATTTTTAAAGAGAGCTGCTAATAAATTAGGTTTTTATATAAGGAAGAGAGAAAACATATTCCCAAGACTCAAATAAATTAAATCAGATTTTATTTAAAGACAAAATAAATATCTTTATTTGTATAGTTCTTCTTCTCTCTTTATTGGAAATTTATAAATTTAGTTTTCTTGGATAAATAAAGTATCTGTTATTTATTTAAACATCAATGATTAAAATTGACAAGAGAAAAGGTTAACATTCTCAGTAAGTTACCATCATTTTTAGAAGCTATTATAATTCACGTTGATATTAATTTTGTTCACAAATAAAACATTTTTACTGGTGCTTATTTTTACTATGCACTCTACAATTAATTGGCTGGGAATTAATAATATGTAAAATAAACATTAATATTATTAAATTTTAATATATTAAATATTAGCTATAAATGAAGACAACATTGATATTAATATTAAGAGAAGGCAATAAGTGCTAATGGCAATATCTATAGGTCTTTGGTTCGAATGTTGAGTGGGTTTTCTACATAGCTTTGTTTGGTGTATAAATGTTTTTAACATTTTTAAACACACTTTTACTAATAAAGTGCTGCATAAGACAGCCATTTACTTCTCCAGTATTGATAAAAGAATTAAGGATAAATAAATAAAAGGGTGGGGCCCTTTAAAAGTAACATGGGTTATTAAATAGAAGTCTCACTCAAGTTTCTTTTTCTAAAGAAAAGAGGAAGATAAAATAAAATAAGAAGTGTGAATAATTATTTTAATAAATAGCTAAAAAGTTGAAGTGATTATGGATACGGCATAAATTTTAAAATGTATATTAGAAATTTGTTGATTGTAACAAGGTGAGTATTTATTATATAGATATAATGGATATAGGACATTTAAATAAATAATATTTTATGTATTGATGATTATCTTGTAAATAAGAAATTTAAAATTATGTATAAATTATATAAAAATAATATTTTCTTTTTATGTGATGATTATATTTAAGTTGAAAGTGTTAAATTTCTTCCATGTGTATAGTACGATTTCACGGGTGCAGGGTAGGGATAATTATAGTGTAATTACGTCATTGTTTAAAAAAAAAATGTCATGATTTTTTTCCTTTTTGTCAAAATTTCAACATTACAAATCAACTTGTTGTAGGTATTCAATTCATGCTCATTTTAGCATTATGCCTCAAGCCTTAGAATGTTACCTACCTTAATTATTTTCCTTTAAAAAAAAAATTGGTTGTGTTTTCGAGTGAAAATTTATGGGCATGACAATACACAGTTTCCTTGCACTTTGACATGATTCTCTCCTCCTTTGACGTCAATGGTAAAGGATAAAAATTTTGCATTATTCTCCCCCTTTGATGCAAAACCAAAAATACCTGCTTTGAATACTCCCCCTTGGGATTACACCCAAATAAATCAACAACTCAATGACAACACATGACACTACCTACTCCCCCTGAGAGGTAGCCACCAACATCAGTCCAAATATGAGATAGATCCATAGATCCACTAGAATGATGCATCTCCATATGCATCTAGTTCCAAGAAGGATGGGCAATAACTGCCAACTTCTCTTGAAGATACTCAAAAGTATCCTTAGGAAGATCCTTAGTAAATATGTCAGCAATCTGATCCTTTGTAGGTACATACTCAAGTTTCATCTCATTCTCCATAACCTTCTAGATCTCAGAAAGTGATACCTAATTTATATATGATTTTTCCTTGAATGCATCACTGGATTCTTCGAAATGTTGATTGCACTTGTATAGTCACAAAAGATAGCAATAGGCTCATCATACACTACTATGATATCCTTTAATGTTTGTCTCATCCACAAAACTTGTGTACAGTATGATGCTATTGTAATACACTCGACCTCTATAGTACATAAAGAAACTGAATCCTACCTCTTACTCAACCATGACACCATTCTACATCTAAGAAAGAATGCACCGCCACTTACAATTACTTTTTCTCTCATCAACACAACCAACCCAATCTACATATGTATAAGCACTTAATGTGAAATTAGTATCCTTAGGATACCACATGCCATAATCTAGAGTGACTCTGAAATATCTGAATATCCTCTTCACTATTGCAACATGTGTTTCTTTAGGTTCTTCTTGAAATCTAGCCACAAGACACACTACATGCATGATATCTAGTCTAATAGGGATTAGATATAAAATTCCCCCAATCATATTTCCTCTGATCATCGTTAGGTAAATCATCATCTTTACTCAATTTACAACCATGCACCATAGGAGTGCATACTGTTTGGAATCATCCATTCCAAACTTCTTCAACATCTATTTGACATACTTATACTATGAAATGAAAATCCCTTTATCTATTTGATTGATTTGTAGCCAAAGGAAGAAATTCGTCTCCCAAACATTGACATTTAAAACTCTTTCTGCATCTCTTCAAAAAATTTCTTACACATATCTTCCTTTCCACTAAAGATATGTGTTGCAATTATGAAGGTATTGTCATTGATTTCAATAGGAAGTGTACTAGATGGTGTTATCATTGGTGTCAAGGAGGTTTGTTGCATGTCGAGGATACTAAGAAATTTTTGAAAAAGAGAACATCTTGTTGTAAGTTGTGCATGTGTAGTTGAGATATTAAGGAAGTGTTGTGAGTACAGGTATGTGCAGGATCATCATGGAAAAACCAAGCCCTTAAATGGCAAAAAATTCAAAAAAATCAGAGATAGGCAACTTGATGTAAAGATTTGAATAAGTTATCTATATTATTTAAAAAATATGCAATAATAGAATTTGTATAAAATTGAATGTAGTTTCTAAACTACTAGGTTTTTAAATAAATCCATTTGGTGAAAATTTGAAATTTCAATACAATGGTACTTAAGATTTTTAGGAAAAAATAAAAGTAGGTGTTTGTCGACCACCTAACCACAATAAAATGATAATATTTTTTTATAATATTTTTTGATAGAGTATAAGTAGAGGACTCATGTCCCAATGTGATGCATATTTTTTCTAGTTTTTTAGTAAATAATTAATTATGGTGCATTACAAATTTTTAAAAATATAAAAGCTTCGTGTATCGACCACCTTAACTTGGTCAAAACTTCATGAGAAATTCAATTTTTTATTTTTAATCCTATAGTATGTGAGGCATAGAATGTGATGCATGTTTCAGATTCAAAAAATGTGATATAATTTAAAAGCTATAGATTTTTTTCAATCAACCTGTCAATCATGACTTTATTCATAATTCAAATAGAAAATGAATAATAATTATTTATTAAATTCAAAGTAAAGCATAATTTATATTGGTGGAAAGCTAAGAATCTCCTTTAAAAACCCTTTTCATTTCATCAATTTTAGGGGAAAAAAATTCGTCAGCCGCATACCCTACAAATACCCATCATATCACCACTTTTTGGTCCATCATGATCCTACACATACCCGTACATGGAGCTATCTTTTTGTTGACATGTCTAAAGATGAGTTGGAATGAAGTAATGAGATGAGACATGATGTCTCTGGTACTTGGTTCCAAGTGCTTTTGAGAAAATTTGATAAACAGAGTAAACGATGTTTTTGCAAGTGTTCAAAGTGTTCTTCGATATTGTGCTTCATATTTCTTCTATGTTGTTGTTATGCTTGTGTGGATCTATTATGTTATTCATGGTTGTTAGGGGTTTCTATTTTTCAGAATTTAGGTTTCTAGATCATTGTACAGTGAGAGATATTTTCACTAGTGTGTGAACCAGTCTTTCAATGATGTTTCATGTGGCTTGGGAGAAATGTATTTTCTCTACATTTTTGTGCTATTTGGCTTCAGGTTGTGCAAATTTGGGAAGCTGCTTATAATGCTTGTATCCTTTAGATTCCAAGGTTTCAATTGATTTGGTGTAGTACAAAGTGAGTTTCATTTTCTATTTTACGAATAAGGTTTACCAGTTGTTCTAATTTGAAGTATTTGTATGACGCAAGTTTGTATGAAGTGTTTGATGAATCTTAAGTAGCTCGTGCATATTATTCTAGATCATTTTCAAGTGAAATTTTATGTCTAGAAATTTTGGATTGATTTAATCAAGTGTGTAGTTAATGATTATGTTGTTTAGCACATGAGTATTGGCCAACCTTATGTTAAACTACATAAGAAATTTTATGGAAGCATGTTGAGGTTTGTTCAGATCTATTTGGGTCCTAATTAAGGATTTATGTAGGCTGCCTTCATTCCTATCCACCATAGGAATGTTTAGGTGTTGACCTAGTTTGAATTTGTAAGTGTAACGGATAGTTGTAAACCTCAAAGAAGGATTTTGAGGATGAGGTTGATATAAATAATAGTGGAGTTGTTGTGAGATGCAAGGAAGAATCAAGAGAGAAGAAATTAAGATTCAATATTGATTTGAGTGATGTTTGTGATGTGAATTTAAGTAGAGCGGTGCAAATTTCAAGTGTTTGGACTCTTGAAGGTAGTGAGCTAAAGGTTTCTAAAATATTTCAAGCAAGACTATGGAAGTATTAGATAATTTGTGGTGGATTCCTTGCTACATTGAGAAAGTGTTCTTTGTGTAACATTTCTCTTCTATCTTCTTCTATTTCTTTATGTGGCAATGAGCCCTGGTTGTGAGCCCTTTTTGGATAGTGTGTCCTATTCTAGCAATGAGCCCTTTTGTACTAGTTTTGTAATTACTTATATATTGTGAGCTAATCCTCACCGTGGTTTTTTCATCTTTGTCTTTTCCAATGTAAATTAGGCATTCTCTTATGTATATTGTTTTTATTTTAGTTTTTATTATCTACATTTCATGTTTAATCACTTTAACAGAATAAGGGTTTAATGAATGCATGTGGATTTGATTATTGTTGAGGGTTTTATATTTTGATTAGATAAATTGGATTCGCTCCCCCTTTCAATTGTCTTGTTCATTCAACAAATGGTATCAAAGCAAGGTTCCTTGGAAAAGAGCTTAACCACTTGAGGTAAATATGGGATGGCGAACAAGGTTTCTTTGGAATTCCCTAGATTTGATGGAAAAAATTATGCATTTTGGAAGTCAAAGATTGAAGGATATCTAGTAGCTCATGGATATGAAATTGAAATGACAGTAAAGAATCAATATGTTGCACCTCAAAATGGTCCAAGTAAAAGTGCATAGATCAAGGCACATGAGATCAATGCTAAGGAAAGATTAATTATTGTGAATAGTCTTTCAAATATTGAATTAGTAAAAGTCATGAGTTTGAAGAGTTCCAAAGATGTTTGGGATAAGATAGAAAGCATCTATGAAGGAGATGAAAAATTCAAACAAGCAAAGTTGTAGAATTTGAAGGCACAATTTGAGAACTTGCATATGTCTGAAGATGAAACAATCAAAATCCACATGCAGAGAGTTGATGAGATGGTGAGTGCAATGAGAGGTATTAGTGCACAATTCAAAGAATCTAAAGTGATAAAGAAAGTTCTAAAATATCTTCCTGATTATTATAGTGAAAAGGTATTTTCTATTGAGGAAATTGCAAATCTTGATACTTATTCTAGACATCAGATGATTGGTACACTAACTTCTTTTGAAATGAGAAAAAAGGGGTTGAGAAATGGTATAAATATAGAGATTTCTTTTAAGGTTGGAAAATTAGAAAAGGTTGAAGATTCAAATAAGCAAGATCTTAATGATGTGGAAGCTAACTTTGTAAGAAGAATGAAGAAGGGCACCAGTAAGTACAAAGGTAAACTTCCTTTCAATTTTTTTAGCTATGGTGATATAGGTCATTATGCTTCAAGATGTCCAAAGAGAGCTATAAACAATAAGAGTAAGGAGAATAAAGGAAAAAAGATTAAGAAATTTTACTATATTAGAGAAGATGCTAATATTTTTGATGATGAATCTGATTATGGAGAATTTGATGACAATGAATGCTTGTTCTTGGCTATAAAATATGAATCTAATTCTTCTAACTCTAAAATTTGTGTGGAGGAAAGTATTCCAGAGAAGAAGGAGAAAGTTGAAGGTACTTTGGTATCTTCCTTTCATGTTAAAGAAGATAAGAATTATTGGGTTATTGATAGTGGCTTCTCTAATCACATGATTGGAGACAAAAGTAAGTTTGTTAAACTTGAAAAAAATGATGGAGGACTAGTTAAATCTGGAGATGATTTACGAGCTAAGATTTGTGGAATAGGTTTGAAAATCATTTTTTATGGCAAGCATAACACTAATAATGTTTACCATGTTAAGGGATTAAGGCATAATATTTTGAGTGTTGGGAAAATGTGTAGCAAGGGATTTAATCTTGTGTTTAAGGATGAAATATGTGAGATCAAAAAAGGGTCGGGAACTATGATTGTTGCTAGTAAGAGAAAAAATGGGAACATTTATTAGCTTAAGGGTGTTGATGGACATTTCTTTATGTCTCAGATTAGTGATAGCTGGCTATAGCACCGAAGGATGTGTCACATGAATTTTAATAATTTGGAAAGAATTAGTTTAGTTCATGTAGTGAGAGACCTATGAAGAATCACAAAGCCTATCAATGTTGTTTGTGAGAGTTGTCAATTTGGAAAAAAACAAGGAGTAGTTTCAAAGGAAAGGAACAATCTACTACTAGACTATTGGAATTAGTACATACAGATCTTCATGGTCTTACAAGGGTGGGGAGTCTACAAGGTGACATGTATTTCATTCTTTTGATTGATTATTATTCTAGAATGACATGGGTTATTTTTCTAAGAGAAAAAACAAATGCATTAGATAAATTCAAGGTATTTAAAACTATGGTTGAGTATGAAATGGATCTAAAATAAATAAATTTTTGAGGTTTGAAAAAGGTGGCGATTCACCTCCAATGAGTTTAACATGCTTCTTGAAGTTCATGGAATAAAAATACAATTGTCTACCCCTAAAAGTCCACAGTAGAATGGAGTTGTTGAAAGGAAAAACTAGACTATTCAAGAAGCTACTAGGACTATGATGAGAGAAGCAAATATATTGGAAGTCTAATGGAGAGAAGCTATTCATATTATTGTTTGCATACTTAATAGAGTTCAAGATAAAGATAACACAAAGACTACCTATGAGGTATGGTGTGGATGGATTCCTATTGTGAAGTACTTTAGACTATTTGGAAGCAAATGTTAATATCAAAAGAGAAGAAGAAAACTTTGGAAAGTTTGATGCAAGGTCTGATGAAGGTATCTTCCTTCGATATTCTACTAGAAGCAAATCTTATAGATCTTATAACAAAAGGTTGAGAAAGATTGTTGAAAGTGTAAATGTTAAGGTTGTTGAAATTTGTAGAATTCTATTGCAGTAGATGGATGTGTCAAATGAACCTAATTAAAAATAAGTGTAGAATGAAGAGGAAGAACCTCTAGAGAAGACCCCTAAAACCCCTAAGTATGTGCTAAATAATCATTTCAAAGAACAAATCATTGGAGATAAAAGGAAAGGAGTATTGACAAGAAGCAAAGCCATTGAAGTAGAGGTAAATCTATGTTTTATTTCTAAATTTGAACCTTAAACAGTGAGTGAACCATGTAAAGATGAACTTTGGATGAAGAAAATGGAAGAAGAACTTGTGCAAATAGAGAAAAATTAGACTTGTAAATTGGTTCCTAGACCAAAAAACAAGAACATAATTGGATCTAAGTGGGTATTCAGAAACAAGCTGAATGAGAATGGAAAAGTGGTAAGGAATAAGGAAAGAATTGTGTGTAAGGGATACTCACAAGTGGAAGGAATATAATTTGAGGATACATTTTCTCCTATGGCTAGGATGGAAGCTATTAGGATTTTTTTGGAATTTGTAGTTGTAATGTCCTAGAATTGCACCTAGGAGCAATTCCACATTTTAGCACTTTTCCTAGCATTTATGACACCTAAATGTATTAATAGAAAAAATCCCATGGGTCATAATTTCACAATTGTAGCTCCATGTGGTCCAATGGTAAAGAAAAAATAGCTTGATGAAATGTTTCCTGAGAACATAGGCTTTGGATGCATGTGCAATGTGCAAACATCTACATGATGCGCTAGCATCCTGGTAGTTTTCTGAGTTTTAAATGAGGAAACTGGAATCTTGACTCTTGACACATGTTCCAGTAGTCAAGTTTTCAGGTGTTTAATGGCTCTTTGCTACCCTTGTATGCAACAAAACCCCTCATTTTCTCTCATATTAGGGGTTCATTCATTAACTCAAGTTTCCTTCTTCAACTTTACTCTTCAATCCCTTCTACTCTTTGCAACAACACTTCTACAAGTGAAGCTCTATCGGACTGAAGCCCCTCCAATAGCCAAAACTCTCTAGCAAGCATTCAATGGTGCATATGTGTGTTCAAGAAAGGGTTGAGGCCTATTGGTAACATTCTCTCACTCTCTTCTATTTTCAAATAGATTATATCTCTTGTTCAATTGTTACTTAGTGGTGCGAGTTCTCCTCCTAAAGTGGGGTTTTCTTTCACCACTCTTTTTGTCCACTTCAGTTACACTCTCTTTCTATCTGGCTATTTGTGGTGGGAACACCAAAGTAGGGGTTTGATTGAGGAAAACCTCTTTACATCCTCAACATTTTCCCTCACTTTCCCTGTGTGCAGGCTATTAAAGTGAAGCTTGGAGTGAAGATTCAGACATTCGGTTGTTGATAAGTTTTCTCGAATCTCTCCTTGTGCTTTCTAATAGTTTCTCTTCTTTATCTAGTTTCTTTGTTATAAAGACCTCAGATCTAGGTTAGAAGGTGAAGTTCTATTTTTCCCACTTGAGTCTTTGAGCACTCTATTGCTTAGGATGCTAGTGTGCCATTTGGACTCTAGCATGCCATGTTGGCATCCTGAATTCACATTGTTGTCCTTTGGTTGAGAGATCCTTTGTTAGAGGAAAATATCTAGAAGAATTAATCTTTTGGGATCTAAAGTAGTCTTTTCTGATAATTAATTTGTATACAATTTCATTGCAATTCCCTCATTCAGCTTATGTTGAGGTGGATAAGGGTCGTTTGTTCCCTAGGATTCTCTTGAGAATGAAGAGACTCATGCACAATGAATCCCCCTTATCTCACATTTTGGTGAACCTGATGTGAAACATGTCAGATCAATTTCTATGTTTTTTTAATGTCTATGATAGTGCCCTTTCTAAGGAAGATTTTGACATGTTGGATGATGCTCTAGATGAATTCTTAGAATCATCTTCCTCTAGCTACAAATCTTCTAAACAAACCTCTTCATTGCAAGATAAAGAGTTGGTAAATGTTGTGGTGGTATCTGTGACTTCTCCAAGCCCTCAAAAACTCATTATTTACTTGACTCCAACCAACCCTTATCCTAAGAAGTATCTTTCTATCTGTGGAATTTCATATCGTGATGATTCACCAGATTTGTATTCAAGGTTCGTAAAAGCTACAAACTCAACTTCTTATAATGTTGTTGGGTACACATATAATACAAGAAGAAACAAACATAATTTAGATCAACAACCTTCTATTCCTACATCTTAACCTACTCAAATCCCTACTACTTTACAACCTTCTCAAATAATTCTTCCTTCAACACCTAAACTTGTGACTAAAGCACCAAGTGATTATGTTCTTGTCAAGCAACTTCGTGTTACTTCAACTAAGATCTCACTTTGGGATTTTCTTCAGATCACTTTGTTTTATTAGGAAATGCTTCCGGAAGCCTTACATAAGATTCTCTTTCCAACCTCCACTAGGCCGATGGATTTTAATGCCTTGATGGCTCATATTCATGTGGATTCACTGAATATCATGTTCTATCTGCAAGAACTCTGACCTCCGGATGTGCAAAAGCAAGCAAATCCTTTAATGATTATATTTAATCTTAATACTATTGGTATTTGGCATACCCTCATTGACATCAGTTTGGCTCTCAATGTTTGTGGTATCAATCAAATATTAACCAAAATTAAAGTTGATTCTTCTTTAGCTACTTCTTCGTTGTATATTTGTGGGCTCAATAATGCTGGTCATTAGGCTCTAGGAATGATAATATTTCCTTTGCAGCTAGGCCCCATTACCTTTCCCACCTTGGTTTATGTGATATCTAGACCTTTACCTTATAATTTTATTTTGGGGAGACCCTGAATCCATGCTATGAGTGTTGTACCTTCTACTCTACATCGTTCTCTTAAGTTTGTTGCAAATAATCAAGTGGTCACAGTCAAAGTTGACCTAAAATTTCTTCACCTTTGTGAGTTGGTGGCTACTAGTCAGAATTCAGTTGTCTCCACTCTTACTAATTGTATCCCATCTTTAAATTATGATGCTATGACATGTTCCTTGGAGATACCCTTCATGGAGGTTGTCCCCGAAGTGAACATCATTAAAGACGAGCCACCTAAAGTAGAAAGTTCTAAGTCTTCCCTGTCTACTTCTTCTAAATAAAATGCATTCCTTGGTGATGATTGGGGGTCCTTGGAATTCTCTAAATTCTTTATTGGATAATACAAAGTGATTCACACTCATTTAAAACTTCCAATAACCTCAAATACCTATAATGAAAAAGCAAACAACACTCCCGTTGAGGAGGAAAACTATAATCCTATTTAGGAGACCAGTCTTTCCCCTACTTAGGAGGATAGTTTTGCTTTGGAAAAGGAGGTTAATTTTTGTGAATCGAGTAAAGGAGATGGTTTTTCTCTCATATATGCATTCAATTTTCATTGGTGGAATGAAGCTCTCTTTGCGGAACCACTACCTTTTGAGGTTTTGCAAACTTGCTATGGTTTTTGATATAGACTCACTTCTCAATACGGTGATGGGAGAAATAGTTTTGGATGTATTGAGTAAGGGATTCAATTACCTATCCAATTTAAGCCTCACAAGTTCTATTTGGGTTTGGGATTCTCTATTGAACAATCTAAGCAGAAACCTTGGTGGAGTGTTAACATGATTTTGGTTGAACCACTTAGTTTGGTCCATCCTGAGCTAATAGAGGATGGGGTAACCAAACCAATTAGTTTGGTCCATCTTGAGCTAATAGAGGATGGGTGTAGTCTAGAAAAGTTCCTTTATATTTTTCTTTTCAGATGAAGCACTCGAAGAATTCTTAGGTTCCTACTCCCCTCTGCCTTCATTTCATCACAAAAGACGATTCGCGTATTGCCTCAATGAATCTGCATATTTTGGATAATCCATCTTGATTTTTGATGAGGATAATCCTCTAGGTAACGTTGAGGATGATGTCCCAATATGGAATCCTGGGGATCATAGTTTCCTCCTCATGGGGGATACTACTTAAATCTCTATGGATCCTAAGTTTTTTGGAAAGGTGATTAAGATTGGGAAGTTTCTTTCTCTAGAAGAAGCTAAGGAAAATTATAATCTTATACATTCTCATCCTAATATATTTTCTTGGACATATGAGGAAATTCCTGGAATTGATGAGTCTACAGTGGTTCACAATATTGGGCGTCTCATGTCCCGACACCAAGCCGGTTAAGTAGAAAATCAAAAAGATTAATCCCAAGGTTGTGTTGTAGGTTAAGACCAAGATATATAAACTATTGAAGGAAAGTTGTATCCGTCCAATTGGCTACTCCCCTTGGATCTCAAATATTTTTGTCTTTAGCAAACCTGATGGTTGTATTCATATATGCATTGACTTTCATGATCTTAATAAGGCTTCTCTTAAGGATGATTTTATGTTACCTAATATAGACATGATTGTGGACTCAACTTCTTCCCATGCCTTATTCTCTTTCATGGATGGTTTCTTGGGTTACAATTAGATCTGTATTAATCTAAAGGATTGGTACAAGATAGCCTTCACTACCCCTTGGGGTACTTTCTATTAGGTGGTGATTCCATTTGGGTTAAAGAATGTGGGAGCAACTTACCAGTGGGTGATGACCCTAATATTTCATGATTTCATTCACAAGATTCTAGAAGATTATGTTGATGTTATCTTGGAAAAATCTATATCCCGTCAGGATCATGTGAAGAACCTTCATCTTATTTTTGAGAGGCTTCAACTCTATAAGATGAGGCTTAATCCTCTTAAGTGTGTCTTTAGTGTAGACGTAGGAAAGCTTCTAGGATTTATAGTCTCTCATTGTGGAATTGAAGTTGACACAAATAAGATTGATGCAATTGTTAACATTCCTCCACCCAAGAATATTATTGAGTTGCAAAGTACACTTAGGGAAGATTCAAAAAATTTGTAGATTCATATCTCAATTGGCTGATCATACCCTTCAATTCACTCATTTGTTAAAGAAAGATGTTCACTTTGTATGGGATGAAATGTGCCAAAAAGCTTTTGAGTCAATCAAAACCTATTTGGAAAATCCTCCCATACTAATGTTGGCTATGTAGGATAAAACCTTTTTTCTTTACCTTGCAGCATCACCATATGCTTTGGCAGCTTTGCATGCTTAGTATGATGATGTTGGGAAAGAGAGAGTAGTCTACTACATTAGTAATTTCTTGGTTCATTATGAAACTCATTATTCCTCCATGGAAAAGCAATGGCTTGCTCTCATCTTTGCTAAAAAAAAGTTGAGGCACTACCTTCTTCATGTTCAGACATGCGTCATTGTGAAAAGTGACCTTATAAATCAATTGTTCTCTAGTACCAACCTTGTTGGGAGGTTAGTGAAATGGGTGATATTGCTTTCTAAGTGTGACATGAAGTTTATTACTCAGAAGTCAATAAAGGGTCAAGCAGTTTCTGATTGATTGGAAGACGCTCCCTCATCTCACTCCTTCTTGGGTTTGGACTTATTTCTTGATGAGAAAATTTTCATAATCAATCATGATCTTGAATGGAAAATGTACTTCAATGGGTTGAGATGTTAGAATGGCTCCAAATTAGGTGTGGTTTTAATATTACATGAAGGTAAGCCAGTCCCTCTCTCCTTTCGATTGGACTTTCCTTGTACCAATAACATCAGTGAGTACAAAGCCCTCATTGTTGACTTGCATGTCACAATCATGCTATAAATAGAACATCTACATATACTGGGTGATTCTAAGCTTATTGTGAATCAGATTATGGGAACCTATCAGGCTAAGGAAAGTAAAATGTCTCAGTATCGACACCTTTCTTTGTCCTTGCTTAATCGATTCTCCTCTTTCACAATAGATAATGTCCTTAGGAGGGAGAATTGACACACAAATGCCATGGCGAGCACTGCTTCCCTGGTACCTACAAATGAAGATATGAAAGAATACCATTTTGTGGTTCAGGTCCATCGTTCTTCTGTCATTTACAGCCAACTTGAATCCAATGCTTTTGTGTGTTCTCACATAGACTCGAGAGAATGGTTTTATAACATTTACAACTACCTAAAGACTAGAAACTTTCTTGATGATGTGATGGAAAATGATCACACTCATATACAAAAGCTTTCGGTCTATTAAGTTGTCTTGTAAGACATTCTTTATCGAAAATCATATAATGTATTGCTTCTTCGATGTCTCACTAAAGTTGAAATACCCCTTGCCCATAGAGAAGCCCATGAAGGTTTTGGGGTGGACACTTTGGTGGTAAATCCCTAGTGAGGAAATTCATACACATGGGGTATTTTGGAAAATGATGGAACAAGATTCATTCAATTTTGTTAAAAAAATTCTGCAATGTCAATAGCATAGTCATCTTATTCATGCACCTACATAAGAGATACAAAACCAAACCTCTCCTTGGCCATTTGTAAAATGGGGGTTGGATATTATTGGAAAAATATCACCTCCTCCTTCTAAAGGACACACTTTCATCATCACTACTACAAATTACTTCACGAAGTGGGTCAAAGCCATCCCACTCCAATCCACGAATGCTGAGCCTATTTGTAGTTTTATTTTAAACAACATTATTTCTCATTTTGGATTGCTTGCTACATTTGTCTCTGACAATGGTACGCCATTCAAGAACAAGGAAGTAAAGCAATTCCTGGAGAAATTTCACATTCAACATAGATTTTATACACCATATTATCCTCAATCTAATGGCCAAGGAAAAGTGTCTAATAATATTTTTGAGCTCATTCTTCATAAAACAGTTAATAAACATAGTAAGGACCGCCATATTCAATTAACATACGCTTTGTGGGCCTATTGCACGAGTGTTCATATGGTAAGGGGAATGACTCCTTATAACCCTGTGTATGGTGCCAAAGCTATTATGTCATTAGAGTTGGAAATTTTTTCTTTTCGAGTTTCCCTTAAAGGGTTAATTGATGATAAAAATTACCAAGCCAATCATTAACATCAGCGAGATGCTTGAGGAGTTCCAATTACAGGAACTCAATCATCTTAAAGCTTATCAATGATCACTATCTAGGAAATACAATCAAAATGTACTTCCTCAAACTTTCAAGACAGGTGACTTGGTTCTCTACAAGAATCAGAGAAATGTAAATGTGTCACTTGATCAAAGGGGAAAATTCAGTCCTAATTGATTGGGCCCTTACATTACAGTCATCTTTGTGTATGGTTCGAGTTCCTATGGATTATCATCTATGGATGGGACATGCCTCTAAAAGAGCTCATTAATGCAATGCATCTTTGTCGATACTATGTGTAGTGTCCAATGTGTCATATGTGTAGTGTTCACTCTCTAAGGGTTGTAGCATTGCATATGTTGAAATTTTTCATTAGTTACACCTTCTAAAAAAAAATTGTGTTATGATGTGATCATGTGTGTGTGTGAAAGAGACATGCATACATTTATCCTACTATGTTGTGTACATTAAATCATGATAGCATCTAATGTAAACATACATCCATACATATATATATGATCCATAGCACCAGCATACATGAAAGTAAGGAACATACACATCAAAATGCATAATGTCATAATATCAGAATCAGTATCTCATGTATATATGTATAAATATCAAATGTCATGTACATCTATTGGGCCACTATCATCAAAAAATGAGTGGTTGTTGCATATGTCTATCAATTTATGTGCAAAAAAGATCTATAAATATATATATATATATAGTGACTACAAAACTGATGTACAAAATGAGGCTCTCTATGGCTAAGGCATGTGACTCCCCGAGCCCTCTATCTTTGGCTGCTACTATGGCTATGGGAAAGGCTACATAGTGGAGATGGATCTAGAGCGATATGAACATGAGCCTAAAAAAGCTGCATTCATCACCCTAATCTCTGCTTGGAGGGAGCATATCTACGTGTGGGTCTGGATGAGCTCCTACAACAACTGGTAGTAACCTTCCAGGATCACAGTTGTTGGTTGTCCCGTGAGGTCATCGAGATGGCTCTGAAAGGTGTCACACACCTTCTCAGAGACATCAACCCTTATCACAGCCATGTCTCGCTCTGTGAGTGTCATATGCAACTCCCCCAACAGCTATTTACGCTACCTTGGAGTGTTGTAGCATCAACCATCCTCTGCATAATCTCCACCTGTGCCACCTCATATGCATTCCTCAAATACACTACTGGCTCGAATAGGTGGATGTGACATCTCACTGAGGCTGGCCAGTATGCATCACGGACTACCCCCTGGATTAACATAGTAGGGGCCACCTCTGATATGCACTGGGTAAGGAATCCAGTCCATCCCTGAGTATCCTCTGCAACCACAAAAGGAAAAAATTACATCACTACCATGAAGTGTATAGATATGAAAACCAAAACATGATATATGTATACATGAGATAGAAACTAGAAATACTAAAATGAAATAGCATAAACAACTGTTATACCTGGGTCACCTACTTGGTAGAATGGATTAGGGGGGGAGGGGCACTCAGTCCTGCACCAATTACGTTAGGAGCTACTCTAGATTCTATAAGGGTTGGTGGCATTGATGAAATAGGAGTAGTTGGTGGAGGGGAAGACATCCTCCACTGCCTCCTAGGTCTTGGTGAAGCCGCTCCAGCCTCCTCGGCCTGCTCCTACTCCTCCTGTTGTTGCTCCTCCTCATCATCGTTGCATCTATGACTCTACCTCTACCTCATTGGTTATGGTGGCATGTCCCCCTATAAGTCGGGATCCCCCTGGGGACATCTACTGACAAAATAGGGGTAGGACGATGTGCTACCAACCACACTCTGAAATCTTGAGCTACATTGACACTGTCTATTGTCTCGATCAATGGTAGGTTAGTGTCATCAGTATCATCATTAGAGAGTTCCACATCTACTAGGGTGGGGCGTGGATGGTCCTCAGGCCTCACCACACTCTATAGAGCTTAGGTATATTTGGGGACAAGAGGGGGGATAGTTTGAATCTACCCATGATACCACATGACCCAACTCTAGTAATATGGAATAATAAAATCAGTCCACCTGAGGATGAATCAATCATGCTATAGGTTCTGAAGGAACCTATGATCATCTTCCCAATAGAAGTAATGGTCAGGCATCCAATTGATCTTATCTAGCATCATGGTTTCACATTGCAATTGTTAGAACTATAGGTTGTCATGCCTCCACTTCCAAGTGAGCTTGTACAAGTGGGACATCGGGATAAAGTAATCCTACACCTAAGGTTAACCCTTTGGTTTGGTGCATGCGATATGGGTGAATTCCCACACCTATAGGAGTGTGCATGCAGTCAAGGTGAGGTATTCATAGTGAACATATTAGCCAAGCTCCTAGTAGAGATGCATGAGCATGCTGCACCCCAATGAGAAAAAATTTGTCCGCTCCACCCATGTAGGTGGGAGCCTCAAGCATCTATGGTCACCCAGATGGAAAGAGTGACCACCATGACATGACGTAGCAAAGGGTTAGTGGTTCGGGCCTGGTCAAACCACTAGGTGTAGATATGACTAGTCTCACCTATGTCATTTATCTGATCAGAGCAGTATCAAACCCCGTTTGATCACGCCTACAAGGAGTGAGAAACATCAAGATCCACCCATCGATCACAAATGGAAGACTAAGGATGCAATATAAATCCTCCAATGTGATAGTCATCTCTGCTATCAGTAACTAGAAGTTGGATGTAGTGGTGTCCCATCACTCCATCAATGCCATCAACATACAATCAGGGTATAACATCTCTCGCATGGTATATACATGCAAGAGGCCAACCCCCTATAGATGGGTGACCTTGTCATCTATAAGAAAGTCCCTCTAGTCTCGTAGTAGGCATAACACCCACCCTCTGAGATGCTCCCTAATCTCTAGATAATCCTACAAAAAAAGGAAAATGTGTATCAATACATAGTTAATTATGAAAAAGTATAATGTGAAAATAGTGAAGGATGCATGCATACTGCGTAGGTGTCTCGATCTTCCATTAATGGCATAAGGATGACAACACCTCCCTTGGATGCCAGCGCATCCTTAGGATGCCAGTGTCAGTCTTGGACGTTAGTGCATGCCAAAGATGTGTGCATGCCTCCAACATGTTGGACACCAAATACCAAAAAATGCTAAATGAGGTGGTTTTGAGGCCTACCTGATCAACCTCAACACCCTCGATGATGTCTACACATAGTTGGTCTAGCCTCGGATCCTTGTAGTCACGTCTACTTGGAATTTTGATGAATTTTCTCTCACAAAAGTTAGCAACATCCTTCTAATAAATAGTGCAAATGACCCTTCTCAGGTGTACCATAGAAAAATGGATCTTTGAAATTTTCATGGTCATTTAGGTCCTTCTCTTATGATGCTTAGTTCATTTTTCTTTGATTTAATGTTGTAATGTAACTTATGCATTCACATTAGGTCTTTAATATTCAAATTATGATGTCTTGTGAAGGTGTAGTGAAGTGTTGTAACACATTTCTACACTCTTCTAGACTCTTATTATAATTCATCTAAATATTCCCTTTTTATCCCTTATCAAGTCCTATTCTAAAGTGTTGTAAAGTCTTGTAACAAGATTTCATGCTTTTCTAGGCTTGTCATCACTAATTACACTTTTCTTGTGCTTTATTTGGCCCCTTTATGCACTTATAGACCTGATTTAAGTGTATTTTTGAATGTAAACCCGACAAATAACATTAAATGTAACTTAATTCCTGACAACCACTTACAAGCCTTAAGTAGGACCCATTCGCCATGGATGGCAAATGAGTCCCTCTTGGCTCCAAATTCAAAATAATTCAAAATTTCTTTTAGGTTTTTATTCAAAAAGACCTTATGTCAGCCTGTGATGTATTATTGGGTTATTAGGGCATAAGTGTGTATAAATAAGTGTTTTTCTATTCATTTTAAACCTAATTCACTCAAGCATTCATCCTTGCATTCAATCTCATTTCATCCATTTAAGCATCATTACACCATTTGATCAAGCAAATATCAAGCATCTTGGAGCAACCATTGACATATCTTCAGAATTTTACAACAAGGATTGGTGAGTTTAGGACACTTGCATGTTGTGTATTCGTCATTTCTTTCTTGTTTCCATTTCATTTCTTTATAAAGGGTTTCAATACCAAAGTAGGATTTGATGAAGGCAAATCCATATACTCTAACCCTTAACCATTTTTCCCCTCTTTGCATGTGTGTTTGTAGCTCTTGTAGGAATATTTGGAAAATAAATAGGTGTTAGAAAGTGGTCAACAAGTCAACTAAAACTTAATTCAAGCTTGGAGACAACATTCAACTTGTTTTCTACAGATTTGACTTTGTCAACTCGACAAGAGGACAACTGCAGATCTAGACCTATAGAATTGACCCTTGAATTTGAAGAATTTTGGAGGAGGAATGATTCACCATTAATTGCAAATGAGTCCCACCTATAGGCTGGAAAAGTGGATTTTGTCATAATTTTGTTCTTGACAGTCGGAAACCAGTTTCAAGGCATTTTACCAGAAGTAGGACTGATTCACCATTAGTGGCGAATGAGTCCCACTAGTTATCAACATTTATTTTTTCTAGTTTCCATAATCTTCAAGATTACAATTCAAGTTTCAAGTGCATTTTTTTCAATCTCATTCATTTTTGTGTACAACTTTTTATATTTTTTGTTCATTTTTCCATAACTCATTGTGTTTTCAAAAATTGCATATTTCATTAGTTTTGCATTAATAATAAATCAATTTCATCATCTAGTTGCATTTAGATACTTTAAATTAGTCGTAATTACATCATGCATTCCTTATTTTGAGTGAACCACTTCAATTTTAGGGTTATATCTCTCTCCTTTTAGGTGAAAAACCCTAAGAGTGCAAGAGTACATAGAAACACCCTAAATTTGTTGATTGATTTTGGTGAACCCACATATTGAATACATTATCTTTCTAATTTGTATTTTCATTCGCATCCGAGGACTCATAGCATTAGCTTTTGCATTAGCCTTTTGCATTGTTTTTGCATCCTAGGGTTTGCACTTTTGCATTAGTGAATATCTCATATAGATTTCATTCTTGCACTTCAAAACATTAGAAAAACTGAAATTCTGCATTTACATCTTCATTTTGCGTCTAAAAAACATAAAAAACACTTTAATTTTTTTTAAATACAAAAAATCTCATCCTTGGACTCATTCGCCACCCTGGGCGAATCAGTCCAGCTATACATTTTCAACTGCATTTTCAGGCATTTTCTGGGCATTTACTATGTTTCAATTTTTTGTTCTCTTTTTGTTTTAGTTTATAGAATTTATGTTATTTTCATTTTGAACTCCTAGATTGCATTACATTTTCATTAACCCCACCCCTTGTGGTACTTGTATGAGTGTTTGGTGCCCTATTGATAATACTTTAGTGAGAAGAAGTTCCCGACTCATGGCATCCCATGATAACACACTTGTTGTGGACCTTGGGTTGTCTCAATCTCCTACTCTTGGTATGGACAATGGTGCATTAGGCATGGATACTACCACTAGTACACCATTACCTTCACATAAAATGCAAGTTGACATACAAACCAATCAAATTATGCAAGAAAAACTCATTAGTATCCATGAGGATTTTGCACATTTTCAACAAGACTTATGTCTTGAAAACAATTCCACCACTGCCATACCTACCATAGAAAACCTACACCGCTTGATTGAAAGTGATGATGGCTTACAAGTTATGAAAATAATTGCTGAGATATACAACAAACATGTTCCTTCAACTTCCCAACTAGCTAACATTGTGGTTAACCAAGTAGGATCTCACATTCCTCCTCCTTCAACCGTAGAATCCATACCCACCTATACCACTCCTCAAGTTTAAACAATGATGCAATAAGTTAGTCATGTGACTCCTTCTTTTTCTATTCCAACAAACATTCCTAGTTCTTTTGTGGCATCAAATGTTCCATCCTCCACCACCTTCACCTCCCTTAGTGTCCCCTTCACTTCTGCTACAATTACATACACTCCATCACCATTCTCTCTTCCACCTCATACCACTTACACTGACCCTCTCATTACACAACTCTTTTTGACCATTTCCTCCATTCAACAAAAAATATACACCATTAACCAAAACCAAACCATACCACCCACCTACTATGTTTGTAGTATCCCATCATCTTTAGAAATCTTAACACCGATTCCAGAAGGAATTAAGATGCCTAGGTTTGAGAAATACGGAGGAAAAGGAGACCCTACTAATCATGTCAATGCTTATACAACCTTATGCAGTGATTTTTTCCTCGACGATAAACTGTTAGCCAAATTATTTCCTAGGACTTTACAGGACACTACCCTAGAGTGGTTTTCAAACTTACCCAATAATTCAATTAGATAATTTAATGAACTTGTTGATGCCTTTATAAGTCATTTCCAAGTCCATATGACTCCAAAAAGGATAATGGTTGATTTAATGAGGTGTAAACAAAATGTAGATGAAAAAATCACTAATTTCATTTTCTATGCTCAAGTAGATGTCAATATTCTTGACTCCCATCTCAAAAAGATGTTTATTGAAAACTTGCAAACTCACATTCAGGATAGGCTAACCATGATGAAGTTTCATTCCTTCATGCATTTATGCACAACCCTTTGTGACTATCACAACTTAGTTACTAGTCGTGATTCAAAATCCACTTCTAACCAGGTTGAGAAGTTGAACAAAACAACATGCAAAACTTTAGAAAACCAAACAAAAGCTTCTTACAGTTAAATCCCCCTCCTCCGCAACCAACTCAACCTGTGCCTAATCAAGTGGCTTCTATTAAAGCATTCGTGCCCTTTACCTGTGGGGACCCGAAGAGATAGTTTACCCCTTTACCTGATACTCTCCATAATACAATGAACCAACTGCTACAACAAAAAATGATCAATTTTCCTACATTCAAGCCCCTTGACCCAACCAAACCTTTACCCCTCACCTTTAAACAAAATGCTTATTGCCATTTTCATCACCAAAATGGACATGACACGTAACAATGCAAGTGTCTCAAACACGTAGTACAAGACCTCATTGATTTTGGTCATCTATCCATTGTAGGTGTCAATGATCAGGGCAATAAGTTAGTTGCACCCCCAATCAGAATTTTCAAATCTTTACCAACCCCATGCCTAAATACAATGTTTCATTTTTCAATGCTAGTGAACCTTCAAACAACAATGTGATGAATGTTGATACAATCAATGAACAACACAATACTACTCCAAATGTTACACATAATAATTCTTTTGATGAAATGGTAGGAACGATAAATGCCATCCCTCATAAGGGCCACAAAAAAAAATCTCAAGTGATATTAATTTTTCTTCTCGCGATATACTTAAAAACCTTCCCGATGGTCCTCTTTACATAGTCGGTCACATCTATGATAAGCCCACCAATGGGATATTAATAGATCCCACCTATGGTGAGAACGTGATCACAAACAAGTTTTTGGTATTACATGATCTTTATCAAGATGATTATGACAAACCAACAACATGGATTAAAACACATAATGGTTTTATGTTCCCTACGATCAAATTGATTGTAATCCCATTACAGATAGGACCTAAAACATTGGATATAACATTTTCTATCATTCCACAATCAGATCAGTTTTGTCTATGGCTAGGTCATCCTTGGCTTCACTTGATGAAAGTTGTCCCTTCAGTAATTCACAAATGTTTGAAATTTTCACTTGACAATGAGATATTTACCATACACCATAGTGGTTTTAATCCATTGTCCTCTAAAGGTAATTTTTCCTTAGAATCCTTTTGGCATGAACCTATGGAACCCATAACCCCTCACAAGGACTTCATTTTCATTGCCTATCAAAAGTTCAAAGCCAAACGGATAGCCAAATTATCTCTTCACCACATGTCCCCATCTGCTTCGGCCATTCCTATCTTAGATGAGACAATGCTTCAACCTGAATTTGAACTTGAACAAACAATGCAGCCTCACAAGCAACCTGCAATAAACACTTCACCTTCCTCATCTAAATTCCCAAGAGATAATGAGACCAAACCCATCATGCCACCTCACATTAAACAAGTTTATAAAGCCAAAGAGAAAGTGATTGACCCATCTCCTTTGGATAGTCAACCACCCTCACAATACACTAAACATGATTGGGAGGAAGATGACCTATTCAATGGTTGACTTGCATTATCCTTTTTGAATTTTCCTTTTTCTTTTTCTTTGATTGTATGTGTGTATCATGTTCCCCCGTAATCTTTTTTTGATGTTCTCCTTCTCTTTGTGCACTTCCTCTATGTGTCTCTCTATTCTTCTATCTATCGTACTTTCTCTTTTCACATTTATTTTGTGTTTTCCTTTGGGGGATGACGCAAAGCATTGAGACCACAATGTCTCTTCCATGTTGACCCAAAAGGTCCTTTCCTTTTTATGTGACTTTTGTTTTGTGTTTCCTTTTGGGGATGACGCAAAGCATTGAGACTTCCTATGCCTCTTCCATGTTGACCCAATTGACCATCCCTTTTCTTTTTCCTATTCGTTTTCTTTTCTCTTGTGTTTTCCTTTTGGGGACAATGCAAAGTGTTGAGACTACAATGTCTCTTCCATGTCTGTACCCAAAACAGACTTTATTTTTCTTTTGTTTTTGATCTCTTTGTGTCATTCTTCCATTTCTATGTGTTCGGGGAATGATGACAATTCTGAGCTCTTTCATAAAAATATTGCAGCAACAAACATACTGACCCCAAATCCATAGATCCCTTATGTGTTTGGTGTGTTCCTTTTTGGGGGAAAACCCTCTTTCTTTGTTTCTTTTTCCTTCGCATGACGTAGCCTTACTTGAAAGCATATGACTTGGGATAGGGGATTTCCAAGTTGGCTCCCATGTCTTGTTTTCTTGTTGCATTTTTTCTTCGCTACTTTAAAGTAATTTCTCACAGAACCGTGTGTAGCAATTCCTTTAAAGTGGGGGCATACATTGCCATTATTCATATTGCATTTTTCTTGGTTCTTAGTGCAGCCTTGTTACTTCATATGATGCATTTTTTACTTTGTGGATGACATTGGGTGTGATGTCCTTCATAAGCATGATCTCTCTTAGCATATTGCATTCCTCTTAGTGGCCTGATGCGATGCACTGAATCCCCTAAGCTATGAATATTCTATTCTTTGATTGGTCCTATCTTGGAGACATTGGACACAATATTCCCTAAGTTATAGACCTCGTATGAACTAACCAAGACTCCTTTGAGCATCTTTTTCATTTTACATTTTTACATTTTGAATTTTGCATTCATATGGCCACCTTGTATAACACAGCTTGCATGCCTTTGGTGCCATCTTGCTTGTTCATGAGTTCTAAGCATACAAAGCTTTGCTTGTCTCGTGAAGCATGAACCAACATCTTCCTTTGTGGAACCTTATTAAAGTTATTAGGAGGTATAACTTTGGTATGGTTGAGCGGGAAACCCATCTGAGGCATGACTTTCCCCATAGCCACCTATGTGTTTGTGAGTACATACTACCTGAGCATATGTTTCTCACCTTTTGGGCCTTCTCACATAGTGGATAGCCATGAGTTTCATCGCCCCAGAGTGAGTATGCATTTTTCTTCTTCGGACAAACAACCTAGATCTGATTTACAACTAGCTGAACAAACAATTGAAGCTTGATCTGACTTTTCCTTTTTTCTCTTCCCTTTCTCCCTTTCTCATGTGTGTTCCTTTGTCCTTATGTTTAGTTTTACGTGGGAAATTCATCCTAGGGGCTTGATCATCTCCCTTGATCATTTCCATTCCATCTTGCTAGCATAAGTGCACTTGGATCCTTCTCGGTGTGCATATCTACTTTAGTGTGAGTTTGAAACAAGTTCATCCTCTCACTAAAGTAGGGGCTAAATGTACCATAGAAAAATGGATCTTTGACATTTTCATGGTCATTTAGGTCTTTCTCTTGTGATGCTTGGCTCATTTTTCTTTGATTTAAAGTTGTAATGTAACTTATGCATTCACATTAGGTCTTTAATATTCAAATTATCATGTCTTGTGAAGGTGTTGTGAAATGTTGTAACACCTTCCTACACTTTTCTAGACTCTTCTTACTATAATTCATCTAAATATTCCATTTTTATCCCTTATGAAGTCCTATTCTAAAGTTTTTTAAAGTCTTGTAACAATATTTCATGCTTTTCTAGGCTTTTCATCACTAATTACACTTTTATTATGCTTTATTTGGCCCCTTTATGCACTTGTAGGCTTGATTTAAGTGTATTTTTTAATGTAAACCCAAAAATAACATTAAATGTAACTTAATTCCTGACACCCACTTACAAGCCTTTAGTAGGACCCATTCCCCATTGGTGGCAAATGAGTCCCTCTTGGCTCCAAATTCAAAATAATTCAAAATTTCTTTCGGGTTTTCATTCAAAAATACCTTATGTCGGCATGTGATGTTGTATTATTGGGTTATTAGGGCATAAGTGTGTATAAATAATTTTTTTTCTATTCATTTTACACCTAATTCATTCAAGCATTCATCCTTGCAATCAATCTCATTTCATCCACTTAAACATCATTACATCATTTGATCAGGAAAATATCAAGCATCTTGGAGTAGGCACTGACATATCTTCAGAATTTTACAACAAGGATTGGTGAGTTTATGAAACTTGCATGTTGTTTATTCATCATTCATTTCTTGTTTCCATTTCATTTCTTTATCAAGGGTTTGAATACCAAAGTGGGATTTGACCAAGGAAAATCCCTATACTCTAATCCTTAACCATTTTCCCCCTCTTTGCATGTGTGTTTTCAGGTCTTGTAGGTAGATTTGGCAAAGAAATAGGTTTTTCAAAGTGGTTAACAAGTCATCAAAGTGTTTCAAGTCAACTAAAACCTAATTAAGAGACAACATTCAACCTATTTTCTGTAGATTTGACTTCGTCAACCCAACAAGAGGACAAGTGCAGATCTAGACCTACAGAATTGACCCTTGAATTTGCAAATTTTTGGAGGAGGAATGATTCACCATCAGTGGTGAATGAGTACCACCTATAGCATGGAAAAGTGGATTTTGTCAAAATTTAGTTCCCAACAATCAGAAACCAATTTCAAGGAATTTTACCAGAAGCATGACTTATTCACCATCAGTGGCGAATGAGTCCCACTGGTCATCAACAGTGATTTTTGCTAGTTTCCAGAATCTTCAAGGATTATCATTCAACTTCTAGGTGCATTCTATTCAGTCTCATTCATTTATGTTTGCATTTGTTTATATTTATAGTTGATTTTTACATACCTCACTGTGTTTTTAAACATTGCATATTTCATTAGTTTTGCATTAATAATCAATCAATTTCATCATCTAGTTGCATTTAGATCCTTGCATTTAGTCATAATTACATCATAAATTCCTTAGTTTGAGTCAACCACTTCAATTTTAGGGTTTTATGTCTCTCCTTTTAGGTGAAAAACCCTAAGAGTTCAAGAGAAGGTCATATTCTAAACACCCCAAAATTGATGGTTCATTGGGGCCCACCTAGGTATATATAGGACCCCCAGGGCCCATATTTCCTAGAGTTTGTGGCTCCCTAGTTTCTCTTGATTTTACCCCACCTAGCTAGGGGAAAATGCAGGAGGGGGCATATGTTCACCTCTTCAACATATTTTTCTTCTAAATCATTGAATTTTTTCTTGACCATTCTTCTTGCTACTATAAGTCCTTCTAATTTTTTGAACTGACTTAAAATTGAGTTTTGCAGAGTAAATTTTGCACGATTCTTCTCAACCTGTCCTACACTTCTTGCTGAGTTTGATCACTATAGGCATTTTCAGTATCGGCTGGCTCAACCTCGGTGACCTTTATGGTACCTTCTTTTGGCATGAAAATCCATAAAACTTCAAATTTGGATAAAAAAAATTCTTTTCTACTTTAGTATGGCTGATTTTTCCCAAAATCAAGCCCATTAAAGTTGGGGCAAAATGCAATGTCATAGAATTGCACCTAGGAAAAATTCCACATTTGTGCAGTTTGCCTAGCATTTATGACACCTAAACACATTAATGGAAAAAATACCATGGGTCAGAATTTCACATTTCTAGATCCATGTGGTCCAATGGAAAAGCAATAGAAGTGTGATGACACATTTCCCAAGAACTTGTGCTTTGGATGCCTACATGGCGCATGGATGTCTGCGTAGTGTGCTAGCATCCTAGTAGTCTTCGAGTTTGAAATGAGGAATCTCAAATCTTGACTCTTGACACGTGTCCTTGTAGTCATGTTTTTAGGTGTAACCACTCTTGGCCGCCCTTCCATGCAACAAAACCCCTCATTTTCTGTCATTTTCGGGGTTCATTCATTCACTCAAGTTTCTCTCTTCAAATTTACTCTACAATCTCTTCTACTCTTGGCAACAAAACTTCTACAAGGGAAGATTTGTCAAACTAAGACTCCAACAACTAAAGCTCTCTAGACTATGCATTTGTGTGTTCAAGAGGGGGCTGAGGCCTATTGGTAATGCTCTCTCACTCTTCTATTTGTGAATAGATTAGATCTCTTAGTCATTTGTTATTTGGTGGTGCGGGTTCTCCTCTTGAAGTAGGGTTTTCTTTCACCACTACTTTTGTCCACTTCAGTTACACTCTCTTTCTATCTGGCTATCTATGGAAATGGGAACACCAAAGTAGGGGCTTGACTAAGGAAAACACCTATATAACCCCAATATTTTTCCTCACTCGCCTTGTGTGCAGGTTGTTAAAGAAAAAAGTGCACTGAATATTCAGAAGTTCGTTTGTTCCTATGTTTACTCCAAGCTCTCCTTGTGTTTTCTCATATTTTTTGTTCTTTATCTATTTTCTCTCTTATACAGACCTCAAATCTGGTTTAGAAGGTGAAGCTCTATTTTTCCTGCTCGAGTCTTTGAGTACTTTTTTGCTTAGGATGCCAGCGTGCCATTTATACTCCAACATTCCACACTAGCATCCTAAATCCACATTTTTGTCCTTTGTCCAAGAGCTCTTTTATTAGAGGAAAAAATATAGAAGCTTTACTCTTTTGGGATCTGAAGTAGTCTTCTTTGATAATTAATTTGTATACACTTTCTTTGCAATTTCTTCATCTAGCTCATGTTGATGTGGATAAAGGTAGTTCATTCCCTGGGATTCTCTTGAGAATGAAGAGACTTGTGTGCAGCGAATCCCCCTATAACAAATGATTTTGGCACCCTAATCCTTTCTAGCACTTCTTGGGGTTTTCACCTAAAATGAGAAAGAAGGGACAAAATGGGCAATTGTCACACTCAAAGTTAATGCAAGAGTAGATGAAATGTGAATTAATTATGCCAATGTAATGATATAAATGTAATACACCAAAAAATTAAATGAGTTACGAATGCAAAACCTAAGAAATGTAACTTGTTTGAAAACACATTGTGATATGCAAAAACACCTAGAAAGATGGATAGAAATGCAAGTAAAACAAAATAGAAAGAAGTAAAACTGAATGTGTGCACCTATAAACTTGTTGAGGACTGGAAATGACCCTAAAATTCTAAAGATGCATATTTTTAGGCATGGTGGGAATCATTTTCCATTTTGGGTGAATCAGTCCCAATTCTAGAAAACTGCACTGGGGCCAGTTTTAGCCAAATGGGTGTCCAAATCTACAAAACTATTTGGGAAATAGGTACAATGGGACTCATTCACCACTCTAGGAAAATTATTCCACTTTGGCTTTTCTAAAACCTCAAAAATGGAATTTGGAGCTCCCAGTCTACTCAATTTGCACCTTTAGGTGTCCATATTTGAAACCCTGATTTTTATCATTGTTGGTGACTTTTTGTGTTTATTTTGGCCTTGAAAAAGTGGAGATGACTTCATCAAGTTTGCAAACTAATATTCGATCATGTCCAAGCCATCTAAGCACCTAAATCTGCAATCACACAAAGAGGAAGAGAAAAATGTTGAATGCTAGGGCATGGGGTTTTGGCTTGGTCAAACCCCTTTTAGGTAATTAAACCGCAATGATGAAACAAAGTAATGAAACATGTAAAAATTGAATAAAAACCTTTCCTTGATGATTGATTTTGATTTTCTACAACAATAGATGAATATTTAGCCTTTGAATGTCTAAAAATGATCTTGAATCTCTCTTGATGCCCTAGCTTTCTTGAGAAGAATGATAAAATGAATGATAGATGAATAATGAAAGAATTAGTTGAATAGGGTGAAATGAGAGGAAAAATCATGTGTTTAATACACTTATGCACTAATTCCCAAAAATACCTCATCATAGGCTGACCTTAGATCTTAATAAAAACCTGAAAGTAATTTAAAATATCTTGAATTTTGTGTTAAGAGGGACTAATTCACCCCTAATAGTGAATTAGTCCCACTAAAGATTTTTTTTGAGAAAAGGATATTTAGATATTTAAAAGGTACTGTGGATTATGGCTTATGGTATCCTAAGGATACTGATTTCACATTAAATTCTTACACAAATGTAGATTGGGATAGTTGTGTTGATGACAGGAAAAGTACAAGTGGTGGTGCATTCTTTCTTAGATGTAGATTGCTGTCATGGTTGAGTAAGAAGCAGGATTTAGTTTTATTATCTATTGTAGAGGTTGAGTATATTGCAGTAGCATAATTTTGTACACAAGTTTTGTGGATGATACAAACATTGAAGGATATCAAAGTTGTGTATGATAAGCCTATATCTATATTTTGTGACAATACAAGTGCAATTAACATATCAAACAATCTAGTGATGCATTCAAGGATAAATTATATATCTATTAGGTATCACTTTTTTAGAGAGAAGGTTATGGAGAATGAGGTGAAACTTAAGTATGTACCTACAAAGGATCAAGTTGCTAACATATTTACTTAGAAGGATCTTTGCGCAGAGCACCCAAAATACAAGCATAAATTTTAATATGATGTTTTTAATCTTTTTGTTTTGTTGTGTATGGTCTAATACACCATTGATAAGGTGTAGGGGGACCCTCTTAAAGCTTAGTTTTAATTTGGAATAAATTGGGAATCATTTGGTAGGCGTTTCCTTAGATTTTGGGAAAATCGCAAAACACAGTGTGTTTTCGAAAAAATGTTTTTTCTCCATTTTTAAGCCCGAATTTGGAAACCTAACGGTTTCTTGATGATGGAAAAGGAAAGCCTCGACCATGTTAGAGGTTAATGAATGCTTTTGAACGGTGGAAAGCTCTGGAAAAAGGCGTTTTGATGAAAATAAACAAGAGACAGTGTTTTTGTTGAAAAAGAAATCTGTTTTCTTGTGCTTTCTGCGTGACAGCAAATAGAATAATGGAATAGAAATTTTATTGGTTCAAGAGCATGTACAACATCCTTTTGTAGCTCTGTTTTGGTATTTTTAAACTGATTTTCTATCGCTTTTTGTTTTCTATAAAATCTGTTTTTTTTCTTTAACTCTGTTTTGGACTGGTAAACAAAACCAGAAAATGGAGTTTTGAGATTGTTTCCTGTCCGTACCAGGCAGTATGGGCATGGTGGAAGCAAGAAAAAACTCCATGTTTGTATATATTGTAAATATAATAGTCTTTGTGAGTCATGCAAACAGGTTGAAGGACTTTTCCTAGGCGAGACAGTGAGAACCCGGCTAGGAAAGGTTTGAGGACAGCGTGAATAACTTGCAGGGGATTGAAGATTTTTAAGAAATTATTTTTTGAGGATTTAGGGGAGTGTCTTGGCTCTGCACAGTGACAAGGAAGAGCCCGTAACAGTCCGTTTTCATGAAGAACTTTTCACCAGTCCTAAACTGGTTCTGAACAGTTTTGAAACCCTAGTGTTCCTGGCTCCTTTCGCATTTGGGCAGTGTACAGCCTGTAGAGGCTCAAAACCTCAAGAATATTTAAGTTGGTGGAATGGGAATCACCAACCCCAACAGAAAAACTCAGGTCATTTGGGGAGTTTAGGAGAAAATTGCATTTTTCTCTGTCAAGAGGCCTAACTGGGCTTCTAGCATTGTAGCCCTTCCAAACCCTCAATTGGTGATTTAGTGAAAGCGATGGAGGATTGGGTTATGAAGGCTGTTCAAGAACTTTTAGAAGATTGATTTGAAGCTATGGAAGCTACTTACACCCCTGCAACAAGATTTGGAGGTATTAGAGATTCACTAGTCTTTAAGTGGATTAAGGGCTAGGCGGTGAAGGCGAGGGAAAACACCAGGAAATTCTTGGTAGCAGCAAATTGTAAAATGATAGCAAGGTTGGCAATCTAACCAGGGGTTCCTAAATAGCAGGTGACCTACAGGTTGAGTGGTGGATGAGATATCACCAAAGGGGTTATCAAATTGTGACCCAGAGCATTGAGTCAGTGAGTGATTCAATCCAACCCTTGTTCTATCAGATTGGTATCAGAGCAGTGAAAGATTTGGGAAGCAACAGCTTATATGTCAGAGGAAGTTGAATCAAGTGAACCGCCAAAGATGGTGATGAATGCATAGTTAGCCAAGATGGTTGAAGAGCAAGAAGAGGATAACAAATCCCTAAAGGAAAGAATAGAGCAGCTTGAAGCAGCACTAAACAAGGTGAAACTGGAAGGAAAAGTGCCAAAAGAAGAAGAGGTTGCAGAGGAGGACAAAGTCCCTGAACCTGACCCTGTCTTGGAAGAGGAGCCTTTCCTGAAGGCATTAAAAGCACTAAGTGGAAAAGAACTTGAGGGTGTACCATTATTTCATGGAAAGATGGATCCTGATCTGGTCTTGGACTGGATAGATGGCATGGAGAATCACTTCGAATGTGATGGAGTTACAGAAGCACAGAAGGTGAAGGTTGCAAAGTCAAGGTTGAGAGGATCAGCATTAACTTGGTGGAAGTTTATTCAAACTGAAAGGGAGAAACAAGGTAAGCAGCCTATATCAACCTGGAAAGGAATGGTTGCTAAAATGAAAGAAGCCTATATGCCAGAGGATTATGAAATTCAGCTCCATAAGAAGAGGCAGAGTTTAAGACAAAAAGACCTAGATGTAAACACCTATACAGAAGAGTTTCAAAAGCTTTGTTTGAGATCGAATGTGGTAGAAGATGAGAGCCTAAAAGTGGCTAGATACCTAAATGGTTTGAAGTGGAATATACAAGAAGAGATGGCTTTGCTCAGCCCCAAGACAGTCCACCAATGTTATCAGCTAGCTATTAAGATCGAAGAGAGGAACAAAAGGAAGCATGATCAGTCCTCTAAGGGTAGAGGAAGAGGCAGAGATCAAAAAGGACAGCGTGGAGGTTACCAAGGAAGAGGTGGTGACCAAAGAAGCCAAGGAGAATCAAAGCTTACTGAGCATGGAGGTGAAACCTCATCAAGAGGAGGATTTAATAGAGGAAGAGGACCTCAAGGAGGTTCAAATAGAGGAAGAGGAGCAGGCAGAAGTAACTCCTACTTTGCCACCATGAAGTGTTACAACTGCAATCAACTAGGCCATCCAGCTTATAGGTGCCCAGAGAAAGCTTCATCTAGCAACGAGAAAAGAGTAGCTTATGCACAAGAAGACACCGTGAGTGTAAAGACACCTGAGATCAGTCATATAGAATCAGAAGTAGGTGAAAATCTAATGTTCAACAGGGTTTTGATTAGGCAACCAGTCAAGGAAGAACCCAAGCAAAGGAGAGCTTTGTTTCGAGCAAGGTGCAAAATACTTGGAAAGGTATGTAAGGTTATTGTAGATTCTGGTTCTACGGACAATATAATATCTGAGGAGGCAGTAAATAAGTTAAAATTGCAGAAGGTACCTCATGCCAATCCCTACAAAGTCACATGGTTGAATAAAGGGCAAAGTGTCTTAGTGAATGAGCAGGTTACAGTGGAATTTTCAATCGGAGGCTACAAAGACAAGCTGATTTGTGATGTACTGCCCATGGATGCATGCCATCTTCTTCTTGGTAGGCCATGGCAATATGATAGAGGTGTTGTATATCATGGAAAGGAGAACACCATTGAGTTCACGAAGGATGGAAAAACCTTCAAGCTGCAATCGTTGATTGAGGAAGATGAAGGGCAGTCCAAGGTTCCTAATATCATGTTGAGCAGTGGTAAAGAGTTCATCAAGGATCTACACCAAGGGAATGAAGGTTATGTGGTCCTAATGCAGTCCAAAGAGGAAGAAAAGGCTGAGAAGACAGTCATACCTGAAACAGTTCAAAGGCTGCTAGAAAAATATAAGAGCATTGTGAGTGATGGAACACCATCAACTCTACCACCCAAGAGAGCAATAAGTCATCAAATTGACTTCATACCTGGAGCCTCATTGCCTAACAAAGCAGCATACAAACTGACCCCTGAGCAGAACAAAGAGGTGGCAAGACAAGTGGAAGAGTTGCTGAATCAAGGTCTGATCCAAAAGAGTATTAGTCCATGTGCAGTCCCAGTTGTTTTGGCAACAAAAAAAGGAGGTAAATGGAGACTTTGTACTGATTCTAGAGCAATAAATAGAATCACAATTAGGTACAGATTTCCAATACCTAGGATTGAAGATTTATTGGATTGCCTTGGAGGTGCAAAATTTTACACTAAGCTAGATCTTAAGAGCGGGTATCACCAAATCAGAATTAAGGAAGGTGATGAATGGAAGACAGCTTTTAAGACAAATGATGGTTTGTATGAGTGGAAAGTGATGCCATTTGGCCTCTCGAATGCCCCTAGCACGTTCATGAGACTAATGAATGAGGTGCTTAAAGATTTCACAGGGATTTTTGTGGTAGTTTACTTGGATGACATACTGATTTTCAGTAAGACAGCAGAAGAACATTTGAAGCATGTAGAGATGGTACTCAAAAGGTTGCAAGAAGAACAGTTGGCAATCAACCTTGAGAAGTGTGAGTTCTTCAAACAAGAGCTTGTGTATCTAGGCTTTGTGGTATCTCAAGGAACGCTGAAGATGGATCCAAGTAAGGTGGAAGCTATCCTAAACTGGCCTACACCAACCACAAAGCAATGAGGTAAGGAGTTTTCATGGTTTGGCTCAGTTTTATAGGAAGTTTATAAGAATTTTAGTGGTATATGTGCACCAGTGTTAGATACAATCAAGGGTGGTCAGAAAACAAAGTTTAAGTGGACTTTAGAGGCTGATAAAGGGTTTGAAAAGTTGAAAAAAGAAGTGGCAACACAACCTATCTTGTTATTGCCTAGTTTTGATAAATTGTTTACAGTTGAGTGTGATGCAAGTGGAGTAGCAGTAGGAGGAGTCCTTAGTCAAGAAGGTAGACCTGTAGCCTTCTTTAGTGAGAAACTTAATGAAGCTAAGCAAAAATACTCCACCTATGATCTGGAACTCTATGCTTTAGTGTAGTCCCTTAGGAAATGGAGACATTATTTACTACCCAAAGAGTTTGTGGTCTTCACGGATAACCAGGCACTCAGTTATATCAATACCCAGGAGAAGTTAAGCAATAGGCACTTGAAATGGATGGAGTACATTCAAGCTTTCACATTTACCATTAAGCATAAGAAGGGACAGCAAAACAAAGTGGCAGATGCATTAAGCAGGAGGATGTTGACAGTCCAAGAGATACAGCTGAAAAGCATAGGATTGGAAAGTTTTAAGGATCTCTATGGTGATGACGAAGACTTTTCCGAAGCCTACAAGGTATGTTCAGACTTTGCAAATCATTTTCACAGTCAATATGCTGAGTATACATTGCAAAATGGGTTGTTATTCAAGGGCAATCTGTTATGTGTCCCAAGAGGATCAATGAGAGAAAATTTGATCCAAGAGAAACACAATGGCAGTCTTAGTGGGCATTTTGGTATTAACAAAACTTTAGAGCTGGTACAAAGGTTTTACTATTGGCCTAAGTTAGCACGAGATGTCAGAAAGTATGTTGAACAATGTGTTGTTTGCATGAAAGCAAAAGGGGGAGCTAGCAATGCTGGGTTATATCAGCCTTTGCCTATTCCGAACAGACCATGGGAGTGTGTGAGTATGGATTTTGTGGTGGGTCTTCCCAAGACTAAATCTGGTTTTGATAGTGTTTTTGTAGTTGTGGACAGATTTAGCAAGATGAGTCACTTTATTCCTTGCAAAACTACACATGATGCAAGCTATATTGCCCATCTCTTTTTCAGGGAAGTTGTGAGAATCCATGGATTGCCATTGAGCATTGTCTCAGATAGGGATGTAAAATTCATGAGTCATTTCTGGAAAACACTATGGAGCAGATTGGGAACTAATTTATCATTTGGATCAGCTTACCATCCTCAGACCGATGGTCAAACCGAGGTGGTTAACAGAGTGTTAGGTAACCTATTGAGGTGCTTGACAAAGGAATATGGACAGACCTGGGATATGGTGATTTCCCAAGCGGAATATGCATATAATGACAGTGTGAACAGAACTACAGGAAAAAGCCCATTTGAAGTTGTGTATGGAATGCATCCACGAGGAGTTTTTGAGCTCAGAGACCTTGGAACAATGGAGAATAGGAGTGGACATGCAGAAGACTTCACTCAAACCATGAAGGAGATTCATGAGCAGGTTAAGAGGACAATCACAGCAGCAACACAAAAGTTGAAGAACAAAGTTGATGAGACAAGAAGAGATGTGCAGTTCCAGGTGGGTGATTATGTGATGGTTCACCTCAACAAATCCAGATTGCAGAAGGGGATGTCCACCAAATTGCAAATGAAATGGGTAGGACCATGCAAGGTGATAGCCAAGTATGGCAAGAACGCTTACAAGGTGGAGTTACCATCCGATTTGGGCATATCTCCGGTGTTCAACATTGCTGATTTGATTAGATATAAAGGTACAGTCAATGATGAAGTTCAGAATAGTCAAGAAATCTTTCAGGATATCAGTAATATACCCCTTCCAAGTCAAGAGAAAGCTCAGGCAGAGCAGGTCTTGGAGTCCAGGGTGAAGAAAGCAACAAGGAATAAGGTATACATGGAACACCTTGTCAAATGGAAAGGAAAACCTGAGTCTGAGGCTACCTGGGTTGAAGAAGCAATTTCAAGAAGCATGGAATTGATCCAGCATTGATGACACCTTCCAGTTCTTCGTCTTCGTGCTGAGAGGGGGAGAATGGTGCAGGAGCACCCAAAATACAAGCATAAATTTTATTATAATGTTTTTAATCTTTTTGTTTTGTTGTGTACGGTCTAATACACCATTGATAAGGTGTAGGGGGACCCTCTTTAAGCTTAGTTTTAATTTGGAATAAATTGGGAATCATTTGGTAGGCGTTTCCTTAGATTTTGGGAAAATCGCAAAACACAGTGTGTTTTCGGAAAAATGTTTTTCTCCATTTTTTAAGCCCGAATTTGGAAACCTAACGGTTTCTTGATGATGGAAAAGGAAAGCCTCGACCATGTTAGAGGTTAATGAATGCTTTTGAACGGTGGAAAGCTCTGGAAAAAGGCTTTTTGATGAAAATAAACAAGAGACAGTGTTTTTGTTGAAAAAGAAATCTGTTTTCTTGTGCTTTCTGCGTGACAGCAAATAGAATAATGGAATAGAAATTTTATTGGTTCAAGAGCATGTACAAATCCTTTTGTAGCTCTGTTTTGGTATTTTTAAACTGATTTTCTATCGCTTTTTGTTTTCTATAAAATCTGTTTTGTTTCTTTAACTCTGTTTTGGACTGGTAAACAAAACCAGAAAATGGAGTTTTGAGATTGTTTCCTGTCCGTACCAGGCAGTATGGGCATGGTGGAAGCAAGACAAAACTCCATATTTGTATATATTGTAAATATAATAGTCTTTGTGAGTCATGCAAACAGGTTGAAGGACTTTTCCTAGGCGAGACAGTGAGAACCCGGCTAGGAAAGGTTTGAGGACAGCGTGAATAACTTGCAGGGGATTGAAGTTTTTTAAGAAATTCTTTTTTAAGGATTTAGGGGAGTGTCTTGGCTCTGCATGGTGACAAGGAAGAGCCCGTAACAGTCCATTTTCATGAAGAACTTTTCACCAGTCCTAAACTGGTTCTGAACAGTTTTGAAACCCTAGTGTTCTTGGCTCCTTTCGCATTTGGGCAGTGTACAGCCTGTAGAGGCTCAAAACCTCAAGAATATTTAAGTTGGTGGCATGGGAATCACCAACCCCAACAGAAAAACTCAGGTCATTTGGGGAGTTTAGGAGAAAATTGCATTTTTCTCTGTCAAGAGGCCTAACTGGGCTTCTAGCATTGTAGCCCTTCCAAACCCTCAATTGGTGATTTAGTGAAAGCGATGGAGGATTGGGTTATGAAGGCTGTTCAAGAACCTTTAGAAGATTGATTTGAAGCTATGGAAGCTACTTACACCCCTGCAACAAGATTTGGAGGTATTAGTGATTCACTAGTCTTTAAGTGGATTAAGGGCTAGGCGGTGAAGGCGAGGGAAAACACCAGGAAATTCTTGGTAGCAGCAAATTGTAAAATGATAGCAGGGTTGGCAATCTAACCAGGGGTTCCTAAATAGCAGGTGACCTACAGGTTGAGTGGTGGATGAGATATCACCAAAGGGGTTATCAAATTGTGACCCAGAGCATTGAGTCAGTGAGTGATTCAATCCAACCCTTGTTCTATCAATCTTCCTAAGGATACTTTTGAGTATCTTCAACAATAAGTTGGGAGTTATTTCCCCTCCTTTGAACTAGATTCATTTGGAGGAGTATCACTAGTGGATCTATGGATCTATATCTTTTCTAGACTATTTTTATTGGCTACCTCTTAGGGGGAGTAGGTAGTGTAATGTTTTTTCATCAAGTTGTCGATTTATTTGGGTGTACTCCTAAGGGTGAGTATTTAGAACTTAGGTATTTTGGTTCTATGTCAAAGGGGAGAATAATGCAAAAAAAATATCCTTTACCATTGATTTCAAAGGGGGAGAAAGTATCATGTGAAAAAGTGCAAGGTATAGGGAGAAAGTTGTGTATATGATCAAATCATTCAGGGGGAGAAAAGAAAGTGAGTTCATAACTATTATGTTCTCTTTGATGGTTTTCACATCTTATGTTGTCATTAATGACAAAGGGCAAGATTTTTGCAAGTATGAAGGTGTTTTCATTGATGTCAATATTAATTCTACTAGCTGATGTTGTCATCAATGTCAAGGACATTTGTTGCATGTCGAGGATAAAATTATGAAAAAGAGGAGAACAAGTTGTTGTAGGTTGTGCATGTGTAGTTGAGATATTAAGGAAGTGTTGTGAGTAATTGTATCTATCCTTTTGTTGTTGTGTATAAAGATGAGTTGGAATGAAGTAATGAGCTGAGATGATGTCTCTGGTACTTCGTTTCCAAATGCTTTTGAGAAAATTTGAAAAATAGAGTAAGCAATGTTTGTGCAAGTTTTCAGAGTGTGCTAAGCTAGTATTATGCTCCATGTTTCTTCTATGTTGAGGCTATGTTTGTGAAAATATAATATGTTTTTCATGTTTGTTATAGGTTTCTATATTCATAATATGGGTTTATGGATCATTGTATAGTACAAGATATTTTTACTAGTGTGTGAAGTAGTCTTTCAATGATGTTTTTGTGGCCTAGGATAAATGTATTTTCTCCACGTTTCTCCACTATTTGGCTTCAGGTTGTGCAGATTTGGGAAGTTTCTTATAATTCTTGCATCTTTTAGATTTCAAGGTTTCACTTGATTTGGTGTAGTACAGAGTGAGTTTCATTTATCAGTGTGTGAATAAGGTTTACAAGTTGTTATAAGTTGAAGTATTTGTATGATGCAAGTTAAGATGAAGTGATTGATGAATATTAAGTAGCTCGTGGAATATTCTAGATTGTGTTCAAGTGAATATTGTTTTTTGGAAGTTTTTGATTGATTTAAGGAATCGTGTGCTTAATGATTATGGTGTTTAGCATGGGTGTTAGTTGACCTTGTGTTAGCACTACATATGAAATTTTATGGAAGAATGTTGAGCTGTGTTGGAATCTATTTGGGTCATAATTAAGGATTTATGTAGGTCACCTTCATTCCTATCCAACTTGGGAATTTTTAGGTACTAACCTAATTTGAATTTGTAAGTGTAATAGATAATTGTTGACCTTGGAGAAGGATTTTGAGGATGAGGTTGCTATAAATAAGAGTGGATTTGTTGTGCTCAGATGGAAGGAAGAATCAAGAGAGAAGCAAGATAGAAGTGAGATTGATGTGAGTGATGTGTGTGATTGGAATTTGAGTAGAGTAACTTGTTAATTTCAAGTGTTTGGATTCTTGAAGGCATTGAACTAAACGTGTCTGGAATATTTCAAGAAAGACTATGAAAGTGTTGGAGCATTTGTGGTGGATTACTTGTTGCATTGACAAAGTGTTCTATGTGTAACATTTCTCTTCTATCTTCTTGTATTTCTTTCTATGGTAGTGAGCCTTGGCTATGAGCTCTTTTGGACAGTGTGTCGTATTTTGGAAATGAGCCCTTTTGTACCAGTTTTGCAATTACTTATACTGTGAGCTAATCCTCACCATGGTTTTTACCTCATTGGGATTTCCATTTAAATTTGTTGTTCTCTTCTGTATAGTTTTTTTATTTCAATTTCTATGATCTTTAGTTCATGTTGAATAAATTTAATAGAATAAGGGTTTAATGAATGCATGTGGATCTTGATAGCAAATGGATTGGCCTTAATAAATGTATCTAAAATTATCAACTAACTAGCTCATAATGCATTGTGGCTAAGCCGCTAACAACTCTAGAAATGTCACAATTGCATTCATGACTTTCCTCTAAATTTTGGAGGTACTACTCCCTTGTATGATCTAGCTTGGACAATTAATGTGCTTTTAACTAGAAAGCAATAAAGGTGAAAAACATCATCCCATATAAATGTTGCTAATGTGAAGTGAACCTTTGAGATTCATTAATCAACTAACGTACAAAATAAAATGACTAATAACTAATGTGAATGAAATAGAGAGGAATCATATTTGCAATAAATGAAATAAATGCAGCAAGAAATATTTTACACAAAAAATATAATCCTATTACGTATATGACACACAGGTCAATACAATTAGCATTACATTGATACTCACAACTCATAGATTATGAGCTAAAATTATCAACTCATTAGCTCGTAATGCATTGGGGCCAAGCCACTAAAAACTTTGGAAATGTTAGAATTGCATTCGTGACTTTCCTCTGAATTTTGGAGGTACAACTCCCTTTTATGATCTAGTGGATAATTAATGTTATTTTAACCAAAAAGCAATAAAGGTGAAAAACATCAGCCCATATAAATGCCGCTAATGTGAAGTGAACCTTTGAGGGTCATTAATCAACTAGCACATAGACTAAAATTACTAATAACTAATGTGAATGAAATAGAGAAGCATCATAATTGCAATAAATGAAATAAATGCAATAGGAAATATTTCACACAAAACATATATTCCTATTACGTATATGACACATAGGTTAATACGATCAACATTACATTGATACTTACAAGTCATAGATTATGAGCTATTATAACATGAAATGAATTCAAAACCAAATAAATGTTCCTTCCTTGACTACAACATAGTGTTAACATTAAGATACATAGTATTATTATACTCTAAATATTATGATAATGATATATCATTACCAATCCTTATGTTATTCTTATTATTAACAATTTTAACGTTAAGATGCATACTATTCTTATCCTTAATAGTTATATCCTCCTAATCATCATCTATTAATCAATTATTTTTCAAATTGACTAGGGTAGAAACATTGTTTGTGTTTGTACAATTTGTGCATTCTTACTTGTTTTCTTGTGTGTTATTATTGTTTAAATTTATCATTGTCCTTATAACATTTTGTCATAGGGGAATCATGTTATTCCATATCATGTGGTCATGGGGAATATTCTTGCATGTGACCTTCTACTTTAGGCCAATCCTCACACACTCGGCACATCTTCACCTTGGTTTGGTATACCTTTATGGATAATGATAAGTGCAATATCAAATAAATGTTTCTCACACCACTACAACATGACAACATATCCTAAAAAATTCATCCACCCATCCATCTCTTCATCCTCCTAATCTATCCCTTATTATTCTTATCATTTTCTATCCCATCCTTTGTCATTTATATATCATTTATCTTCTCATCCCTTCATTCATTTTGAGAGAGCACCTATGGTATTGAAAATAACCTATTATATCTAGGGGGCATACTAGTATACTCATATTTATCAATCCTATCCTTCGGATGACTAGGGCATCATGTCACTAGCCTCATCCCCTTCTAACAACACTTCTTTTAGTTGTGATTCAGTATCAATGGAGCAAAAGTTTTGACACCTAAATTTATCCACACATAGTCATGCTAGACTTTATCATTTTATATTTATTAATTAAATAATAGCATTTATTTATTTAATCGATTAATCATTTATTAATCTTTCTCAACCTTAATTAAATAAATTTATATTTATTTGATTAAATCTAACCTTTGTTCCCCTATCTTCCAAAAAATTAATAAATTTAAATTATTTATTTAATTCCCTTTTTCAAGTTTAACCTAATTAATTAGTAAAACCAAATTAATGAATGTTTCATAGAAAAATAGGGTTCACCAAAATGAATTGGTCAAGATGATGAACCTTTAATTTCCACTATAAAACATGCAATTATGTGTATGATATGATGCAAATAATAATCAGAAATCAATCCTAACTATTATAGGATCTTAATTGCATGTTGTGTGGCATCCCTTCTATGGAGGAAGTCAAGAAAGCAGTTTTTTCCTTTGTTTGGAATAAGGCACTTGGTCCTAATGGTTTCCCCATGTTCTTCTTCCAAGAATTTTGGACAATCGTTTCCAAGGATGTGATGGATGCTACTAAGGAGTTTTTGGTAGCTATAATTTGCTGAAAGAATTAAATTCAATGTTCATTGTGATGATCCCAAAAATTCCTGGTGTGTCATCCTTCAATGAGTTCAGGCCAATCATCCTTTACAATTCTATTTACAAGATTTTTTCCAAGGTATTGGCTTTAAGGTTGCAGAAGGTTCTTCCTTCGATTATTTATCTGCATCAAAGTGGTTTTATTTCTGGTAGGAAAATTCTTGACCCCATTATTACTGTGCTTGAAAATATTCACTCGCTAATGGTTAATAAGAGGGTAGGTTTTTTGTTAGATCTTGACCTTTTCAAAGCTTATGATCTTATGAATTCATTATTTTTGTTTAAGATCATTTCTTCTTCTTTTTTCTCTGACAACTTTGTTAAGCTAATTCAGAGCCTCACCTCGATGGTATCCTTTTCTATGTTGGTTAATGGTCTCCTTTAGATTTATTTAAGAGCTCTAGGGATGTGAGACAAGGTGATCCAATTTTTCCCTTCCTCTTCATAATTTTGGTGGAAGCTCTGGGTAGATCTTTGCAGCAAAAAGTTTCTTTGGAATCTTTAAAGGGTTTGAGTCCTACTTGAACTTCTTCTCCCCCTTTTTTGCATCAACAATTTGTTGATGATATGTTGATTATGGGAGATGTGTCTATCTCAGAATCCAAGACCATCAAATCAACCCTTTAGAGGTATGAGGCTACCTTGGGGCAATTGATGAGTCTTCCAAAGAGTATGCTTTATTTCCTCAGTACTCGAGAGAGAAGGATGCAAAGAATTGTTGGTATTCTTCAGTGTGCGATTGGCACTCTTCCTTCCATCTATCTCGGATTGCCTCTTAGAGATAATTCAGCTCCTGATTCCTTTTGGAATGGGTTAATTGACAAGTGTAATGCTAAGTTGGCTATTTGGAATGATGCTTTGCTTAGTCAGGCTAGAAAACTAGTGCTAATTGGGTCCACATTGTAGAATCTCCCAGCACGTATTCCCTTAACCTTTTTCAGTTGTCATGAAAATTATGGGAAAAGGTTGAAAGTATTCAGAAAAGGTTTTTATGGTCTAGTATGGAGGAAAAGAAAAGATTAAGCCTAGTGTCATGGGAGGAGGTGTTCTACTTGAAAATCCAAAGTGGTTTAGGTCTTAGCAGGATTAAAATATACAACTCAACTCTTGTTGCTAAATAGTTTTGGTTTCTCCTTTGTGGTGAGAAGGATTGGTCAACGATTCTTATCTCTAAGTATCTTGTTGGTGTGAATAAATTCGGGGAGCTCCTTAGGTATTACTTCTCTCCTCACTCGGGATCTTTCTTTTGTAATTTCTTTCTTAGGACTAGAGGTGTTGTCTCTATTAGCCTTCAATGGTCAGTTGGAAATGGTAGGGATATTTTTTTTGGGATGATTGGTGGTTTGGGCATGGTCCTCTACGAGATGTTGATTGGGTGGCTCCCCTAAGGGATCTATGTATCCAAGAATTTGGGAGCTATGTTGTTGATTACATTGTGATTGGTGAGTGGAGAATGAAACATGAGGAGTTTTGAGAGCTAGAGGAACTTTATAGAGTGTTGTCTCATGTTCATATCCATGTTTCCCCTCAAAGGGACAAGGTGATTTGGAGGAGGCTTCCACAAGGACATTATTTAGTGGCTTTTTCTTTTAATTCCCTCAATAACATTATGGGGCCAAGGCCATCGTGGGGTCTAGTTTGGTCATCAAAGTTTATTCCCAAAGTTAATATGTTCTTATGGTTAACGGTGTAGGACAAAATCTTAACCATTAAATTTTTTTGGAAAAGAGGCTTCTCCATTCCTAATAGATGTTATATGTGTGAGAATGATGCAGAGGACTATTGTCACCTATTTATTAGTTGCAATTTTTCTCGAGAGGTGTGAGCTCATTTTCTTAACCTTTGGAGTGTAGATTGGATTTTCCCTTCATCAGTCTGGGAGCTCTAGCTCTAGTGACAGGTTCCTTCAACGAATCCATCCTTGAGGATACTTTGGTCACTCATGCTCCCTCATATTGTATGGGGTTTATGGAAGGAGAGGAACAACAAAATATTTATGGATGGTTCTCTCTCCCTGTCTCTTTTTTTTTCAAAATTGTTTCAACCATCAGGGAGAATTTTATGCAAGCTATTGCAAATTTTGATATTCAAGGCCATGTGATGGTCTCTAATTATGATATTGGGGTGCCCGACCAATGGAAACTTTCTTTTGATATTTCTAAGCCTCTAAAGAAAGATAAATCCAATAGGGAAGGGGTTTTTTGGTACTCTCCTCCTCCTGGTTGGCATAAAATCAACTTTGATGGTTTAGTTAAAGGCAACCTGGGTCTTGCTAGTTGTGGGGGAGTTTTAAAAGATCACCATGGTAGGATTTTTTTGGCAGTGGAACTCCCTTTGGGAATCCAGAAAAAACACTTTGTTGAAGCAACAACAACCTATAATGGCATAAAGATGGCTAGGGAGAAGGGGATCTATAAGTTATGGGTCGAAGGGGACTCTCTAAATATAATTAATTTCCTTACGAATTGTTCTCCTCCTTCATGTACTATAGAAACCTTTATTTTGGATGCCCAAGCTATGTTGCATGATTTTAATGAGGTGTATATCTCCCATGCCTTTCGTGAGGAAAATGGGGTGGCTGACTAGATGGTGAATCATGGGGTGACATCAGCTAGATATTGGGAGGCTAATGATGACCTTCCCATCAATTTAATTATTTTTCTTAAGGATGACAAATCCTAGCTTGTTGTCATCTCCTCATCTACAGGCTTGCATGTTAATCATGTCCATCTCTGGTTGATTAGAAACCTCATACTTGTGAATATCTTTGGAATCTATGGGCATCCAAATTGTAAATGCAGGAGGCTCCTTACCATTATTATCTTCAATACTACACTTGGCAGGCACACATGCTTTTTGGGTGCTTGTATTCCTCTTTCCTTGGTGTTTACTTGCAATTTTATGTTGTTTCTCTCTACATATATGAAGTGTTTGATGATGGGTGGGGAGAGGTGTAGAATAGAGCCAATTTCCTATGAAAAATTCAAGTCCAATGTTGATGTGTGGGAAATCTTGCAGAAGGGAGGGGCTACCCCATTCATGGAGAAATTGCATAGCTTTAAAACAAGCATTTCCAAAGAATTTGTCAACACCTAGCATGGTCAGGTTGTGAGCATGTTTGGCAGGGATAACACTATTAGTGAGGAATGCATTGCAGAGGTAACTGGGATGTCGACCGAAGGTAGAAAATTTTACTGTGACAAAAATCTTTCAGGGGCTACTAGATTGAATTTTCTCTGGGACAGAGAGAGCCTAAATGGTGAGGCTTGATTGTGGGGGATATGATAGGTCCAAGATTAAACCTATTTGGTGGGAGGTTTACATGGTGTTGATGCATTATTTCACCTTGGATAGTAGGCATTCAGCCTCGTATGGTCATCACTTTGTGATTCTCAATCATTTTTGTCATGGTAATTAGCTCATTTCTTTCCCTTTCTATTTGTTGTTTTCATTGGAAGAGGGGATTGCGAATTACATAAAGAATATGAGAAACCCTTTCTTACATGAGGGTTTAATGTTACTTCTAATGGATCACATTAAGGCTACCTATGTTATTGAAGCCCCTCATCCTTTTGATTTTGTCAAGCTGAAGAAGAAGGGGAGTGGGAATTTCAAAATTGACGAGGTGGTTGAGAGTGAGGGGACATAAATTGAGGAGGATTCTAAGGCATGGTCAAATGGGTACCACACTCAATTGGACTACACTCCTTCTGGTGGAAAGAAACCCACTGCTAAAAGGGTAAAACCCTCCAAACCACGTGTTAAGCACAAAATTTAGGAGGTAAGTGGTGAAGAAGCTAAGGAGGGAAATGGTAGTAGGAAGAAGGCTAAGATACATGGGTGGGTGTGCTCTAAGGATGATGTGGAAAATCTTCTGGAGGTCTTAAGGGTTAATTAGGGTGGTGAAGTGGCAAGTTTTGGGAATGTGGACCTAGTTTATCGTTATGGTGGAGGGACCCTTGATACTATAAAGGTGAATAGTGTGGTGGACATGGATGAGTCTATTCATGTGTTAGCTTATAAAGACAAGGGTAAGTTCAAAGTTGATTTTCTCGATGATTTTCAAGATGATGAACATCTCATGAGTTCCCATCAAGGGAGAGGTTTATTCAGGAGTGCCATGGACTACTCGCAAGCATTGGGTCTGGGTAAGGAAGGGGCTAATATTTCTTTTAATATACTTATTTGGCTGGTTTAGGAGAATCAAGACCTCCATAATAAACATAACAAAATTACCCGTTGCAATATCTCTACTCTTAGAAGTTTTAAGGAGAAGGATTCCATTTTTTAGATTGGCTAAATCTTTGAATTCCAGTGTGGAATTTTTGGTGGAAGATATGACCAATTTGAAGAGAGATTATGGCTTGAGGCTGTCTATGTTGGAAAAAGAACTATCAGCTGATGCATAAGGACTTTGACATGATCATCAATCTCAACAAGGAGAAATATGAATCCTCAACTGAAGGGCTTGTGTTCCTAAATGAGAAGGTGAAGGAATGGACTGGTAGATCTTTGTTTAGTGAGTCAATGAATAAGGAGATGGGGGATAATGTTGATAAGGAGTTGTAGATTGTGGACTTGGGCATAGGGCCAAGTGTACATACTTGGAGCAAAACCAAGAAGTGTAAAATGGTGTCGAGGTAGGAAGTGGAGGAGGTCATGGAAATGCATGACAGGGCTATTTCTAAGGGCCTAGAAGTAGCCAAAATGCTCAAGGAACTTCTCTAATGGCTTCTTGTTCTATTATTTTTTGTTTGGTTTTACTTTTTTGGCTTTTTTTTTAAGCTGATGGGTTGCTGATGGTTCTTAACTAGCTTGTCTTTTGGTGTTTTGGGTGGGAAGCCTATTGCTTTCTCTTTCTTGTCCTTGCACTTTTTTGTATAGGGTTTCAGGGAATATTCAAAACCTATTTATTGTTAATCAAAAACTATGAGGGAAGTTTTGGGAGGCTAGAATGATGTGTACCTTGTTGCAAGAAGGCTTCTTTTAGGTGACAAAGGACTCATTCTCCTTTACTGATGAATGGGTCCCTATTAGGGTTTTTGAAACTAAGATTTGGGTTTTATTCCTTGATGTCTACACTCTTATATTCTTGGTGAGGATATCCTAAAAACCTAAATTAGATTATGTAGCCTTGTTTCCGTGTTCTTGTAATATGCATGACAATTTTGCAACTTGAAAACTTTGACAATTTTCCTTGAATCTTGTTCTCCACTTGATCTTCAGCCAGTAAATCTATAAATTTACATTCAAGAGAAGAAAAACTTGTTGATTGTTAGTGAATAGGTGTTTTCCTCGGTCAAACTCCTTTTAGGTAACTAAACCAAATGATGAAATAATAAAATTGAAGCATGAAACATGAAATAATGAAATGTTGATACCTTGGAAGTTGTCTTGGAATGTAAATCTGCAAACTAACATGAAGTGGCCATAAAGAATGTAGATCTTGATCTTAAATTAGATGTGAAACAATGCTTGCAAGTAAATCCTCAAGGATACATCAACAATCTTAGCTCAACCACATGCTTTAATACACTATGCCTTTGACATAATGAAATGACCTTGAATTGCTGAAATAATTTCTTGATAATTTTCCTTTGAATGCCTTTGAAATGCTCTATAATGCTCTTTCTCTTTATCTCATGAAGTCATGTAAATTTTTCTAGGATTTCTTTGATGAAACTATGTGAATTAACCTCATATTTATATCAAATCTAAAGATTAACCCTAAAATTCAAATAATTCAAGATGACATTAGATCTAGCATTGAAAATCATTATGATCCTACCAAAATTAAATGCAAAAATGGGTGTGTTATGTGAGGAGGACCCATTCGCCACTAAAGGTGAATGGGTTCTAGCATAACTTTCTAGTACCATGCTTCGGAGGGATGAAATAACATCAAAAACCCACCTCAAAAAAGAAAAGAAGGGGTGTCCTATGTGGAGAGGGCCTAATTTCCACCAAAGGAAAATGGATCCTAGCACCATTTTCTAGGACCTTGAATTTTTGAAATTAAATGTCATGTCATGTCAAGATAGATCCTTTAGAAGGTGTCATTAATAAGGCTTAAATTTGAATTAAAGGGCCAATCAAGCTCTAATTAACCATAATTAATTAATGAAACCCTAGATAAGTGTGAAAGTATAATACAACACTTTACAACACCCTAAATAAGGTAAAAATTAAGTACATTTTTTTTAAAATGTCCCTAGATTCAATGTGAATATGCACAACATATTACAACACTAAATCAAGGCATTATTAGGCTAATTTTATATCAATTGTTCCCAAATTAAGTGTGAAAATGAGTTACTTTTTTCTACACTACAATTTTCCCCCACTTTAGTGAGAGTTTTCCCCCATGAAAAACTCACTCTAGGGTAGTGAAACCTTAGCATTTCCACTAGGTGAGTTGTCCCAATCATGTGTGCTTAGTCTGGGGTAGTGGAACCTTATTCTTTCCATTAGGTGAGTTATCCCAATCACATGTGCTCACTTTGGAGTAGTGGAACCGCAGTCTTTCCACGAGGTGAGTTAACCTAATCATGTGTGCTCACTTTGATGTAGTGGAACCTCAGTCTATCCACTAGGTGAGTTGTCCCAACATGCATGCTTTCACTTTGGGGTAGTAGAACCTCAATCTATCCACTAGGTGAGTTGTCCCATTGAGGTGACCAACCATACCACATTTATCCTCCTGAAAACTTTGATAAGCCACCACAATGTAATGCTTTTTGTATGTCATGTCTATAAGTTTTTGTTAAAGGGGATTTTTCTTTGTTCATGTAAGGTATTCTTCTTAGGGAACATCATGCTTAATGTCTCCAAGAGAGGAAAATTCAAAAATATCAGATCGCCACTTATGGGATGCCTCCCGCTTCACATAATGCCACTAAGGGAAATCGTATGCTTAGAAATATCTCACTCATGGAGAACATCAATCCCAATGACACCACCAAGAAAAAGATATGTCACAAGAAAAAGGAAAATCATGCCATGAAATATGCTGAAATATGTCATTGTTGTATGCCACCACTTTAAAGCGATTGCTAACACCATTACTATGAGAAATTTCTTTAAAGTAGCCAATGTTTTGTCCTAATACATGAGATCCTTCCTCAAAAAACCCTATACTAATTCATATGTTTTTGAAATAAAGCTATGCCATGAAATAGGAAGGAAGGGTTGCCCCCAAAAATACATAAGGGATCTATGAATTCGGGGTTAGTATGCCTTTCCTACATTGTTTTTTAAGAGCTTAGACTATCATCATTCCCCAAATATTCATAAAACTAGAAGAATGACACAAAGAGAGTGGAAAAAATTAAAAATCCTTTTGAGTTGAAACATGGAAGAGACCTAAATGTCTCAACACCTTGTGTCATCCCCAAAAGGAAAACACAAGACAAAAGAAAAGATAAAGGAAAATATTTTGGGTCAACATGGAAAAGACCTAAATGTCTTGATTCCTTGCATGATCCCCAAAAGGAATACACAAGACCAATGAAAAGATAAAGGAATGATTTTGGGTCAACATGGAAGAGATCTGAATGCATCGATGCCTTGCATCATCCCCAAAAGGAAAAAAAAAAAGATAAACGAAAAAATACTTATGACATAGAGAAGAAGGTAGGTACATATAGAGGAATGCAAAAAAAGATAGATATATCAAATGAAACATCACAGGGGATCACATTACACACATGCAATCACATAAAGAAACATGAAAAAATAAAAACATTAGCAAGGAACATGCAAGTCAACCTAGAGCAGGTCATTTGCATCCCAATCTTGGTCTGTATAAATGGAAGGTGAACAACTAGCCAAAGGGACAAAAAAAAGTGCCGAACTAGGGGAAGCACCAATTTCAACACTCTTTTTAGGAGATTTGTCATTTAAGTTCATAGAAGAGGAAAAAAATGTATTCAACTAATTATGCACTTGTTCATCAATATTTTTAATGTCAATGTCATCATCTAGATTAATCACAATGGGAGGTTGAATGATAATGTCCATGGAATGTTCTTGTTTATGTTATGGCTAGGGTAAAGGAGGATCATCATGCATTTCTTCAGGTAAGTTCAGATTTTGATTTTCTATGTTGTTATCTTATTTTGTTTGTAACCTATGAGCAATAGCACGGCGTCTACACCTGCCTCTCTAGCACTTCAATTTTGTTTCAATCTATTGTCAATTTGTGTTTGTGTAAGAGTGGTTTTGTCAACCATAGGTTCCTTCTCTTACTTGGGAGGAATAGAAGGAACATCAGTAATTTTCTCAACCACTTTCTCTTTAGCTTTATAAACTTGTTTGACTCTATGAGGGACAACAAGATTCTTTTTATTATCTCATGGTCTCTTGTAGGAAATTGTAGGAGGTTTGTTCTTGGATGTTCAGAAGGGCTTAGGTTCAATCATTCCTTAGTCAAGGATAGGAGGTTTTGTGATAGGTTGAGGAATATTTTGAAGGGATAACTCTGCTATTTTATTTTTCTTGAACTTTTGATATGATTTGAAAAATAAGTCTTTGCAAGGTTTAATAGGTTCCATAGGCTCAGGCCAACAAAAAACTAATGAAAAGTTCCCTCAGGTCGATGCAGGATTAAATCCACTATGACACATAGTAAAGATATCATTTCCAAATGGAAATTTTAAAAATTTATGCACAACTGAAGGGATGACATTCATGGAGTGAAGCTATGGATAGCCTAACTTCACATGAAATCTGTTTGATTGTAGGATGATGGTGAATGAGACATTTAGTGTTTTCAATCCAAATTTTAAAGGGATATCTATCAAGCCCATCGTAGGATAAGAAAAACTATTATGCTTCTTGATACATGCTTTTTTTTATCATATGTATCTTGATATATAGTTCATCCATGAATATAAATTTCTTCAGTGATCACATTCTCTCCACATATAGGATCAATTAATATCCTGGTGCTAGCATTAGTGAGCTTATTACTGGTTCATCTAGCTATGTAAAGAGGACCATCATGTGCATGTTTAAGTATGTTATTTTGTGAGAAATCAATATCAAGAGACTTTTTAGTTGAGCCCTTACAAGGTCTAGCTTCAATAAATTCTACCACAATATCCATAGGACGGTGTTCAATAGTAATTGTAGGACCTTGTTCAATAGTGTTCATGTCATCATCATATGTGTCAATACTCATCACATCATTCTTCATTTCACTAGCTTTGACAAATGAAATAGTGTGCTTAGGCATGGTATTGGTAAAGATTTGTAAATTTTGGTTGGGAGGGGCTATGGACTTATTACCTTGATCATTCACACCTCCAATTTGAAGTTGACTATTTTTAATAAGGTCTTGCACAAGATGTTTAAGACGCTTACAATATTCCATACCATGTCCATTTTTTTGGTGAGAATGGCAATAAGAATTTCATTGAAAACCTTTGGGAAATGGTATATTAGGATCATGCTCTCTAATAGGAGGTAAAGTAAGCACATGTGTTCTTCACAATAAGTTGCAACATGATATTATGAAGGGTACCGAGTAAAGGAGTGAACTATCTATCCCTATCCCCAAAAGAATTTGTCATTTTTATAGCAACCACTTGGTTATTAGTTTATTGACTTGGTTGAGTAGTATTTAGTTGTAAAATTCCTTTATTCTACTTCTTGAAAGGTTGATAACTATTTTGAGTTGTAGATTCAGATTTTTTAGGATGACTAGGGGGATTTTTCACATCATGACCACAAGTTGAATTTTGGTAATCACAAAGGGTTGTACATAATTGTGTAAAGGATGAAAATCTCAACATTTCAAGTTTTATTTGGAGTTTAATTTGTAAGTTGGCGATAAAAATTTGTTGGAGGTCGGCATCAAGAATCTTAATGTTTACTTGTGAATAATTTTTTTGTTATCTTGCTATGAAATTGATCACTTTATCATCATAATTTTGTTTGCATGTCATTAAATCAACAAGGGTCATCTTAGGACCCATGTGAATATTGAATATGTTGTAAAAGGAATCAAAAAGTTCATTGAATGAACCAATTGAATTATTCAGTAAAGAAGAGAACCACTCTAAAGTAGTATCCTTCAAGGACCTAGGAAAGAGCTTAGTCAATAGTTTATCTTCAAAGATGAAATCACTACATAAGGCCATAACAGTAGAAACATGGCTAACAAGATCTCCTTTTCCACCATATTTCTCAAAGAGATCAAGGAACTTATATACCTTGTGGAATTTGTGCTCTTAATATGTCCAAGGATAGTAGGTTGGATTTGATGTATTACAAAGGTTGACCATTTTTTTTTGGTAAGGTTGCAGCTTGTTGTTGAAGGGATGCCATGGTTTAAAAAAGTGAGTTAAGGATCATTGTGATTGTAATATTGAGAGGAATAAGGTGTAGTAGTGTACGTATGCAGAGGGTTAGTGAATCACAATTTGGTAAAGGTGGAAGGCTGAGGGGATATTGTATTCGAATGCACAAAGGTAGAAGGAATTCTTGCAGGAACACCTAAGGAAGTGTACATAGTGCTAGTGGGTATGATTGTTGTGGTTGGTTGAAAGGTTGTTGTAGGTTGAAGGGTTATGGTAGGTTGAGTACTAGTGTATGTAGGAATGGACATCGATATTGTAGAATATGGAATTGGAATTCCACCTTGGCTTTGAGTAGACCCCAAAGCTTGAGTACAAGCAGTTATGGTAGGGACGGTGTTGTTAACATTAAGCACATTAGTTGTAGGAGGTGAAGTCATGGGAAATGAAGTATGCAAACTATGAGTCATGGAGGTTTGATTATCAACACTTAGAAGGAGAGTTAGAAAACCCAAGATCCACAACAAGTGAGATATCATAGGATGACATGAGCCTCGAATTACATCTTACAATAGTATTGCTAATAGGACACCAAGTTGTAAAGCTCATACAATTTTTACAAACTTATTGTGCAAACCAAAAATGGAAGGAGGCAATGCAATGACCTAGAATGAAATGCAATTTTTTAGATTCTACACAATGCAATTTGGGTATGTGCACAATCATGATGGGCCAAAAAGTGGCGATATGATGGGTATGTAGGGATGACTTTTTTACCCAAAATTGATGAAACTGAAAAAGGTTTTTAAAGGAGATTCTCAACATTCCACCAATATAAATTATGCTTTAATTTGAATTTAATAAATTATTATTATTCATTTTCTATTTGAATTACGATTAAAGTCTTGATTGATAGGTTGACTGAAAAACATATATAGCTTTCAAACAGTATCACATTTTTAAAATCCAAAACATATGTCACATTCTATGCTTCACACACTATAGGATTAAAAAATAAAATGAATTTCATGAAGTTTTGACCAACTTAAGGTGGTCAGACATATGAGTTTTTATATCTTTTTAAAGTTGTAATAAAAAATTCATAATTAATTATTTACCTGAAAAAAATTATAAAAAAATATGCATCACATCGAGACATGAGTCCTCTACTTATATCTAAAATATTATAAAAAAATATTATCATTTTATTATGGTTAGGGTGGTTAGACAGACACCTACTTATTTTTTCCTTGAAATTTAAGTACTACTACATTGAAATTTCAAATTTTCACCAAATAGATTTTTTCAAAAAACCTAGTAGTTTAGAAACTACATTCAATTTGCTACATATTCTATTCTTACATATTTTTGAAATAATATAGATAACTTATTCAAATTTTTACGTCGAGTTGCCTAACTCTATTTTTTTTGAATTTTTGCCAATTAAAGGCCTGTTTTTTCTATGATGATCCTACACATACCAATTTGTTGATTACACAATGCAATAAACTACAAATGAAATGTTTTAAATGCAATTTTTGAATTTTGACAATGCAATAAATGAAGAAAATTAAGCTAGATGCAATGAATTTAATGAAACAACAAATAGAAAACTGAAATAGGGAAGTAACAATAACAAACAGAAGCCTAAAACTGATATTTCAATTTCCAGAAATTGTAGATGAGGATTTATCAGCGACTCATTCGCCAGTAAGGGCGAATGGGTCTTGGTTACTTAAGGATTTTTGAAATGTTTTAACTGATTTCTAAGTGATTTTGAATGCTTTTCAAATGCCATAAATTTTAGTTCAAGCTTGCTCAAGGAATCATTCGCCAGTAGAGGTGAATGGGTCCTTGATTAAGGTTTTTTAATTATTTTTGAATGATTTTCAAGATTTTGCAATGTATTTGAATTGAAGGTCTGAGACAATAACTTTTAGTTTCATATTTTTTAAAAATGCAATATGAAAATGTAATAAAATAATGAATGCAAAGACCTAAATTGAAAAACAATTTTTTTTTTTTCAAATACAATTTTATGAGATCTAAATGGTATGCAAAATGATTGATTTGTTTTTGTATTTTTCAGATTTGGAGAATGCAAAACAATGCATTACTAAACCCTAAAAGAGATGCAAGTTTGGATGCATAGTAAGAAACCCTAAATGAGATCTAATTCAATGCAAGTGAGATGCAAATGAATGCAAGATGTAACCTAGGATGCAAGAATAGACTTGCAAAATTAGAAAATTACAATCTTCAATACGTTAGGTTCACCGTTATGTTTCATAGAAAAATAGGGTTCACCAAAATGAATTGATCAAGATGATGAACCTCTAATTTACACTATAAAACATGCAATTATGTGTATGATACGATGTAACTAATAATCAAAAATCAATCCTAACTATTATAGCAACTATGTGGGAATTTTTGGGAGGCTAGAATGATGTGTACCTTGGTGCAAGAAGGTTTTTTTAGGTCACAAAGGAATCATTCGCCTTTACTACTGAATGGGTCCTTGTTAGGGTTTCTGAAACTGAGTTTTGGGTTTTATTCCTTAATGTGATCAGCTCCCAAAAACTTGAAACAAATTCTATAGCCTCATTTTTGTGTTCTTGCAATATGAATGACAATTTTGCAACTTGACAACTTTGACAATTTTGCTTGAATCTTTTTCTCCACTTGTTTTTCAACCTATAAATTTGCAAATATGCATTCAAGAGAAGAGAAACTTACTAATTGTTAGTGAATAGGGGTTTTCCTTGGTCAGACCCCTTTTAGGTAATTAAACCAAATGATGAAGTAATGAAATTGAAGCATGAAACATGAAACAATGAAATGTTGATACCTTGGAAGTTGTGTTGGAATGTAAATCTGCAAACTAACATGAAGTGGTCATGAAGAATGTAGATATTGATCTCAAATTCGATGTGAAACAATGCTTGCAAGTAGATCCTCAATGCTACATCAACAATCTTAGCTCAACCACATGTTTGTTCATGCACTATTCCTTTGACATGATGAAATAACCTTGAATTGTTGCAATAAACTCTTGATAATCTTCCTATGAATTCCTTTGAAATGCTCTATAATGCTCTTGCTCTTGATCTCATGAAGTCACATAAAATTTGCTAGGATTGCTTAGATGAAACTATGTGAATTAACCTCATATTTATACTAAATCTAGATATTAACCCCAAAATTCAAATAATTCAAGCTAACATCAAATCTAGGATTGAAAATCATTATGATCCCACCAAAATTAAATGAAAAATTGGGTGGACTGTGAGGAGGACACATTCGCCACTAAAAGCGAATGGGTCCTAGCACAAATTTCTAGTACCATGCTTCGAGGGGATGAAATAACATCAGAAAACCACCTAAAAATTCCAAAGAAAGGGGTGTCCTATGTGGAGAGGACCCATTCGCCACCAAAGGTGAATGGGTCCTAGCACCATTTTCTAATACCTTGAATTTTCCAAATTAAGTGTCATGTCATATCATTATTGGGTGTCGAGATAGATCCTTCAGAAGGTGTCATTAATAAGGCTTAAATTTGAATTAAAGGGCCAATTAAGCTCAAATTAACCATAATTAATCAATGACAACCTAGATAAGTGTGGAAGTGTAATACAACACTTTACAACACCCTAAATACGGTAGAAATTAAGTATATTTTGTTAAAATGTCCCTAGATTCAATTTGAATATGCACAGCATATTATAACACTAAATCAAGGCATTTTAAGGTTAATTTTATATCAATTATTTCCAAAGTAAGTGTGAAAAAGGGTTACTTTTTTCTACACTGCAATGAACTACTCAAACCTTGAACATATCTAAGTTTCATTAACTTAATTAACTACCCCTAATCTCACTTCTAAAAAACTATGTGAAATTGTGACCATCCCTTTGTTCAAGACAATCATCACCCTCCATTTAGCCCATGTGTGAGAGGACATGTCATTTTTTCTCCTCCCATTGTATCCTCACAAATATGTGATAAGACACTTGTCCTTGATCCCTCTTCCTAATGATTCCTCTTAAAAAAGTGTAAGAGGAATCATTCTCAACCATTGGATTTGGTAAATCCAATCCTAATATTTCATCTTTACTTAATCATCTCTTCTTCCAAGTGTATCAATCTAATGATACCACATGTCATCCTCTCCTTGTTATAACATTCTTATGAATCTTCCACCATTGATCCTCAAATCAAATTGAATACCTTGACCAATTAATCTTAAAATCCATAAATCAAAGGATGTCCAAGAAATTTCATCATTCATCTTCATGCTAAAGGCATGTTGTTTGTTCTCCAAACAACTTGCATTGCTCTATCATTTGTCAAATCTATCAAGACCACATCAAGAGTGCACTCCACTTCTTTCTCAAACCAATATTTTTTGAAGATCAAGGTAAATATCTCTTCATTATAATTTGATCTTTGTTTTCTTTTCTTTTTCATGAATCATAAAGATATTTAAAAAAAAAAAATTAAAAATACTTCTAGGAGTGTACAATTAAAATATAGAGAAAATGATAGAAAGCCTAGCATTTTGTTAATTTATAGAATAAAATATTACAAATTGGTGACATGATATTATTATATAATAATAGGTTGGAAAAGCTACAAAAATTAAAAATGTGATGGCTAGGCCCATATAGAGTCACATAAATGTTACCCTTGAGAGTTCTTAGATTAAAAACACTACAAGAAAAACTATTGAAGGGATATGTAAGAGGTGGAAGATTAAAAATTTATCATGAAGAGACCCATGAAGTCAATTTTGAAAAAAATATATAATATGTATTATATTGTAACATTTCAAATTGGAGCTTTAAAAGGAATGACACTTTGCATTAGAATCAACATTTAGATAACTTGAATTTTTTCTCATTGTTTGACAATCATTTTTGTCTATAAAGCTAGTCCAAAGAAGGAGGTTGTTCTAAGAGAGCTTGACCATTGTGATTTGATGATATCCCATAGGTATTTTTAAGCATTGCTAGTCCTAACAAACAACAAAGGAGCAAACAAACCAACAAAATCAAATAATAGAGTGTTGAACAATGAGTACATTAGAGACATCTATTTTTCCACACCTAGATGGATAAAATTTACACTACATCAACCTATTATCTTCATTATTATTCCCAAAACTAAATACATCAATACCCTACATTTAATCTCCTAAATTAACATACTAATTCATTTACACTCTCTTGATTACCTAATGTAATTATGTCGATAGACATAACTCTACAATGGTAGGTGGTCAGCATATCCGTGAAAGAAAAACAAAAATCTACTTTCTATTATCATGTGCAATGACTTTTTTATTAATTTTTTCATTATTTAAAAAGTCCACATGATTTTTTATTTATTTTTCCAATTATTTAAAAAGTGGACAGTATCACATAATAAAATATCGATATCCTACGACGTATTTTATATAGATTATCTTGAGATATATATATATATACTAATTTAAATTTACCGTTAACATAATAAATTAACCTTAATAACCTTAATATCAGTTACCCAACTCGAATTGTAAACCATTGTGGAACTGAGATCTCCTCATGACATGTCACCATATGCAGATATTACCCCTGCACCACCTCATCCTCCTTTCTTCAACTATCCTTACAAAATTCCAGACATTTCCCAATCGGTTGTATTTGTAGTCAAATCTAAAAACTGTTTAAAACACATCTATTTCTGCAAAAGGTTGTCCTGTTTTTCAAGATACCTTTGACAGTAAACTCTGGCAAATTATTTAAAGAAACGTACGAAGCAGACTAGCAATAACAAACAACAAACAAGAACTGAGCAATCTGTCTGAGTCACGCAACCTCTCTATTCTACACACATTCAATTTCTTTGACAAAATGTTAATCCCGAAAGCATCACCCATTAAATTATTTGATACCGACACTCTGGGTAACGTTATACCACCTGTAAGAAGCCCGAATGTGCTCCACACGATTTCACATATCGGACTCACGTGCCTTTGAAAATGCAGGCAATTCAATTTCGCCGGCTTTTAGAAGTAGACTTTTGTCTTCAAGTGGATTTAATTGAGAACGCTGCAATAATTCCACTTCCAACACTTTCCATCATATGACGCATGTTCATGCACAGAGCTTTTATTGAAGCTTTAGTCGCTCAGCAGGTCTCACAATTTCTGCGGAAAATTATACGCAGTCAAGTTTGGGAGCACGTGATGTACGTCAGAGGTCGGCTGGAGCTAATGAATGCACATCTCTCCCACTCTTCATACTTACATATCACATTTTTGTCTTTAAATTGATTATAACATCTTGAAAAATAATCTCTTTCAGTTAAAAAATGTTTGAATTATCTGCACCAACTGTGACTTCTTGGCTTGTCATGTAACGAGTTCAACTGGTTTGAGTTAATGATGTCTGCAATATATTTTAATTTAATTGTAATTTAAATATTTCTATTGCTATAAGGTTAAAAATAGTTAAACTTTAATCAAGTTGGTCATTAATTCCTCTCATTGATCTAAAATATTGCTTTTAAAAATTATTTTGCAAACTCTTTGTGGTATAATTGTCCAACAAATATATTTTATTTTTCCTTGTGTTATCTCCTCCCCTCCTATTTCTTGTTTTGTTATGTAGACTTTTGACTGTATGGTCCAATAGAGAAGGCACCATATCAAGGATTTTTCTAGAGATATCAATGATATTTTTGTGACATGTTCTTTGTCCTTAATTAGAGTCCGTTGTTATCCTTATTTTTGACATTAATAAATTTTAAATTTTTGACACTCATTATAAAGACATCATTAAATAAACCTCCTAAATATCATGTTGCTTTTCTATCTTACACGTGGATTGTTTTGTCACCAAGCAGCATATTTAAATTGAAAATATTATTGCTTGTGTCATGAAGTCTTGTTTGTAAGTATTTCTGGTCATTTTCAAGTGTCAAGCTGCCTCTTAGGTCAAAATAATTAATTGGTGATTCTAGTCACAACTAGTTCGTAGTCAAATTTGATCTCTTGAAAGTGTTACACATTGGTTTAAATAGAGATATTTTTTTAATGTATTCGTCATATATAGAAAGTGATTAAATCATTAAATAATCTCAATATTAGAAAATTAAGTTTTGAATTTAGTTTGATTGGCATATCATGTCAAGGTTCCTCTCAACATCTTAATTTCTCTCTTAGCTTGCAAGTTTCTAAAGTCAAAAAATGTTCATGAAATTTTGACAAAAAGTTCTAAGGGAATCTTCATTAGGTTCAAGCACATTAATACCAACACATTTTAAATCCAAGTGAAATCTACAAATCGGATAATATGCACACAACTCATGAAGTGTAGGCTAATTCATACTATGTAAAACTTTAAATTTTATAAATTATGAAATATTATTCTAGAGTTATTAATGTTTATGATTTTTATCAAAATTTATTTAAATCTAAAATACCAAACTTTGACCCAATTTTTTACATTTTACAAATCTAATTTCTACTTATTAAAGGATATTAAGGGAAAAGTAGAACTTTGGAGCAAGTAAGGAAGTACAAAGTACCTTGACATCACAACTTCCCCACATTTTAGCAATCCTACAAGGATATGAAGGGGAAGTAGAAAAAGCATGTAAAGTCCTCTTTATATGGGGAAAAAGGTAGATCTTTAAGGGATATGAATAAAAATTGGCTCCTTAATCCTCTATTTCCAAAGATGTCAAAATCCTAAAAGAAAGGGGGAAAAGTGCAAAGGCACTTATAAGGGTGGAAAAATTGAACCCATGGTGATGTAAGGTAATTCCTCCCTATCAACGCATTTCACAAATGAAGCAAGATTTAACAAGTTTTAAGAGAAAGGTAAAGAAGAAAAATAAAAGGAAAGAGATTTGCAAAATTTTATTTACCATGCACACATATGGAAAATATCTACCTTTCCCATTAAAATTTCTATCCTTCAAAGACATGAACACGTTTGTGAATGTTGGATATTTTTAGGACAGATTTATTTAAAGACGTTGAAAACTTCCAAGGAAATGTGTTTCACAAGCATTTCTCCTATATGGTTGCATCAAGTTAGGGCTAAAGAGTAGAGTATGGGTATTCATTGATGACATAATAGGAGGATATTTATTACTTTAAAATGGATATTTATTACTTTAAAATGTCTTATCTAGGGCGGAAAAGCACATAAAATGATGAAGCATCACCATATCATAGATAGTACAATAAAAATGCCTCTAGGAAAGTCCCTCTAATGGAATAGAAATGTATACAAAGGATTTGTTGAAAATATTTTAGAAACATTCAAATAAACATAGTTATATGGAAAAAATATAAACCTCATTCCAATTGCAATGCCTTATGCCTAGTGTAAAATGGACTCTTTGGAACAAGTTATGACTCGGACCATTGAAATGTGATAAAATATAAAAATACCACAATTCTTGGATTTTTAAAACTCCTATTTGAATAACTTTAAAATCCTTCAATTCAAATGCTATTTTCAAGTGTAAAGTGAAACCCTATAGCATTCTCAAAATAGTCCCACTACTTATGCCAAAATGGGAGATTCTAAATGGCACATAAACGCTATAATTCCTTTAAAGTGTTTAATCATATGAAGTAATGAAACATCTCATGGACCATATTAAATGTATAATATTCACTCAAAATGAATTTATTGAAATTAATTTTAATATTTTTATAGAAAATCCAATTGGTAGATGCAAATTTGAATTTTATAACTATTTTAATACCTCACAACCTATAACAACAAGGGAACCTTTTAAAATTACATGTTGAATAAAATAAAACATAAATAATAACTAATTTTACCAAATATATAGTTTCACTTGTCCTACTAGAAATGTGTACAAAATGGTAAAGCATAAAAATGGTACACGAGTTGTTGATTGAATTCTTAATTACATTTTGAAGTGGTTTATTTGGTAATTTTGTATTATTATTAATATATTTAGGTTAAGGAAGGTCTTGCCATATTTGGGAAGGAAAATAATGTGAATTTGAATGGGGACCTTTAGTATGATGTCAATGAGTTTTCAACTATCATTTACAGATGGGACAATATGATCCAAAGACTAGGTGCTTTGGAGAGGAATCAAGAAGAGATCATAGGGAGCTTGGATAAAATAATTTCCTTTAGAAAAAATAAATAAGAGCATAGTGGCCATCCTTTTCATCATGCAAAATGAGCATCATAAAAAATAAGAGTACTTTGGAAACACTAGCTAGGAAAATTTGTCCCAAATCGATTGTCAATAGTATAAATGTTTAGAAACTGAAGAGGAAAAGGTAGAGGCGTCTTTGAAATACCAAGTGAATCTCCTAAGTAAAGAGTGGAAGAACAAATCATGCATTCAAAATATCACTAGGTAAAATTAGCTACCTTATTCAATGTTTTCCTTTTTTGGCTATATAGATTACATTTTTGTTGTGCTCTTTTAATTTTGTTTTTCTTACTTTAGATGTTTAGTGTTTTAATTCCCACACCTCATGCAACTAGTTCCTCTTGTCACTAAGCTACTTCATTGTAAAAGTGTTGGTGGCCCTTTCAAAAAACATCTCTTGCTTACCTTAATAAAAAAAATATTATAGTCATTTAAGAAGATTCCAAATTTAGTAGAAAAGAAAGGATATCATGGTATGAATTATTATTCATGAAAGTTGTGAATTTTGAAACTATTGAATCCCTCATCAGGGTATGTGCAGGATCATCATGGAAAAAATAGGCCCTTAAGTGGCAAAAAAATTAGATAAATTAGAGTCAGGAAACTTGACGTAAAAATTTGAATAAGTTATCTATATTATTTCAAAAATATGTAAGAATAGAATTTGTAGCAAATTGAATTTAGTTTCTAAACTACTAGGTTCATTTTTTATTTTTTAAAATCTATTTGGTGAAAATTTGAAATTTCAATGTAGTAGTACTTAAATTTCAGGGAAAAAATAAGAAGTAGGTGTCTGTCTGACCACCCTAACCACAATAAAATGATAATATTTTTTTATAATATTTTATACATAAGTAGTGGACTCATGTCTGGATGTGATGTATATTTTTTTGTAATTTTTTTTCAAGTAAATAATTAATTACGAATTTTTTATTACAAATTTTAAAAAATATAAAAAATCGTATGTCTAACCACTTTAACATGGTCAAAACTTCATGAAATTCATTTTTTCTTTTTTTAATCCTATAGTATACGAAGCATAGAATGTGATTCATGTTTTGGATTTAAAAACCGTGATACTGTTTGAAAGCTATAGATGTTTTTCAATGAACCTATCAATCAGCACTTTAGTCATAATTCAAATAGAAAATGAATAATAATTATTTATTAAATTCAAAGTAAAGCATAATTTATATTCGTGGAAAGTTGAGAATCTCCTTTAAAAACCCTTTTCATTTCGTCAATTTTGGGTGTAAAAAAATTCGTCAGCCACATACCCTACAAATACCCATCATATTGCCACTTTTTGGCCCATCATGATCCTACGCATACCCATCATGAATAAAAACTAATAATTTGGTTCATTCGCACTTCATAAATATAATTTAGTCTTTTGTATAGGTGCATTTTTCCCAAGCTTATCAATGAGTTTCCATGATATTAGTGAATCAATTGAGGTAGACATCTCTTATAATATATTTAGGTTTCTTAGGAATGTTTTGTTGTTTTTATTCCATATTTTGGTGTGTGCATGTCTTTTCCCTTTTTTTTTAGTTTAATTTGTGTCAATTCATCTCCTAATTCTTATTTTTATGGTTATTCTTCTAAATATATGACCCAATGGATAAAGAACAAGTCTTTTACTAGAGATTTTGGGTTATCAATTTATTTGTGTAGTGTAAAAAAAATGTTGTCAGGAACATTTTCACACCTGTTTGGGCCCTCCTTACTGAATTGAGCCTAATGTTGCCTTGATTTAGTGTTGTAATGTGGTTGACACATTCACATTAGGTCTTGGGCCCTTGTAAACAAATGAATTTAATGGTACCTTGCTAAAGTGTTGTGAAGTGTTGTAACACACTTTCACACTTTTCTAAGGTTTTATAAATTAAATAAACCTCTTTTTAACCTTAATCCTAGCTTATCTAAAGTGTTGTAAAGTGTTGTAAAATACTTTAACACTTTTCTAGGGTTTTCATTAATAATTGGGATTTTTTATGCTTTAATTGGCCCTATTTTGCATCCACAAGCCTCATTTATTGCATCCTTTTAAGGATAATCCTGACACAAATCATTACCCAATCATAATTCATGTATTTTAGGCTTGAATGGCCCAGATTTAGTGATATGGTTTGACCCATTCACCACATTGAGCGAATGAGTCCCACCTAGAGGTTTTTGTCTCAAACCTGGTTTCACACCTTTCAAATCATTTTAGAAATGGTCCCAAAAATTATGCCTAATGGGACTCATTCGTCACCTTGGGTGAATGAGTCTCGTTTGGCCCAAAATAAAAATTAATTCAATTTTTTGGTAGGATTTTATTCTCCTAGATTTGATGTAGGCTTGTAGTGTTGTAATTTCATGAATTCTTGCATAATTAAGTATAAATACAAGTTTTTTTCACTCATTTTACACCTAGCAAGTTGAATGAGCATCCTCATAGAAAATTTGAATTCACAAGCGCATTCAAGCATTCACAAGAGCATTCAAGATTCTTCAAGGGAAAATTATCAAGCATTTTAGAGTGGCATTTAAGCATCAATCATCATGTCAAAGATTTCATGCATCATGTTTCTCTTGGAGTTAACAATTGTGATGTAGGGTTTATGATTCAAACAAGCATTTCATTCAAGATCTATCACCTTCAAGTAAGAGTCAAGATCTACATCCATTAGAGCCATCTCACACATGTTTACAACACCTCATTGCTAGGGTTTGGTGAGTTGCAACAACATACTTTGTTCATTCATCATTCTCCATTTCTATTTCATTCTATTTTAAGGTTTGATTACCAAAATGGGGTTTGACCACGACAAACCCTTATCTACTAACCCAACAACATTTTTCCCTCTCCTTTGAGTGTGATTTGTAGGTCTAGGTTGTAGATTTCCTAAGGAGAAAGTATGTAGAAAAGTTTTCAAAGTGCATAATGTTTTCAAAGTTGTCATCAAGCATTGTAGATCATTGGAGAACACATACAGGTTACAAATTGGGATTTCATATCGAGAAATCAATTAGGAAGGATGGAGTAGATAGAGAAGAGCAGGATCAGACTTTGAAGCTTCAGGAAACCCTAACTAGATTGATTCACCACTTGTGGAAAATGATTCCTAGTTTCAATCAAAATTTAGATTTTTGCATATTCGAGTACCCATTTGCCAAATTCCTAATCCCGCACATAAACCCAAATTTTGGACTGATTCGCCCAACTTGGAAAATGAGTCCCCACTCAGCATTAAAGTCAAATTTTCCAGTGTTTTAGACCTCCTTCTAGCCATCTTCGAATATCCAAGTGCACATATTCCTTTCTATAGTTTTTGTGTTGTTTCATTTGCATTTCTAGGTCATTTAGTGAAGGTTTGCATTGAATTAGGGTTTAGTGTTACAACTTGTATTGCATTAGTCTTTCCAATTTCTTACTTGGTGGTGAACCCCTTATTAGTTTCTATTCAGCCCCTAAAATAGACCTCTTACAAGATCTCATTCTCCTTTGTAATGAGATCTCAAGGGCTTGTTCTTGAATGAAAGTGAGTGAAGATTGTCATTCTAGGTCCAAAACCCTAAAAGAACCAAAAAAACATTTCCACCTTTCATTCTGGTGAACTTGCATTTAGAACATCATAATTCTGATTTTGAGTGCATCATCATCCTAGATCTTGCTTGCATTAACATTGCATTAGGGTTTGCATTAGTTAATTGGCATTCTAGGGTTTCAAAATTTTGCATTAGTGAAAGCTCATATAGCTTGAATTTTTGCATTTCATTTCATTGAAAATCAAACAAAATTTTCATTTGCATTTAAGTTACAGATCATAAAACATAAAAGGCATAAAAATCAATTGAAATTTTCTAAATTTTTTGAAAAAAACCCTACTGGGACTCATTCACCACCTTAGGTGAATTAGTCCCTATGCACATTCAACATTGCATTTTATGGCATTAAAAACACTATTTCTGAGTTTTTGTTTAGTATTATTACCTTTTTGTTCTAGTTTATAGACTTTCTATTTCATCCAATTCATTGTATCTATTCTAAATTAGCTCATCTTGTGCATTGATTAAAATTCAAATTATATCGAGAAAATTTCATCTCATAGTGTTTCATAGTTTAGAATCTAAAATTTGCTTCATGGATATGTGCTTTGGTAAGCTTTGGATGTCCTTGAAGTCCTTAGTGGATGTGTCAAGTTCTGCTTTTGGAAATGACCCTAATGAAATTAAACTTACTCATGCTTCTTCAACTCCTAATGCATGTCATCCTCATGATGTTGAAATCATTGGAGAAGATGATGAAAACATGAATAAGTTCCTAAATGATTGGCTTAACAACCTTGAAGCTAATGTATCCCTTTATCCATTAATGGAACAACTAACACCCCCTATTATACCACCTCTTGAGATGTTTGGGTACTTACATCCTAAAATTGAGACAAGAATTGAACCTAAGTTCCCTACAATAGGTGAATCTAGTTCCTATAAGCAAGCAAATACTTAACTATTCTATGTTAACAAAGTGTGTATGTGTAGGATCACCATGGAAAAATAGGCCCTTAAGTGGCAAAAAATTTAGAAAAATTAGAGTTAGGCAACTTGTTGTAAAAAATGAATTATACTAGCCAATAAAAATGTATAATGGGAGGATGGCTCTGCATGGCGACTAGGTGAGAGCTAGGGGCTACGTGCCCTAGCTCTTCTTTTATGTGTTTTGTCTATGCTTGGTGGCCAAGTTGGTGGTGCGTTCTCAGGGGGGTGTTTGCTTGTGTTTAGGAGTGCGCAGGTCGGATTGGGGGTATGACTATTGTCTAGCTTGTGGGCAAACTTTGTTCCTGCATTTTTTGCTGTGATCGGTGTTTCCTTGGCTGGTGTGTACAACGATCTGAGATTGTGGGTCTCCTGCCCTGTCTCTCTCCTTTTTGGTGGGGTGGTGCTATTCGGTCCATGGAGAATCAGGGTTTTGTTGCGTCTAAGATTTCCTCTGGGGATTTGGAGATGGTAGAGCCGTCTTCTTCGTTGCATGCCAGTGGTAAGGATCAGATGGGTAAACCCCAATCTGGGGATGGGGTCTCCTCTTCAAAAGGGATGTTTTGAATTAAAAAAGTAAACGGATGTTTGGAGAGATTCGAGGATCGACCAGTTTTGGTTATTCAACCTGAGCAAGTTTTAGAGGATGTTGAATATTGGTGTAATCATGCCCTTATTTGCAAATTTTTGGGCCTTCGTCTTTCTCTACCTATGTTGGATTCCTGGGCACGTCGAGTTTGGAACCCAAAAGGTGATATGGAGATTATTTTGGCAGCTAATAATTATTTTCTGGTTATCTTTTCAAGCATGTCAGATAGGAATAGGACTTTTGAAGGTGGCCCTTATTTCTTTAACCAAGTGGGGCTCTTCATTAAGCCTTGGCACATGGGCTTCAACTCTGCCGAAGAGATCCCCTCGCGAGTTCCTATGTGGGTTCGTTTGTCGAGGCTTCCTTTGGAATTGTGGAGGGAACATATTCTTCACTCAATCTCATTGCTTCTTGGAAAACCTATGGGATCTGCTACACAAACTCAAGATCGTAAGGTAATTTCTTTTTCTCATATTTGTGTAGAAGTTGATTTAAATAACCTGTTACTAGATTCTATGGAAATTCGCTTGGGATCATCTTCTTAGATCCAATAGCTAGATTACGAGACACTACCTTTTAGATGTAGAATTTGTCATGAATATGGTCATTTACACTGCAAATGCCCCAGAAATAAATCCTCCCCCTTGGCTACCTCTAGACCTCCTAGGGGGGACAAGGGGAAGGCTCTTTTGTCTAATGAATTTGTAGATAATGAGGGTTTTATTCAGGTTAAGTCCCGTAACAAAGGTAAGGGCAAGAATAGAACCTGGTTGGATAGACAAAATGATGGCACTTTTAACAGGTTTGATGTTCTTAAGGATTTGGTCCAAGAGGAAGGTATTCTAGTTGAGCTCTCTTCTGGGGCTAAGGGTCTGCATGAGGTTCAGGATGAGGATGCAAAGAAAGAGGATCATATTTTATCTCCAGAGGACCATCAGGTTGTACAGTTGGCTATGGATTTGCTTTCCTAGGTTCAGGATATCAGGGATCTCCAGGGGTCACAGGCTCTGAAGGGTTCTGTGGTGGTGGCTCCTGATCCTCCTGCTCCTAAGGGGGCCTTAGATTCTATGAAGGGTAACAAAGCTCTTCCTGGTTTAGGTTTACAACAAAAATCCTTTAAAAAGGGGTCGCTTGATAAACCGTCAAGGAGTGGAAGGAAGACTGATCAAGAGAAGGTCAAGATTATGGGTGATACTTTGGTTGAGTCTAGGTCTATGAAACCCATTAATTCCAACTTCTCCCACCCCCATAAATGATTGTTTTATCATGGAATGTAAGGGGGCTGAACAGCATCCCTAGACAAAAGGTTGTTCGAAGACTAATTGAATCTCAATCTCCTGATGTGGTCTTTATTCAGGAAACTAAGCTTACAGTGGATGGTTTGGATAATTGTGCTTCACGTATCTATCCCTAGGGCAATTGGCAGGGGGTAGGTGCTTTGAATAGTTCAGGGGGGTTGGCTTGCTTCTGGAACCCGAGGAAAGTTTTTCCCTTATGGTGGATTTCTAGTCAGTCTTCCCTTTCTCTAGTTTTCTCTAGTTTTGAGACTGGAGAGAGGTGTCTTTTATCCAATATTTATGCTCCTACTGATCTTTCAGGTAAGTCAAATCTTTGGGCTCACATCAGATTCATTCGGGCCCTAGACCCGTTTCTCCCATGGATTATGGTTGGTGATTTTAATGTTGTTACTTGTTTGGATGAAAAACGTGGTGGGTTAGCCAGGCTAGACCATTCTGTAAATCTCCTCAAGGATATGATTGCTTCCTTAAATCTCATTGATGTGAAGCCTACCAATGGTGTCTTTACATGGAACAATAGGAGATGTGGTGTTGAGGCTATCTCAGAAAGGCTCGATAGATTTCTAGTTTCCTGCTATTGGATGAACCTGTAGTAGGTTGATCACCAGTTCAAAAATTCTTGATTGGAGGGGCTCTGATCATTGGCCTATCAAGCTCTCTGTCACCGCTTATGGAGTCACCAAAAATCCTTCTTTCAAATTTCAGTTGATGTTGTTAAGAGATCAGTCTCTGCATGATCTTATGTGGGATTGGTGGTATGACGGGATGCCTACCCATGGGACGGCCATGTTCACTTTTAGTAAGAGGCTTCAACATGTGAAGTATAGGCTTAAGAGATGGAATAAATAATTTTTTGGGAACCTGCATGCTCAGAAGATGGCTGCTCAGTCCAAGTTGGATAACATCACTCATCTGATTCGGAACCAAGGGTTGACCTCTGATTTAAGTAAAGCTGAGTCCTTGGCTCTGAACGGCTTAGAAGAGTGGGAGCTTCGGGAGATCTTCTGGAAGCAGAAATCTCGTGTTGATTGGCTTTAGGAGGGGGATAGGAACACTACATTCTTTCATAATTTGGTTAAGGCTAGGAGATAGGGGAATTCTATCTCCTCTCTTGTTTCACCTGAGGGGGCTCAGATCTCTTCCTATGCTGATATTTCTAGGGAAGCAGTCAACTATTTTTCAAACCTATTTTCTAGGGAGGATCTTGCTTCTAGGGCTAAGGAGAGGGCTATCTTGGACTGTATTCCCCACCTAGTCTCTACTAAGATGAATGGGGCTCTCTTATGTCCTATATTGCTACCTGAATTGGAGAAAGTGGTGTTTAATATGAAAAAAGGCAAGGCTCCTGGCCTGGATGGGTTTCTGATTGAGTTCTTTCAGGAGTTCTGGGAAATAATAAAGTCTGATCTCCTCAAGGTGGTTCAGGAATCACGTAGGAACAAGCAGATGCTCAAGTCCATGAATTCTACTTTCTTGGCTCTCATACCTAAGGAGGGGGCTAATCAGCTAGTTCAATTCAGGCCTATTGCATTATGTAATGTTGTTTACAAGATCATCACCAAATTTATTGCGGAGAGACTCAAAATACTCCTTGGTACTCTGATCTCTATTGAGAAGGGTGGTTTTGTCGAAGGAAGACAAATATTGGATGGTGTTGTGATAGCAATGGAAGTTATTCATTCTATGGCTAACTTTAGGAGAAGGCTATGTTTATTAAACTTGACATGGCTAAAGCTTATGATCGGGTGAGCTGGGAGTTCTTACAAAAAATTCTCTTAGCTTTTGGCTTCGATGAGGAGTGGTTGAATTGGGTTCTTAGTTGTGTGACCTCGTCCTCCTCAGTTCTCATTAATGGGGAACCTTCAGATTTGTTTAGTGCTTCTCGGGGACTCTGGCAAGGGGACCCTTTATCTCCCTATTTATTCATTATCATGGCAGAGGGTCTTGGAAGATTTATTAAATCTCAAGTGAGGTAGGGTCTTATCCAAGGTCGGAGCTAGAACAATTATCTTCCTTCCTACTCTCATCTTCAGTTTGTGGATGATACTGGGTTGATGGGCATGGCTAAGATTAGTGAGGCTGTGAACTTCAGGAGAGCCTTAGACATCTATTTGAAGGCTTCAGGTCAGTGTATTAATGATAAAAAATCCTCCATTTATTTCTTTAATACCCCTCAGCTTATTCAGAGCAGGATTGCTAGGATCCTTAGATTTCAGATCGGTTTGCTTCCCTTGATGTACCTTGGGATCCCTTTGGCTTTGGGATCTCAGCGTAAGGACTACTGGTAGGGATTTTGGATAAATTTCAGAGTAAGGTTAGTCATTGGACTTATAGATGGTTATCTTCTGTTGGGAGAGTGGTTCTTCTAAAGACTGTGGTGCAGTCTCTCCCCATTTATAGGTGTTGTGTGCAGGTTCCCCCTTCCACCTTTGTGAGGGATTTTGATGCTCTATCTCGGAAATTTCTTTGGTCAGGCAACCTTCTTTCCTCGAAGTGGAGTCTGGTCAAGTGGGAATCTTTATGTAGGCTGAATCATGTTGGGGGCCTTGGCCTTAGGTCTATGGCTCCTGTTGTCACGGCCTTGGCTTCCAAGTTGTACTGGAGGTGGTGTAACAATTAGGATCAGGATTGGGCCAAGATTCTTGCCCACAAGTATCTTCCTGGGGCTGATAGCCTTGATGTGCCACGACTTGCTTTGCTGGGTAAAGGTTCTTGTATTTGGGATACCCTTAAGAAGGGAGCTCAGCTGATTAAGGAGGGTCTCTTCTGGATCTGTAATAGAGGCTCTGATGCTCTATTGTGGTAGGACTTTTGGGATGGCCACCCTCCCATTCTTTCTAGCTTCCCTCAGCTTCAACCTCTTTGCCATATTTTTTCTAATGTTGGATGGATTAAGGTGGAACATTTTAAAATAGTCAAGTGTATTGGTCAGGCAGTGGTGGCTTGCTGGAAGGACCTACAGGAGTGTCCCATGGGTGGTTCTGATGAGGATCGAGTTGTTCTTACTAGAGTTTTGGAGGGCAGGCTCTGTAGCTCCCTTAACAAGAGGGACGTGTTGGCTTGGAGTCTTATTACAAAAGGTAAATTTAATGTGGCTCAAGGCTATGCTATGCTTGATATGAACTTACATGGTCCAGTTGAGGTGCACTAGTGGAAGAAGGTTTGGGAAAACTTTTCTTGGCCCAAATGCATTTTTTTCTTATGGTTGGTTGCTCAAAAGAAGTGCCTCACTTGGTAAAATCTTCGCAAGTGAGGTTTTCAGGGACCTTCTATTTGCTTCCTTTGTTCGCACAGTGAGGAATGTACCTCCCACTTGTCCTTTCTTTGCCCTTTTTCTAGAGAGATATGGCATAGATGGTGGGAGGCTTGGCATCATGGTTGTATTCATGCTACCTCTCTAATTGAATTTTTGGAGAGTTTGGGTAGACCTCTAGTGAAGAATTCTTTCCTACAGGAGGCCTGGTCTGTTGGGCCTATTCTCATTCTCTGGAACCTTTGGCTAGAGAGGAACCATAGAGTTTTTGTGGATCCAAATTGGGAAGTTTTCAATTGTGGACGAAGATAATTAGCAGGCTTCAGGAGACTATTTTTGCTAAGTGTGATATGTCTGAAAATACTGATCCTGAGTATCTTGCTATTTTGCGGAATTTGAACTTGGGGGATAGTAGAAGGGGATGCATTGTTGGAAGAAGACCCTGTCATGTCAGGCAACGGGTCTGTCGAGATGGGAGGTGGATGCCTCCCCCAGTGGGGGTCCTAAAGATTAATACTAATGGCTCTTCTCATGGGAACCCTGGTCATGCTAGTGTTGGGGGTATTGGTAGAGGTAATGAGGGTGGTGTTGTTTTTTTCTTCTCTATTTACAAAGGTCAGCACTCTAATAATCTGATGGAGGCCCTAGCTATTAAGATTGTTGTTGAGCGTGGATGTTCTTTAGGATGGAGAAGGATCATTTGTGAGTCTGATTCTCAGATTATTGTGGATATGCTGAACAACCAGAGGATGGATGATGTTAGTTGGCAATTAGCCTCTGTGGTTAGATAGATTCTGAGTCTATGCAGTTCCTTGGATTTTGTCTCTTTTTGTCATATCCCTAGAGAATGGAACAGAGTGGCTGATTGTCTGGTGAAGTGGGCCTCTAAGAATGTGGATGGCTGGGATATTAGTGGAAGGGAGGGGTTACCTTCTTATTATCTTGGGACCCTGGAGAGGTTATTAGTTGAAGACAGGAATATGTAATTTTGTTGTTGGTTGTTTTGGTGATGGTGTTGGTCTGGTGGGCCTCTGGCCTGTGCCTTGTACTTTGGATTTGATTGAATAAATTTTTTACCCCTTCTCTTTAAAAAAAAAATACTTGTAAAAAATTGAATAAGTTATCTATATTATTTCAAAAATATGTAAGAATAGAATCTATAGCAAATTGAATGTAGTTTCTAAATTGCTAGGTTTATTTAAAAAAATAAAAATCTATTTGGTGAAATTTTGAAATTTCAATGCAGTAGTACTTAAATTTTAGGGAAAAAATAAGTAGGTGTTTGTCTGACCACCCTAATCACAATAAAATGATATTATTTTTTTATAATATTTTAGATATAAGTAGAGGACTCATGTCTTGATGTGATGCATATTTTTTTTGTAATTTTTTTCCAAGTAAATAATTAACTATGATTTTTTTATTACAACTTTTAAAAAATATAAAAACTTGTATGTTTAACCACCTTAACTTGGTCAAAACTTCATGAAATTCAATTTATTTTTTTAATCCTATAGTATGTGACACATGTTTCGGATTCAAAAAATGTGATACCATTTGAAAGCTATAGTTGTTTTTCAATCAACCTATCAATCAGGACTTTAGTCATATTTCAAATAGAAAATGAATAATAATTATTTATGAAATTCAAAGTAAAGCATAATTTATATTGGTGTAAAGCTGAGAATCTCCTTTAAAAACCCTTTTTGTTTCATCAATTTTTGGTAAAACAAAAATTTTTAGCCACATACCCTACACATACCCATCATATCACCACTTTTTGGCCCATCATGATCCTGCACATACCCAAGTAACAGACACTCCTATCAACCTAGAAGAGACATATGGAAAAGGCTTCAGATCTTGAGTAAACAAGGATGTGATACAAGTGAACATGAAATTCATCAACTCTTAGAGAAAATTTATCAACTAAAAACGTAAAAGGGATATAGGATATCAAGGTCCCCCTCTCAACATAAGTGCTCTTAATGAATACCTAAGGCTTCATAGTGATGGTACAATTGTCTTCGATCCTTCTCCCAATATGAATTTCCTTCTTCCTAAAGAAAAACCAATGACTCATAACAATGAAAAGGATGATAGGGTCACTTAGGTCCTCTTCCTCGACATTCAACTCAAGAAATTGGTGAATCTAGCAAGTGCAAGAAACCCTACGAGCTATAACAACTAAAGTTCCCTTGTTTGTTGCCTGAAAGTGAAAGGAAACTACAAGTTCTTCTAAACAAAGAACTAATAACATTACTACCAATGAAATACAAACTAATACTATATCCTAAAGATGCAAAAATTCCACATTGTCAATACCACATAACTCTTGGACACAGTACTAACAAGTGTCATGCATTCAAATTAGTATTGAAAAACTTTCACTTTGAGAGTGATTGCATAACATACCCCTTTTCCACCCCTTGTCATGTAGTAGTTGTAGATTTTTTCATTCTCACTATTACATGATCTCCCCCATCACCTACCTCATCTCATTCTTGTCCTACACTCAGTGGGGGCAAGAAGTAGATAGCCTAGTCCTAGTAATGCACTTGTTGTTGTCCCTTTGGCTAGATGTTTGCTTTTGGTATATGATGAACATGATTGGGATGTAGATGACCTACTTTACATGTGCCTTACTAGCCTTTTTCATCTTTCCTTTTCTTTTGTGTGATTGCATGTGTGTGATGTGATCCTCTGTGACATTTTGTTTCATGTTCTCTCTCTCTCTTTATGACATTCCTCTATTTATACCTTCATTCTTCTCTATGTCATCAATCTTTTACTTTTCACTTTTTATCTTTTCATTTGTCTTATGTTTTCCTTTTGGGGATGATCTAAAGCATCAAGACATTCATGTCTCTCCCATGTTGACCCAAAAGGATTTTCCTTTGCTTTTTCTTTATCTATTTTTCATATGTCTTGTGTTTTCCTTTTGGGGATGACACAAGGCATCAAGACATTCATGTCTCTCCCATTTTGACCAAAAAGGTTTTTCTTTCTCTTGGTGTCATTCTTCTAGTTTTATGTGTATTTAGGGAATGATGACAGTTTCGATCTCTCTTAAAAACATTGTAGCAAGAACATATTGACCCAAATCCATAGATCCCTTATGTGTTTGGTGTTTTCATTTTGGGGGCAACTCCTCTTTTTCTTTTGCATGGCATATCTTTATTTGGAAACATATGACTTGGCATAGGGATTTCCAAGTTATCTCTCATGTCTTCCTTTTATGTTTACATTTATCATTTGCTACTTTAAAGTAATTTCTCACAACATGGTGTTTAGCAATTTCTTTAAATCTTGGGGACATACATTGGCATTATTCTTTTTCATTTTTCTTCTTCATGATTCATGGTGTAGATTCTTTACTTTATGTGGTGTGTTTTTCACTTTTTGGATGATATTGGGTATAATGTCCCTCAAAAGCATGATCTATCTTAGCATATTGCATTCCTCTTACTGGCTTGATGCGACACACTACATCCCCTAAATTGTGAATCTTCTATTCTTTGAATGGTCTTTTTGTTCATGAGCTCCAAAAATATGAAGTTTTTCTTTCCTTATGAAGCTCGAAAACCATTCTTTTGTGGCACCTTATTAAAGTTACCAGGGGGTATAACTTTGGTATGGTTTGATGGGAAGCCTAACTAAGGCATGACTTTCTGTTAGCCACTCATGTGTGAGTGTGAGTGCATACCGGCCATGTGTGTATGTGTCTCACCTCTTTTGAATCCTCACCCAGCGGACAACCAAGAGTTTTGTTGTCTCAAAGTGAGCTTGCATTTTTTGGAAAAACAGCCTAGATCTGATCTAGATCACAATGGACAAACGATTGAAGCTTGAACTGGCTCTTTTATTTTTACCTTTTCCATTATTCATCTTTGCAAGTGTATGCTTGTGCTCTCTTTTTTCCCTTTATATCATTCTCATGTGTGTTCTTTTGTGCCTATCTTGGTTTGTCATGGGATCTTGATCCTAGGGGCTTGATTGCCCCTCTTGATCACTATCATCCCATCTTACTTGCATTGGTGTACTTAGACCTCTCTTGATGCATGTTTTTCTACTTTAGTGTGAATTTGAAGCAAGTTCAGGGTATGTGCAGGATCATGATGGGCCAAAAGGTGGCAATATGATGGGTATGTGGCCGATGACTATTATTTTAACCAAAATTGATGAAACAAAAAGGGTATTTAAAAGAGATTCTCAGCTTTCCACCTATATAAATTATGATTTACTTTGAATTTAATAAGTAATTATTATTCATTTTCTATTCAAATTATGACTAAATTTCTAATTGATAGGTTGATTGAAAGACATCTATAGCTTTCAAATGATATCATATTTTTTGAATCCAAAATATGTGTCACATTCTATGCTTTGCATACTATAGGATTAAAAAAGGAAAAAATGAATTTCATGAAGTTTTGACCAAGCTAAGGTGGTCAGACATACAAGTTTTTTATATTTTTTAAAAAGTTGTAATAAAAAAATCATAATTAATTATTTACTTGGAAAAAAATTATAGAAAAATATGCATCACATCAAAGCATGCGTCCTCTACTTATATCTAAAATCTTATAAAAAATATTATCATTTTGTTGTCGTTATGGTGGTCAAACAAACACCTAATTCTTATTTTTTCCCTGAAATTTAAGTACTACTACATTGAAATTTCAAATTTTCACCAAATAGATTTTTCTTTTTTAAAACAAACTTAGTAGTTTAGAAGCTACCTTCAATTTGCTACAAATTCTATTCCTACATATTTTTGAAATAATATAGATAACTTATTCAAATTTTTATGTCAAGTTTCCTAACTCTGTTTTTTCTGAATCTTTTTGCCACTTAAGGGCCTATTTTTTCCATGATGATCCTGCACATACCCTTCATCCTCTCACTAAAGTGGGGGCTAAATGTAGTGTCAAAAAATGTTGTCGGGGACATTTTCACACTTATTTGGGCCCTCCTTGTTGAATTGATCCTAATGTTGCCTTGATTTAGAGTTGTAATGTGGTTGACACATTCACATTAGGTCTCGGGACCTTCTTAACTAATTAATTTAATGGCACCTTTCTAAAGTGTTGTGAAGTGTTGTAACACACATTCAAACTTTTCTAAGGTTTTATAGTTAACTAAACCTAATAAACCTCTTTTTAACTTTAATCCTACCTTATCTAAAGTGTTGTAACATAATTTCACACTTTTCTATGGTTTTCATTAATAATTGGGCTTTCCTATGCTTTAATTGGTCCTATTTTGCATCCACAAGAATCATTTATTACATCTTTTTGAGGATAATCCCGATACAAATCATTACCCAGTCATAACTCAGATGTTTCAAGCTTGAATGGCCTAGATTTAGTGATTTGGGACTCGTTTGTCACCTTGGGAGAATAAATCCAACCTATATTTTTTGGTCCCAAACCTAGTTTCACACATTTCTAAGCATGTTTTAAAAGGTCCCAAAAATTATGCCTAATGGGACTCATTCGCCACCTTGGGCGAATGATTCTCGTTTGGCCCAAAATCAAAACTAATTCAATTTTTTGGTGGGATTTTATTCTCCTAGATTTGATGTCAGCTTGTAGTGTTGTAATTTTGGAAATTATTGCATAATTAAGTATAAATACAATTTTCTTTCACTCATTTTACACTTAGCAAGTTGAATGAGCATCCTCATACCAAAGTTGAGTTCACAAGAGAATTCAAGAATTCACAAGAGCATTCAAGAGTCTTCAAGGGAAGATTATCAAGCATTTTAGAGCAACATTTAAGCATCAATCATCATGTCAAAGATTTCATGCATCATGTTTCTCTTGGAGGTAACAATTGTGATGTAGGGTTTATGATTAAAGAAAGCATTTCATTAAAGATCTATCACCTTCAAGAAAGAGTCAAGATCTACATCCATTGTAGCCATCTCTCACATGTTTGTAGCACCTCATTGCTAGGGTTTGGTGAGTTGCAACAACATACTTTGTTCATTCATCATTCTCCATTTCTATTTCATTCTATTTCAAGGTTTGATTACCAAAATAGGGTTTGTCCAAGGAAACACTAACCCAACAACATTTTTCCCTCTCCTTTAAGTGTGATTTGTATGTCTAGGTTGTAGATTTCCTAAGGAGAAATATTGGAGAAAAGTTGTCAAAGCACATAAAGTTGTCAAAGTTGTCATCAAGCATTGGAGAGGATTGAAAAACACCTACAGGTTGCAAATTGGGGTTTCAGATCTAGAAATCAATCAGGAAGGATAGAGTAGATAGAGAAGATTAGGAATAGACTTTGAAGCTTCAAGAAACCTAAACTAAACCGATTCACCACTTCTAGCGAATGAGTTGCAGTTTTAGTCAAAATTCAGATTTTTGCATATTTGGGTACCCATTTGGTAGATTCATGTTCCTGCACAGAAATCTGAATTTTGGACTTATTTTACCAGCTTGGCAAATGAGTCCCACTCAACATTAAAGTTAAATTTTCTAGTGTTTTAGACCTCCTTCCATCCATCTCCAGATTTCTAGGTGCACATATTCCTTTATGTAGTTTTTTGTGTTGTTTGCATTGAATTAGGGTTTAGTGTTACAACTTACATTGCATTAGTCTTTCCAAGTTCTTACTTGGTATTGAACCCCTTATTAGTTTTTATTCAGCCCCTAGAACAACCCTAGATTGCAATAACTCTTTCTCCTTTGCATTGAGATATGAAGAGTTTGTGATTGAATGAAAGTGAGTGAAGATTATGATTCTAGGTCCAAAACTCTAGAAGCACGAAAATAATTTTTCCACCTTTTAATTTGAAAGGTCTTTATCCCCAACTGGGTATAGTTGATATCCTCATTTTTAATCTTGGTAAATATTAAACTTTTCATGCTCATTAAAATGACATATCACTAAGACACACTCATGAATGTATCTTGGTCTTCCAAGTTTCTTGTGGATTATACTGGTTGCCTCAACATGATTAAATGAAAATATTAATATCTACATAATGGATTCTTATTTTTAAGTGTTCCTAATCATTTTGAAGTTTTAAATTTCCTATCAAGTCAAAATATTTAATTTGTGGGTATAGTCACAAGTGGTTTGTAGCCAATTATTATCTCCTAAAAGTATTGCAAATTACTTCAGATTGAGTCACAATTGTTTTGTTAATATATCCTATATAAAGGTGAGGAGTGTTGAACACTTGAAACATTGAGAGGGGTGAATTAGTATTCATTGAAATTCATTAATCTTATCAACTTTAAACATTCATTCAATGCATCACATTAACTTTGTAGTAATGGAAAGGAAGATCAAAATCATGCATCACATCAAAGAACACAAGAACACTAGATTTATGTGGAAAACCCAAAATGGGAAAAACCAGGGTGAGGATTAGCTCACAATATCTTATAATCTATTATAAGATATTTCAAAATAGATCACTAATAGGTGGACTCATTGTTTGAAGGACTAGCTGCCTAGAGAATAGAAGAAATGGCTCACTGATAGATATTTGAACTGATATAGTGCATCCAGAATATGTTGGAGACAGTTCCAATTAAGCTTTGTAAACTAATATAACACACTTGATGCTTCATTGCTATCATACTTTGTTCTATCAAATTCACATCACACTCATGCATTTATCATCCATCACTCACATATGTCTTCAAAAATATATGTTATAATTAGTGTTTCTATACAGACTTGGGTGTGAGTTCATATTTTTTTTTGGTATGATGTTTGGATACTATTATTTTGAGTTATGGATATAAACATTTTAATTTATGTGTTGAGACATTTAATTTCTTATTGGTAGTATGGTGTGTTTATTTAGTTAAATAAATTGTTCATATCAAATTTGGTTAAATTTCTAATTCTTGCAAGATTAAATATCTTCAATTGTTGTGGATAGTAGGGTGGGTGTCCCTCCAAGGTGGCAAAGGGATTGTGGCAATCAATGCCACGATGGTAGGGCTGAGGGTGTTAGGTGGTTTGAGTTGGATTTTCATCATGGCAAGTGATGGTACTTGATGGTCCTGTCGCAACTATACGGGGACTAGCTGGAGGCAACATTGACACCCATACCAATGTTTAGAGTTGAGTGCATATATCGCCTAAGGAATTTACCCCCCACAACAAGGACATTTAGCACGTTTGGAGGTGTAAAATTTTCTTTGGGTGTTGACAACCTTGTGAATGGAGTTAGCATTTATTGATGGTTTGTATCAAGGCTTGTTCAAGGTTTTTTCTTTTTTGGTTGTGAGTGGTGGTTGTTAGCTTCCTTTCATCTAGGTATAGGCAATGTAGGGGTGACAATGGTGAAGTGTTCAAAATTCATAATTGAAGTTTCAGTGGATGTCTTGGTGAGATTTGGGGTGGATACTCTGATCTCTTTATAGTCGAAGGCACATCAGACTTCCTTCATGAAGATAATGGATCAGAGGATGAAGCACATTCTACTCAACAGTGATCCCTTGGTCGTCATGGCTATTAAGATGATTTTGGGCTCCAATCATTTGGAAAATAAGGAGTATGGGAGGGATAATTTTCATGTTTCTTGATATTTTTAAGCTTCCCTCCTTGATAACCAAGTTTCCAAGGCAGAGGCAAAGGTATTGTTAGTAAAGATGTTTAGGAAAGATTTGGTAGAGTGAGTTGATGAGGTTCTTAGAGAAGTGATTATAGGTAAGGGTTGCCCGAGGCCCTACATTTTGGAGTTGCTTTGGTGCGCAAATGAGACTGTGAAGATATATCCTTTTCTCCTATATTTGTGTGGTCTGGCCCTCATGCATCATCAAATGATAGTGGCAGTGGCTATGGAGTATTTGAATAATTTTTTTGGGTTATTAGCGGCTGGTGGCATTGAATGGGAAAATGATTTTGAGGCCTTTTCAAAGGCCAATGGTTTTATGTAAGTTTGGCTTTGGTTCATGGTTTTAATTCCGGTTTGTGTGGGGTTATTTCATAGTTTTTGATGTAGTGTGGGTGGTTCTCTATTCGCGTAGTTGCAATTAAAATGGCTAATTATGCTCTACATTGTATATGGTCGGGTGTAGCTATGGGACTGGTTAGGTTGGGATTTTTTCTGTAATTTGGTCTTCCATGGATGAATTTTGTTGGTTTGGTAGTTCTCGGGTTGTATCTTGGAGGTTGAAACCTAAAATCCCTGCTTAGCAGACATTTGTAGTTTTGTTAATATTAATAATAATATACTCATCTTGTGTATCAAAAAAAAAATCTTCAATTGTCATGATAAATTTTGTTATTATGTGATATTGAAAACTTTAAAGTTTAATGTTTTGATTTTTATTCCCAAGTGTATTGATATTTTTATTGAGTCATAGTATGTGGGCAGCCATGATTGAGTTTGAAGTAGGTTCATCCTCACTAACACTAGTAGAATTTGGAAAATAAATGACTATGTGGCTAAAATTTTTAGTCGTGTGACTAACACTAGTAGTATTTTGAAAATAAATGACTAATTTGGTCATTTATAAGTGACTAATTTGGTAATTGGGTAAAATCACAACTAAATGACTAAATAAATGACTAATATCAGACACATAAAAATGACTAAATAAATGAAATATATGGCTAAATTAATTACTAAATAAATGACTATTACTCTATTTTTTTTTTTTTTGAATTCGATCATAATCCATAGAGCTCAAGTCCCCCTCATGGGACCCCTACCTAAGCGGGCCATTTGACTGCCTAGGTTGCTTGGTGCACCAAAAATATCTATTGTGGAAGACATTTCCTCTCAGTGTAGCCTTAAGGCTTTCACATATTTTATAAAAAAAATTAACATTTACATTCTTTAACTTTTATTACTCATTATGTTAGGGAGCCCTAACTTCAACACATACTCTCTAACATATTAACATACATAATTTAAATGAACACATATATAAATAAAAAAAGAAATTGTCCAAGTATATATTACTACCATTGCCACTTGGTATTGGCTAGAAGTGCATTAAATTTGAAGCTTTTATGAATGAATGTGAAAAACATTACATTTGTTATTTTAGAAGAGTTGCTTCTTGAAAGTTCCAATTCATTTAGCATTTCTTCAAACCATTTACCACATATAAAGATATAGAATTGTATTATTCAGCTACATATGCTATTAATACCACTCATTTCATTTACAGATACTAAATTGAAACTATTAAATTATATCAAAGACTAAAATCTAAAAATTATGACATCCCATCAATATTTTAAAAAAAATATTATTCATAAAAAATATTTACATATATTAAAGTGAAACCATTAAATTATACCATAGACTAAAATCTAAAAATTATGGCATTCCATCAATATTTTAAAAAGATATATATTCATAGAAATTAACTAATAAAATTGTGTCCATATAAATGTAATACGATTAAATGAATTTTTGGGATGTTTTTCATAGTTTTTTGCATTTTTCCTGCCACTATTGGTTTCTCACTCCTCCAAACTCTTCCTCATTGGTATTGACCTTTCACTTCTCCAATTTAGTGAGCTACAACCTGAAAATAAGGTTTTGACGAGGGTCAGTTGGAGGAAGCTAAGGAGAAGCGTGGAGAACGTGTTGAGGACAAGTCTGCTCAGAGAGACAAACCACTTTTCGAGGTAAGCTTTTTGTAGGTAATTATTGTTTAAATTGTTACATTCCAGACAAAATGTGGTTTATTTTCCCCATCTCCCGGTAAGCACCATCGTTTGCATTGTCTTAGAAACAAACAAGAAGCACATGATAATATTATCTTTTCTATGTCTCATTACTTCAATTTTTCATAGAACTAGATAGACCCAATAAGCCTTAACTCTCGAATTTACATCCCACTTACCATTGAGAAAATCTAGGGAAAATTGTGGTTTAATTTATAGGTCAGTTTACCGAGTGTTCATTTGGTGCCTTCATATCAATATATTGGACTTTTATGCTGTGCTTGGAAGATGAAGATGGAATAACATAGACCCACATTGTAATTTGCAATGATTCACAATCCTAATAATGTTTTGTGGAATTTTGTTTTGGTTGTCTCTGATAGTAAAATTTCTAGTGTAAGATTATCTGGTTGAATTCAAGAATCCATTTCATTGTAACCACTTTCATTTTCTACTTTTAGAGTTGTAGTCTAGGTTAAATTCTTCCCTAGTGTATCTGACACATTTGGGTAGTTCTTCAAATATTGCTCTATATCCTAAACTCATCACTACTTCAACTCCTTTTTGGCACCTTTAGGATATACATCGAAAAAATTGTAGTTTAGAAGAAATTCTTCAAAAGTTCAATCCTTCCTCACCATATTTTAGTTTTTAATTAGAACATTGTAGACTAGGCTGAATTTATCAGTAGTGCACTATGCAATTTCTTTATTTAACACTTTTGAGTTCTATTTTTGAAATTATAGCTTAGGTTAAATTAAGTAGAGACCACCTACGACCAATAACTTAGTAGAATATGATCATGAGAAAAAAATTGTAGTTTGAAACTAGCATGGTTCATTCCTTGTCAGATATCAAATTACTGAGCTTTTATCATGAATTTATTTGGTTTCAAATGAATAAAAGGACATGGATACATCATTTTATCGATAGACTAGAAAATTAGAAAATCTAGTATTTCAGATACTTCATTTTCTTGATAGACTAGAAACATGGAATCTTTAGTATTTCAAAAACAAGTGGGGTAATAGACCCCTCTTTCCTTTTAAATCAAGTATGCCTTTGACATTAAATGAAAGGTTTGACCTGCATGATCTACATGGGGAGAATAGCGAGGTTTCTTTGTTACTCATTTTTATCCCTTTAATAGTATTTTCCTTTGGCTCATTAATGGGATATTTATTCCATTTAGCTTCCTTGTATTCATTTCCATTTTTAGAGTGCCACTAGTTTGGTTTAAGTTATAGTGTTTCTGTGGTAATCTATTTCAATACGCTTTGTTTGGTAGATGTGGTAAATTCCCTTTTTGATATAACCTTTGGCTTAGTGGTTGTACTTCGGGCTCTAGGTTGTTAACTCTATCATCAACTTCTCCACACACTTGCACCCAATGTCAATTTGCTAGGGTTCACATGGGATGCCCCATTTTACAAAATTTTGACTCTTTATCATGACAATCATGCTTTATGCACTTTGAACTTGGATCCCCCCTTCATAGTCCATTTGATTTTATAGTGGAACTCATTTTATTCAGGTTTAGGGGTTGTCTTTAATTTTAAAGGTCCATATTGTTCTTTTGTCTATGATGTGATAATTTTATTCAACTTCAAGGAATTAGTTTTAATTGTGAAGACAAAATGTTATTTATCATGTGGTCTTTTTAACAATTGTGTTGCTTGAACCTTTGAGGTTCCAAGTCACATAATAAAATGACCAAGATGATTTTTTTCCTTTTGAATATTACTCAATGTTTCAAACATACTTGTTAGGTAGATCCTTTTATTGGGTGTACACATGTGAGAGTTTCAAGTTTTTAGTGTTTTGACCTATCGTTCCTTTGAGGGGATTCCTCTTGGGATTAGTGTAATCTCCAGGTTGTAGGAATTGGTTGTTATCCAACAAGTAGTATGTATCACTTGTCAGGGACATTCTGTGCAGATGGGATTTGAACTTGGGTACCCCAATAAGTTCTGGTAAACAAAAGAGAAACATAAAGGTAATTTTTAGGTCTAAACCATATTTCACAAAATTTCCCAAATATGGGGACCTTTCATAAATTCTCTAATATTTTCATAACCAAACTTTCATTTAAATTTAAAAGTCAGATAAAATTATTCACCAAAATTAACATATATTCAAATACATTCATTTTTAATCTTCAATGCCAACCTGTAATACATATATTATGTACTTTTTTTTGAGTGGTAAATATTTTACCACTATTATTTACTTCTAAAAAAAAATCATCCTTTAAAAATTAAAATTTTCTATGCAATCTGATTAGTTAGTTGTCGAGATGTAATCTTGGACCCCCCTTGCAGGAATATAAAAACTTTCTCACTCTATAAATAACAAGCTTCAGAATATTTAATATTTTCCTAGTAGATAATTGAATTATTCTACAATGATCTTAAAAGGTTCTAGTAGATTATATGCATGAACAAGGCTATTATTGTTCTTAGGAAGGGTATTAGATTTATTGTTTCCAGGAGTTCAGGTTTTAGTTTTCCTGTTACATAAACAATTTTTTGTTCATTTTCTAGTTGTTAATTTGATTTTGAGGGAATTCTATGGTAAAGATTTTGGATTTATATATATGGTTCTTTTTTCTGTAGATTCTAAAAGAGAATAAAGACAAGCAGGAAGCAGAATTCAATGAACGATTGAAGCACAGTAAGTTTCATAGATGCAAATTGGAAATTTTTCTTTGCTTGAATATAAGACATTGCAAGCTAACTATTGAATGATGTTGATAGAAAATATCTTTAAAATTGGCAGCTTTCTTATATACGATTTTACATATTGTGAAAGTCTTATGGAAGATATGTTTTCTTAGATAATCAACAAGCTTCGACACCAGACCATTTCTGTATTGGATGGATTAATAAAGTATAAACAATCAAGTTACCTTTTTCCCATGGATTTTATCAAATGTTGTGCTTGTTTCTTCTTGAAATCATCATTTCCTATTTATTGAATGTCATAGTGCATTCCAAAACTTAGAGTCATTGTGTTGAAATATTTTATATAGAAGTTTCCTAAAAATGCATAAAAATGAAAAAGCTAAGGATCCCCATAATTTATGGTTCATAAAGCACAATACTATCTTAAGGTTTTGAAATAGGATAGCAATATAAGTGGGCCTGATTGTAGGGGAGAATCCATAATTAAATATGTTTGAGTTGGAATAGTACTAGGATGGGTGATCTCTTAGTATTTCTTGGTGCTTTATCCCTGTGAAGTTGTGAACATCACATAGATGAAATAAGTGGCAAGCAGACCATTAAAATTCATGAGAGATGGGTTCTTGGTTACTAGTTGTGAAAGGTGTCCTAAGACTTGACTACACAAACATTAACACATGGTTGAATCTTTAAAAAATTTATTACATAATGATGCACTGCAGAAACAAAAAATGTGTTAAAGCATAGTTTAAAGAACTTGTGATTACTCGCTAAGAAAATTGGATGGCAAGTAATCACTTGGAAAACTCGTCACTATTTTTTGGTTAAAACTTAAATCATGTAATTTCTTAGGAAAAAGTCAACCAAAGTCATTGAGACTCATAGGAAATCATGTACTTGTCTAGTTTTAGAGATTAAAAAGTATTTAAAATTTTGCATTTTTCATTCATACATGTCTAACAATACCATAGTAAAATTACTATGTACTAAATTCAAAATCACAGCTTTGCTTACCAAGTCTGCCCTTCTCTCTTCTAAGGTATTGTCTTTCTGTAAGGCATCAACAAATAGACCACATAGAACTAGGTTTCATAGCATGCAAATGTAAAGATAAGTGTATCCCAACCATGTGCATGCCTCCCTTGCATTAATAAATATTTCATATGAAGCTTTGTATCAACAGTTCAAGCACTTCAATCCTATTCAAACCCAGGTATTCATAGTCCTTTTTAATCATTTTTTCACAAACTTATGAATGGTTTTTCCCATCTTTGGAAAATGAATGAGCTCTCCAATCTCATAGGCTGAAAGATCATAATATTGATCCCAAGCTAAATCTTTCTTCTCAATTTTGGTCAATATGTCATTTGGAATGTCTTTAAATTACCAGAGTGTTTTTTGAACACTCCAAATGCACTTTCCAACCATCTTGCATAGGTTAAATGCCTTCTCTATTAACTGATCCCATCCTCTTTTTAGGAAAATCTCAAAAATTTCTCTAAGGAGGCGACCTACACTCTACAACACATAACCAAAGAAAAAGAATGTATTTAGAAATACATAGCATGCATCATCCAACAACTTCCACAACAAATTGTGAATTCCTTCTATCTAGCAAAGGTGAATGAGTATGAGAAGATAGGACTTAAGGATGGGTTGTATGGTTAGAAACAAAAGAAGGAGGGTGGACATGCACAACATCCTCAAGGATAAATTTAGATTTTTGTGGACAACACAAAATTCTTAGGTCACCCACTTATAAATTGATAAGATGGTTATGATTTTTGCTACATAGGTTTTCAATATATATACATACCTAAGTAATAAACGCCATATTAGACATGAGGGAGAGACCTTCAAGCTTAAGCTATGAAATGTAAGGTTGGAGAAAAACATTGATCTTGGCACTTGGCTACTCCAAACTCTCCTTCACTAGAATATGAACATGGTCTAAGAGCTTTGCAAGTTCCATCTTATCTTCTTCTCTTATTGTCACATATTTAAACTCTTAACTTAATGAAAACAATTGGCATAATTCAATATCACCCATTGTTGGCTTCAAGTGCCCATTATAAGTAGCCATTGTCCAATGAGTGATGTAGTAATAACTTTCTATCTGTCCTAGATCATTAACCCTGAAATATCCACTTTTCCAATCATATTTCACCAAATTACTTTTGTCCAAGATAGTTGTAGCTGAATGTATTTATTAACATAAAGAGTTCAATTATCAAAAGCACTAACAAGTACCATTAAAGTAAAATGCAAGGGTCATACTTGTCTAACAATACCATAATAAAATTACTATGTACTAAATTGAAAATCACAGCTATGCTTACCAAGTTTTCCCTTCTCTCTTCTAAGGTATTGTCTTTCTGTAAATAATTAGCAAATATACCATATAGAACTAGGTTTCGTAGCATGTGAATGTAAAGATAAGTGTTTCCCAACCATGTGCATGCCTCCCTTGCATTTTGAACTGTACCTAGACAATTTCTACATTTAAATGATCTGCTAATTTTGAGATAAACTAGCTCTCAATTGGTAATTGTTGATTCATAAGGGACATATAATATTGCACCTCATTGTGACCTATTAATATTATTCCTTCTCCATTGGAATCATATTGTGGCCTTCCATATATTGATCTGCCAAAAAGGTCTCTATTCTTAGCATGGGCATCTCCAACATGGAGCCTTTTTCAAAGGGATTTTGAGGTGTATGATCCTTATTGGGATAGAGGTGCAATAAGTCTGTGTTAGGGTCCCTATTTGGAAATGGTGGCTACTTGGCACAATCTTCTTGTAGCATATTAGTAGATCGAGCTACCAATCTCCTCAACCATCTATTGAAGGTGTCAATCTTGAGAGGAGAAAATTGTGGCCATTGATGGAAAGTAGGAGGCTAGGTGCATATGATATGTCCATGTGGCATGAACTAGTGGATTTTAGCGATGTTTGCACTTCAATGAATAAAACCACTCAACACTTTATCCATCCACCAATCAACCATAATCACTAATCTTTGGGGCAAGTTGATCTGCACTTTCAATATTGATTGATGTTTAAGTCACAACATTTTTAGGATCCAAATTGAAGAGTAGTCTGGCTATAAATACTCTTAAGCCTATATTCATATGTAACCTACAAGCAGCAAGAAAACAAATCCAAACAACCACCATAGGTTTAACTAGCATCTTAATGATATATTTTAGATTGTCCTTGAGATAGCCAACATGGGAAGAAGGTCAACCATGCACACATAATAATCAACTATAGGTGTAATGAAATACTGATTACTTGATGCAATGCAAAGGAAGAAACCATCACTCACATGATTACAAATTTTACAATCATGGACTCAATCCCTTCTATTTCTTCAAGTTCACAGGAAAACTACTCAAAACAATGACTTCTACAAAGACACAAATCTGAGCTTTCACTCCTTTTGACCCAAAAAAGTTGAATTATCTTCTTCAAACTCATTAGAGGCTCCAAAACACTCAACCTCTAGATCAACTGATGACTTATTCTCTCAACCTATCCTTAATGTGCAACTATGGCACTCATAAGCCACAAAACCAAAATATGCTTTCCATGCTACAAATAACTGATTTAACACTTGGGACAGCTCTACTAGGCTTGAAATAACATGACTAAATTCACCTTATACTCTAGGAACATAGTTTTCTTGTTTTTGCTAACATTCTTTCATTGACTGCTTACATTCCTTATAGTCATGCCTTATGGAATTGTCAGAGATATCTCAAGTTGTAGGACTCCTTTTTAGACTGTGATCAGTTTTATGGATTCCCTTAAAGGGGTTCTAAAACATATATGAAAACCAACATGGGTTTCTTTGGAAAACAAACTCCAAAAATGACTGTCCCCGCTAGAATTTAGGCCTAATTAGGCCAGCCAAGCACTAGGGATTATTGATTCTACAAGCTCTAATATTGAATACTCTTTACCAAGCCTTCAAACATATTGTTTTGGACCTGAATATGCTCATTTAACCATTAAAAGTCCTTCTCCCCAAGTATTTGAACCAACCCTAGATGATAACCACCTTGGAACTCTGTTTTCTAGACTGTATATAGATTTTCAATCCTAAACTTTCACCTCTCACATACTAGCCTTCACCTTATGGTCTGAAACTTCAAAAAATGAAAGTACATGTTGTGAGGACTCTTTTCACCAAGAATTAGAATAAACCTTGGCTTGTATGTTGGTGGCATTCTCAAGGTTGTATGAGTTATGGAACCCAAAGTTTGAATAACCCCTAGCTAAATTCAAGGAAATTAAGGGCTTGTTGGTTCAACATTATAGAGAGGAATTGGAGACTTAAAACTTGATGAATATGCCTTTTTATTGATAGTCTAGAAGATCTGAGTGGGTTTTTAAAATTTCTTGTGAGATTTGAGAGGTCTTGCTTTGCAAAATAGACCTAATTAGTCTTTAGGGACAACGTGGAATCAAGCTTTAGGGTATTTTTCTCCAAAGAAACCCTAGTTGAGTTTGGCACATGTTAAAGTTTTCCCAAAGGGGTATTCAAAACTATTAAGATTCCCTATATTTGTTAAGAATTTTTTTGAGAAAAGTTGGAGAAAACAAATCTGCAGACCTACTAGGTTGAAGGTAGGGTTATAGTGGAAAGTTGTTGAGTTAAAGTTTTGTGACCTTGATTGATGATTTATCTAACTTGGACTATGTTGTTAAGGTAAAGACCATTCTCCCTTGCATCATGTTCATACCCTGCTCCAAAGCTCCCATTTTGGCACAGGCAGGGAGGATGTTGGCATAGGTTGTAGAATTTGGCTTCAGAATTGCTAATTCCATTTACTTGAAAGTTTCTAAAGCCTTTTTAGCAAATCCATTTTGTGCATATCCCATAATCATTGTATTCCATGAGATGGTATCTCTTTCAAGCATTATTTCATATAGTTGACATGCCTTGTCTGTGCTTCCACATTTTTCATACATGTCTACTAGGGAAATTGCAACTACAACATTTGACAAAATTCCTCTATTCTTTATGGTTTGATGGATGTTCATACCTTGTTCCAAAGCCCCCATTTTGGCACAAGTAGGAAAGATGTTGGCAAAGGTTGTGGAATTTGGATTTATACCTACCAATTGCATTTGTTTGAAATTTTCTAAAGTGTTTTCAACAAATTAATTTTGTGCATATCCAACAATAATAGTTGTCCAAGAGATGACATCTCTTCAAGGCATTCTATCAACAACTTCACATTCTTTCTCTATGCTTCCACATTTCGCATAAATTTCAAGAAAAGCATTTCCAACTATAATATCAGATGAAAATCCCCCTTCTATTATGATTTGATAGATGTCCATACCTTGTTCCAAAGCTTCCATTTTGGAACAAGTAGAGAGGATGTTGGCAAAGGTTGCGGAGTCTGGCTTTAAACCCGCAAATTGCATTTGCTTGAAAGTTTTTGAATCCTTTTCAATAGATCTAATTTTTGTATATCCTACAATTATTGCAGTCCATGAGACCACATTTCTTTAAGGTATTTTCTTGAACACTTCAAGTTCCTTGTCTATGATCCCACATTTAGCATACATGTCTACAACAGAAGTTGCAACTACAATATCTGACAAAATTCCTCTATCCTTAATGCTTTGATGGATGTCCATACCCTGTTCCAAGGATCCCAATTTGGCATAGGTGGGTATGAAGTTTAAAACAAGATTACATTAGATGAATTACACTTAAATGTGTAAATTTTTAACATTCCTTTTGTAAAATATTGAAATTTAAAATAAAAGCTAGTAGAAAGATAAATGAAATTTCTATTCCTAGTTATAGTGAGGAACATGTTTTGACAAGGGGGCAAAGGATCCAACATGAAGACATCCAACTATGGAGGTACAAGATTCCTAACTAGGGCATCTATTTGAAGAGATACATGATGCTGAATTAGGATATTTGTGAAGTGAAAAATAGATATAAATTAAACAATTTGAGTTTTTGTTGAAGATATTTGCATCCAATTAAACAATTTTAGAGGTTTTGATCAAGACATTCATGTGGCAGCCTCAATCAAATTCCCTACAAATATCTACACATAGGCGACATCTCTCACTACTAGCACACATTCTCTGGCCCAACCTCCTCAAAGAATCTCTAAGGATTTGGAATTGATAATATGTATCCTTGCAATGCTATGAATAATCAACTACTCCAAGGAAGCAAGGGCCCTCTATACATGTGACCATTATGTTGATGAAATTGTATTCCTTCTATTTTATCTAGTGAAAGCTCTCAATTTTTGGTTAGTTTACCTTTTATAGTATCTATTCTCATATTTTAGAGGTTACAAATCAAGAGGATGAGTTTAGTGTGGTGAATAATCACTGCCCTAGTTTGAAAATAGGGCTTTATGAGTAAAGATGGAGGTTAGAGTCTAGGGTTTATAAAATACCTTTAGAAGTGGACTTTTCATGGAATAATAAGCTTGTGCAGACCAAATAAAGAGTGATTCAAGTATTGGTTGTGAGATTTTGGGTTTGGAGATAGAAAAAGCTAAAGACCCCTATGGTAGCTAAGGCCTAAAGAGGCATAATTCTTACTGAGTCAGATGGTTTTGAATCATTTGGTCTTAAAGAGCTATACCCCATTTTGACATATGTTTTAACTAGGCCAAAAAGGTATCTAAAGGTGTGGTTAGTTTTGTGTAAATATGTTTATCCTAGGAGAAAATCTTTGACAGACTGTTTTGTAGACCTACAAGCTTTGCATTCATTTTATGCTTCTTTATTATATATGTTGACAAAGGTTGTAGAGTCTAGATTTAAACCTGCAAATTGCATTTGCTTGAAAGTTTCTAAAGCCTTTTCAATAGATCTAATTTGTGTATATCCTAGAATTATTGCAGTCCATGAGACCACATTTCTTTGAGGCATTTTGTCGAACACTTCAAGTGCCTTGTCTATGATCCTACATTTAGGATACATGTCTATAAGAGTAGTTGTAACTACAATATCTAACAAAATTCTTCTATCCTTTATGCTTTGATGGATGTCCATACCCTGTTCCAAGGCTCCCAATTTGGCACCTAGAACCCAATCTAAAATTGATTCCATTGACAACTTGTCATAGCTGCAACACTTGAATATAATAGAGTGTGGAGGTTTAAATAAGCTCCATGATTCCATTGGCAAGTTGTCACAGCTACAACACTTGAGCATAGAAGGGTGTAAAAGTTTAAATAACCTCCTTGATTCTATTGTCAACCTTTCGTAGCTGCAACACTTGATCATAAAATATTGTAGAGGTTTAAATAACCTTCCTTATTCCACTGGCAACTTGTCATGTCTGCAATACTTGAAAATTGCAAGTTGTAGAGGTTTAAATGACCTCCCTAATTCCATTGTCAACCTATCACAAATGTAGCACTTGAACATAATAGGAAGTTTTAAAGTTTTAAATAACCTCCTTGATTCTATTGACAATTTATTGCAGCTACAACATTCAAAACTAAAATATTGTCATGGTTTAAATAACCTCGTTGATTCCATTAGCAACCTGTCTAAACTGCAACCTTGAACATAGAAGGGTGTGAACATTTAAATAACCTTCCTAATTCCATTGGCAACCTATCACAACTACAACACTTGAACATGGTAGGGTTTATAGATTTAAATAGCCTCCCTAATTCATTGGCAACTTGTCACAACTGCAACACTTGAACATAGAAGGCTGTAAAAGTTTAAATAACCTCCCTGATTCCATTGAAAGTAGAATGTTAGGATGTGTTCTAGAGTTCTTCATTAATTCAAAGATTTTGAGAGGTTCCTTGCAAAATACATTTTGTGCACATTCTGCAATCAATCATTTCATTCCATGAGATGACATCTCTTTGAGGCATTCTGTCAAACAATTCAGGTGTTTTGTCTATGATTCCACATCTTGCATACATCTCTACCAGAGCATATCCAACTATAACGTTTGACAAAAATTCCCCTACCATTATGCTTTCATCAGTCTATCGATGGAGCTATGAGGGGATTTCCCCAGATGTAGTAATGTTAGGCCGATAGTGACACTATTGGCATAACATTAGGGTATGTGTAGGATCATGATGGGCCAAAAAGTGGCAATATGATGGGTATGAGGCTGGCGACATTTTTTTTACCCAAAATTGATGAAACGAAAAGGGTTTTTAAAGGAGATTATTAGCTTTCCAACAATATAAATTATGCTTTACTTTGAATTTAATAAGTAATTATTATTCATTTTCTTTTCAAATTATGACTAAAGTCTTGATTGATAGACTGATTGAAAAACATGTATAGCTTTCAAATGGTATCACATTTTTTGAATCCAAAACATGTGTCACATTCTATACTTCACATACTATAGGATTAAAAAAGAAAAATTGAATTTCATGAAGTTTTGACCAAGTTAAGGTGGTCGGACATCTGAGTTTTTATATTTTTCAAAAGTTGTAATAAAAAATTTATAATTAATTATTTACTTGGAAAAAATTACAAAAAATATGCATCACATCGGGACATGAATCCTCTACTTATATCTAAAATCTTATAAAAAAATATTATCATTTTATTGTGGTTAGGGTGGTCAGACAGACACCTACTTCTTATTTTTTCCCTGAAATTTAAGTACTACTGCATTGAAATTTCAAATTTTCACTGAATAGATTTTTTGTTTTTAAACAAGCCTAGTAGTTTAGAAACTACATTCAATTTGCTACAAATTATATTCTTACATATTTTTGGAATAACATAGATAACTTATTCAAATTTTTACGTCAAGTTGCCTAACTCTAATTTTTCTAATTTTTTTGCCACTTAAGGGCCTATTTTTTCCATGATGATCCTGCACATACCCATTACTACATTGGGGGAACTCCCTCATAGATCCACCAATAGGCTGATATATGAGCAAGTAAGCTACTTTCATCGGTCTATCAATGGAGCTATGATGGGATTTCCCCCGATGTAGAAATGTTAGGCCAATAGTGATACTATCGGCATAACATTAATACATTGGGGGAACTCCCCTCATAGCTCCACCGATAGACCGATGAAAGCATATTGGTAGCACTAGAACATATCAGTGGAAAATAACACAACATCCCACCAATTTTTTACCACTCAAAAAATCAAGAAAATGAGGTGTGCCATGGAGTTTTGTATGGTTTCAGAAGCCTTAAATTGATGTTGGCAACAAACCCCATGAGGGGCGTTGCCCCTCGACCCTGCTAGGGGCATTTCCCTTGGACCCCACGAGGGGCCCTACCCCTTGACTTCACTGGGGGTACTGCCCCTAGACCCCCGCGAGGGGCGCTACCTCTCGACCCCACTGGTGGCACTGTCCCCAGACCTAGGCAAGGGGTACTGGCCCTCAACCCCACTAGGGGTGTTTCCCCCAGACTCCCACGAGGGGTGTTGCCCCTTGACCCCACTAGGGGTGTTTCCCCTAGACCCCCACAAGGGACGCTACCCCTCTAACCCTATTGGGGGCATTTCCCTCAAACTACCACTGAATCCATTTGATTTTCTAGGTACTTTCCAAGTCTAAGTTTCCAACTTTTCCTACAAGTCTTCACTTTTACAGAAACAATTTGCTATTTTCATTTTGTTTCATAATATCAACATCAACGCATTCCAAATGAGGATGCTATTTTGTACCCAATTTTCTTTCAAATAAATTAAATACAACTAGACTAAGCTTGTTTCTTTTATGTACTCATTTATTGACTCATTGGATGCATCTTATCATTGAATTTTGCAAAACAAATGTGTTTTTAGTGAAATTTAAGCAATTTTTTAAGTCGTATCCTTTGTTTTCTAGTGGAGGTTGCCTCATGTAGCCCTTGTCTCTACTCTTGTTATAATAATCCAAGAGACTGTTCAATTGTTTGGTCTATTTCCTTATTGGGCTCTCTTTCTCCCACCTTTGTTTGGGATCAATGACATTATCACTTTTTGGTTCAATGTTTGTCTTTGAGTCTTTGTTGTCATTGCAATTCATGGTCACATTTAACATGAAGGTTTTGTGCTACAATTAAGTGCTTCGCAAGAAGTTTGGGAAAATGATCAAGCTATCGATCAACATCTTTGGTTACTGCTAAGTTGTTCCAGATGGATCTTGGAAGCACTTGGTTTTTGCATGATTATTCCTTTATGTGCTCATGTATGGATAGGTTCCTAAAATTCTTGGAGTCTTTTATGATTATCTTTCCTTTCTTGGTTTGTTTTGACCACTTCTTCAATTGGTCAAACCACCTATATTGCCATCATTTATGTGGTGTCCTCAATAGGTATTGGTGATTGATGTATCCTTTGAACCAATTTCAATTGATCTGATTTGCACAAATGTAATGGAACCAAAATGTTTGATGATATCTTCTATGTTACTAGAGAACATCAATTGTAATAATAACTCAAGTAATTTTAAAACAAAAAAATATATAATCATCAAATCTTTCATAAACTAGTAATGTTAAAATACAATTTACTCATAATAGGGAGGACCCAATACTTAGTGCACCTGCATTGACATAATTCTTGTTATTTGAAAGACAATACTTATAATTATTGGTAACACAACTACCAACAATTGAACCTTAACTCATTACAACACTACCTATTCCCACAATGATTAACATAATATGTTAGTTTACAAAGAAAACATTGTTTATCTCATGTTCTACATGGCTTCTATTTTTTTGCTCCAAAACATTAGCATGAGGAAATTCAATTTAGTATGATGAATTATGTTTTTTTTGTGAACTTTATGATGCCACATTTGTTAACACAGTATATGAAAACAAAGCTTTGTCATAAAGCCTTAGATTTTCCCATGTAAGTTATGGGGACCAATTTAGAATCTCAGATATCATGTTCAGCCATAGAGCCTCTGGTTTTTCTTATAAATGCTCCATAGATTCAATTCTTAGGTGTGGTTCTATGGTTGTTATTTTTGGCCTTTGTCTTAAATTTTGGGCCTTCTACTCAGTTGTTGATGGATTGGCTGCTATAACCATAGTTATCCAGATCCAAATATGGCTATTTCACTGTTATTTGTAACTGAAATTACTTTCCTCTTGATCATATTTCTACTTTCTGTATCATTCATTTTGATCTAAGAGACAAACTCCTGACATATTTGGTAGAAAATGAATAGGGAAATTAGTAAATTCTCAAGAAATAGTGTTTAGGGACCCTACAATGAACATTGGGTAATTCTTTATTGTTTGTAAAAGTTTTGACATTTGATGGTTGCCAACCTGTTGGTTCAATTCATCCTTTCAGTTTCTGCAACTATTATATCTTGTAAGTGTGGTTGAAGTCCAAGTCATTTATAATGTAAATTTTAGAGTCATAATAGTGCATTCAAGTTTTTCATCTCTATTTTTGTTACATGAAGGATTTTGAAAATGTTAATGAAGACCTTTCGAAACTTGATTTATGATGCAAGAAGTGCAAATGGAAATAAAACAAGTCCAAGCTTCAATGTTGAGATACCCATTTCTCTAAGCCTTGGGAAAAATGATATAGCTATATTGAGTGTGATGCTTGGATTTTCGGTAATGATTGAAATTTGATTTACATATTTCACTGAGCTTTTTGAGCCTTTGTTTGTACTGTTATGATTGTGTTACTGAATATGGAATTAAAGTTAGGCTTTTGATGATGCTGGCTATGGTTTACTTTGAATGTTGTAATGTGATGAAACATAAATTTGTTGTTATAATGTACACTTGATAATTGCACATCTTGTAATCTTATGTTTATGCTACAATATATTTATTTTTTGAGGTGCTTCCATGAAAGAAGTTCTTAACATGGCCACTTGATTGCTCATATTTTAAGGTAAAAGAATTTGGTGGCACATTTTGGGTGAAAGAGTGCAGGATTAAGCTATGTAGCAATCCAAGGGTTTAAATATGGCACTCATGACCTGTCACAAGAGTTATGGACATATCAGGTATGTTTTATGGACATATCACATCTCTCATAACAATTTATCTTGCAACAATCTTGGAGATGTTAGATCATACTTTAAGGTTCTTAACAACTCTAATAGTTGTAACAAGGGCCATTTTTAACAAACCAAATGCAATTGCTAACTTTTCAATATCGTGGCAAATACATGATTCTTTATACCCTGTTGCCTTCATTTGTCAAGCCAATTTCTCCTACTTTACATAGTTGTACCATGTTTGTGGATGTGATTTGTCTCCTACACAAAAATCATGTACCAGTTTATGACCTTCAATCCAACTACATCAAGGTATCTTTTTAATTTCTCTATCTTTCATCAATCTCTTTACTATTTAAACCTCGTACAAATGTTTTAGAGAAGAACATAAATTGTAACATTTTTAGGATCCAACTAAAAAAGCATTGTTGCTAGAAATACTCAGCCTATATTCATATATCATCCACAACCTATGCATTGGTGAAGATTAGTAATGTCTTTGTCACACAACTATTTTATTCTTTATTTTTCTGCTTTCATTTGTAGTCATCTTCAGGTTTTTTCCGAGCATTGATATTGATATCTGACCGATAACATATTTTCCCTTGTTTTTATGAATGGATATCTACATAGAAAAGTAACACTAACAGACACCATTGTAAATCTCCCTAAAACATGGCAATGAGCAATGCAAGTAGCACAGCTGCAATAGCTACCAAATTTGATGGTTCTATAGCAATATTTATGTATATTTACCTCAAAACACAGTTAATAATAGTAATTCATATCATTTGGCCTTTCTTTTTATAGATAGATATCTGAGTAGATAGTTGTTATCATAGCTATTGTTTATATTTTTTGTTTTGCAGTGATAAAATTTCAATCTTTTTTTCCTAATCTGATGGTTTTCAGATTCATGGAAGAAAGTGGGCTTTTCAATTTTCATATTTCATACTCTGCAACATGGGACTCCTACTACTTTCTAGGAGAGCTCTCAAGGTACTCTGTTTAATTTTCCTTTTAACTTATATAAATGCAACAATAAGGCATAAATTTCAATTTATTTATATATGCTACTAACTCAATTCAGATAGAATTTGTGATCAACTTTAGATCCTCATTTTTATATTAGGTGTTTTATCTTGATATTAGATGTTTTGTCTTGATAGCACATCTAATCTAGGATTATTGTTGACCAGAGATGTTGTGACTCTGTCGAGTATGGTTATCTTTTTGCCTAAATGGCTAGCATTGTCTATGACTTGATGGGTATAATCTTGTATTAAAAGATAGCTTAACTCATTTACCATGAAAATGGTTTTGAAAAGAGTTATAGGTTATGGATTCTTTAAAATATTAAAGATGAAAGACATTGGTTAAAATTTTATAAAATGCCAAAGTGCTTAAAATACTTAAATAAAACAAAGAATCATCTCCAAGTATCTTCTCAACAATTCCTAACTGTTGCAATCACAACCTTCTGTAGAGTTTGTCCCCATTACAATTATGTGTCAGACTAAGCTTATCCCATTGTTTAGTATATTGATCCTATCCCCATTGCTAAGAGATATATCAAACTAAGCTTTTCCCGATTCCTTTGTGTACTCAACAATTCACAAATTTCCTTGGGGATGCACATAACTCAGTTGATGAACTAGGTGGGAAATTATGTCCATAACATGGCAACATTTTTTGAAGGTCTTGTTGTGGGATTCATAAATAGTTGGCAAGTTTCCCTTGTAACTCTAGCTACTGGTCCATTTATTGTGGATGCAGTAGGAGCTTCAAATATCTTTCTTCATAGGCTTGTTGAAAACATTCAAGATGCATATGTTGAAGATGCTAGCATTGCAAAGCAGGTTTGAATGGGGGGTATGAGAGGATGTAGTTCGTATAAATTAACTTGTTAAATTTTTGTATTTCGTGTGTATTAAACTAAATTTATGCTAATTCCTTGTTGACTTGTGGGTAGTTTCTATGATTTGGATTTAGGTAATTGTTGATGGTTGTGTTATATTTGACAACTGTCAACCCTTTTTTACATGTTTTTCCTAGTTTGGGAAAGTAGTCCAATCTTGATAGATGTTTCTTGTTCTATATTTTGTGTACAAGTACTACTCCTAATGAATAAAACAATCATTGATATTGGTCTACAATCTCTTGGCATGTTTTGTTATATTTTTCTTACATAGCAATAGTTAATGTTATTGCTTGGCTGTAAACACCACTTCTATTGATATTTATGTTGGCTTAGATTAATGGTAGTTTCTTTATTAGAGTTGATACCTTGATCACTTTTGTTTTAATAACAAGGAAATATTCTTTTAAGATGCTATGTTCATGATAGATATTTAACAAATGCAAGCAATTTTAACTGATAATGATAGAGTTTGAATATCTTTGTGCATGGTTAGTTTGAATGAGGGCAGCCTATAGATGATTGGAGCTTTATCACAATCATAGAATGAAAGCTCCTTTGCAAAGATGTATCATGTACTTATTCCCTACAAGGGTAAGGGATTGTAGGTTATGATATAAAAGAACAGTCATGCACAAATGACAGTTAGAGGATCAACAATCATTATAAGGGTAAGGGACTATAGGTTATGATATAAAAGAATAGTCATGTTCCTATTCTTTTGTAAGTTGTTGAACAACATAAAGGAAAGGTTTTGGAGTAGTTTTGAGCTATTTATTTTCTCTCTTAGCAATGCATTGTAATATTTTCAAGTTCTATTATGTTGGGATGACAAATTGTAACTCCATTTTCAAGCTTACATAGCTGAATGTAATATCTTTTTGATTAATAAAATAAGTTATTTTTACCTTCTCATTGTTGTTTTATTGTGCAAATATTTTAGATAGTTGATAAGTAATATTTTTTATTAATGGAAACCAGTAAATAAAAATGACTAAAGTAATGACTAAATTAATGACTAAAAAAATCACTACCATGACTAAATAAATGACAAATAATTTATTCATAAATTTAGTGGTGTTATAAATGACTACAAATAAACCACTAAAATGGTCACACGACTAAAATTAATGACTAAATATAATGACTAAATAAATGAATAAACCAATGACCAAATCAATGACCAAATTAATGACTAAAATAAATGACTAAATAAATGACTTAAATTGTTTAGTCATAAATTTAGTGGTGTTATAAATGACTACAAATAAACCACTAATAGTCATGTGACTAAAGTTAGTCATTTATATGCAATTTTTAGTAGTTCATTTAGTCATATTAAAGTAGCCAAACATGCACATCAAGGGGGATCTGAATGCACTTATGCTAGTAAGATGAGACAACAACAATTGAGAGGGATGATCAAGCCCCCAAGATCAAGATCCCATAGAAAACCAAACATAAGCACAAAGGAACAAAAATGAAAATGATAATGAAAGGGAGAAAATAAAAGAAAAGAGAGAATCAAATCAAGCTTCGATCATTTTTCCATCCCAATGTGGATCAGATCTAGGTTGTTTGTTTGGAAAAACACATACTCACTCTGAGGCGACGAAACTAATGGATGTCCACTGGGTGAGAAGTCCTAGAAGGTGAGAAACATACACTCATAGTTGGTATGCACTCACACACACAAGTGGCTATGGGGAAATTCATGCCTCAGAATGGGCTTCCCGCTCAACCATACCAAAGTTATACCTCTTGATAAATTTAATAAGGTGCCACAAAAGAAAATAACTTTTCAAGCTTCACAAGACAAGCAAAACTTCGTATGCTTGGAGCTTGTTGATTTAAAAATCCTTAAAGCTCCCTCTAGGTTGATATTATTGTTTTTGCATAGCCTTGGCCTACACTTTGTATGTTGCATATTTTTGGGCTCTCTTTTGGTAGCGCCTTCATCTACTTCCGCCATGTGTAGGTAATGCGCACCTTTGGGAATTATTTTCCCTTACTTCATCTCCAAGCTAAACCCATGTGCCACGTTGCATCATTTGGCGAGCACCTTTTTGCCACACCCCATAGTCAACACTTGGAGCACAGACTACTCCACGTGTCATCTCCATGGGGACTTCATTCTCAAATGAAGGAAGGAAGAATGAGAGGCCCCGCCTCTATGCCAAGTGTCCTAACCAATTCTTTAGATGGTTAGACACATGTCTTCATGAGAATTTTGTTGCTTCCCCTCTGGGACCACATCCATCATTGTGAAGGGTGCACTTTGTTCGAGGCAACCGAATGCCACATTTTAGAATCTTTTATATTGCATCAATTTTGGATAATCATTGTGATGGGTGGCATGGCCTACACGTACCTAGGGAATTTTTTCATTTATTGACTTTCAAGTGGTAGAAGGATGATCTATATATACAACTTTGACTCTCTGAAAAAGTGTTGAAAGACTGTAGGCCTTTGTATTATTTTTAAATATTGTATTAAGACTCATAGACTGTGCCAATTTGTTTGGCCTCTTTGTTTCCTAGTTAATAATTTATAAGACATTATACTATGTTGTTTGTTGTACTAGGTAGTTTATCTACAAGACTTTTATAATTTCAATATGAATTTGCTGATTCAGATCATGTCTTGAACTCTTCTTGTTCAATCAATATTGTATATGGAAGTTATGAACTATGTTATTTGATGGACTTCTTAGGTTTTTTATCTATGCTCTCTATTATTTTTAGACATGTAGATTGTTGAATGGGTTCAAATCTCATCCGAAAGGAATATTTCTCATGCCTATATACTTAAATATTGGCACATCGCCTTAGATTAGATATTATTTTAATATATTTTCTTCCTTTTCCCTTTTCAATCCCCTAGTATATGGAAGAGTTGACTTCCTTAAAACCTAGAGGTTACTTAGTTTAGCGCAATTGGTCCACCCATTAACTAAATTTCCCATAAGGTTGTTTTCCCAGTAATTTTAGGCATCCATAGTTCCTTTTTTTGGCACACTTGATGGGACTTTGTTTGAATGTATCTAAATTTAAAGTTGGTGTATGAGCCATAGACCTATTACTATATCCCAGATAGTGAATAACCCTAGCCTACTAGTACCACCACTGGTAACAATACAATCAAGAAACCGTCCAATGAACATTCTGACCCATCCTCCAGTCTTTTTACCAATGGATAACATAAATTTTCTAGCATGGGACACCAGAATCCCTCTCATAACACTAGTAGCACTGGCCATTTGGGCTCCTCTCCCAACATTAGCTTTAAAAGTCTTACCAAAATTCACTGGTGGAGGCTCACAAACACCATCTGATCATCTACAAGATGTGGCAGATGTGTGTTTGGTGCATGGTATAACTGATCAAAATGTGGCATTGAGATTGTTGGAATCCTCTTTCAAAGGTAGGGCACTAGATGTTAAAAGGTGTAGGACAACTGAGAGGTGGGGTTGAATCAACTATCACCAAATTCAAACATAAAACTCTTAACACTTATCAACTTCACAACCATGCTATTCTGTTATTAAGTATGAACATGAAATGTAGATAACAAAAAATAAAATCAACACAATGAACACCAGATTTCACGTGGAAAACCCAATAAGGGAAAAAACACAGTGAGGATTAACTCACAACATAAAGTGATAGAAAAACCAAATACAAGAGGCTCACTACCTAAGGCTCACTACCCGAAATAGGACTCACTATCTAGATACAAAGGCTCACTGCCTACAAAAATGACTTGTTGTCCAACAAGGAGGCTTACTTCCTATAAATACAAAAGATAATAGAAAGATCCACTACAAAAATTTACACACATCCATAGCCTTGATTAGAAGATTGCAGAAACCTTCAGCCCATTGCTTTGAAGAATCTAACACAATGAAGTATTGTTGCCTCAACTTACTTTCACACAACTGTGCTCTTCACTTGTGGCTTACTTCGTTACTTTTTCATCATCTAATCCTTCACATCTTGACTTGCATTTATACAATCTTCAACCTTAGAAACATTCTCCAAGGTTGGCCACATACGCTTCATTTCATAAATTCAAACTAGGTCGAAAACTCAACATTCCTGTGGTGGAAAAGAATAAGAGTGGACCAATTAAACACTTAACCAAGACCAAAAGCAACATCTTGGATCAACCACATGCTTCCTTAATTAAATTTTGAATTCTTCATATGAAGTGTAAACACCAGGTGGGCCAAACCTAATGAAAACAAAAATGAACATTGAATTACATGCTTTCCAATAAGAAGATAAAACACGAACGACGTAACACACTTCATCATGCGTGAGAACACATCTTAGATACTTCTAGATACATCTAGAGCATGTGTAACAACCTTCAAACATATAACTCTTTCCAACAGTCCTTCCAAACTATGCAATCCCACACAACAACTCTGAAGCTCATCTTCTAGAGCACCAAAATTTGAACATCTCTACCATAACCTAGAGAAAATCATTACAAGACATATTCCAGATCTGCAAGAACTAAAACAAAACAGCAGAGGATTGTAGAGAAGAAACATTTCTCCTATCCATAGATAACCAACTCTATCAAAATAGTTCACACATTGATGAACACAAATTTCACCTTCCATCATACTAGCAGTAACAAATCAAGAAATGTCACAAACAAATCACCAACAACAAACCTTTAGATCCACACGAGCATAAGATCAACACAAAAGAAATTTGGAGCACATACCATAGCACCTTATGAACACATACATAACTTTGACTTCACTTTGTATTAATTTTCTCAAAATCACTTGGTAACCCATCATTTTAGTACATCTGTAACATCATAAGGATAGCTCCATGTGCTCACAACATCTCAACTATACATGCACAATCTGCAATATTCTGAACTGTGTTGATATCAATGACAATATTAATGACAACACCACCAAACTTGTTCATACTTGGAACACTAGATTGGTGCTGCACTTTGGAAGCCAATACCATCAGTACCTGAGATCAAATCGGAGAGCCTTTTTATGACCAACTTCAATGCCTAGTTTTACACAACTTGGAAAAGGATCTAGACTACTATTCACCCACCTACCAATTTGGAGCTCATGTTCTATCTAAAGTCCCTCAACACTGAAATTTTGGTGATAATCGAGTCCCTTAGTGGGAACACCTTTTCATATGCATATAACATTGTTGTTAAGTTGGAGAATAATTTGATTGATGTTGGAAAGTTACTGCCTCAGACCACTATGCCTATATTTGCAGAGTTATCAGTTTTTGTCTAGGAAATAGCTTCTACCAGTGCATCTGCTCCTCCCCAATGTATGTATGCATATTTGAGCGCATTGTAGAATGTTGCTTCTACATCTAAGTATTCAAAAGATGAGAAGATTGACATCAAGGGGTTGTTGTGGAACATTTCAAATGAAATAACTAGTATCAAGAGGCAATGGTCTATGCCTTTGAAGCTAGCTTACCAAAATTACCAAGGCAGAAGATCTTCCTACTAGCAAAATTAGTTCCAAGGAGGTGCACACATGAGTCCATAGACTCAAACAAATAATAAAATAATACCAGTGCCTAATCCACTACAAAATGTTCACCCAAGATCCAATAGAGAACAGGTAGTGGGGAAAAATAATCTCGCTGATGATATCAATCCTTGGTACTTCCCTCACGACAAAGCACATGTGCCCTAAAATTGTCTGCTTGGAAATTTATAGCAAAGAGTGGCAGAACAGTGTAGTCAAGGTGTCACACAAGAATTAGGAGGTTATACATATGCCTCTTTACAAATGGAAAATGCAATACTCACCGCTCAAATGCAAGGATTGTCCTTGGAGCAAGAAATAGATATAGCTCCCAATCGTGTGCTCTTCTCATGGATTGAAGAAGAAGAGGTAGTGTGTTTCAAATGATGCATCCACATCAAAGGCCTTGCAAGTGCAATTAGATTATAACTCACTCAAAGAGGATATTCATGGGTGAATTGGTCGCTCAACAACCCAAAAGTGTTCCCAACCAAGCTCGTAGTACATCTACAATTGCACAATAATCCCAATCACGTAAGGAGATTGTTATAACAAGGTCTAGGGAGTAGAAGTATTTGAATCTGTTGCCATTCAATGTGGTGGAATAGTTGATGAAAGCCTTTTCTAATGTATCTCTTTGGGATATCTTAGATATTTCGAAGAAGAAGTCATTCTTGTAGAAGGCCCTACTAGAAGATGCAAACATAGATCCAACAAAGCAACCATCCAAAGTAAAGGTCGGTGATTCATCATCTCAGGGTAAGGTCCTCACAATCAATGGAGAGGAAGCCTCTACCAAAAGTAGAGGTAAGCAGAAATTGAAACCATTTTTCCTAACTCTCATTGTGGCTAAGAAATTGTTGCACAATTCTAAGATTGACTCTAGTGCTAGTGCCATATTTATTCCCAAGTAGATAGCTGAAGCCTTAGGACTTAGCTATGAACCTTTAAATAGAGGAGTTATGCAACTTGATGGGAATAAGGTTGAAACTATAGGTGTCATCAGGAACCTCCCCTTGACTCTATTCTCTAGCCCTAGTATAATAGTCCCACAAGATATCATGATCATTGACATCCCTCCCATGTTCGACCTTTGCTTATCCCAAGAGTTCACTACCAAAATAGGTGGGTATCTTTCCTTAGATTGGTCACACTTGATTCTTAGGACCAAGCATGGAGCTAAGATCAAGATATTGTTTGACCCTTCACATTTGGAACATGTAGTAGATGAAGCCATGATCAAATTTAAGGCTACTCATAACTCTATAACCAAAGACGAGATGTATTGTACTAAGTTACTTGAGGATGAGAAAGTGGCCGAAGACCAAACTAATGAAGAAGAGGTCCTCTTGAGTGAATTCATAGACACTGATCCTTTTGGAAATTATCATGCCACTAGATTGGGAACTTATGTCATCTATGATGAAGATCAAGTAAGTTTTAAGGTGATGAATGAATTTGAGGGTGGTCAAGCCTCAGAGTTGTGGACACTACATTTTGATGGAGCAAGATGTAAAGGTGGTGCAAGAGTTGGGATATGCTTGACATCCCCATCCAATGAAAAGACACTCAAATCTTTTCGCTTTCAATTTTCTTGTTCAATCAAAGAAGCTGAATATGAAGGCCTCATGCAAAGTATAAGCCTTATGGAGTGGATGGGCATTAGATAAATAATGGTTTTCAAAGACTCTAAGCTAATAGTCAATCAAGATCAAGGCATCTCCACAGTAAATAATGTTTGCATGCTATCTTATAGACATAGAGTATGGGACCTACTTAAAAGCTTTAAGGCCTTCAATATCCAGATAGTGCCCAAAGAGTAGAATGCAACTACAAATCACATGACGATGATAGGATCTCAATTTGATCCTATTTCTAACTTAATTGAGAACACAAATAATGTGCGAGTGATTTCCAAACCTGCAGTCCTAGACAATTACTCGTGTTGGCAAGTGTTTGAAAGTGATGAATAAATTGCCTCATTTATTCAACACTTAGGAGAGTTTTTTGATTAGCTCCAACCAAAAATTACAGAAGTTTATGAAGGGAAAATTATTCGGCTAAGGTACAACAAGCTTCCAAAGGACTTCTTACTCTCAAAAATCTATTTGATTGTGATGATGCAAGAAATTACAAGAGGAATTTTATAGCAGACAAAGGCGACTATGCAGATCTTCAGGTTAGAGATGGAAGGAAACTTAAGGTGGGGAAAGATGTTCCACAACATGATAAAGATAGGCTCATGCAATTTTGTGAAAATATAAAGGAGTAGTGGCCTGGTCATATGATGACCTTAAGGGATATGATCTTGAAGTAATCTAGCATACCATAGAATTGATGGAAGGAGCAAAACTTGTCTTCCAAAAGCAGAGGCTAGTAAACCCAAAAATTGAGGCACTAATAGTGCAAGAGTTGAGGAAGCTAATCCATTCCTGGATTGTCTTCTTAATCAAACATAGTACATGGGTTCCCATTCAAGTTCCGATCCAAAAGAAAAATGGGGACATCCACCTCTATATTGATTTCTGGGATTTGAATAGGGAATCCCTGAAGGGCCACAACCAATTGCCTTCCATGGAATCTAATTTGCAAATAGTGGTTGGATCGGAGATGTTTTCTTTGTTGGATGGCTTCTTTGGTTATAGCCAAATCTGGGTCAAAGAAGAGGACCGACACAAAAAATGTTCACTACTAAGTGGGGAACATTTTCCTATGCGAAAATTCCCTTCGGCCTTTCAAATGTGGGAGCTACCTTCTATCAAGCAATGGACATTTCCTATAGAGAACTAATCAATAAGATCATCTTGATCTACTTCGATGATCTTACGATATTCTCTAAGTCAAAATATGATCATTTTGGTCATCATGAAATGGTTTTTGAAAAAAGCCAGGAGTTCGGGATATCCTTGAACCTAAAAAATGTGTTTTTGAAGTGCCCCAAGGAAAATTATTAGGGCATGTAGTGTCCAAAGATGGGGTTGCTATTGATCTAGATCGGGTGAAGGAAATCAAAGAGTTTCCCATTCCAATCAACAAAAAGGGAGTCCAGTCCTTCCTAGGGAAGGTAAATTTTGTAAAAAAATTCATTTAAAATTTTGCAGGTTTAATTAGACCAATCACCCTGATGCTCAAGAAGGATCAATTGTTTAAATGGAAAAAAGAAGCCAAACACTCATTCGATAAGGTCAATGAGGCTATTTCCTCAACTCTTGTGCTGGTGAACCTAGACTTTTCAAAGGACTTCATAATGTATGTTTTTAGTAGAAAATCTAGCATCACTACTATTTTGACCCAAAAGGGCGATGAAGGAAAGGGAGAACATCTGATATCCTCTCATTTGTAGACCTTAAAAGACTATGAGATGAAGTATAACTTCATCAAGAGATAGGAATTTTCCATTATTAAGGGACTCAAAAAGTTTCGACACCTTATAGCTTATAGCAAAGCACATTCTAGTGTGTGTGAGTACATAATGGGGGGAGAAATCACATAAAAAAGGGGCTAACTAGATAACCAAGATCCTTGAATATGACATTGAGGTTAGGCCCACAAAGACCGTGCAGGGGAGAGGATTGTGTGAGTATTTGGAACATGATGAAGAAGTGGCAGTTGAGGAGGAACAACCCGAGCTAGTTCTACTTAATGAATCTAAGTCTAAAGGTTGTTGGTTGGTAGATAGAATGAGATTCATGCAAACTAGGAAATATCTGGTGGGCATCCCTTCTCAGAAGAAGAGGTTTAATAGGTTGTAGAATAGTGAGTATGTGCTTGTTGAAGGGGTTCTCTTCAAAAGGAACTTTAATGGTGTTCTTCTATGGTGCATCACCCAAGAGCAGGCACAAAAATTTTTGGACATATTTCATAACAGTCCCGTGGGCAGACATTTCTCTGCAAAGACTACTGCCATTAAAATTATGTGTGTAGGGTATTTATGTTCTACATTATTCAACGATTCACACTCTTTGGTTAAATCCTACAAATAATGCTAATTCTTCACAGGAAGGAGGAAAAACTCAGCAATGCCTCTGAATCTGATAGTGGTTGAAGAACCCTTCATGCAATGGGGCCTTGATTTCATCGGGATGATTAACCCCACCTCTAGTGTCGGAGATAAGTGGATCCTTATGACCAAAAATTATTTTATCAGATTGACCAAGGCCATGCCCCTAAAGAATGCAACTGAGGCAGATATGGTGAATTTTCTTGAAGAATTGGTAACAAGGTTCAGCCCGCCCAAGACCATCATCTCAAACAATGCAAAATCCTTCCTAGGTTCAAAGGTATGTCAATTTGCACTTAAGCATGGCATATTTATAAAGACATCTTCGAACTATCACCCATAGGGAAATGGTCTAGCCAAGTCAACTAATAAAAATTTAGTCTGACTCATCAAAAGAATCAAGTTGGAGCATCAAAGAGAGTGGCATTCAAACCTTGAAGCAACACTCTAGGTGAACCACATAGCTCCCAAGCAAGTCCTAAAGACTTCACCATATGAGCTGGTATATGGGAAGGAAGCACTATTTCCTATCTCTATAGAAATTACCACCCTACAACTGCTTAATTCTCTGGAGGTAGAACAAAAAGGAGCCATGGAGGTCTGATTAGTTGAGCTATTCGAGGTATAAGAAAAAATGGAAAACTCTCTCATAGCCATGTGTAACCGTCAACTGGTGGTTAAGAAGTGGTTTGACAAGAAAACCTCTGACCAAGGTCTTAAGTGTAGAGATTTGGTACTCAAATTCAATGAGAGAGCCGCAAAGCCTGGCCAGGATGAAAAATTTGATAGTCTATGGGAAGGTCCTTTCCACATTATTAAATGCAAGCAACATAATGCATTTAAATTAGAGAATATGGAAAAAGAAGCATTGGGAATTATGGTCAATGGAATCCACTTTAAACTTTTTAATTAGGTCCATTAACCTTTTGAGAGTGTAAATATGTAATTATTCTTTTACGCATTTTTTGTTTGGATGATTCTTTATTTTAGTAGAACCCTTTAAAGCTTGAAAGAAGCTAGAAACAATGGAGAGAGAAACTTGACAAAAGAGTCATATATTCATTATATGGTAATATTTACTTGAGATATTACAATTCAAAATGGCTCTTAAGTCGAGATTTTCAAGAATATATATATTAAGAATCTTTTTGAGATATATATACAAAAAAGAGAGGAGCAAAAATTTCATTCATTCAGGAGGAGCAACATCATCAATAGGGGCAACATCATCAATAGGGGCAACAAAGTCAGCAGGGGTAGTAGGAGCTTTGACAATAGCAACAACAAGTGGAGGATACACCAGGTTTCTGAAGTTAGTATACCACTCCACGTCGTATAAAATCTCTACATTGTAGCATCTTAGCTACACAAAGTGGTAAGCATGAGACACCCTCTAGCAGTGTTCCCCAATGGTCATCATGCAAAATCTGCTCAGAAATGGCACCCAAGGCACCACCACATCCTCTTTAATGTGATGATGGAGATCACTTGTTGTTGTAATTCCAAGGCCATGGACAACATTTGTTATAATTTCCCCAAGGCCTCTGAGATAGCACTTGGGAAAGATCTCCATGGTAAGCCTCAATATCATTTCCTTGAACACTTGAATATTGAGCAAAGATGCAACAAAATGAGAACAAATATTAGTTTTCACTCGATACTTGTCCTCATATTCTATACAATCCCTCCCCAATACCCATTTCATTGCAATTATGGACAAAGAATCCTTATTCTTTGTCATATGCTTCAAACGCCTATTGGAAATTTTTCCTAGGAAAGCTTCCTAAGACCTATTGCTAGTTAACCTAAAGTGAGTATCCATTGCCTCTATCAATAGCCCAATTTCCAAGTGTGAATTATGCAGTTATCCTTAGGTCTATTTATAGAGGTAGCTAAGGTACAATGAGTACAATAAGCATGATGTTGATCGAGGTGCAAAATAAGATGGGGTAATTAAGCAGCTAAAACTTGCAACAAGTGCAAGTGGTAGTTTGCACAGTCAAATGCTAAGTGTCAAACTATGGATGCTTTTCAATCTCCAAGGATCAACTCAAATCTTTTTGTGTGATTACTATGCTCTTTTGCTTAATCATTCCTCTAAAGTTATTAAATGAAAAATCATGCACGAAAGGTCTCATAAGCCTTCAATTTGTGGTTCAATATCCCAAGAGATGGAATCATAAGGAATGATGGCTAATTGTCATTATGAATTATTGTCTTTTCAAAGGATTAGGAATTCATTTTGCATGCACACAAGAGTCAGTGGTACATGCTAAATTTATTGATAGAAACAACTATTGTTTCCAACTCCTAAATTAGAAAAGGATAATGTTGCATATAAAGGAAGAGCACTATGAGGAGAGTTGATTATATAGTTCACTGAGGAAAAATTTTGAGGGTGAGTTGTGGAGAGAAATTGAGCATTTGCAAAAGTTTACAGAGGGATGGAGTAGAATCCTGAAATGGTAGCACAAGAAGAGGTGGTTGGAAGCTTGTCGCATGCCTTCTTAATGGTGCCAATGGCCCATGTTTTTAGTAACATCTATTATGTCATGCCAAGGATGATGGAAAATCCAAAATGGCCTCACACATGGGCCGTGTAGAAGGCTGCCCATAGGAACAAGGTACTGATAGTGGAAGAATGGGATAATATTTATGATCCTGAGCTCAAAACTAACCCTAAGGGTCTTAGGGAGGCAGCCTGAGAAAGAATGAAAAAGGCTGAGGTTAATAGCCAGACTCTTTGGCATACAAGTTGTGGTTCTATGGTCTTCTATAGTATATGGTTCCCTTTATGCATCACTACCCAGAAATGGTTCATGAATGTGCCCAGAATTTCAATCTGAATATGAGAGACATAGAAGGTCAAAACCTAAGGGTAGTAATTAGTGTTGAAGCTATTAGGTATATGTTATGTATCCCTACAAGGCAAGGAAAAGAAGCACTAGAGAGATTCACTATAGGTGGCTTAGAAAAACTTTGGAGAACCAAAACCCATGCTCTAAGTTTTTATAATCAAGGAGGTCTAAGGATAATAAGTGTCCGCCACTGTTTTTGATTGCACACAATGTTTTCAACTCAGACCTGCATGATGTCTTCTCTATGATGGCTTTTGTTTGCAGCCTGTACAATGACAAAGAGGTGCATGAGTTTTAAATGGGTTTTTCTTTTCAATTAAGAGGAAAACATTCTCTACTCTAGTATGACTTTATGGAGACCATTGTTCAGGAAATGTTGAACCAAGTCAAGGAGTATCATATGCAATATAGATTCAGGTTTCCTTCTTTTCTTGCTCACATATTTTTACACCAAAACCTTGATTTCTTTAAAAAATATATGGGCTTGTCTATCTTTGATGAAAATGGATCAAGGAAGTCAGTTTTTGTGTGGACCCATCTTCTTTCCATGAACCATGATTATTATGCATTTTCTAAGTCTTTCTTGAATCTGATATTGCAATATTTTAATAAGGAGGGTGAGGTTGGATATTATTGTTTCTTAATTGATCAAGTAGGATGGATGAGAAGTTTTGTCTCTCCCTACGACTGGTTCCTTAGAGAGTATATTTAATTTTCCAAGTTGCATTATTTTACTGAGGAGCCATTCTGGCTACCAGTATGTGTCGCAAATAGGGTGTTGGCCCTTGAGGTATTTATGCAACTGGAAATTATAGGCATCATGTTTTGTGGGGCAAAGAAAAAGAAAGGCTTTTCCAAATTCCCCTTAAGCTTTGGAATAGTAATAATGGTAAAGAATCAAACACAAGGTCTGCTAATAGCAAAGCTTCCTCATTTGGGGCTAGTGTTGATTTGTGACAAGTGGGAATATAATCCTGATAATAACTTGGCATAGCTAAATGCTATAGTGACTCATAGTTCCCAGCCTTACTGGGAGGACCGACAGAGTCCACAAATGAGGGACTAGAATATCCTTGTACACCTAGCCTATGTTCCCACTGATGACCAGAGACCGCCTTGGATTTATTTTTATTTCCCTTTTGCCAAGCCTAGCAACAAGTGCAAAATTTTCACCACCCTTTATAATCAATTGGCCAAGAATTACTAGTGGAGTGAGGTAAAATCATCTAATTTTGGATTTATCATCAAGAGACCAGGTGTCTTGATGCCAAGTTCTAGGAGCCTGACATGGATGAAAGATTTGATGATCTTTGGAACAAAGAGCATGATGACATTGATGCTAGAGGAGAAGAGGTAGATTGAGAGGAAGTGGCCACAATAATGAAAAGAAAAGAGGAAAAGAGGGCCCAAATACAAGAAGTTGGAGAAGTAGTGGAACAACCCAGTGAAACTCCACTGAGCTCACAACTACATCCCATGAGGCAGTAGTGCTATCACAAACATGGGCTACATAGAGACCCAAAACACAACAACCTCAAGAGGTAATAGAGGTGGATAATTCTCCACCCAAGGAGAGGTCACACACCAATGCTACTCCTGGAGAAAGCTCACAAGTACTTGCAATGAGCCAAGGATTGGAGCACACAACTCAGGTATCTTTCTCTCCCTTTCTTCTCACTTCTCATTCTTTGGTTAACCCTATTGTGTCTACATCTCTAATTACTTTGAGTGTTGGCCTATCATTTTCTGCTTCCACACCCATGGGAGGTTTCTCCCAATCTCCTTTCTCTCCAGTCAAATAGGCAACTTTTACTCCTTCGTGGTTTGTTCCATCTTTTTTCAAGGCCCAATCTAAACCTTCCATTGCAAACCCCTTTGCTTCCACCTCATCAGCTCTAACTCAACCTACCCAACAAATGGTAGCCTTTGCATCTCTACTACCACCACCACCCCTTATGAGTCCTTCCATTGTTTCCCCAACTGAAACCTAGCAGGGCATTCCCGCTTTCTCCCCATTGATGGTAGCTCTGTCAAAGAAAACATCATCTAATTTTGTAATGATTTCATTCCCTTTTGCTCTTTCTCCTAGTGCACCCTTTTCTAATGAGTAGATTAGATCACCAAAAGACATTTTTGCACAAAATACCATGACTAAGGCAGCATGGACTACGAGAGTCCAAAAAAGAAAGGAGAAGGATGTCGCAAAGCCTACTGAACCATGCAAGCAAGCCCTCTTTAGTGAGGTTCAAGGATCGATAAAATTTGCAACTATGTCACCCAACATCATCAGACCTCGAGGGCTGATGCAACCCAAGGATTGTATAATCCATATCGTAGGGATCGATCTACACTCAACACAACCACAAGACAAAGTTGAGTTGATGGAGGAAGCTTAGAGGGTTGTGAGGATAGAATTTTTGAAGCATAGTTGTCAATTGAATAAGAGGGAAGAGGAGCTCAAGAATATTAAAGAAAGAATGGAGATCCTGCAAAAGAAGGAAATGGTCAAGGATGCTGAAATTGCATGCTTGTCTCAACAAGTGTAGGAAAAAAATTCCAAACTCCAAGAGGAACTTGCAAAGTTCTAGTCCCAGGATCCCAACTTGGTTGCTAACCTACAGCAGGAAAATAAAGAACTTCAGCATCGGCTGGCACAAGTGGAGAAGAAATCCCAAGAAAAGATTCAGGAGCTTGAGAACCAACAGGTTTGATTTGAAAAGGAAATTGGAGAAATGAAGGTATCCATAGAAAAGGAATGTGGAACCCTAGGTCAAGCAGAGGAGCTATTGAGATGTAAAGCTATAGAGTTAACAACTCTACAGGGATGGCTTAGCACATCGAATAAGAAGGTTGATGAGCTGATGGAAGAACTTGGGTCTAAGGAGCTTGAGATAAATCTTTTGAAAATTCCCTCCTAGCCCTCTATTCCTCAAACCGATCTCCTTTTGGTAGCTCAACAATTATATGTCTCCTACTGGGAGAAAGTCAAGTCTTTCTATTTGTCCTTGCAACCGGCACTCCAATTCATGGTGGATGTAGTGAATTTAAGTAGGGAGGTGCATTGTACCATTGATTAGGTTCCACAATTTATTGCTAAGAAGGTGCCCGAGGCTAAGAAATTGCTAGACAAATTGTACATGGTGACAAGTGCAAACTTGGAAAGGTAGGAATAGATAATTGAAGGTTGACTACCAAAAAGGTGAAAGAGTTCATTTGCTATAATGTAGCAATCCTCCAAGCTAATAGTTGTTTGGTCTTGATAAGTCTAACTATGAATAATATGTAGATGCAATTTTCTCACTTGAATCAGATGAGTTTTCCTTCTCCTTTTCTCTCTGACAATTTAGTGGCCATGGTGGAGCATATTGCAGCAAGGATCGAGGAGAAGCAATAGGATCAATCTCCTTTCAAATTTTTTAATCAACCTCCCATGACCATGGACATTGAAGGTTCCATTCATCTAATGGCATGAATTTTTTTCCAACTTGAGTTCAGGATTGGGATCTCCATGGAGCTTCCTTTCAAAGAAATTATTGATCGACATGATGCGCAAGAGAATCCGTGTGCTTTATCGATGCCATTTGAGGCCGACTGGCTGCCTCTGTAGACCACCCTTTCAAATCTTTCATTATTTCCCAATGGATAAGGATCTAGTCTTCGAACCAAGTTTTCAAGTTCCCATTTCATAGGAGAAATGCCCTTATTAGTCACCAAAAGCTATGGATTTAAGTCCTTAAAGATCCCCCTAGGTTGATATTATTGTTTTTGCATAGTCTCAGCTCATGCTTTGTATGTTGCATAGTTTAGGCCCACTTTTGGTACCACCTTCATCCACTTGTGTCACTTGTAGGTAGAGCACACCTTTGGGAACTATTTTCCCTTACTTCATCTCTGAGCTCTGCCTGTGTGCCACGTTGCATCATCTTGTGGACACCTTTTTGGAGGGCCCTGCAATTAAGGTGTTGGGAACGGTCTGCTCCATGTGTCACCTTTGCAGGGATCATGGTTGCAAAGGAAGGAAGAATGCATTAGATTCTCCTCCTCTTCTCCACATGTCATTTCCCTAGGGACTTCAGTCTCAAATGAAGGAAGGAAGAATTAAAGTCCTTGCCTCTATGCCACGTGTCCTAACCAATTCTTTAGATGGTTAGACACATGTCTTCATGAGAATTTTGTTGCTTCCCCTCTAGGACCACATCCATCATTTCGAAGGGTGCACTTTGTTCGAGGAAACTAAATACCACATTTTAGAATATTTTTTGTTGTCAGTTTTAGAGAATCATTGCAACATGTGGCATGGCTTGTGCCTAGGGAATATTTTTGGTTATTGGCTTTCAAGCAGTGGAAGGATCTATATATACTACTTTGACTCTCTAAAAAGGGTTAAAAAATACACAGAAAAAGGGTTGAAATACTATAGGCCTTTGTATTGTTTTTAATTATTGTATTAAGACTCATAGACTATGCCAATTTGTTCAACCTCTCTATTTCTTAGTTAATTGATAAGACATTATACTATGTTGTTTGTTGTACTAAGTAGTTCATCTGCAAGACTTCTATAATTTCAATATGAATTCGCTGATTCAAATCATGTCTTGAACTCTTCTTGTTCAGTGAATATATATGGAAGTTATGCTATGTTATTTCATGGACTTCTTAGGATTTTTATCTATGCTTTATGTTATTCTTAGACATACAGATTGTTGACTGGGCCCTCAAATCTCATCCAAAAGGAAGATTTATTGTGCCTATATACTTAAATCTTGGTGCATTGCCTTAGATTAGATTTTATTTTAATATATATACTTCCTTTTCCCTTTTCAACCCCCCAGTACATGGAAGATTCAGCTTCTTTAAAACCAAGAGGTTACTCAGTTTAGCGCAATTGGTCCCCCCATTGATTGAGTTTCCCATAAGTTTGTTTTCCTAGTAATTTTAGGAATCAACAGATCTCATGAACAAATGTGATGGCACTAGAGGTATGTAATTTGTGTTATGCAAGGTGGCCATATAAAAAAAGCAAACTACAACATCCAAAGAATTTTCAAAGGAGTCTTGCTTAGTTCATACAAGGTATTTAACTTAGGGAACATTGTGCCTAATGTCTCCAAGAGAGGACCAATCAAATAATAGAAGATTCACAACTTAGGGGATGTAGTGTGTTGCATCAAGCCACCAAGAGGAATGTAATATGCTAAGATAGATCACACTCATGAAGGAAACTATACCCAATGTCATCCACAAAGCTACAAACACATCATATGAAGTAAGAAGGCTACACTAAGAACCATGAAAAAGGAAAAATCCAAAAGAATAATGGCAATGCAAATGAACCAAATATTTTTGTATTGTGGGGCTATCTTACACTTATAGGGTTTTGCACCTAAAAGGGGAGAGGTACCAAAAATCTTAATGGCTCACTCAAGAATGAGCCCTTGAGATTCCATTACAAAGATGAATGAAATATATCAAACGAGAATGTCCTAGATGATGAAAATTGATAAAAGAGATTAAGTACTAAATGCAAAATAATGAAATGCAAGATGTTTGAAAACACAATGTAGTCTGCAAAATGACCTAGAAATGAAAACAAACTGTAACAAAAGCTTATGAGATTTACAGTGTGCACCTGGAAACTAGAGAAGGATGAAATGGAGCTTTGGAATCCTACAAAACTTACTGTTGAAGACAATTGGGACTCATACACCAATCTAGGTGACTTAGTCCAGTTTTAGGAAGATTTTGTTGGAACAAGTTTCAAACAACTGGGTACTCAGAACTAAAAAATCTCTTTTTGTCCTACCAATGGGGACTCATACATCAATGATGGCATATTAGTCCACTTCGATATTATGGGAAATTAAAAAGTGGAATCTGTAGCTCTCGGTCTACACTTCTGCTCCTGGCAGGTTTCTAGATCTGAAACTATAGAATTCAACCTGTAGGTGTTCTCCAAGCTTCTTTTATGGCTTTTGTCAACCTTGAATGACTTTGAAATTTTGTTGAAAACTTTTCCAATCTTTCTCTTTGAGAAATCTACAACCTAGACCTGCAAAACACATGCAAAGAGGGAAAAATTATTGATGGTTAGTGAATATCAGTTTACCTTGGTCAAACCCCTTACTGGTAATCAAACCCTTGAAAATGAAATGAAATATGTAAATATAATGATGAATGAACAACATGCAATGCTAAAATTCACCAAACCATAGCTCCAATGGATGTAGACTTGAGAATACTTGAAATGCCTAGAATGCTTAAGTGATGGATTGATTGATTGCTTCAATGATTGGAAGATTGGGGATGATGAAATGAGAGTAAAAACCTTATATTTATACACAATTATACCCTAATTCCTGAAGATACTATATCATAGGCCAACCTTAGGTCTTAGAAAATAAAAACCCACTAGAATTTTGAATTTATTTTGATTTTTAATCCAAAGGGGACTCATTCACCCCTAGTGGCGAATGGGTCCCACTTAGGCATTTTAAATGGGTGTCATAAATTAAGTATTCTAAATGATGTTTATCGAGTTTATTCTCAAAAGGAAACTTAAGTAAGTCCTATAGACATAAAATGTGGCCAATTAAAGCATAAGAAAGGTTAAATTATTGATGAAAAGCCTAGAAAATCATGAAATTTTGTTATAAAACTTTACAACACTTTGAAACAAGGCTTGGTAAGTGATAACAAGAATTTTTTTAAGTGAAATATAATTATAAGATCCTAGAAAAGTGTGAAAGTGTGTTAAAACACTTCACAACACTTTTACAAGATATCATATATTGGATGTTGCTGATATGTGGTTGTCATTGATGTCAACACTATTGGCCATAAAGACATTAGAGGTTGTCTATGTCGAGGATATTGAGAAAATTGTAATAAAATAAGTTGCAGGTTGTCAGTGATGCAGTGAAGTTCAGTATGTTGGCTAGCTCAATATGTTGATGATCAATGGTTGTGGATTAAAGGGTTTGTTTTTGAGTATATATAGTTTATCCACATTAAGTTTTATAGATCTGCATAAAGATTTGATCAAGTTATGAGTATCTGTGTTCTGATAGTTATTTTGTTGCTTTAGTTGGTGTTCTTGAAAGAAGATAATGTGTTTCTAGTAAGTTGAGTTGTTGTGGATGCTTCTATGGTGATTCATGATTCTCATGGATCTTTCTAGATCATGCTATATCTATGTTTCATGTATGCATTGATCATTGTGCTAGTGATTGATGGTTTTCTTTTGTGTTCATGTTTTTCTTGTTCATGGCCAACAGGGTAATTGTAGTGTGTTGTGGATCTTCAAGGAATAATTTTTGAAGATTTTTCATGTTTGAGGATGTTGTTTTGGATCCTTACTATGTTTTGGTTGACATTGGTTGATTCGCATTATAAATTATTTATGTTTTGGGCAGACAATTTGTACACATTTTATATTTTGTTGAAGCTGACATGGAGTTGATGTAATTCCTAGTTGTGAATATATATGAGTGATTTTTTTTACCATTTGAAGGTGTGTTTGTGTGAAGTGTGCAAGTCCTATGTGTAAATAATTTCCTAATCATTTAATTACAAAAGTAGAGTGTGAAGAAGAGTGGGCAAAGTGTGAAGAAGAGTTTATGTGCTTAACCGGTACTATAATCAGGCATTAGCAGGTGTTATTTTCTTAGTTCAAAATCCTGTGGATGCAATCCAAATGATTCTATAAGATAGTGTGTCTTCCTTTGGGCAGTAAGCCTTGTTGTCATTGAGCAGTGAGCTCTAGGCAGTGTGCCTGAATGCATGTGCATTCCCCATTTATTTCTTTATACTTTTAATAGGGTATAATCTTGTGGACTAACCTCCACCGTGGTTTTTCCCATAACAGGGTTTCCACATAAAAAAATATTGGTGTTATGTTTGTTTCTGATGTGGTGATGGTTTATACTTTCATGTTTATTTATCAGATCTGAGAATAAGGTTAATACGTTTAATAGTTTAATTTATGTGACAATTGATTCAACCCTCCCTCTCAATTGTCTACCCTTGTGTTTCCAACAATTGGTATCAGAGAAAGTTCCTTGGAAGAAGTTCAATAGCTTGGGGTGATCTGGGATGGTGACATATAAGAAGGATAACTGATATTTGATGGAACAAATTATTCTTTGTGGAAGACTTGAAAGGAGTGTCATCTAAGATGCATTGGTGAATCTACTAGAACATTACAAGGAATAGGTATATCATCCCACAAAATTTTCCTTCTATTGCTACTAAGATTAAGGATGTTGAGTACAATATCAGGGCTAAGGAAGCATTGTTGAGTGCTCTGAATGATTTCGAGATGACAAATGTGATGGATTTGAAGACTACTTATGAGATCTGGAAAAAGTTGGAAACTTTGTATGAAGGTGATACACATGTGAATATTTCTAAGCTACAAATTTTGAAAGGGAAATATGAAATGTTGAGAATGGGTGATCATGAGAACATTACTTCTTTTATGTAGAGAGTGAATGAACTTGTGTGTAGTATCAGATGTGTTGGTGGAACATTGGAAGAATCATAAATTGTTGCTAAAGTGCTTAGATCCTTGCCTCTTGCATACAAAGCCAAAGCTACAGCTATTGAGGAGATCCAGACTATGACGAATGTAACAAGAGATATGTTGATTGGTAAGCTTACTACTTTTGAGTTAAGTGAATTTAGTGATGCTCTTCCTAAGACAAAATCTGCATTCAAAGCTACTATCTCCATAAAATATAAGCAAATATATGATCTAGGTGAAAGTTCCTCTAGAAAGGTGTTCAAGTATGAGGAGGAAATGAGAGATATTGAGGAAGAAGATAGAAAATTAGACGAGCTTGAAGCACTTACTTGAAAATCAAGAGGTAAGCTAGAGAAGGTAAGTATAAAGGGAAATTTCCTATTAAATGTTTTTCTTGCAATAAGATAGGTCATTTTGCATCAAGGTGTCTAGAAATATTTCCTAAGCCAAGATCCAATAAGCCTAGATTTCAAAGAAAGTGTTATTTTGTTGTTGATGAAGGTGTGACAAATGATGACTTTAATAAAGGAAATGTAAGTGAGGATGAATGGGTATTTATTGCTATCAAGGAAAATGATTTGGTTCCTACTGAATCTTCTAGTTGTACAAATGTGGAGAAAGCCGTAGCTTCTTGAGTTGAAGAGAAAGATGAATGGGTGATTGACAGTGGATGATCTCATCACATAATAGGTGATAAAAATAAATTTGTGAGCTTGGAAAAGTATGATGGTGGTGCTGGAAGATTTGGTGATGACAAAGCTAGTGTAATCCATGGCAAAGGATCCATTTCTCTTGATGGTAAGCATAATACTAATGATGTACTATATGTGGAAGGCTTGAAGAATAATCTCTTAAGTGTTGGATAGATGGTTGACAAGGGATACAATCTTTAATTCAAGAATGGAAAGTGTAGAATATTGGGCAGTTTCAAAAATGTAATTGCATTAGGTACAAAACTACCTAAGTTGATAAAAACCTAATAATGCCATATGCAAGGAATGTTAGTTAGGGAAGCAAAATAGAATAGAATTTTGAAGTAAACAACATTGTTGAAATGAAGTGTTGGAGCTTGTGCATACTGACTTGTGTGGTCCTTCTAGAGTCAGAATTTTACAAGGTTACAAGTATTTCATGTTACTCATTGATGATTATTCTAGAATGATGTGGGTTACTTTCTTAAGGGAAAAATCTGAAGCTTTGGAGAAATTCATGATTTTGAAGGCTATGGTTGAGACAAAGATAGGTCTGAAGATTAAATTTCTTAGATCAGAAAGAGGTGGTGAATTCACTTCCAGTGAGTTTAATTATTTTTGGGAAGAGCATGGGATAAAAAGACAATCATCTGCAACATGGACCCCTCAGTAAAATGGAGTTGTGGAAAGGAAGAATAGGACAATTGAAGATGTTGCTAGGACTATGATGCTAGAAGGAAATGTTCCTCATATCTACTAGAGAGAAGTTGTGAGTACTGTTGTTTACACTCTCAACTGGGTACAAGTCAAAGGTGACACTGGTAAGACTCCTTATGAGCTATGGTATGGTCATAAGCCTACTATTAAATACTTCAAAATATTTGGGAGTAAATTCTTTATCAAAAGAGATGAAGATATAGGAAAGTTTGATGCTAGGAGTGATGAAGGGATCTTTCTTTGTTATTCTACTAAAAGCAAGGCCTACTAGTGTTACAATAAGAGATTGAGCAAAGTAGTTGAAAGTGCTAATTTCAAGGTTGATGAAGACATAGTTAGACCATCCAAAACCTGTGGATATGATTCAGATGATTAGAATGATATTTCAGATAAAGGAAAGAAATTTTAGACTTCAAATCAAGTTTAGATCATTCGGGTGAATCAGGAAAATCAAGAAGAAGGAACTCGTGAAAGTACAGAAGTGAGATCACAAAAGCCTAAAGTTCAAGAACATCCTAAGACTCCAAGGTATGTAAGACCAAATCATTTAGAAGATCAGATTATAGGTGATAAGAACAAAGGTGTTCAGACTAGGAGAAGAATTGCAAAAGAATATTGTTTGATTTCAAAGACAATGCCTAATAGTGTCAATGAAGCATGAAAAGATGAGCATTGTGTTGAAGTAATGAAAGAGGAGCTTTTGTAAATTGAGAAGAATGATACATGGATTCTTGTTCCTTGACCTAAGGACAAAAATTTAATTGGAACTAAATGGGTCTTTCGAAACAAATTGAATGAGCAAGGTGAAGTTGTTAGAAACAAAGCAAGACTAGTGTGTAAAGGATATTCTCAGATGGAAGGAATTGACTTTGAAGAAACTTTTTCCCCTATTGCTAGGATTGAAGCTTTGAGACTATTTCTTTCTTATGCTTCTTACAAAAACTTCAAGGTTTATCAGATGGATGTCAATTTAGAATTTCTAAATGGTGAACAAGAAGAAGAAGTGTATGTTGAGCAACCTAATGGATTTCAATTGACTAATCAGGGAGATATGGTTTGTTAGTTGAAGAAAGCATTGTATGGACTCAAGCAAGCCCCAAGAGCATGGTATGTCAAATTGGATAAGTATTTGTTGAAGATTGGATTTAATAAAGGTGTTGATAGTAATCTGTATTTCAAGATTGATCATGATAAAGATTTGATTGTTGAAGTCTTTTTTGATGATATCATTTTTGGAGGAGATGATATTTTTGCATGAAGTTTGTTGATGAGATGCAAAGTGAGTTTGAGATGTCTATGATTGGAGAGATGAAATTATTTTTGGGATTGCAAATTACTTAGGTAGATAAAGGGATCTTTATATCTCAGTCCAAGTATGTTAAAGAATTGCTAAAGAAGTTTGGTATGGAAGATTCAAAACCGCTTGGTACACCTATGGTGACAGGATGTAATTTGACACAAGATGATGATTCACCTAAAGCAAATCAAATTAGATATAGATTGATGATTTGTGGATTTCTCTATTTGACTCAAACTAGACCTGATATCATGAATTTCGTATGCATTGTTGCAAGATTTCAAGCTGATCGTAAGGAATCTCATGTGACAGCTGTGAAGAGGATTTTTAGATACTTGAAGGGAATAATTGATTTTGGCCTATGGTATCCTAAAGATGGTGACCTTACTGTGAGTGCTTTTACTGATGCTAATTGGGAAGGAGATTTGAATGACAAACAATACTAGTGGTGGTGCATTTTTCTTGGGAAAGAAGCTGATTTCATGGTTAAGTAAGAAGAAGAATGCCATTTCCTTATCTACTGTAGAGGCAAAAGACATTGGTGCTTCTAAAAATTGTACTCAAGTATTATGGATGAAGCATATGTTGAAAGATATCAGAGTTGTGTATGATGAACCTATAGCTATATTCTATGATAATTCAAGTGCAATCAACATTTCTAAGAATCTAGTGTTGCATTAAAAAACCAAGCATATATCTATCAAGTTTCACTTTTAGAGAGAGAAGGTGAGTGAAAAGGAAGTAAGATTGGAGTATGTGCCTACTAAGGAATAGATTGTAGATATCTTTACCAATCCTTTTCCTAAGGATATTTTTGAGTATCTTAGATAGAAGCTAGGGGTGATTACCCCTCCTAATCAGAACTGAGATGCATTGATTTGGATTAGTCTGTGGATTTCATAGTCATATCTTGATCTAGATTGATGTTGTGGTGGTTGCTACTTAGGGGGAGTAGTCAGATGCTCAGAAATATGGTTCACAGCTTGTGTGGAGAAAGATAATGTATATTTTTCATTGATTTCAAAGGGGGAGAAGAGTGATGTGAAAATATTTGTGGGGAGAAGAGTCATGTGAAGGAGTTGAGGAGAAAAGAGTCAAAACCTAAGGGGGAGAAAATGCTAAGAGAAAGTTGTGTTGATGGTGTTTTTCACATCATGTGTTTCCATCAATGCCAAAGGGGGAGATTGTTGGATTTTGCTAATATGTGGTTGTCATTTATGTCAACACTATTGGTTGTAAAGACATTAGAGGTTTTATATGTCGAGGATATTGAGAAAATTGTAATAAAATAAGTTGCAGGTTGTTAGTGATGCAGTGAAGTTCAATATATTGGCTAGCTCAGTATGTTGACGATCAGTGGTTGTGGATTAAAGGGTTTTTTTTTTAGTATATCTAGTTTATCCACATTTAGTTTCAGATATCTACATGAAGTTTTGATCGAGTTATGAGTATCTATGTTCTGACAGTTATTTTGTTACTTTAGTTGGTGTTCCTGAAAGAAGATAATGTGATTCTAGTAAATTGAGTTGTTGCAGATGCTTCTATGGTGATTCATGATGCTCATGGGTGTTTCTAGATCATGCTCTATCTGTTTTACACATCCAAATTGATTTTTGTGCTCACGATTGATGATTTTCTTTTGTGTGTTCATGTTTTTCTTCTTCATGGCCGACAGGGTGATTGTAGCATGTTGTGGATTTTCAAGGAATAATTTTTGAAGTTGTTTCATGTTTGAGGATATTTTTTTGGATCCTTACTATGTTGTGGCCTACATTGGTTGATTCACATTATAAATTATTTATGTTTTGGGCCGACAGTTTGTACACATTTTATATTTTGTTGAAGTCGACATGGAGTTGATGTAATTCCTAGTTGCAGATATATATGAGTGATTATTTTTTCAATTTGAAGGTTTTTTTTTGTGAAGTGTGCGGGTCCTATGAGTGAATAATGTCCTAATCATTCAAAGGAAGAAGCAGAGTGTGAAGAAGAGTGAGGAGAGTGTGAAGAAGAGTTTATGTGCTTAACTAGAACTATAATCAGGCATTAGTAGATGGGATTTTCTTAATTCAAAATCTTATGGATGCAATCTGAATGTTTCTGTAAGATAGTGTGTCTTCCTTTGTGCAGTAAGCCTTGTTGTTATTAAGCAGTGAGCTCTAGGAAGTGTGCCTAAATGCATGTGCATTCCACATTTATTCCTTTATACTTTTAATAGGGTATAATCTTGTGTACTAACCTTCACTGTAGTTTTTCCCCTAGTAGGGTTTCCACATAAAAAAATATTGGTGTTATGTGTGTTTCTGATGTGGTGATGGTTTATGCTTTCATGTTTATTTATCAAATCTGAGAATAAGGTTAATAAGTTTAATAAGTTTAATTTTTGTGACAACTGGTTCACCCCCCTCTTAGTTGTCTGCCCTTGTGTTGCCAACATCATAAAATTCTTATTAATTCACATGGTCCCAAGACCTAATGTGAATGTGTCAATCACATTACAACATTAAATCAAGGAAAAAACTAGGCCAACATCCACAAGAAAGTTCGAAATGAGTATGAAAATGTCCAAAGATCTATTTTTCTACGCTACATTTAGCCACCACTTTAGTGAGATGATGAAACTGCTTCAAACTCACACTAAAATAGCCAAACATGCACATAAAGGGGGATTTGAATGCACTTTTTCTAGTAAGATGAGACAACAACAATCAAGAGGGATGATCAAGCCCTCAGGATCAAGATCCTATAGCATACCAAACATAAGCACAAAGGAACACACATGGAAATGATGATGAAAAAGGAAAAAAAAAGAGAGAATTGGATCATGCTTTGATTGTTTGTCCATCCCAATGTGGATTAGATCTAGGCTATTTGTCTAGAAAAAAATATACTCACTCTGAGGTGACATAACTCATGGTTGTCCATTGGGTGAGAAGTCCTAGAAGGTGAGAAACATACACTCATGGCTGGTATGCACTCACACACACAAACAGGTGGCTATGGGGAAATTCATGCCTTAGAATGAGCTTCCCACTAAACCATACCAAAGTTATACCTAATGATAACTTCAATAAGGTGCCACAAAAGAAAATGACTTTTGAGCTTCATGAGACAAGCAAAACTTCGTATGCTTGGAGCTCATGAACAAACGCAATGACACCATAGGCATGCAAGTTGTGTTATACAAGGTGGACATACAACAAATGAAAAATTCAATATGCAAAGAATGTTCAAAGGAGTCTTGCTTAGTTCATGAGAGGTATTTCACTTAGGGAACATTGTGCCTAATGTCTCCAAGAGAGGACCGATCAAAGAATAGAAAATTCACAACTTAGGGGATGTAGTGTGTCACATCAAGCCTCCAAGAGGAGTGTAATATGTTAAGATAGATCACGCTCATGAAGGACATCACACCTAATGTCATTCACAAAGTGATAAAACACCATGTTGTGAGCAATTACATTAATGTAGCAAATGAAAATGCAAACAAAAAGGAAGACATGAGTGACAACTTGGAAATCCCTATGCCAAGTCATATATTTTTGAGTTAAGCTATGTCATGTGAGAGAAAAAGAAAAGGGAAGGGTTTCCCCCAAAATGAAAACACCAAACACATAAGGGATCTATGGATTTGGGGTAGTATGTTTGTTGCTGCAATGTTGTTTAGAGAGCTTAGAACTGTCATCATCCCCCAAATACATAGAACTAGAAGGACACAAAGAGAGTGAAAACAAATAAAAACCTTTTAGGTCAACATGGAAGAGACATATGGTGTCTTGATGCCTTGCATCATCCCAAACGGAAAACATAAGAAAGATGAAAAAGAATAGGTGAAAGGAAAAGGAAAATATTTTGGGTCAACATAAAGGAGACATAAATATATCAATGCCTTGCATCATCCCCAAAAGGAAAAAAAAAAAGAAAAAGACAAAAGAAAAGGAAAATAAAAAGAAAGCCTTTTGGGTCAACATGAAAGAGACATGGATGTCTCAATGCCTTGCGTCATTCCCAAAAGGAAAACATACGAAAAATATAAAAAGAAAAGAAAAGAAAAAGAAATCATTTTGGGTCAGCATGAAAGAGACATGGATGTCTCAATGCCTTGCATCATCCACAAAAGGAAAAAAAAACAAAAAGGACCAAGAGAAAAAGGAAAAAACAATGCATGACATAGAGAAGAATGAAGGTACAAATAGAAGAATGTCAAAAAGGGAGAGAACATCAAATAGAATATCATGGGGGATCACATTATGCACATGCAAAAGAAAAAGAAAAAGAAAATAAAAAAGACTAGTAAGGAAAATACAAGTCATCTACCTCCCAATCTTAGTCAGTATAAGCAGAAGGTGAATGTCACAATGAAGGGACAACAATAATTGCATTACTAGGACAAGGCTAACAACTTCTAGCCCCCACTGAGTGCGAGACAAGAATGAACCAAGGGAGGTGATGGGAAAGGTCATGCAATGTGAGAATGGAAGATTTTATAGCTATTGCATGACAAGAAGTAGGAGAGTGTATTATGCAATCACTGGATAGCAATCATTGTCATCGAAGTGATACTTGCTCAATATTTCCTTTAATGTATGACACTCATCACTACTATGTCCAAGAACGTGGTGATATGCACAATGTGAAACGATGGCATCTTTAGGATATATCACTAACTTATTGACAAGTGGTAATAATATTAGTTCCTTATTTAAAAGTATTTGTAATTTCCTTACACTTTTAGGTGGTGGACAGAGAGGAAACTTTAGTTTTTGTAACTTGTATGGCCTATTGCATTTTCTAGATTCACCCTTCTCTCTAATTGGATGGGGACCCACTACGATCCTTGCATCCTTTCCATTTTTATTGGCTAAGGGTTGCTCTCGAGGAAGGAGGACATTTAAATCTAGGGGAGAATCAAATATCACTGTGCTATCATAAAAAATCCTTATATATTCTCTAGGAGGCTTGCTATTATGAGGGGGATCTTGATAGCCTATCCCCTTGGTATTTTCATCTATTGGTAATTGCTCTAAGAGTTGATGTATTTCATGTTCACTTGTTGTGTTACATCCTTGTTTGCTCAAGATAGTGAAACCTTTTCCATATGTGTCTTGAATGTTGATGGGACTATTTGTTACTTTGTTATCATCAAATGGTTGAGTGTTTTCTTGCTTAGAGAAACTAGGTTCACCTCATGTAGGGAACTTAAGTTCAATTTTTGTTTCATAATGTAAGTAACAAAACATCTCAAGAGGTGGTATTGTAGGAAGCTCTTGCTATTTCATGGATGGATAAAATGATACATTATATTCAAGGTGGTAAAGGAAATTGTTTTGGAACCTCTTCATGCTATCATAATCTTCTCCAATGATGTTAACATCATGAGGAGGACATGCATAGGAGTTGAAGGAGCAAGAGTGGGTTCAAGGTCATTAGGATTAGTTCCAAAGGTACAACTTGACATATCCACCAAGGATTTTAATGACATCCAAATATTGTTGAAACACATATCCATGATGAAAATGAATGAAAGTAAACTAAATGCAAGAAATTGAATGAAATAGTAAATCTAGAAACAAAAACAAAAAGGTAATAGAAAATAGAAATGTAAATAATGAACTAGAAATGACAGAATATGCAGTGCAAAATATGCAACTGGACTAATTCGCCCAGGGTGGCGAATGAGTCTAGGGAGTGATTTTGTGAAAAAAATTAGAATTTTTAAAATGAATTTTATGTTTTTCATGTTTTCTGATGCAGATAGGATATGAAAATGCAAAATTTGTACTATTTTTCAATGAAATTAAGAGAAATAATGCAAGCTAAATGAACTTTTCACCAATGCAAATTTGAAAATTGGAGAATGCAAATTAAGCAATGCAAGATTCAATGCAAGCTATTCCTAGGATGTAAATGCACTCTAAATCAAAAATATGTGCTCTAAATGCAAGTTCACCAAAAAGAACAAAAGATTTTTTATTGTGGATCTCTCTTACACTTTTAGGGTTTTGCACCTAAAAGGAGAGAGGTACCAAAAATATTAATGGCTTACTCAAGAATAAGCCCTTGAGATTTCAATGCAAAGATGATTGAAATCTGTCAAAGGAGAATGTCCTAGATGCTAAAAATTGATAAAAGAGATTAATTACTAAATGTAAATCAATGAAATGCAAGATGTTTGAAAATAAGTGTAGTATGCAAAATGACCTAGAAATGCAAACAAACTATAACATAAGCTTATGAGATTTATAGTGTGCACCTGGAAACTGGAGAAGGATGAAATGGAGCTTTATAATCCTACATAAGTCACTATTGAAGCCAATTGGGACTCATACACCAAGCTGGGTGAATTATTCTAGTTTTGGGAAGATTCTGCTAGAACAAGTTTCAGACAAAGTTGGGTACTCAGAACTACAAAATCTTTGTTTTGGGCCTGGAAGTGGGACTCATATGCCACTGATGGTGTATTAGTCCACTTTGGTATTTTGGGGAATTCAAAAATGGAATCTGTAGCGCTCAGTCTGCACTTCTACTCCTGATGGGTTTCTAGATCTAAAACTGCAGAATTTAACCTGTAGGTGTTCTCCAAGCTTCTTTTAGGGCTTTGACAACTTTTAATGACTTTGAATTTTTTTTGACAACTTTTAGAATCTTACTCATTGAAAAATCTGCAACCTAGACCTACAAAACACATGTAAAGAGAGGGAAAAATTGTTTGAGGGTTAGTGAATAGGGGTTTACCTTGGTCAAACCCCTTGTTGGTAATCAAACCCTTGAAAATGAAATGAAATATGTAAAGAGAATGATGAATAAACAACATGCAATGCTACAACTCACTAAACCCTTGAAGTAGAAATTTGAAGACAAGAAAGTGATAGCTCCAATGGATGTAGACTTGACAATACTTGAAATGCCTAGAATGCTTAAGTGAGATTGATTGATTACTTGAATTATTGGAAGATTGGGGAGGATGAAATTTGAGTAAAAACCTTATATTTATACACAATTATGCCCTAATTCCCAAAGATACTACATCATAGGCCGACCTTAGGTCTTAGAAAATAAAAACCCGCCATAATTTTGAATTTATTTTGATTTTTGAACCAAAAGGGGACTCATTCACCCCTAGTGGTAAATGGGTCCCACTTAGGAATTTTAAGTGGGTGTTAGAAATTAAGTATTTTAAATGATGTTTATTAGGTTTATTCTCAAAAATACACTTAAGGCATGTGGACATGAAATGGGGCCAATTAAAGCATAAGAAATGTCAAATTATTGATGAAAATTCTAGAAAAGCATGAAATTTTGTTACAACACTTTGCAACAATTTGAAATAAGGCTTGGTATGTGATAAAAGAAGTTATTTAGGTGAAATATAATAATAAGATCCTAGAAAAGTGTTAAAGTGTTTTACAATACTTCACAACACTTTTACAAGACATCGTAAAATTCTTATTAACTCACAAGGGCCCAAGACCTAATGTGAATGTGTTAATCACATTACAACATTAAATCAAGGAAAAAACTAGGCCAACATCCACAAGAAAGACCCAAATGAGCACGAAAAATGTCCAAAGATCCATTTTTCTATGCTATAGCTATCATACTTTCTTCTATCAAATTTGCATCACACTCTATCACATTTGCATCACACTCACACATTTATGATCCATCACTCACATATGTCTTCAACACTGTAGGGTATAGCTAGTGTTTCTATAAAGATTTGGGTTTGAGTTCATATTTTTTTGTGGTATGATGTTTGGATACTGTTATTTTGAGTTATGGATATAAACATGTTAATTTGTGTGTTGAGACATTTAATTACTTATTGGTAATATGGTGTGTTTATTTAGTTAAATAAATTGTTCATATCACATTTGGTTAAATGTCTAATCCTTGCAAGATTAAATATCTTCAATTGTCATGATAGATTTTGTTATTATGTGATGTTGAAAACTTTAAAGTGTATATATTTAATGTTTTGATTTTTATTCCCAAGTGTATTGATATTTTTATTAAGGTATTGCAAGTGGGCAACTCGATCTATTTGAGAAATGGACGAAAAGTCCAAATGCTAAAAACATAATTGTTGATTTTAATTTTAAAAGGGGGGATTAATGATTTGAGTTTTATGATTTGGTTGTTTCAATTTTCTAATGGTTTTTCATTTACAGGAAGTTGGAGAGTCGGGGGGAATCCTTCTTGCTATTTCTCTTCATTTTTTAATACAATTGGGGGTGGGTAGTTTTCCTATTGGGGGTGTTTGGCTGGAGGATATTTGGGGATGGAACCAAATAATAACAAGAGGAGGAACTTGAATTTTTATGCTTGGGCTTTTGGGATGATCGTAACATGGATAGCCAAGGTTAGTTTTGTACTCTTATTTGAATTTTTTTTGTGTTTATTGAATGTTGGATGGATTTCATTTGTGCTATGAATATTTGTGTCATTTCCTATTTTGTAGAAACTTGAATGTGTGATGGGGTTTATGGGTGTGTAGAAGGAGTGGATCTAGCCTAAGGGCTGAGAGCCTCCTTTGTGTAGGGTTGAGGAGGGTGCAAAGCCTCTCTTGTGGATTCTTGATGAAATGATTTAATGTGTATATATGAGGTGATAGGTGAATTTGGGTGTTATATGACTTGTATGGGGTGGTTGGTTGCAGAGATGTTGTGAATGATAGATTTGGGTGGTGAATGGAGTGTTGAGTAGCTGGATGTGAAGAAGTTGTGAATTGGTGTGTGTTGGAGGAGGTTGTGTGAAGAAGGTGGAAATGATTATGTATAAAAATAAAATTGATGTATTGATCCCCAACAGGGAAGGAAATCCCCCTTCTCTCCCTTTTGCAAGAATCTCGCATGTGGGTTCTTTGTGAGTGTGTTACGTTTATTGGCTTTCTGTTATGTCATCTATATGGACTTTTTCTCTCACTGGACTATTGAGCAGGATTGTGCTACTCAATTTTGTGTTGCATATTTCAAGGAACGGTATAAATTTGTTGGAAGAAATGGAATTATCTATCGACTTGAAAATCAACAACACATGCTTTGTAGAATAATCCAAAATGTGCAACATATCAAAATAGGTTAGAATGGACCTATAATTATTCTCATAAGCCTGATCTAAACTTACTTTAACTCCACACAACCTCAAACCCTTTAGGTTGACACCACTAGTGAAGCAACAATAGAATGAACCAAATGTTCATCCATAATTTAACACATGTACCTCCAAAGAACTTTCCACATGGAACAAAGACACTTCAGACATCTGTAAACACTCCCTTGAAACTGCATAGCAAGATATACATTTGTGGTGGAATGCAAAGAATTCCAAATAGGTACTCTATCACTATAACTCTGTAAATTCCAACTTCAATTGTAGAGGGCATCAAGATGTGAAACCTCAGATTCAGATTCCTCCAACATTCACAAAAATTACCTCAGAACTACATAACTAGATTATTCATAGTAGAGCAATGCAAACCACACAAAATAGTTTCACTATACTCTGAAAATGTACTCTATGACTTAGGAAATTTTGTAAAGCATTTGGTCTACTCCAGACCAACAAAAATGCAACTATATAATGGTTTACCATTACTACAATTAATCATGTTTATTAGACACCAATGACCACACTAGAGTGGAATCATCTACCATACATCCACCAATCTTCTTAATGATAAACTTCCAATAATCTCCCCCTTTTTCTTTGATGGAAACATGCCCAAACTATTCTCCCCCTTTGACATCAAGGGAAAAGGGATCTCAATATCAAGCTTTACAAACTATCTCAACTATTCTCCTCCTTATTGTTTCACTCTAATGTTCAACACTTCCAACAATTTGCAAGCATACATTTGTACACATGAGAATAGATCCCCCTTACAAGGTTATCCATCAATATTGATAAAAAATGTATTGCAACATTTTCTACTACTTTCGATATGTACAAGGAAATATGAGATGCATAAATGAAACATAAATGTACATAATCAATTGGAGGAGGGAAAAATATTCTTGTAATACAACTTCAATTTCATAAGGTGTACCTCCTAGTCCTTCTTAGCAAAGGTAAGCATGTTGATCTGGCTTTCAAATTGCATAATGAGGGCATCTCCTTCATTGGATGAACTAGGTACTAGGTTCTTTTTTGCCAACTTCTCTGCATGTGCTAGTACACCAGTTAAGGAGGTAATTTTTTCACTTATCAGATCCCTCACTTGATAGTATTGTACGATTATCTTTTCTTTTCGTTCCTACAACTGGAAAAATTGTCCATTGAAATTTTCTATTATAGTCCTTGTAGCACCATATGTGTCATAAATTGGATAATAGAATCCAGAGGCCTAAGTAATCTATGACTCAATTAATTCCATCTGATCATTAATGATCTTTGTAGAATTTTTCCATTTTAGACAAAACTAAAACAAGATATGTGCTTCATCTAAACACTTTTGTACATATTTTAGATTTTCTTGTAGCTTTCCATGTGCAATATTGCACTTGTCAGATATTTCGGTCAATCTTTTTTCATTGAACTTCTTTGTCAACTCTTTTTCCAATCTATCTTCAAGTCCATTAGAGTAGTCTTTCAAAGAATCCAACAATAGCTTTAGTTTCTCTACATTAGACAAAGACTCATCAATAGTAGCTTTAGGGACACCTTCTTGCAACACTTTGACTACTTCTTCATGCAATTCTATGCTCTTTTGGTGAGTGGAAAATATATCCTTCCTCACAAAAGCATGAAATACATCACCAAGTTGAAGTTTGTGTAAGGGAGAAATTTTTCCATGTCCACTTGACCCTGCTACATTGGAAGTTGTAGCAGTTGTGTAGATACAATAGGTTCAAATTGTAATTGCATGTCCAATAATCCTTTGAGTGAATCACCAGAGGATTCACAAACAAATTTTGTGCTTCCATCTTCTTTTTCCTCACTCTTCTCCTTTTCAACTCTTCTAAAATCTTTCTCAGTCTTATTCTCTTCTTCATACTTCTCATTATCTTTCAGAGGAGGCTAGTCTTTAGTGTTTTGTGCTTCTAGTTTTTCTAGGACCTTTTGAGTGTTCTCTTCTTTTCTTTGCTTAGTTTCTCATCTAGAGAGAGTAGTTTTTTTTTTAATTTTGTGCTTCATCCTTCTCCAAGATTTCTTATTTCTTTTTCTCTTGTTCTTCTATAGCCATGTTCTCCACATCTAGAGGGACACTATCTATTTTCACATCTTCTTGAATATCCTCTTTTGCAAGCTTATGTTCTAATGCGTGCTCATAAAATTCTAGAACAACCGTATCATATTGCATTTCACTTCCACTATATGAAGACACTTAATTCTTTAAAAAGTTCTTCTAAATTTTTTTGTTTCTTTCTTTTCATCCTCTCTACATCTTCTTTATCCCTTCTCATCAGGGTGTTGACAATTTATTTTGTTCTAAACTCTCTATTGTACAATTGTGCCAATCTAGCTTTATCTTCTTCAGAAAGAGAAGAACCAATATTCTCTATGGCATACTCCCTTATTCTAGCATCTTCATATATTTCCTCTTATCTTCTCATACTCAAAAAATTCTTCAAATAATTTGGTAAATAATCTTCACTTTGTGCTAAGATAGTACAAAAAATTTCTATGTAGTTCACTATTACTTCCTCTAGTGTATCTGTTTCTACTTCATCAGAACCTGAATACATTTTGGTAGTTTCTTCTAGCATTCCATGCTCAACAATGCCATTAAATAGTGCATCTAGCTGTAGAGGGCTATGTTTTCTTTCTAGATTGCATTTTTCTTTCTTCTTCCACTTAGCTTTGGCTAGCTTTTCTTCATTTCCAAACTTCTTCTTCCTCACATGTATTTTGAATACTTCCTTATGCTTCTTAACTTCCTCTTCACCATCAGTATCAATAATATCTACTTTATTTTTCTTTGACATTGTCTCTACTTGAGAGACATTTGATTTCCTCTTTCGGATCAACTATGATCCTTCCTCTTCTTCTTCTTCTTCCTCATCACTGCTAATGTACCTTTTTCTAGTAGATTTTTATTTTCTCTGAGCTATGGAACACTCTATTCTTTCATAAGGGCACTAGTTGACTCTTCCCTTTTAGATCCAATAGCAAATTTAGTTCTAGAGGACTTAGGAGAAATCAAAGAGGGGGTAGAGGTCCTACTTGATCTTCTAGTACTATGGGCACCTTCCGAGGGACTAGATATTCCTTTGGATTTCTCCACAAGGATCTTTGGTAGACCCATCATTTGCACTACTTGTGCCTTCATCTTCTCAACATTTTTATTAACATCCTTCTACTTTTGCTCCATATGTACTATATTGTATTTTCCTTCATGTATGTTCCATATCTTTCTTCTTTAGGATCTCGAGGCATACTCAACATATGTTCTATTGGATTGGTAATCACATCCTCTACTACCTCATATCCCATTTCAGGAACCCACACTATCCTAGGTTCAATAGCTTCCATGATGTAACAATATTTTTTGATCATGAAGATTAAATACATCTTCATTTTTGTACTTCTCAAAGAAACTCTTAGGAATCCTTACTTTAGCTCGCATGTTCTCTTGGAAATTTTTATTTAAAGAAACCCCACAAAGTAGTCTTTTGAGCATCTGCATTACCTAATCTTCTCAACTAGTTTCTGATTTGTGTAGAAATTGGAACATCACTAAACCAAAAAATGTTCTTTATGTTGAGTACTTCTCTAAGAAAGTAAAATAGTAAGCATATAATCAAGGTACCATACTAGAAGGGGTACCGGGACTCTTTGGTCTTCTAAATATTTTCCAGTAACTATTGGTTTAATAATTCACATAGGTCAAAATCCAAGCCTTTCTTCACCACTTCATATATAGTATTGATTGTTCTAGCAGAAATGGATTTTTCCTTATTTGTGAAGAAAATATTATACCCTATAATCACAGATGCATACTTTACTACAGGGTATTCTATACCTTTTACTGTCAAGGCACACTTATCAAAATTTTCACTAGTTAACCTAATCACTACTTCATTCTTCATAGATTTAAGAGTCGAAATTGGTTTGGTTGAGCATAACCTTGTCAAACCCTAATAGCTTCCTAGTTGATCATGTATGGTTGGTCTAACCAAATAAATTTGTTGTGAATGCTACTTAACACATATCTAATCCATTCATCCACATAATAAAAAATAGGAAATTTTTTCCACACATCTAGTTTCTTCTCTATCAAACTTCCATATTCTGATTTCAATTCAAAATCTTTACCTGTTAGCTCATTCACCCAATCTTCTCCTAGTTTTTAATGATTGTACTCATCAAATTTTGTATGAATATAAATTCTCACATACTCAGTAAGCAATACACCATAAGGAATATGTTAAAAAGAACCTTCCAGATCTGTCACAAAGGATTTATCTGGGTGCTTCTTTAATTTGGGTCATGATCGATCCACAACATTAACTACTTGAGTTATAGACATTTTAATAGCTTCTAAAACTAGGTTTAAGCAAGAGACTATAAATACCTTTAAATCCTTTATCGGTTAGGTTTTTGGGTGACAATTTGGAATTGCTTCAATTCGTCCCTTCTCTTCTCTCCACTCTTTGAATACATGATCACAAATGAACTTTGCATATGTGAAATCACTTTATAAAAACCTTTTGAATTACCCAAAATACATTAAATGCATTGATTTAAAGTTAGGTCAAAAGTTGACAAACCCTAATTATGTCATCACAAGAACCTTCAAATGCTCTACAAATCAATGCAAAAAAATATTTTTCACTAATGATTTCACCAAGTCAAGCATGTCAACCTACATATTATATCAACTTGCTAAAAGAATCAACACCATATCTTTGGTAGGTGCTTAAAGATCTTGTATTAAAACTCCCCCTAAGCTAAAGCTCTTCATCTAGTTTCTCGAGGAAACATCTACACTAAGAGCTGGCATAGACTCATTCTTCACTTCACTCTCTTCTTTCTTCTTCTAGATCTTGTTCATTTCCTTCTTCATCTCTACTAGATCCACATTCTTTTTCAGATCATTCTTCTTTAGTGAAACAAAGGGTTTCACATTCTTTCTTTTGTAGAACTTTGCTATGTGTCCTAGTTTGTTACATTTGTGACATGTGATACCTTTTTGAACAAGCTCACTTCTTGCCTTTCTATATTTTCATTAGTTATCCTTATGCCCAAATACATTGCATGTATAATAGTAGCCACTAAAAGATTGAAACATCATGCCATTATTATAGTCATTCATCATCTAATTTCTACATTCACTAGCTCTATGACCAAACCTATTACATGTATAGCACTGACCAGGAAATGATTGAACATTTTGATTCATTACACTTCTACATTCTATAGCTCTATTTCAAAATTTGTGGAAGGAATAAAAATAACCATTAAAAGATGAGTACCTTTGTGCATTTGGTCATATGATAGGTAGCCTTTTGAAAATTTTCTTGGTTTTAGACTTTCTTGAAGTTGCTCTTCTTATCATTTTCTTTTCAACACTGTTTGGAGTTTCATCTTCCTTAGAACTTTCTCCTTTCTTAAACCCTAATCCTTCTTTGTCCTTAGATTCCTTCTAATTTGAAATCATCTCATCAAGTATTGTAGAGCTCCTCTTGAATTTATCATCTTGAATATTTGATTTCTCCAAATTTGATCTCAGAGTTACAACCTCTTGTTTAAGCTTTGAGCATGCTTCAAATTTATCTCTTAGTTTAGTATCCAGGAAATCCTCAACACTTTTATAGGATCCCATAGGTATTCTTCAATTTACACTTTTAGATTGGTGATATTATAAGGGTATGTGCAGGATCATGGTGGGCCAAAAAGTGACAATGAGGAAAAAAACACGTCTTTCATCAACCCAAAAATGCGAAAATACCGTATTGACTTTTTTTAGGCTTGGGTGTCAGTACACACCACCAAAGCAAACACCAATCCTAGTTTTCCATATTGGATATCTGATTTGTAAAAAATATATATAAACAAAATATGTGGTTGTTTTAAAATCATTTGACAGTCAACAACCCGCGGGCACACAGTGAGGAGGTTCTTCGCATAACAAATATCCGATTTCGCCAATATCTGATTTGAAAAGGTAATATTTTAGATTTTTATTTTCTTTGATTCAATTTTGAATTAGATTTGGATAATTTCAATTATTTTTGGATTTTTAAAAAAATAGGGTTTTTGATTGAATTTTTATGAGAAAATTGAGTTTAGAATGGATTTTGATAAAAAAATGAATGTTTTTGTGGATTTTTTCAAAATAGGGTTTTTGATTGAATTTTTATGAAAAATTCGAGTTTATAATGGATTTTGATGAAAAAAAATGAATGTTTTTGGTGGATTTTGTTTCAAAATAGGGTTTTTGATTGAATTTTTATGAAGCAATTGAGTTTAGAATGGATTTTGATAAAAAAAAATGAATGTTTTTTATGGATTTTGATTTAAAAATAGTGTTGCTTATGTATTTGTATTAAAAATTAGAGAATTTTATAGATTTTTGTTTAAAAGTAGGGTTTTTTTTGGATTTTTTTTAAAACTAGGGTATTTTTATAATATTTTCATTTATATTGTCTAATTTTAATTAGATTAATTATTTTTTAACTTTAATCAGGCATTATGGCTGTTGAGAATGAGAATGCACAAATTCCACCAATTGAGAATGAAAATCCACCAGCTAAGAATCAAAATGCAGAAATGCCAAATGCTCCACCACCTTCGCAGCCATCAATTGAAGACTTAATTCATGAAAAATTGGAGCAATTGAGGGGCATTTGTGATTTTTATAAGAAAATACCTCGATTATCCCGTATGTCAACCACATTGACAGGAATAATTACAAATGTAGAAACCCTCTCCACCCAACATAATGCCTTTCATTTGTGGCGAGAAACCATGAGGGAATATTATGCATGTGGATTGTCTTATGATGATGTAAAAAATTTCCAAATAACAAAAGCCCAAATAGCCTCTTTATTTATTAGCCCCAGCACTCATTTGCCAGTTAATGTTAACAAACGAAAACTTTCTATAAAATGGTGCACGCATAGGAGCATTGTAGATAACTTTTGGGATCGTTGGTGTATGGTTTTTGATAAACCACCCAACAATAATCTTGTGTACCTTTTTACTTTATTAAAAAATTATGTGTTGAGTTTTTGTTAGGGCATCATGTCAATTACTTTGACATTAAACCCTTCCAGGGCGTTGGTGGAGGTATGCCCCAGGATAGACCAGGGATAGTTAGAGTAGTCAGGCACCCACATGTTCCCCATCCTCCCCTTCCTCTGCCACCTTCAGTACAACATCCAGATATTACGGAGGATGCAACCACACAAACTATCTAGGTCATTCACTCTTTGAGTGGTCTTTTGATTTCCCATGATTTTTCAATAGCTCAGCCACATTCTGGTGATGTTGGCGATGCATCCAATGCTACTGCATCATCCTCCTCGGGTCCACATATTTGTGTGCCACATATTTGCAATGCGTGCTAGTAGATATGCTTGGGTCCTATTGTATATCCCGTTGAGCATCCATTAGACACTTCTGATTATGACAACCAGGATGTGGAGATTATAGCAGATCACATGTAGGGGAGTGGAGCACACCCTATAGAGTCCTCTCCTGCTAGAGAGGTGGACATTGGAATCGTTACACAAGTAACATTTAAGGTGTAAATTCATAACTTTCATTTTTAAAAAAATGAATATTAATAAGAGATAGTACTATCAAGTAATAATATTTATTTACATGGTCTATTTAACAGTTAATCTCTAAGGAGGAGCTCACACGGGTGACTGATAGCACCCTTAGGGCCATTTCATTTGGCCTCAACACGCACACAGTATATATTTTTGCACTCACTCATTTACATGTTTTTACTATATACTTGCTTGTTATTTGAATTGTCATTAATGAAATTATATATTAACTTATATGTTTATCTTATTCTCTGCTTGTAGGAAACACCTAGTGCGAGCAAGGTGTGATGCTCTCCAAAATATGGAGGCACAATGTTAGATAAGGGAAAGGTAATTGAACTCAAATTTGATTGAATTAAGATTTATAAGATCTTTTATTGATTATGCAT